>BSYR01000021.1:37165000-38365000 GCA_030270665.1 Hibiscus trionum | reverse complement strand
CAGCTTTATGCTAAGTTAAGCAAGTGTGAGTTCTGGCTCAGGGAGGTTGTGTTCCTTGGTCATGTGGTTTCTGCTGAGAGGATTCGTGTTGATCCTCAGAAGGTTGAGGCAGTGATGAATTGGAAGCCTCCTAAGTCTGTTCATGAAGTCCGTAGTTTCCTTGGTTTGGCGGGATACTACCGGAGGTTCGTGGATGGATTTTCAAAGATTGTTGCACCTTTGACGAAGTTGTTGCAGAAGGATGTTAAGTATGAGTGGACGGAGGCGAGACAGCAGGCTTTTGAGAAGCTGAAGGCAGCTTTGACGCAAGCTCCTATCTTGGTTCAACCTAAATCAGGGAAAGAGTTTGTGGTGTATAGTGACACGTCCTACGTTGGTTTGGGATGTGTGTTGATGCAAGAGGGTAAGGTGGTGGCTTATGCATCGCGCCAGTTGAAGGTGCAGGAGCGCAATTATCCTACGCATGACATTGAGTTGGCTGCGGTGGTTTTTGCCTTAAAAATTTGGAGACATTACCTGTATGGTGAAAAGTGTACTGTGTACACGGATCACAAGAGTTTGAAGTATCTGATGTCTCAGAAAGAGTTGAATCTTAGGCAACGGCGTTGGGCAGAGTTGCTTAAAGATTACGATCTGACGATCGAGTATCATCCGGGAAAAGCTAATGTTGTAGCGGATGCCTTGAGTAGGAAGGTAGCAGTGGAGTTTAGGGCTATGTTTGCCAGTTTGAGCATTTCGTGTGATGGTGGTCTTGTGGCTGAGTTGCAAGTGAAACCATCATTGGTTCAGTTGATAAAGGATAAGCAACTGTTGGATGATTCCCTGGTGCCACATGTTCAGGATATTGCTGAGGATAGATCATCGGATTTCTGCTTTAATGATGATGGGGTATTGTGTTTTGGGAGTCGGATAGTAGTGCCCAATGATGCTGAGTTGAGGCGTGCTATTCTGACTGAAGCTCATAGTAGTCCTTTTGCTATGCACCCTGGTAGTACTAAGATGTATCGTGATCTTCGTGATGAGTACTATTGGGTGGGTTTGAAGAAAGATGTTGCTGAGTATGTGAGCAAGTGTATGGTTTGTCAGCGAGTTAAAGCTGAGCATCAGTTTCCTTCTGGGTTGTTGCAACCGTTGAGGATTCCTGAGTGGAAGTGGGAAAGGATTACCATGGACTTCGTGTCTGGTTTACCTTTTTCGCCATCGAAGAAGAATTTGGTGTGGGTGATTGTGGATCGCCTGACGAAGTGTGCGCATTTCTTGCCTGTGCATACTACGTACACTTTGGACAAGCTTGCAGAGCTGTACATTGCTGAGATTGTGCGGCTGCATGGTGTGCCAAAGTCGATCGTGTCGGATAGAGATCCGAGGTTTACATCGCGTTTCTAGAAGTGTTTGCATCAGGCTTTGGGTACACGGCTGAATTTCAGTACTTCTTATCATCCACAGTCGGATGGAAAGTCTGAGCGTGTTATCCAAGTGCTGGAGGATATGTTGAGGTGCTGTGTGATTGAGTTTCAGGGCTCTTGGGAGAAGCATTTGTCGTTGGTGGAGTTTGCTTATAACAATAGCTACCAGGCAAGTATTCAAATGGCACCTTATGAAGCTTTGTACGGGAGGAAGTGTAGGACTCCTCTTTGTTGGGCTGAAACAGGCCAGAAGTTGGTTTCAATGCCAGCTTTGTTGAAGGGAACCACCGAGAAAGTGAAGCTCATTTGTGAGCGCTTGAAGGCAGCTTCTGATCGACAGAAGTCTTACGCGGATTTGAAGCGTAAGGAGATTGAGTATGCGGTGGGTGACCGTGTGTTTTTGAAGGTTTCACCTTGGAAAAAGGTGATGAGGTTTGGTCGAAAGGGTAAGTTGAGCCCTAGGTACATTGGACCATACGAGGTGATTGAACGTGTGGGTCCTGTTGCGTATAAGCTGAGGTTACCGCAAGAGTTGGAAAAGATTCATGATGTGTCTCATGTCTCTATGCTTCGGAGATATAGATCTGATCCTTCGCATGTTATGCCTGTGGAGGAAGTAGAGTTGAATCCGGATTTGACCTATGATGAGGAACCGGTGGAAATTCTGGATTCAGACAGTAAAGTTCTTCGAGGCAAGACCATTGATTTGGTAAAGGTGTTGTGGAAGCATCGTGGTGTTGAGGAAGCCACGTGGGAAAGGAAGGATGACATGTTGAAGCAGTTTCCATACCTTTTTCCTCCAGGTAAATTTCGAGGACGAAATTTCTTAAGGGGGGAGAGTTGTAACACCCCAATTTTGGGGTTGGAAGTTTAGGGGTTGAACCGGATCGGTCTGATTTTTGGTTCGAATATAAAAGGTGGTTTTAAGGAAAGCCTAGTTCGGGATGCATTAAAAATATGGAAAAATATCTACAAATCCTCTTTTAATATATATAAGAGAGTGGTGAAATCAATTTTACAAAATAAGGTTTGGAAGTGTGACATTTCGAAATAGTGACTAAAATGTAATTTTTGAAAAGTTCAGTGGTGACTGTTTTGGTTGGGATTGAAACTTTGAATCTTTAAGGAGCTAATTTACCCAAGGAAGGATTTCTCCAGATTTTTCATAATTTTAATGACTCATTTAATGTTTAATTAATTAAAATAAAAGAGGGAAAACCATATTTTAGTTTTCATAACCAACTTTCTCTAAAATTTTCTCATTTCATTTTCTCTCAAAATTCCCTCAGCCAAACACATTTCCACAGCAGCTTTTCTTTTGATTTTCACTCTAAATGATGAGGTTTCAATCATCAATTGATTCCTAAGCTTTCCTACATCAAATCCTCTTCATTTGCTTATTGAATTTTCAAGGATTTTGGCTCTAAACAAGGAGAAATCTACATTTAGAGGTAAGGATGTTCTTCTCCTCTAAATGTTCAGTTCTTTATTGAAATTCTCAAGTTCTCAATCCTTATATTAAGTTTTATAAAAGGTTTTGGTGATGTGATCTTGATTTTGGCTTAAAACTCAAGTTTTGGATTTAATCTTGAAGAAATTCGTAATGAATGTTTGGGCTCTGTTTTGAGATGTCTTTTAAATGTATTTTAGATGTTTAATGATGTGTAATTGAGATCTAATCAATGCAATCCCGAATAGGTTGATTTTCCTAAGTTTTTACTTGTGAAAATGGTGGTTTTTGAGGTGATCTTGGTGTTCTGTTATTGCTGGAGGTATAAGGATGAGTTTAGATCCTTTTTGGATGTTAATTGATGTTTATGAATGTTTAGAAGTGATGGATCTTGGCTGGGTAATGATGTGGATGAGTTTGGAAGTGATTTCGGTTGTGTTTGGTAGCCGAAATGTTAGATTTGTTGAGAGCAGTGAGTTTAGGTGTTGTGGCTGAAGATTTTAATGCATGATGATGCATTAATCCTCTGCTTTGATGTGTTTAAAACAGGGGAGGCACATTCGGATCCTAGTGGTGTTGATCCGGAGGCTTGATCGGCGTTTCGGCAAGCTTGCGAAACGGAATTGGTGAGTGAAGTTTGGTTTTCAGCTTTGAAACCAGTGTTTGAATGTTTTGGGAGCTTAGTTTAAGTCTAAGCAACTTAACTAAGCTCAAGAGTAAGTTTTCGGAGAAACTCTCTCTTTGATGAACCATGAGATGGTTGGATGCAATGTGTTTATTTTGCATGTTTAAATTCTGTTTTGAAAGCATGTTTTAGCATGATTAATGCTGGTTTTGAAAGCCATGTGTTGAAGGATGCTCAAGGTAAGAGATCCTTGGTTTGACATTGATAAATGTGGTTTTGATGCATAGCAATGCATGATGATTTGATGGCTTTGATTAATGCTTTAAAATAGTGAATCGTTGATGATAATTGATGTATATTGGCAAGTGATGTTTTGGTCTTAAAGTACTTGAATCGGATATAGTTAGCCGGCTATAGAATTGGGTGCACCGTGAATAAAGTCGCCTTGGATGTTGAGGGGTTGTAATGGTACCGAAAACTCCATCCAAGTACACTAACGAGATGTCTAAGATCATAATGGTGGTTAAAATGCCATGTGAGGATCTTGTGTTGTGTGTCCCATGTTCTCGTTAGTGATGTTATACAACTACCGATGAGTGATGTGGAGGGGTTGTAACTGTACCGTTAAACTCCATCACGAGTGTTGAGGGGTTGTGATTGTACCGGTAAACTCCACCTTGTGTTCGGTAGTGTGTATGAAGCGTATGGGATAACGCTTGTAATCCACGTATCCGATTGTGTTTTATGTTGAAAATGGTTATGGTATCACTTGGAAGCCAATATGACATGTTGATGTTTATGAAGCATGAGATGCTTGTTGTTTAAGACATGTTGATGATTATGAAGCATGAGATGCTTGTTGTTTATGCATTGTTGCATGAAAATGATTTTTATGAATGAAAAGGCCTTATGAAAGGTGTTTAGTAAAAGTGCATTATTGTGTTGTTTCTCTAGAGCATACCTCACTAAGCATTTGTTCTTACGCTCTCTTTCTTGAACCAATAATGCAGAGAATTGAAGTGCTTTAAGGCAGCAATGAGGCTAAGAATCCAAGGGAAGGCTAAGCTCATGTATGGTGACTATTTTTACAACATTATTAGCTTTTGGTATTTGGCAATGGGAACCTAGGTTGTGTTTTTGGGAGATGTTTTGGATTCCCTGAGTTGGCTTGATGCCTATGATGTTTTGGGATTGTAAATGGCCATTATGTTGCTTGTTTTGGTGATTTGATGCTTGGATGGTTTTCAACATTAGGTTGCATGCCTATAGACTTGTGAATTGTCTTAATTGATGCCATGATTGTGAGATGGTGATGCAAATATGTTCCTTGTATGTATGATGACTTGTTGGCATGATTAGGAGGTCATAGGGTTATGTTTGAGTGGTTAATTGTATGTTAAACCAGCAAAATCTGCATTTTTTGGGCAGTCCGTATCGGAACGAGCACTACCGTTTCGAAACAGGGGCCTGTAATGGCCTTCGTGTATCGAAACATGTAGAGGGCGTTTCGCAACGGATTTGCCACTGTCAAGCCCTGTTTCGAAACAGGTCTCGAAACGAACCCGCGTTTCGGAACGGTCAACCCCCGTTCCGAAACATTTGACCGTTGGGCACTGATTTGAATGGTTTATGATTTGCAGCTTTACGTTTTAGTCCCGAATTTCGTATATGCAATTGCTTGAGTTTGAGATGTCCGTTTGAGATGAAATTTGACAGAGAAGCATGTAATATGATTAATTTCATAATGGTAATCAAAAAATCTGTTAAGTCCTTCATCTTTCAAGAATTTACATTTTGGTCCCTAAAGTTGTAATTTGTGCAATCGAGTTCCTTATTGCTTTCCGATCGCTGTGCTTTTAATGTATGCTTTTCTCAAGGGTACGCCTAGGGTTAATATGCATCTAGACAAGTTTTAAAAAGAAAAAAAGGGTCGTTAATCAAGGTTGACTTTCGGGTTAACTTTGGTTTTCCCCGTGTAATCTTCGTAGTTCGGGTCAACCGTCTAGGCCGGGCTAAGGGGGTTACACCATAACTCTCTTCAATCATTTATCAAACAATCAATTATCAATATTCATTTAGGTTTTATCAAGTATGATTTCATATTCATACTGCCTATTTAATATCCAAGATTAACAAGCAAATACTTGAATTATCCCTACCTTGCTTAGATCTAACAATAAATACATAATACGTATAAACTTGCATATTTATACGCCACAATATATAAGTCCATTTTTTAAGCATCTCTATTTATGCCTTTAATCTAATTTACCATCATTATAACTATCATGATAAATCTGAGAGCAAGCAACCATAAAACGAATAAAAGGCCTTTTACAAACATAGAACTTATATATACACATTTACATAAACAAATGATACTTAACAAGCATAATGCGCATAAATCTACGATGGGCCACCATCTAGGAGTACTTCAGTCAATTAGTAACATGCTTCTTGACACTTGTGATCATGCTCAAGCTCGATAGATGAACGGAAGCTTTGATACCCTAAAAGGTTATGGGAAGGGAAATAAAATGGGGTAAGCTAATGCTTAGTGAAGTAGTACTAAGGGCCTAAAATAATTACTAAAACTTGTATTAATCAAATCTCATTCTTTCCCCAAGAATTTTCCGTGTTTCAAGCAAATACGAAAGTGGTTGAACAAACATATAATAAGACCTCAAGGTTACCAAGTATTATATCATAAAACTCAACAATCTATGTTGCTTGCCATAAGAGTTATTTAATAAACATCGAACATTACATGTTATCTTCATAACATTTTTGTCACACAAAACACTAAGTTTACAAATCAAGTCAGAGGTTCCTTAATAAGCAAGGCATCAAATATAACATGCATGAGACATAAGATTTTTAACACATAAACATTAGGCAAAAACATTTTTTTATCAAAGTAACTAATGATAAGTAAGTATTTTACATAACTTATCAATTCATATAAAAGCAACTAATTTCCAAGATTTACATTACTTAACATGCAAGCCATTATCATGGTTCTTTAGTCCTGACTTATAAACTTTCTTGGATTCTTTTATCATAGCCTTTCCATATCCGACTTACTTATCTTTTACTTAACAAACAATTTAGCAAGTTAATACTACATGATCAGATGTTGCTTGCCATATGAGATAACTAACATATCAAATCATGAAAGTTTCCTCAATTATTCTTTTACAGATTTCTAATATTCATTTTTATCATAACCTTCTATATTTACCGAACTATAAAAGATGTATCATATTATATACACATTGCTTGCTATTCAAGTAATCCTGTATTTAGTAGAATATCTTTTAAAATCTCATCGATGTCTGAATTAAATTATTAGATTTTCTATTTGAATGTGCGCCCCAAAAAAGGGTAGCTTGTACTTTAAGCTAATCAACTTCTCTTTGTTAGCATATATATACCCATTCCAATCATAGCAAGTTTTACATATCTTGTTTCTTTTCAAGCCACTTATCTAATTCTAAATACAACTCGAGTTAAACTGAAAGTGGATTACCATATTTCTAGATACAAGAAACCTTTCGAGTTTATATACTATAACATAAAGAATATACCATAAAGCTTGAACATAATTATTAAGAGTAAGCTAAGACATTCGGATTGAACATAAATACATAGACAAATATATTCGGGCAAGGCCTAAGTTTTCAAGCAATTAAACATGCCACATATATTCATCTGAATATCTCAACAAAGCAAAATTATTCACCAAATAAAATATTCAATGATCATCTATACAAATTACTTGTTGTGCAAGTTAACTTAATACTTTATTGATTAGTTATAATCATTCGTAATTTTAATGACCCAATTGTCTATCTTTTCACTCCAAGTTACACTTAACTATATTTTCCTGAAGTTTCGAATAGAGAAACGATTATTTTGGAGTAGAATACTCGAATTCAGCTTAAATTATTGTGAACATGGATCAATCGAATACTCCATGTTTACTAGTATACATTACATTGGAACAAATCACAACACATTGTCATTTTAACCAATTTTATTTGTTATACTCACGACATAATTCATTTACATACTTAGACCTTCTAAACCAGTAATTTTATTTTCCTAGAATATAATCACTTTTATCAAAGTTTCTCAAGTCCTATTAATAAAAATCAATATAACTTCATTTCTAGATTTATTGTACTCGAACCAATAGCAATTTATCAGGTACTAGTCATCATAGTCACTAAGTTACAACCATGGAATTTCTTCTAATTTCAATTATGCTCAAGTATTATTTGAACATTAGTTACTTAAGGCACAAGTATCAAAGTGACTAACTAGAATGACTTATGAATTTAACATTTTGCTTAAAAACGTAATCTTTCTCACGTGTATCTTGCTTGCCAAATATACGTGCTTCATCATACAAGTTATCAAATTATCATATCATAAACTCAAGTTTCTTTGGCACAAAAGAAACTAATCATAATTAAGATTCATGAGTCTTCATTTGATCACCATTAGGGATCTCTAAAGCAAATCATTCAAATCAATTCTATCTTATCACAAAAGCAATAGGGTACTAATAAGTAACTATTCGAATAACCATATTAAAACATGTATAAGCAAATCATTTGAGGTTGCAAACAATCATCCATTCATTATCATGTAAGCCTTCAAAAGATCATATCTCTTTTAAAGGTCTTCCAAGTTTCAATAGATATACAATTCTTAATAATCAAGTTATTCCAAATTCTTTCTTATTTTAACCTATACACTTTTTCTTTCTTGTTAACATAGCCTTGAGAATCGAATTACAGTCCAGGTACACGAATCCCCAACCAATTGTCGCCCATAAACAAAATGGTACTCGCAGTACCGGTCAATTCTTCCTACCGTTGCCAAGTGACCACATACACATCCCTCCTACTATCGCCAAATAGGGACCACTGTCCCGGACCGTAGTCCACTCCAACATTGAGCTTTATGCCATGCCAACTATACCTAAGACTGACTCGAAACCAAGACTTTCATATTAATCTTATCACATCAGCTACATTATGAGCATAGCTCCTTGTCGCAATAAACTGTCAATAAGCTTATTACACTTATCAAATCGGGTATGTAATTGTTACCACTCCAAAAGTATTGTTTTTAATGCAAATCTTACAATGTTTTTTGCTTTTTTAGGTACATTTAGTTGCATTAGGATGTTAAAATCATGCATTTACTTAAGGAGTTAGGAACTCTGTCTATGCAAGTATGAAAGGTTGTTATGTTGGCAATTTTGCAGGTTTGGCATAGTATTTGGCATAGAGAGGATGTAATCACCTCATGTGACTTTACATTGTATCATTTCTGATCAAATGGCATCTTAGCCAAATTTACAGTCACACATGAACCATACATGGTCTTTCATTGTAGTCATATTTACAAATTCACATTAGGTTTATTAAAGCTTATAACTCATCGATTCGATCACACACATTCATATAGTCATATAAACAAAGCTTGTGATATATTCCGTCATTTTAGAATCAGAAATTGAGTCCAACTTCTACATCAACTCATCATATTATATTCATAACTTTTCAAGCTTATCAAACCATAAACAAATCATCAAGCAATGCTAACAATTATCTTTCATTCCAAGATTGAACATAGAATTCAATTACAATTCATGCTTTCAACTAAATTTACATACCACAAAGTACTTTTTATTAAAGCACTTACCTCAGAATCCAAGCTTAATAGCACAATGTCACTTAATTTATTAAGCAAGTAAAACAAATCAAAGCAATTAAAGGTGCTTGGGATAGATTCGATCTATCTCGTGACTTTAAACTACACTCACATCTTATCCCGAAGTTACAGAATACCCAAATCCTTAAGTAAAACTTGCTATTTATCCAATTCCTTCCTAGGTTCTTCTTGGTCTAAGTATAACAAGAATATAACTATATATTAGAATCAATTCAATCTTTCAAACATGCACCAAACAGGACAGCTCATACTCACACACATTTGATCACTCAAATATGTCACATTACATTACATATATGCACAAAATAGAACAACTTTCGTACGTGAACATTTATTCGATCATAACAGCCCACTAACTTAAGCATTCATATTCAAACATATCGAAATGGCTTATTGTTCACTAAAAAAACAACCTACATCATTCATTATACATTCAAGACAATCCAACATGTTCTCTGTGTGTTCCAAACTGTTTCTAGCATGCTTTTACACATTCTAACCACCTCATTTTCATAGATATACATTTACATACTTAGCAATCCACTTGTTGTAAAACAGTCCAATTAAAGCTCTTAAACAAGCAGTTCTGCCCTATTTCAATATATTAAAAGAAAACTGCATTTTCAAAACTATTTCCGGTGTGCTTATTCTCAATTAAAACAGCCCTATAAACTTTAAAACATATTTTCCTTGTTTCTTAGTCATAAAAACAGTACTATTTCATCATATTTACAATCATAATTATCAAACTTTCCCTGAACATATTTGCATATCTGTTTTCCTTAATAAAACAACACTTAATAGTTCTTGCAATAATCCCTAATATATATTCTTGTAAATTTATACTTCGAACAGTTATTGTTTGCATCCTTAACATACATTACCATCCAATTTAACTTCAAATCAAGTATAAGATATACAATCAAATCATCACCAAAAGAATGGTATTCAAAGTTATCACACATATGTAACAATTCATGGGTATTCATCATGTAACCATCAAACATAGGTTCAAATTTTTCAGAATAAAATAACACATACATGTTGTTGGGTTTTACGGTGCTCGGTTCTTTCAACCGTTCTTGCTCGCCAAGTGGTGGAGAAGTGGAATTTTGGGTGAAAGAGGTGTGGAAGCTAAAATGAATAAAGACAAGATGATTTATAGTGGTTCAACCTTCTAACCAAGGTCTACATCCACTACCTTAGCTTCCCACTAAGGATTTCCAATCAATCCACTATTGATTCGTCCCCTTTTCTAAGCTTAGAAGGAAACCCTTACAAACCGGTCAAGCTTTCTACCCAAAGCCTTGATCAAACCCTCTTTACAAAGAGATAAAATAAGCAAACTCAAATCCCTCTAATAGGTATTTGTTTACACAATTAAGCTCTCACCCAATCCTAAAACAGTTGAGCAAATCTAATAATTTTGGCTCACTAGTGTTTGTCTATACAAGGAATTGACAATTAAGCACTAAGACACATTTTGATCATATGTTGTATTACAATTGAAGCATTAACCATTACTAGATGCTTGGAGGTCCCTTTTATATTCCTCTTTGAGTTTGTAGCTGTTACTAGCCGTTGGGGTTGAATTGGAGCCATTGGAGACTTCATTTCCCACCATAAATGCAGTTCTGCAGCTCCCCGTTTCGAAACGCTCGAATCGTTTCGAAACACTCTTGAAATAGAAAGAGTTGTTGCAGTCTGGTGCAGCACCCATATCAAAACGCCCTTGGCCGTATCAAAACGCCCGTATCAAAACGCTTGTCCCCGTCTCGGAACGTCCTGCATTTAAAAGGTAGTTGGGAAATAGACGTTGGGGGTTTATGACCGTTGAGGTCAATGCCATATAGGCATATCGAAACGGCAGAGGTTGTATCGAAACGCTATGCAAAAATCTCATCAAGATTAAAGCCCGTTTTGAAACACGTTTCGAAACGTTTTGCCACTGTAAAGACCCGTATCGAAACACCTAGATGGTTTTGTTGAATCTGGCTTTGAAAACATATAAAAACCTTTTAAAATATTCATAAGCATAGTTTCAAGTTTTTTGGACTTTAGAAATTGTTTTGAATTCTTTTTAACTTTTTCCAAAACATTTTTTCAATTATTATATCAAAACATTAGTTCTACAATCTCCCCCTTTTTGATATAATAAAACTAACTTGAAAAATTGTTTGGGATTCTCCCCCTTTAAGTTTAAAAAAATGTGAATAAGAGATGGATTTTTTTTTAAATAAAGTAAAGCTCCCCCTTATTCATTTGAAAATGCAATTTTCAAACCAAATTCTCCCCCTTTTTGTTATATCAAAAAGAATTCAAAAGACATTAAGTTCAAAATAACTTAGGAGGTTTGAAAAGATGACAAAAATTTAGAATTTTGGTTTTAAAATGGTTCCCCTTACTCAAAGCATCATCAAAATGTTAGTCCAACATATGTCATAATCTAGTTGAAATAAAAAATAAATCAAATTAAAGAAATAAAACAACTAGATTTTTACCACACTTGAACACAAGGGAGGATGTGAAGCTTTCCTTCTTCAAGTGTCTTTCTTTGTGTGCATGGAGCTCCCCCTCAATGTTTGACTTGTTGATCAATCTCCATCACACCTAGCAATAGACAATCAAGTAATTTTTGGTATCCAAATTGCTTTGGATCCATAGACGTTAGTAGCACAAAACTTAGTCCCCTTAGGAATCCATTTTTCAATTTCATCCTTTTTAGTTGAAGTACTTAGTCCTTTTAGGACCCAAATACTTCTAAAACATTTACCATTTACACATATAGGGGCACTAGATTGTCCTACATAAAAGTTTGATTTTCCAAAATTATTTTTCTTTTCAAGCTCTTTGGAAATCAAATCTTTTTCTTTTTGAACTTTATGAAGCAAATTTTGTAAATCAAAACATTTTTGTTCAAACTCTTCAAGTTTTGCTTCAAGTTCAAGTTTGGTTTTAGAAATCAAATCATTTTGAATTTTCAAATTTGAAATCATTTTATTGTTTTTCAAAATGTGATTTTTAAACTCTAAAACCAAATCATCATAGGCATCTTGTAATTCATCAAAAGAATATGAACATGAGGTAGATGAATTAGAAGTTACCCTTGAATCTTCTTCGATGGTCGTAAGGCAAAGGTTGACTTGTTCATCATCGATAGAGTCTTCATCACTCCAAGTAGCCACATATGCCTTCTTCTCATGGCTTGAAGTGCTTGTCATCTTATTTTTCATGGATTCTCGTTCAAGCTCTTTCAAGGCTTTCTTCTTGTAAGGGGCACACTTCTTGAAGAGATGAACTATCACTTCTTCTTCATCCTCCTCTTCACTTGAATCTACATGATGGCATGTGGAGGATTTGAGAGTAATGTCATTTGTGTTAATGCCAAGCCCTTTGAGCTTCTTCTCCCCCATAGCTCTAATCTCTTCCTTCTTCTTTGTTTTTCTTCATAATTTGATGAGTGAGAAGAGACCTCATGAGTTCATCAAGCTTCAAGGTCTTCAAATTCTTAGCTTCGATGATGGCAGTCCTCTTTGAGTCCCATGACTCGGGAAGGGAGTAAATGAGCTTTCAGACAAGTTTCTCTTTCGAGATGGCTTCTCCATAACCTTTAAGTCCATTGGTGATGGTGGAGAACCTATCGAACATCTTCTCAATGTCCTCTTCCGGATCCATCTTGAAGTTTTCATACGTTAGGTTGAGGAACCCGATCTTGGTCTCATTTACTTCATTTGTCCCCTCGTATGTAACTTCGAGCTTGTCTCAAACTTCCTTGGAGCTTTCACAAGAAGACATCTTCTCATAGATGTTTGGGCCAAATGCACAAAATAAGATGTGCAAGGCTTTGCAATTAAGCTCCATCTTCTTGCGATCTTCGACACTCCAATCCGCCTTGTTTTGTTGAGGCACGAACGAACCATCTTCTACTATGTCCCAAAGCTTGTAGTCCTTTGACTTTATGAAGAACTTCATCTTTGTCTTCCAATGGGCATAGTGTGTTCCGTCGAAGAAGGGCGGTTTGTCGATGGATTGCGCCATTGAGCCAGTTGTATGAGATGTTGATCGAGCTTGCCAGATCTTCTCAATAGGATGTTAATCCTCTTCAATTGAGCCAAGCTCTGATACCAATTTTTGGGTTTTACGGTGCTCGATTCCTTCAACCGTTCTTAATCGCAAGTGGTGGAGAAGTGGAATTTTGGGTGAAAGAGGTGTGGAAGCTAAAATGAATAAAGACAAGATGATTTATAGTGGTTCAACCTTCTAACCAAGGTCTACATCCACTACCTTAGCTTCCCACTAAGGATTTTCAATCAATCCACTATTGATTTGTCCCCTTTTCTAGGCTTAGGAGGAAACCCTTACAAACTGATCAAGCTTTCTACCCAAAGTCTTGATCAAACCCTCTTTACAAAGAGATAAAATAATAAAACTCAAATCCCTCCAATAGGTATTTGTTTGCACAATTAAGCTCTCACCCAATCCTAAAACACTTGAGCAAATCTATCAATTTTGGCTCACTAGTGTTTGTCTATACAGGGAATTGACAATTAAGCACTAAGACACATTTTGATCATATGTTGTATTACAATTGAAGCATTAACCATTACTAGATGCTTGGAGGTCCCTTTTATACTCCTCTTTGAGTTTGTAGTTGTTACTAGTTGTTGAGGTTGAATTGGAGCCGTTGGAGACTTCATTTCCCACCATAAATGCAGTTCTGCAGCTCCCCATTTCGAAACACTCGAACTCGTTTCGAAAAACTCTTGAAATAGAAAGAGCCATTGCAGTCTGATGTAACACCCGTATTGAAACGCCCTTGGCCGTATCGAAATGCCCGTATCAAAACGCTTGTCTCCGTATC
The DNA here is from genome assembly GCA_030270665.1 of Hibiscus trionum. Taxonomy (NCBI): domain Eukaryota; kingdom Viridiplantae; phylum Streptophyta; class Magnoliopsida; order Malvales; family Malvaceae; genus Hibiscus; species Hibiscus trionum. The sequence continues at coordinate 38,350,910 of BSYR01000021.1, read as the reverse complement.
GAAACGTCTTGCATTTAAAAGGTAGTTGGGAAATAGCCTTGGGGGTTTATGATTGTTAAGGTCAATGCCACATAGGCGTATCAAAACGGCAGAGGCCGTATCGAAACGCTATGCAAAAATCTCATCTAGGTTAAAGCCCGTTTCGAAACACGTTTCGAAACGTTTTGCCACTGTAAAGACCCGTATCGAAACACCTGGATGGTTTTGTTGAATCTGGCTTTGAAAACATAAAAAACCTTTTAAAATATCCATAAACATAGTTTCAAGTTGTTTGGACTTTAGAAATTGTTTTGAATTCTTTTTAACTTTGTCTAAAACATATTTTCAATTATTTTATCAAAACATTAGTTCTACACATGTAAAAATTTCTCCTAATTCTTCCAGTTAAAAAGCTAACTTAAAGAAAGAAAATTGGGCTTACCTATCGCTTATGCTATTTGATCAAAAGCAAGAAGAAATGAAAGAGCTTAATTTTGAAATATCTCTTTCTCTCTATAAACTTGTGGTTCGGTTATTTGGTAAGGAAAATGGAGATGAAGCAAGCTTTGCATATTAATCTTCCCCAAATGCTGCCCCAACACATGTTTCCTAATTCACATGACATGTGTGCATAATCCTCCAATTTCTATAATTTTTTGCATGCAAGCCACAACTTTATCATAATTTCATAAAAGCCTTTAATGAAAAGACACACATATTTTATTTTAATTCTAAATGATTCCTAAAGTCCCCAATTAAGTCAATCCTCAAATAATTAGACAAAGAATTTTGGGATATTAAATTCTCCCCCACTGGTTCTAGCGAAGCCCTCGTCGAGCGGCTAGAATAGAACTGGTCAATCTGATCTCGAAATAACTATAAGGCATTGTCAGGTTATCGACTCAAAATCAGGCAATGATGTCCTCTTACTAGTTGTGATTTCCTTGGCTTAGACCCTCTCGATCCTCGTTTAAAGGCTTGGACGCCACAATATTGAACAACCAATGATCTCGTAGAACTCTAAAAGGCCTCTTGTGTCCTTGCCAAGTCTTTGAACTTCTTGATGGGTTAGGTTTTCCGAACCTTACATCCAACAAAGGCGGCAAATCAAACTAAAAACCATTCTTAGTGTGTTTGAGATGTACCTCCCTTGAAATACTTTCAGTGGCATTCACTTTAAATGGCATCAACCCATCTTTCTCTATGATGTTTGATGCCCCACTCATTGACCTTTCTTCTCTCACGAAGTCCAATGCCCCTTTCACCTTGCCCAAAGGTGATTCTCTAAAGGGCTTCATATCACAAAGTAGATTGGGCAACTCTTGCCCCTCTAAGGTAGTGTCCCCAATAGTAGCCTCCAAAACAATGTCTCCTTGGCTTGGAGAATCCTCGACAAGCTAAATGGCAGTCACCATCTTGGTTTCTTTCCCCTTGTCTCGACAAGTGGGCACAACACATTGTTGTTTGGGATCTAAAATGCAGACAACATCGGCACAAGGAAGGATGAGAGCATCTACACGGTCAATGAAGTTCAGTCCCAAAACAAAATCTAAGTCATCTATATGGATTACATTGAAATTTTCTGTAACACCTTGTTTTTTTTCTTGGATATAAAAAAAAAAATTAAAGAAGAGGAATTAGGGTCACTGGGGTTTGAACCCGTGACCCTTGAATGGAAAGTTGGGTTTACCACTGAGCCAAAGAGTTCTTTTGGTCTAGCTTTACACCAAGTTAATTATTAGTGTGTCTAATAATAATTATTATCAGATAATAAAAATAAAGAAGTTTTCCCCTACCATTCATTTTCTTTTGTCTATTCGAGAACCATGAGGCAGAGAGTTCTAAAATTTTTCCCCCAGCCACCATCGTTCACCGTGGCGATCTAGGCCACCGTCGAGCCGTGGCGTTCACCGTCACTACCGATGGCTTCCTCGTCGAACCCCGACCAAAAGCCCCTTAACCACGCGCCAGCTACCCTCCCCGATCACCGTGAATCGCCATTCAAAGTTTCGTCGGAACCTTAGGGTTCCAGCTTTGATTCCGGCCGTTCCTGGTGTCCGACCGTCGCGCCGATCTCGCCAGCTTGCTCGGCGTGATGTGGAGACCAAAACCCAACCGGTGGATCGTCCGTTCGACACCGGTAGTAGCTTCGCCGGAGAAGCCAAACGCCACCTGTTTTATGCGTTTTCTGGCCGATCCACCGCCGATCTTGGCTCACCGTGGGCACGACTGAAATCCATGTGTCCGGATCTACAAAGCCTGAGCCTGCCGCCTCCGTTCGCCGCCGATAAGCCCTTCGTCGGAGCTTCGACAGATTCGAGACCCATATTGCATTTTCGGTAATTTTCTGGCTTTATCCGACGATGTTTCGGTTGAATAAATGTTGGGTTGGTTGTATATTTAGATTTGCCAATTTTTCAGGTGAAATCGAGCAATTTCGAGCCTCCGGCGAGTTTTCCGACCACCGTCCGGCGACCAGATCTGGTTAGGGTGAGTTGACCGGTTTAACTACGTTTTGAGGGTTCGAACCGGTCTGAACCAGTCCAACCCAGTTCGGTCCGATCAAACCGGCCCAAGTCCAGTAGTAAACCAAGCCCATTGACCGACCCGGTTGACCGACCCGACCCGGTTGACCGACCCGACCCGGTTGACCGACCCGTCCGACCCGTCTGACCCGACCCGTCCGACCCGACCCGTCAACCCGAGTCAACTCGTCCGAGTCAGCCCGAGTCAACTCAGTTGACTGCTGACGTCAGCATTGACCCTGACCCGTTGACCGTTGACCTGCTGACGTCAGCGTTGACTTCTGCTGATGTCATGCTGACGTCAGTGTTGACCATTGACTTTGACTTTGACAGTTGACTTTGACCAAAAAGTCAAATTTTCCAAAAACTCCTATTTTATGTTTTTCGACGTCCTAAGTCCGTTTTTGAAGCTCGTTTTGTGAAATTCTGACCCGAAGGCCTCTGAATCTGACTTTGAACCCGAAAGTATTTGTGTGTTTAATTTTGTTAAGAGCTCTTTGGATAAGGACTGAAATGTGAATCTATGTTGTTGAAGGTATCAAGTATCTTTGAATTTGAGATGTTGGAAGCCGTCGAATATTGGAATCGAGTGCGATCGAATGAGGTGTCACGAATCAACTGTTATAGCTTGGAACTAAGGTATGTGTTAATGCATGCATAAAAATGATGATAAGTACTGTTAAATCTGCTCAAGTTAAATCGAATGTAGAAACGAGTATGATAAATTAAATAAGATCGAAATGCTCGAATGAGGCAGCTAATCTCCAATTCTGAGCATTAGTGTGAGATGTTTAAATGTGAAAGATACCTGGACAGGAAATTACGAATCACCCATAATTGTTAAAAGACCCAAAATGCCCTCGTTGACCAAAGTAATCAAAATAGCCCCGAATGTATCGGATATCGTGAAAAATCTTAATGTAGAAATCTCTGAATGCCTGGTTGGATTAGACCTGGCAAACTTGACCCGAGAACCAAAACCCGAACCGAATTACCCGAACCCAGACCCGAACTGACACCGAAAATCAACCCGAAATCTGATCCGAAATTTGATCTGAAACCCGAAATAAACCGAACCGAAACTGAACCGAATTTAGTTGAACTGAATGGACCCGAACCGAGTAGACCCGAACCGAATGGACCCGATTAATAGAAATAAAGAAAGATAAAATATGAACAGCCGCACAAATCACTAAAATGCCAAATATATTGACTTTATAAAGTCATATATAGGGTGTAAAAATCTGACCAACCTAAGAATTTGATTAAAAACGATTGATCTCTCATTTAACCGAAAATAACCGAACCGAAATCAACCGAACCGAAATTAACCGAACCGAAAATAACCGAACCGAAATCAACCGACCCGAAATGACCTGAAACACAATAGACCCGAACAAAAACCGAACCAAAACCGAAACCGAATCTGAACCGAAAATATCAGACCCGAAATAATCGAAACCGAAATGACCTGAACCGAACCCGAACCAATTGACCCGTTTGCCACCTCTAGGTTGGATACCCGATGAGCAAATAGAATTTCTGAGCTACCGTTTACATCTTGTTGGTATAAATTACCAAAATGCCCGCATATGATAAAATGACCATAATGCCTTATAAGTAAATGGCTAAATCACTCATGAAATGCCTAAACTCTCAAGATTTTGATGTATCATCTCCTGACTATCCGGATTAAATTGTTAGTTCAAACCCCTCTTTTAATAGGGGTCTTGTTTCAAAGATCCGTTCAACCGTCAAAAGTTAATATGTTCTCTTCCGTAAATGTCAAGTATCTCCAAGGAAATAAACGATTCCACCTAGTGTGTTCCTTGTGTGCTATATAACCGTTTTAATATTGTTTTACATGACGAAAGCATGATTATATTACATGGGTGATACATCATAGTTTTGATTGAACAATATGCTTCTGAGTACCGTTATATGGAAAATACATGTCTATTTTATATCTACCGAAATTTCAGTTGTTATTGATCACCGAACCGTTACATAGATTGATACTGGGATACTTGGGATAGAATATGAAGTGACCGTAGGTTCAGCTCTGATCTAGCTGGTAATACCGTTACCGTTACAGGTTCCTATGCTTCGGCTAGGGTAATTCCTTACCGTTACCGTTACAGGTTCCTATGCTTCGGCTAGGGTAATTCCTTACCGTTACCGTTACAGGTTCCTATGCTTCGGCTAGGGTAATTCCTTACCGTTACCGTTACAGGTTCCTATGCTTCGGCTAGGGTAATTCCTTACCGTTACCGTTATAGGTTCTTATGCTTCGGCTAGGGTAATTCCTTACCGTTACCGTTACAGGTTCCTATGCTTCGGCTAGGGTAATACCTACCATACCGTATCGTACCGTTCCTAAGGTAATCCCTTAGTATGGCACCTATGCCCAATGGGCACTGGTTAACGCCTTTGACGCAGTTTTGGGGAACTGCCTCTTGGAGTGTGGTTGGAGGGTCGATAAAAGATTAAACCGTACCGTATTGTTACTTGAACTGTATGTTTTTGAACTGAAAATGTATATTATACTGTTGTTGTACATGTTTTACTTATACTGTTGGAACACACTAGGAACCGAACTCTCTAATTCCACCTCCGTACATTAATAGCCTATAATTACCGTCTAGTTCTTGATGACTGAATAAAGAACAAGTACCGTTATCCTCAAGTATAACGTTACCTGAAATATCGAAAAAGAAATGAAGACCGTTACTGCGTAAAGCATCATAAAAATGTTATGCCTACTAATATCTGCATGAGCTTATAGCATCTCTTGGTAGTTTTGTATTACTGAGCTTTTCCAAGCTCACGTTGTTTTTACCATCACAGGTTAAAGGAAAATATCATGGTATAACGTGTGACATCAGTGTTCGGAGTTCTCTCGGCGTTGTTTTTGGAGTACGGTACCGACATAGTTAGTGGGCATGCATATCATTATTGTTTCATGATAGTGTCTGTAAAATGTTTTCTGAAATTCTGTTATATGTTTAAATGATTTCATGAAAGAATATTTTCAACAAAAGTTACCGTTATAATTTAATATATATTTTTTTAGAGAAAATGTTTTATGTGTATTTTTTTTTTACTGTGGGTCGCTCCTGTGACCCTAATGTGGCTTCCTAGGATTCGTCGTAACGCATAGGCGGGTCTAGGGGGTTACATTTAGTGGTATCAGAGCTTAGAGTTGCGTCTTTCTGGGTAGATCGGCCGATCGTCTGTCATAAGATATCTGGTCTGTGCATGCCCCTAGATCATAATCGTACTCCATCAAGCCGAGACTCCGATGTCGAATCATTTCCTGTGATAAGTGCAATTAACCGTTCTGTCCATAATAGCTTGATCTGTACTGGAAAGGAATATTGGTAATGTCTGTCTACGAATTGGATTAAATTGATGGATTTGAATCCAGATAAAGAAACTGAGATGATTAATGTGTGTGCAATTGAAGATACGAATTTGATAGAGAATGAAGGTTTGATCATATGAGGTAACTGATATAAGATTACATGTAAGGTAGCTCGGTGATGATGATTGTGTTTGAAAATATTCTGATGGAAATTTGATAAAAGTGTTATGAATTTAAAGGAAAGGTGTTTGTGAATGTAGCGAAAGTGTAAAGCTCTATGGTGACTCTGTAATATACGAAGCAAACAATTGTCTAAAAATTTCATTAAAGGTAAGTGATATCCGCTAATGACCTTAGTTTTGTTCGATCAGTATGAGGAAAGGCATCTCTTCCATGGTGTGGCTTGGTATATCGATAAATATCATCCCTGATTGAAATTTGGTGTTACATCCTGATTCTGGAGGGCCCTGGTTGACGCTTTGAGTACTCGCATAAACTTCACGCACAGTTCATCCGTAAATTGATTGTCAATCTTGTAGAGTAATTCAGATTCTGATAGACGTACTTTCAGACTGTATGATCGACTTCTGTGGTGGCGAGAATGTTTTGTATTCTTGACTGAGTATGCTATGATAATAGCAGCTATGAGACAAGTGTTCGTGCGGCTCCGTATGAAGCTTTGTATCGATTTGTGTACTGCAGTTAACCAATTGGATTGACGTGCATCATGAGATGTTTTGGGTCTAATGTCAGCCCGAGTGACCGGATCGATACCAAATTGATCTGTGACCTTCTGAGCGTCATGAGGAACATTGATGCCCTGATGGGTAAGATTCAGTACAAGAAAGAATGAAATGACAGTTTCTGTATTTGTCCGACCCTAGTAAATTTCGAGGACGAAATTTCTTTTAGAGGTGGAGAATTGTAACACCTTGTTTTTTTTCTTGGATATAAAAAAAAATTAAAGAAGAGGAATTAGGGTCACTGGGGTTTGAACCCATGACCCTTGAATGGAAAGTTGGGTTTACCACTGAGCCAAAGAGTTCTTTTGGTCTAGCTTTACACCAAGTTAATTATTAGTGTGTCTAATAATAATTATTATCAGATAATAAAAATAAAGAAGTTTTCCCCTACCATTCATTTTCTTTTGTCTATTCGAGAACCATGAGGCAGAGAGTTCTAAAATTTTTCCCCCAGCCACCATCGTTCACCGTGGCGATCTAGGCCACCGTCGAGCCGTGGCGTTCACCGTCACTACCGATGGCTTCCTCGTCGAACCCCGACCAAAAGCCCCTTAACCACGCGCCGGCTACCCTCCCCGATCACCGTGAATCGCCATTCAAAGTTTCGTCGGAACCTTAGGGTTCCAGCTTTGATTCCGGCCGTTCCTGGTGTCCGACCGTCGCGCCGATCTCGCCAGCTTGCTCGGCGTGATGTGGAGACCAAAACCCAACCGGTGGATCGTCCGTTCGACACCGGTAGTAGCTTCGCCGGAGAAGCCAAACGCCACCTGTTTTATGCGTTTTCTGGCCGATCCACCGCCGATCTTGGCTCACCGTGGGCACGACTGAAATCCATGTGTCCGGATCTACAAAGCCTGAGCCTGCCGCCTCCGTTCGCCGCCGATAAGCCCTTCGTCGGAGCTTCGACAGATTCGAGACCCATATTGCATTTTCGGTAATTTTCTGGCTTTATCCGACGATGTTTCGGTTGAATAAATGTTGGGTTGGTTGTATATTTAGATTTGCCAATTTTTCAGGTGAAATCGAGCAATTTCGAGCCTCCGGCGAGTTTTCCGACCACCGTCCGGCGACCAGATCTGGTTAGGGTGAGTTGACCGGTTTAACTACGTTTTGAGGGTTCGAACCGGTCTGAACCAGTCCAACCCGGTCTGAGCCCAAGCCCAGTTCGGTCCGATCAAACCGGCCCAAGTCCAGTAGTAAACCAAGCCCATTGACCGACCCGGTTGACCGACCCGACCCGGTTGACCGACCCGACCCGGTTGACCGACCCGTCCGACCCGTCTGACCCGACCCGTCCGACCCGACCCGTCAACCCGAGTCAACTCGTCCGAGTCAGCCCGAGTCAACTCAGTTGACTGCTGACGTCAGCATTGACCCTGACCCGTTGACCGTTGACCTGCTGACGTCAGCGTTGACTTCTGCTGATGTCATGCTGACGTCAGTGTTGACCATTGACTTTGACTTTGACAGTTGACTTTGACCAAAAAGTCAAATTTTCCAAAAACTCCTATTTTATGTTTTTCGACGTCCTGAGTCCGTTTTTGAAGCTCGTTTTGTGAAATTCTGACCCGAAGGCCTCTGAATCTGACTTTGAACCCGAAAGTATTTGTGTGTTTAATTTTGTTAAGAGCTCTTTGGATAAGGACTGAAATGTGAATCTATGTTGTTGAAGGTATAGTGTATCTTTGAATTTGAGATGTTGGAAGCCGTCGAATATTGGAATCGAGTGCGATCGAATGAGGTGTCACGAATCAACTGTTATAGCTTGGAACTAAGGTAATACACTACTACCTCTTGTATGCTTTATGAGCATGTTGGTATGTGTTAATGCATGCATAAAAATGATGATAAGTACTGTTAAATCTGCTCAAGTTAAATCGAATGTAGAAACGAGTATGATAAATTAAATAAGATCGAAATGCTCGAATGAGGCAGCTAATCTCCAATTCTGAGCATTAGTGTGAGATGTTTAAATGTGAAAGATACCTGGACAGGAAATTACGAATCACCCATAATTGTTAAAAGACCCAAAATGCCCTCGTTGACCAAAGTAATCAAAATAGCCCCGAATGTATCGGATATCGTGAAAAATCTTAATGTAGAAATCTCTGAATGCCTGGTTGGATTAGACCTGGCAAACTTGACCCGAGAACAAAAACCCGAACCGAATTACCCGAACCCAGACCCGAACTGACACCGAAAATCAACCCGAAATCTGATCTGAAATTTGATCTGAAACCCGAAATAAACCGAACCGAAACTGAACCGAATTTAGTTGAACTGAATGGACCCGAACCGAGTAGACCCGAACCGAATAGACCCGAACCGAATGGACCCGATTAATAGAAATAAAGAAAGATAAAATATGAACAGCCGCACAAATCACTAAAATGCCAAATATATTGACTTATAAAGTCATATATAGGGTGTAAAAATCTGACCAACCTAAGAATTTGATTAAAAACGATTGATCTCTCATTTAACCGAAAATAACCGAACCGAAATCAACCGAACCGAAATTAACCGAACTGAAAATAACCGAACCGAAATCAACCGACCCGAAATGACCTGAAACACAATAGACCCGAACAAAAACCGAACCGAAACCGAACCAAAACCGAAACCGAATCTGAACCGAAAATATCAGACCCGAAATAATCGAAACCGAAATGACCTGAACCGAACCCGAACCAATTGACCCGTTTGCCACCTCTAGGTTGGATACCCGATGAGCAAATAGAATTTCTGAGCTACCGTTTACATCTTGTTGGTATAAATTACCAAAATGCCCGCATATGATAAAATGACCATAATGCCTTATAAGTAAATGGCTAAATCACTCATGAAATGCCTAAACTCTCAAGATTTTGATGTATCATCTCCTGACTATCCGGATTAAATTGTTAGTTCAAACCCCTCTTTTAATAGGGGTCTTGTTTCAAAGATCCGTTCAACCGTCAAAAGTTAATATGTTCTCTTCCGTAAATGTCAAGTATCTCCAAGGAAATAAACGATTCCACCTAGTGTGTTCCTTGTGTGCTATATAACCGTTTTAATATTGTTTTACATGACGAAAGCATGATTATATTACATGGGTGATACATCATAGTTTTGATTGAACAATATGCTTCTGAGTACCGTTATATGGAAAATACATGTCTATTTTATATCTACCGAAATTTCAGTTGTTATTGATCACCGAACCGTTACATAGATTGATACTGGGATACTTGGGATAGAATATGAAGTGACCGTAGGTTCAGCTCTGATCTAGCTGGTAATACCGTTACCGTTACAGGTTCCTATGCTTCGGCTAGGGTAATTCCTTACCGTTACCGTTACAGGTTCCTATGCTTCGGCTAGGGTAATTCCTTACCGTTACCGTTACAGGTTCCTATGCTTCGGCTAGGGTAATTCCTTACCGTTACTGTTACAGGTTCTTATGCTTCGGCTAGGGTAATTCCTTACCGTTACCGTTATAGGTTCTTATGCTTCGGCTAGGGTAATTCCTTACCGTTACCGTTATAGGTTCCTATGCTTCGGCTAGGGTAATACCTACCATACCGTATCGTACCGTTCCTAAGGTAATCCCTTAGTATGGCACCTATGCCCAATGGGCACTGGTTAACGCCTTTGACGCAGTTTTGGGGAACTGCCTCTTGGAGTGTGGTTGGAGGGTCGATAAAAGATTAAACCGTACCGTATTGTTACTTGAACTGTATGTTTTTGAACTGAAAATGTATATTATACTGTTGTTGTACATGTTTTACTTATACTGTTGGAACACACTAGGAACCGAACTCTCTAATTCCACCTCCGTACATTAATAGCCTATAATTACCGTCTAATTCTTGATGACTGAATAAAGAACAAGTACCGTTATCCTCAAGTATAACGTTACCTGAAATATCGAAAAAGAAATGAAGACCGTTACTGCGTAAAGCATCATAAAAATGTTATGCCTACTAATATCTGCATGAGCTTATAGCATCTCTTGGTAGTTTTGTATTACTGAGCTTTTCCAAGCTCACGTTGTTTTTACCATCACAGGTTAAAGGAAAATATCATGGTATAACGTGTGACATCAGTGTTCGGAGTTCTCTCGGCGTTGTTTTTGGAGTACGGTACCGACATAGTTAGTGGGCATGCATATCATTATTGTTTCATGATAGTGTCTGTAAAATGTTTTCTGAAATTCTGTTATATGTTTAAATGATTTCATGAAAGAATATTTTCAACAAAAGTTACCGTTATAATTTAATATATATTTTTTAGAGAAAATGTTTTATGTGTATTTTTTTTTACCGTGGGTCGCTCCTGTGACCCTAATGTGGCTTCCTAGGATTCGTCGTAACGCATAGGCGGGTCTAGGGGGTTACATTTTCCTTGCCCTTCCATTTACCAATCTACAGCTCAACTTTTCGTGCCTCCCCAACAATTGGAACTTCCTCGGCATTCGCAGTCTAGATCTTACCAGTTGTCCCTTCAACCTTGAGACCAAGTTTCTCAGCAGCCTTCTTAGACATGAATAGATCGGTTGCCCCGGTTTCCACTAGGGCACTCCTCGATTGTCCCGCATCATTGATGTCGTCAAACATCAACCCTTTCTACTTCTGGCCTTTCCTTGCCTCGGTAGAATTCAGTATCATTGAACCAAGTCTCGCAACCAATCTCGCGACTTGTTTTGCCCCTTGCATTGGTAGCACTTTAGTTGTGCCTCTTCCACCTTCGGCCTGACTGCCTTAAACTTGGAAATTCCACCAAGTCTCAGTGTCTCCTCTTCTAGCTCGTCCTTCTCTTAAACGATGGTAGAGAGTTTCTTCTTCTATGAACAGTCCCTCGCCAAGTGCCCTTGATTGTGGCAATTGTAGCACTTGATGGACTGCTTGTCCCTCTTATCTCCATGCTTCCATTTCGATGGTATGCCAACGCCACTCGAATCTCTATCGGATCTGAATGACTTCTCTTCATCTTCACCATTACCTTGGAACTTCGGTTTTGGTTTGGAGTAGTCATGCTTTGTGACCCCAAGCTCAATGATTGATTCAACAGTTGTCAATGCAACAGAGAGTTCCTTTACGCCTCGTCGTCTTAGCTCGTTCTTCACCCATGGCTTCAACCCATCCATGAAGGTGAAGAACACATCCTCTTTGCTTAAACTTGGAACTTGTAGACTCAGCTCGACAAACTTTCGAACATGATCCCTTATTGACCCTTCATGCTTAAGATGCCTCAGCTTTGATCGTTTCTCATCTTCAGCATACTCCGAGTAGATTGTTCCTTGAATTCAGCTTGGAACTCTTCATAAGTCTCGATGGCAGCGTTCCCACGCTGCACATCATTGCACCTCTTTCTCCACCATATTAGTGCAATCTCAGTTAAGTAAAAACTAGTAATACTTACCTTCTTGGCATCTTCCTCAATGCATATGGCTTTGAAATATTGGTCCATCCCCCAAAGGAAATTCTCCACATCCTGGGCGAACCTTGTCCCCTTGAACTTTTTAGGTTTGAGGATATCACCCAAGGCTTTGGGCACTGCAGTTGCCACGCTATTCCCAAACGTAGCCTTGCACACGAGCAACTCGGTCTTGTGCAGCTCCACTTCCCTCTTTAGATCCACAATCTCGGACTTGGAACCCTTCTTCTTGAGCTCCTCGACCCCTTTCCTTAGAGCTACCATTGTGGCCTCTAAGGCATCACCTCGTTCAACCATCTTCATATCCAACCCATTAAACACCTATTGATTATAATTCCATTCTACTGCTTAAACTTTGAAATGTTACATTTTAGTTAAGATGTAATATTTTCTTGTTCAATTTAGACCTTCTCTCAAATTATTACATTACTTTTTCCATAATAACTTCCGTGTTTCACATTCATTAAAAAATATCCTCATATTAAGTATTTTATCTAAAATATTGTCAAGAAGTGTAACACCCCTTCCCAGTCTAGTAAGAACCCGGATCGAAAAGCGTTACCGGAGATCAATGCAGTGATTCAGGTACAATAATTCATTCAATAAACAATATGATGCGATACGTTATCGATATGAAACAGTAACATCTTGTATTAAGACTTGCTAATCTATTTTAGGGTCAATTTAAAACTTTTATAAACTCTAGGGACTTAACTATAATTTCAGTAATTTAGGGGTCCTTTCAATAAAGCGACCGAACTACAATAAAATTCAACTCAATTTCAGTAAGCCTGTAAATTTTCACGTTAGTCCGAGTTCATTTACCCACCTAATTAAACTTTAGAAGATTTAGTGACCAAATATAAACAATGCAAAACAATACTCATTGCCAATTAACGAATATAACTAACACCGTACCGAAACGCCTTAGGTCGTATCGATACGGGCAGGTGTTACTTAAAATTTCCACTGAAACTGTCTAACACCGTACCGAAACAACCAAAGATGTTTCGATACAGGTCGACTTCCGTTGACTTTGACCAAAAGACCCTGTTTCGATACGGTTAAGCCCGTATCTATCCCAGTTGACTCTCGTTGACCCCGTTTCGATACACCCTGGGCCTATATCGAAACGAGTTTTAGCAGTGTCTAAAGTCCCAAAAATTGTATCGGTACGCCACTAAGTCGTATCGAAACACCCTGTTTTACCCTGATTCCTTATAGCTTTAAGATGATGGTCGTACCGAAATGCTATCACCCGTATCGGTACGCCTGACCTGTAATGATAGATTTTGGTCTGGTTTTTAATCAAATTGTTCTACCGAATGACGTCCAAATGCAATGAAACTTTATACGCAATATTTCAATTCTATAATCTATTAGCATGCCAAAATTCATGGTTGTTTGAATATGTTTACTAAGAATTTACCTATTAGAGCCCATTATGTAAACTTGGTCATTTTTAAGCAACATTAAACATGCCATTAGGGTCCATAGCCATTTTACAAACCATGCAAAACATCAACATAACAAAAGGGCCCTATCGGACTAATTCAAGTACTTTGCCACCTTACTAGGAGTTTATAGGTTCAATATGCATTACTTTAGGCTTGCGCCTGACTTGTGCAACGCAACAACTTCTCCGATCTCCAACGATGAATTCCTTTAACCTGAAATGCATGGAAGATGAATGCATTAGACTTACATAGACTAAGTGAGGTAGCCAAAACAATCTCCAAATCCACAATATGCATTTCAAAATCAAGTAATCAACAATATCAATGATATAAGCCTTTAGTAACAATGCGAAGTTCATGATCATCATTAATTTCTTCATATTTTTATAGTTAACCCTTGGATCGAATCAAGATAGTGGATATGTGAATTCCTACGCCTCGCCAAATCAATGAATGGTCTAGTCCCTCCGCCTCGCCAATATGACCAATAACATATCACATCCCTCTGCCTCGCCAAATCAACATAGGTCGTAGCCTTAGGATCGTAGTCCACTCGTAAACTGAGCTCATGAATTTTATGGCATGCCAATTGTATCCAATGTCCTTCGAATCCAAGGTCCGGTGATAGTATCAATAATCGATGATCAAATGACAATAGTAATATTCAATGCCCTTACCAATAACAATGTTTCAATGGCAATGTTCAATAACATTATTAATGACCTAGATTTAAATAATTCAATGACAATAAAAATGACGATATCTATATCTGATGTTCTATAACAATAATGATGACGATGACAATGTTCAATACTCGATGTTATAACTTACCAATACTTACCATGATGTCCACTAAGTAGTCCGATGCAATAGTCCTTAATGATGAAAACAAGGATGGTGATTTTAATAACAATGAAATCGGGAAAGGCACCTAGCCTAATCCCGAGACTCCGACTACACTCACCTTGAAATCCGATGCTCCTACGGCTCTCAGATTATTAATCCTTTATTTCTAGCTTGTGTGGGAGATGATGGATGATCTTTCTCCAACTCTTGAGCTAGGTAAAGACAACATGATATTATTAGGATCGATAATATGATATTGAAATCAACATAACGATGTCAAAGTTAATATTCGAGTTTGATATAGACAATAACGATAGATTATCCATTGATGATCAAAACCCTAACTTGAGATTACACTCAATATTCCCATAGATTTGAACAATTACTTGAGGGAACAAGCTTACCCGATTGATAGCAACGTTTCAATAACAATAAACTTAGAAAACTAAGCTTGGATTATTCTCCAATGGAGGTGTGTGCTTGGAAGAAGATGAAGGTGGAGTTAGCTTGCTAAGTTTTCGAGTAAGCTTCCTGTCTCACCCTTTTTTTTTCTTTTACACTCAATGACCGAATAGCTTTCCTCACAATGAGGGAAACTATTTCCTATCATCCACGTAGGCGGTGATTTTAATTGAGGAGGGTCATCGCAAGGTTAGTCCCTCAATTTTCAATACTTTACGATTTACTCCCAAACTTCCAGTTTTCACAATTTAGTCACTAAACAGATTTCAATATTACTCAATAAGGTCCAAGAACGGTGAATTGAATCAAATAAAGTTCAATATCGATATAATTGATCACATCTACGGTGTTAGGGCAATACTTAGACCTTCCCGGTATATGGTTTCAATCGTCGGAACCCATTTTTGACTAAACCGAATTTCAAGGTGTTACAAGAAGTGTTTGTTATTTCATCTGCAAATTAAAATAAATACATCGATAGGTTGTTAAGTAATTTATAGGATATCTAAAAAAGACGCCTTAGTTTTCTCTCTGGTTTTGTAATCCATAGGAGCTTCGACTCTTGTGGCCCTTGCGTCGCTGGGAGCCGGTCCTTTCCCTCGACCTTGAACTTTGCCTCCCCTTGCTTTTAGCCTCTCGTTTCTTACTTTTTTACCTAAAGCTTTCTTTCGAGGTAACCATGGGTTATTCTTTGGTGTTTTTACCTCCGGTCACCGCTTACCCTTCCTTCAGGAGCTATAGAATGGTGAAGAGCACGAGTCTCGGTCCTCTGGCGGTCGAGTCAAAGATTTCTTCGGGGAGTTTTGGTCTGCCTCTTCCTGTCTTCTGGGGTAGGTTCTACCCGTGTCGACCTCCCCCATTGTTGGTCCCTGAGTACCGACCGCCCCAAAGCATGTCTTCATCACTGGTCCGTCTTCAATGTGGAGTTTTCTTAAGATTCTTCGAAGCCTTTTCTGATCCAAGTTGCAAATGCTCTCCCCCTTTCTTGGTTCATGCCCAAGTACGATAACCGGGTTAGGAAATGATGTTTGGTCTAGTTTCCGGTCGCTTGGTTTACAGAGGTGGAAGAAACTTCTTTATCCTCTCCGATGGTGGAGTTCTTGAGAGCTGATGAAGACTTAAGGACGTCTGCTCTAGCCTTCTGTCAAAACCATCTCCGACCATCATCGTCTTCCCCTTCACCCCCGAAGTTGTTCTTTGCTTTTTGGTTGCCTCCCAAGCCCCCTTTTCGCCTTATTGGACCTTTCTCTAGAGTTTCCAAAGCCTTATGTGCTCTATTGCAGAGCTTGTTGTTGCTCGAGGGCGGTTTTCGTCGCTTTTGAGAGTCATGCTGCCTCACTGTTTGTTTGTCTTCGTGGTTTCCGTTGGTGGTCCCCCAGTGATGCGGACTGGGAACTTCATTGTTCAAGCTGTATCTCCGATCAATGAGCTCTCCTGGATCAGACTTATGTGTCACCAAAAATGTTGATGGTGATCTTTTGGTCTGTGGCGGCCGGTTGTTTCTTTTGCCGGTTTTGGTTGTTTCTCCCTTTTTAGATTAGGGTTGGCTTTTGGGCTTTGTTCGCCTTGATCTATTCCGGCCTTATGACCGTTTTTATCTCAGGCTTCTGTGCCGATGTTCTTGTATGTGACTTTTTATGGTAGTGAATTTATTTTCCTTTGGTAAAAAAAATAAATACTAAATATCAGCTTTATTGAAGATTAGGAATGCCTTAGTTTATTGTAATTTGTCTTGTTGGTATGGATCAATAGACACAAAAGGCAAAGACTGAGTTTCCGGCAGTGTATTCTGGATTGTTGAATCCAAGACTCACCTTGTATCCATGACCTAAGTAACTGCATCCATAGCTAACTGACGCGCCACCATATATGGTGGCCCCTGTGTTATAAGACCATAAGATTTCTCCGGTGCTTGCACTCATGGCATATATTGGCCCTTCTCTAAATGTTGAACCACCAAATAGGACTCCGTTGGCCACAGTCACAGGGCCATTGACTGTAGCATTAGTAGGGTCGGCTGTTGACCAAAGTATGTTGCCATTTTTGGAATCCATAGCAACCCATCCGCCGCCAGTAGTGACCTTTGTGGATGGCTTTAAGGTGAAGTTTTTGCGTTCGGAGTTAGCAATGTTGGTGTAGACTCTCTTCTCATCTGTGGCAGCTCCCCATGTTCCTCCGCCAGTAAGACCACCAGGTCCAGCTTCCTACATTCCAAATTAACAGTTGAATTTAAGGAGACAATGTTTGCAATCTTGATATTTAAGAAAAAATGAAGATATCTTACAGTGGACCATATAAGGTCGCCATTGTCACGGTCCAAAGCCAAAGCAACTCCACTTTTCTGAACAGCCACAGCAAGATCCCGCTTAATTCCTTTGACATAGGTGGTTAGCATCATTGGTGCTGCTGCAAAATCAGCATCGCGGTTGGGACCAGGAGGACACTTTGGGTTCGACACATTGTTGTTGCATGCGAAAAACCAAACATCATAGCCTCCTGACTGATGGAACCACTTGATCTTTCCGCTGTCCAAATCAAGAGCCAGAACTGAATTGGAGTGGTTTTCAGGCTCCACACATTCATCATTAGTAGGCGTATCTGTTCGATTGTTTTGTCTCTCTTGACAGTCTCTTACCCTTTTAGGTGCGGAGTAGAGGTTCCCTGTGGCAATATAAACATGGTTCCTGCGGATATCGATTGATGGGCTGCTTCCCCAAACGGCGGCTCCGGCATATTCCCCACGGCGGCCAAAATTGTCAGGCAACATATATGTCCGCCACAAGATTTTTCCATTTCGGGCACTTAGCTTAACAAAGCTTCCTCGGAAGGTACAACATTGTTCAATGCTGACAGTCACCTCTATGGAAGATACGCCGACGTAGAAATGCCTGAATTCGAATTTAATGAATTGAAACCAATCAATCGACCATATTGCCTATAGACGTGACAGAATCTAACTATACGAAGTTGAAATTTTATGAGTTTAGTTGCCAAAAAAATATCAGACCTATCTAACTTTATGAATCAAGTCTTACAATTAGACAGTTTTTGGTTATTCCATAATATTAACAGTATCAAGTAGATTTTGATTCGACTCTAAAGTTCGGTCCTGTTTTTTTCAGGTAATAAAAAGATTATAAAGTTGTATGAAGTTGAAACCCAAAAATTCAGATTTTTATTTATTTGATGGAGCATAAAATGATTATGTATGTTATATGTAGCAAAAAAGACTGACCCCTTGTAGTAAGTTCCTGACATGGTGATAACTGCTCTGGGGTGTTTATCGAGCTGGGTTAACCAAACAAGTCGGCCATCTGATCGATGAACTGCAACAGCATAAGCCGGTCCAACGAGTCCAAAGATAAGCAAATGGTCTGCAATCACCGGAGTTGATCTCGACACTGTTATATTGAGGTCGAGATTGGATATAGCTCCTGTGGAATTCAGGCCAGTCAGCTGTCGCAAATTTTTCTTCCAAACAAGATCTCCGTTTGATGCTTTGACGGCATAAAGGTATCCATTCCAGCTGGGGAAATAAATGATTCCATCAAAAATTGCCGGCGTTGCAGAAATATCTCGACCTGCATTAAATCTCCATTTCAATCGTAGCCTTGAAGCTGTTGCAGGGCTTATCTTGGTTTCCTTGTCCGCAAATCTCCTGTTTAGCAGATTTCCCCCGTGGTTTACCCAGTCCTGTACGATGCAATATTATCCTTGTCACTTCTATCATAAGTCTTGAGTTATGTGCTTCGAAACGATTGTGCTTTTTTTTCTTCTAATTTTTTGTCATGTATTGTATTTGCAGGGTATGGAATGTAACAGATGTTTTATACACACAGAAAAGAAGAAAGAAAAAACAGAAGGAATGGGCTTACATTTGAACCTGCAGCAGCAGTGGAGGCCAGTAGAGAAACAAGGCAGAGGGATAGAAGGAGCTCCATTGAAGTTGAATTATTATGCTAATTTCTTAAAATCATGGACCATATAATATATATATAATGTAATGTAATAATTATCCTCATTTCTGTGGCCTTGCAAACAATTATGCCGATTTATTACTTTTGTTCTTATAAAGGGTTAGACTTGTAGTACACTCGAATCGATCTTCCGAAACCGTCAAGAGGGTTGATATTGCTTTCCGAATGAATTGGCTAAAATCGAAAAATAGTAGACAATATTTGAACGATGATTTTAGAGTGGTTCGACTACTCAACGGAGTCTACATCCACTACCTTAGCACACCACTAAGGATTTCTCAATTCACTACTATGAATTCTTTCTTTTGAGGCCAAATGGATAATCTTACAACCCTATATTTTCAATGGCTAAGATAGAACCACTCTAGTTTTTCCTTAGGCTAAACTAGAACATCACCCTTTTACAAGGAAAATTGTGTAAACAATGAAAACCTCACAAGGTGGGTGTGTGTTTACAAGAATTGAGCTCACAAGAGTGTAAAAAATAAAACAATGAAAAATACTTTCTATACAATATATACAAAAGAAATGAAGAGTAAAGACTTAAATGCTATTTCTCTTGATAATGAAGCTTGGATATTGTCTCTAACTTTCTTCAAGTGTCTCAAGTCTTGCTTTTATGTTTGGAATGAGCTACTAGTCGTTTATGGCCGTTGGGATGTTTTGGAGCCGTTGAGAGTCATTGAAATTGAGCATTAAATGCTCACCTGCATAGTGATTTCGAAACCATTGAAGAGGTTTCAAAACCATTAGAGGTTTTCAAAAGAAAAACTAGCCGTTACATAAGTATGGTATAGAAACCAGACAGGGGGTTTCGAAACCAACTATGAGGTTTCGAAACTAGTGGTTTCAAAACCTTTAAGGGGGTTTCGAAACCTGTTCCCAGGTTTAGTTTCCAGGCCTTATTGTCTCACTGGTTTTGTAACCATTTATAGGGGGTTTCGAAACCTGCATTAAAAACTTGTAAAACCGGCTAAAATTTGACTTTAAAAGATATATTCGATATAGGAACAAAGTCAAAATATTTTAAACATATTTTCCAAGTTTCGTGGACTTTGAATATTTTTGTAATATTTGAATTTAGTCCAAAAACATTTCTCACTTTTTTATATCAAAATCAATATCTCAACAATCCCCCCTTTTTGATATAACAAAACCACTTGAAAATTTGTTTTTGTGAAAACTCCCCCTTAAAAAAATAAGTTGAAAAAAAAGAAAAATATTTTTAGAAAATAATAAAAAGCTCCCCTTTTCTTTTTAGAATTGAATTTTTCAAACATATCTCTCCTCCTTTTTTATATCAAAAATAATTCAAAACCAAGTTTGAAACCACATTTAAGTTCAAAACACCAAATGCTGAAAGGTTAAATTTAGTACCAATTAATAGAAAATATCAATTGTTGGTGCAAAATAACAATGATGAATAAGATAAAAAAAATTTAAATCAAAAGCCCCCTTGATCAAAGCATTCCATTTAAAAATTTAGTTCGAATTTTGACACTTAAGAGATTGAATGTCACCATTGTATCAAATCAATTTAAAATCACATGAAATTCAATTTTATCCAAGACTTTTAAAAACTTTATGCAAACATATGAATGAAACAATGTGATTCATATGCATAAAGAATCATAAAATGTCATGAACTTATAAATATAAATAAGCAATGATGCATGAACATTTATCATCAAAATAGGCAACCGAATGATTTAAAATCAAATACATTAAGATTAGAGGTTACCTATCTTCTTCACTTGTGTGACTAGAGCATTTGAGATTCTTGTTTTTCTTGCCTTTGCTCCAACACACATACAAGAGACATTTACTTGAACTTTGGTATCCAAATTACTTTGGATCCATTAACATTAATCTCAATGTCTCTAGTTCCCTTAGGAACTCATACTTATATAATCCTATAAGATGTTCTCTTCTTTATAGGATAAATATGCAAGGAATGACCATGATAATGACAATGTGAACATTTTGTCATTATGTGATGAGATGAATTATTAAAAATAATTTTTTCTTGTGTTAAGCTTTCAAGCTTAACTTTAAAATCAAGATTTTATTTTTTCTAAAACTCCATTGCTTGTTTTTAAAAACTCTAAATCATTTTTTAAAATTTCATTTTGATTTTCAAAATCCAATTTTGTTTTCAAAAGAAAATCGTATTCAAATTCAAGTTTAGAAATCATTTTCTTAATTTTGGAATTCATGGTCTCAAATTCCAATAATGATTCATCAAATGCATCTTGTAACTCATCAAAAGAATAGGAATTTAATTCATTTGAGTTAGAAGATACCTTGGGCTCTTCATGAGCCATAACATCATCCACCTTAGGGATTGAGAGGAGGTTTGCACAAGATGAAGCATCATCCTTCTTCTCTCCCTTCTTGTTTCCATAGAGTTTCTCAAGCTTCTTCCATATCTCTTTGGCACTTTTTCATGTGGAGACCTTCTTTGAAACATCTTCATTGAGGCCACAAAGAAGAGTGTGCATGACCTCGGCGTTTAGCTTTGCCTTTGTATCGTTTACAGTACTCCTTTGCTTCTTCTTCTTCTTAGGAGCTTCCAAGTAACCATCTTCAATGATATCTCAAAACTCAAAATCGAGAGATTTGATGAAATACTTCATAACATTGCTCCATTGCGAGTATGCTTCTCCTTCGAAGAGTGGAGGAAGCGAGATAGAGCGGCTTCTTCAAATCTTGCCATTTTTCATGATCGGTGAACTTCGAGAAAATGATCTTTACTCCCGGATGTTAGTCCTTTGATGGAGACGAGGCTTTGATACCAATCGTTAGGCTTGTAGCACGCTCAAAATCGATCTTGCGAGTAGATAATATTTTCACGATGATTTTAGAGTGGTTCAACTACTCAACTGAGTCTACATCCATTACCTTAGAACACCACTAAGGATTTCCCAATTCACTACTATGAATTCTTCCTTTTGAGGCCAAAGGGATAACCTTACATCTCTATCTTTTCAATGGCTAAGATAGAACCACTCTAGTTTCTCCTAAGGCTAAACTAGAACCTCTCCCTTTTACAAGGTAATTTGTGTAAACAATGAAAACCTCACAATGTGGGTGTTTACAAGAATTAAGCCCACAAGAGTGTAAAGAATAAAACAATGAAAAACACTCTCTATACAATATATACAAGAGAAAAGAAGAATAAAGACTTAAATGCTATTTCTCTTGATCATGAAGCTTGGATATTGTCTCTAACTTTCTTCAAGTGTCTCAAGTCTTGCTTTTATGTTTGGAATGAGCTACTAGCCATTTATGGCCGCTGGGATGTTTTGGAGCCGTTGAGATTCATTGAAATTGAGCATTAAATGCTCACCTGCATAGTGGTTCCGAAACCATTGAAGAGGTTTCGAAACCATTAGAAGTTTTCAAAAGAAAAACTAGCCGTTACATAAGTCTGATATAGAAACCAGGCAGGGGTTTCGAAACCAACTATGAGGTTTCGAAACCTGTTCCTAGGTTTGGTTTCCAGGCCTTACTGCCTCACTGGTTTTGAAACCATTTATAGAGGGTTTCGAAACCTGCATTAAAAACTTGTAAAATCGGCTAAAAATTGACTTTAAATGATATATTCGATATAGGAACAAAGTCAAAACATTTTAAACATATTTTCCAAGTTTTGTGGACTTTGAATATTTTTGCAATATTTGAATTTAGTCCAAAAACATTTCTCACTTTTTTATATCAAAATCAATATCTCAATATAAAAAAATGTTAAAATTTGACTTTGGAACTTTGATAGGAAATTATTCATCCATATTATAGTTGTGTCTGATTCACAACAATTAAGAGTACAAAATAGGATTACACGAGTTCATTGGGTGTCAGCTTTAGGCTGTTTTGGAGGCGTATTTGGGTGAATTTATGTTTTCTAGTTCTATAGAGTTTAAGGGTGAGCGTTCGATCGAGTCGAGTCGAGTCAAAAAATTTTGAGTTATTCGAGTTGACGAGTCATATTTTACAACTCAAACTTTATTTGAAATTTTTTCGATTCGAGTCGAGTTTAAGAAATTCGATTCGAGTCAAGTCGAGTTTTCGAGTTCCTATAAAAATTTAATTGTAATTATTTATCATGTTATAGTAGGGTTTGATTCTAATTTAAACTCCTTTCTCTAATCATATAAGATATGCACATATATATTTTTTTTCACATGTGACAATATTTCTTCATATTTTTATATATCAGTATGCATATATCATAAAAAATAGAGGGACTCGTCTCGAACTTAAAAATAAATCCACTAATTACTAAGAATTTCGAGTTATTCGAGTTATTCGAATTTTCATTTTACAACTCAAACTTTATTTGAAATTTTTTCGAGTTATTCGAGTTTATGAAATTTCGAGTCTAGTCAAGACGAGTCGAGTATTTTTGCCTCGAGTCGAGTCGAATTATTCGGTTTTTTCGAGTCGAGTTTTGCTCACTCCTAATAGAGTTTGGTGGAGTTGGTTCTTTACTTCTTTTGGACTATCTTTTTATCGTGGGTTTCAGCTTTGTTCCGCTGTTGTTATTTCGACATGTAGTAGATTATGTGATTTCTTTTTGGTTGGCTCGGTTGATTTGCTTGTGGCCTATTTTAATAATTGATTGTTTGTTTGTGGTATACTGAATAGCAAAGCAGATTAACACTTGATGGAATTGAATTTTGGAAGCTAAGGTCTGAAAATTTATTTGGTATTGATAATGTAGATACCAACCCATTAAGTGCATTGTTTGTATGTATTTATAGCAGGTTATTGTAAGTTGCTTATGTTTCTTTAGGGGAGAGTATCGAGTGAGGGTGATAGTAGCAGCGACAACTGATTCCAAGATATTTTAAGTTATTGAGACTTGTTGGTTTATTTGAATTTTGTGGACATGCCTAGTTGTAGTGTACTCTTTTCCTCCATTTAAGGTTAGAGAGATTTTTAGTGTGACACTCAATTTAGGCCTAAATTATACGACTCAATCTTATCAATAAAATCTTATTGTCGAGTAAAAAACTTACACGAATTTTATATAAATTTATTTGACTATTGTAGAATGTATGGTTAAAATGCTTAGATGAAAATGTAAAAAAAATACTTAGAAATGCAATTTACTAAAATATATATTTATTTAAAAAAATTATTTATTTTAAATAAAATTAATTCTTTTAATATTTTGATATATTTAAATTTATCAAAAAATAAAAATTGATTTTTTATTTTCAAAAAAGTTAAGAAATTTATCAAAATTATAAAACTTCAATATTATAAATAAATATTTCCTTCCTCCCTACTTTCTCTTCTTCACCCAAACTCAATAACTAAATCAAAACTTCATCGCCTCTTCAAATTTATTTTAACTCTAAAATAATTACAATTTGATTCTTCATTATTCTAATCCTGGCATATAACTATTTAAACTCACCTATGTATTTAAGGTATTTTCATATATGCAATATAGTACATTAATATTATATTATTAATATTTTGTCACTGTATTGAAAGGATTTTGTTGTAGCGTTTTTTTATTTGTTGCCTCGCTGCAATTGTTTTGATTTGGTATTGTGGCTAGCCTAGATCGTTTCAGTTAAGTTGGACCCAGATGCTTCAATGTGTGCGTCAAGCCTTGCTTAAATAGGAAGAGGAGTAGGGTGAAGTCTTTCTTAGATAGGAAGTTAAGTTGGACTTAGACTTATTTTCATTAAACATGTGAATCTCTTTAACTTTAATGCCTCTATCCACTTTGGCCAAATTCCATCTTTAGCCTTCCTTACATGCTTTCGTCGTCTTTCAGTGCTCCGATTGCCATGCAAAGTATGTAGAAAAATCCAGAGTTTTATGCTCTTCAAATCGACTATCACTTTGCATGCTTTTCCCTCCGGCAGGTTGGTATGTGCTCTGCCTCGGCAGGGGTCTGTCACTGGATCTACTGCGTAAGGCTTCCTCTTCATAGTTCAACTTCCTTCAGTAGAAGCTGTCATCTTTGACTGGGCTTGATCTGGATCAGTTTCGAGATCGTTCTGCACCATCTTGCCTTTTCTTCATTGCTCGGTATCGCCTGGCCCAGCAGTGGGTAAATCTGCGCAAATACCAAACATGCATTAAAACAGTACATTTTCATCAAATAATTCAAATATCAGGATCAAAGGTAAAGATAGTGTAAATAATGCATATAAGGCCATAATGCCACTCGAATGGGTATAGGTTAAGCCATAATTGCCACGTAGAAGGGGTAAAAATATAAGACTTTTGGGCACTTATCACACCCCAAACTCGAACTATTGCTTGTCCTCAAGCAATGCAAACCATCAATTGTTAGTCCTTAGTCCTCATGAAAATCCACCTTGGTCTTGCTTTTCCTTCTTCTCTCCAAACCATGGCAAATAATACTTAGCCCCTTAAGTCTTTGGATGCCTTAGGAATTTCCTGGAATCAAACAATAAGATTTGTGAGTGTGTGCATGCATTGTGAACTAGATGATTATCTTGGTTCTAAGTAAACACTTAAGCATTAAACTACTTAACTTGGGTATTTTCTTTTCTTTTTTTTATAAGCATTCTAACCTACTAGAGCCAATTTCGGGCACCTCTAGTGATTAGCCTAGAGCCGGTTTTGGGCACTTCCAGGGCTTCCTTAAGCTAGAGCCAGCGTTAGGCACCTCTAACTTTTTACCCAAAATTTTATTTCTAAGCAAGCATATGTCCTAAGTGTACTAGAACTCCTTAAATCATACAAGTCACAAAAGTGTTTTAAAGTTCTAATCTCATAGTATGATCCTAAGTTATCTTCCTTAAACATCCCAAAATTAAAGGCTCTAAACAGTTCAAAGCTATGGTCAGAAGAGAGATATCTATGGCCAAGATAGAAAATTCAAATAAATTAAACTAAGGCAATTGATAAAGAGCATTGCCGAGGCATAAGCTTCATTCGGCTAAGGCAATATGTGCAGTTAAATTTTTTTTGGACAAGTATAGAACAGAACTGCATAGTAATTATATTAATATGTCGTGGTAGAATAATGCCTCTCGGCAACATAACCTACACCCCCAAACTGGAGAGAAGCATTTCCCTCAATGCTTTAACAACAGATGCAAAAAATAAAATAAAAAATTAAGCACGACAATTAAGGGCATTAAAATAAAGGAAAGAGAGAAAAAGATTAGATAGATTCAGATGATGAGTAATCGTCATTGCTTGAAAGGATCAATTTTCTCCCTTTGCCGAACGTATGCTTGAATCTCTTTATTTCTCGTGGCGGTTGGATGCGCGTTGGGGGGTTGGCTTGGCCGGGGCATTCACTTCCTCCTCGCCATCCGTGTCGATGTGGAACTCCTCCGTTGCCTCTAAGGCAGATGCCTTGCGTTTGGCAGTTTCAAATGTTCGTCGGATAGACTAGGTAGTTTTGGTTCAATGGGAGAAGCATTCTGTTCCGACTAGTGAACCTTGATGAGTGTCTAGTCCTGCTTGGGCATAGTGCCTTGGTGAGGCCGGAGCACTGGCGGTGGAAGGTGTGTCTTCAGCACGGGGTGCTGGGGCAGCGGCGGCACGTGGTGCTTGGGTGGCTGCAGCAGAGACGACGGTAGGGAACGAAGGAACTAGATGGTGTGGCCTCGGAACTTCTCTTGAATTAATTGGATAATGGAGGTGGTGAAGTCCCTTGCAAAGGCTATAAATAGGCGTTGTCGTCTATCCATGTTCTCTAATTTGTCAGCAATTTGATGGAGGGTGGCTGCCGGGGCAGTGGACTGTGGCGTTTCTAGAACATTTGTCGTGGATGCTGTCGGGACAATGCCCTGCATTGGCATCGATTGCCATGGTTCTGCCTCCGTGAAATGAATAAGCTGGTAGTAGGCTTTTCGATCCCATCCCTTCCTTGGAGGTGCGTACTCGTCGGCATCGTCGGTCGGTACCTCCTGCTTGGTGCATAGGCCGGTGATGAGTGATTGGAAGTAAAGAGGGTTGCGGTCCTTTCGGCTGCAGTGGTGAATTTCATGGCATATAATGTCACCCACATTAATAATAGGATTATTCAAAATAGAATGGATGAGTGCAAGCCTGGGCCGGTCGACGGTGTTGTCGTGCGCGGTGGGCATAAGGCGGCGTTTGACAAATGTGTTCCATAGCTTTGCTTCTGGCCGCAACTGACGCCGGTTGACCAAACCCTTGTGTGCCTCAGCATTCCATACCGTGTCAGCATAGCAGAGTTCCTCTTTGATGTGTTCGTAATCTTCCTCTGTCAAGGACTCCACAAATTCTGCATACTCATCCCTTTCGAAGTGGATGCCGTAAAACAGGTTTATGGCATCAGCATCAACCTTAATCGCCTTGCCCCGAACGTAGACAAAAAGTGTTCTCGAACTTGGGTTGTGCGCGTAGAACTCTCGGACCACCGTTATGTTGGCTCGTTCGGGTTGTAAGCAAAATATTTGCCACTTTTGGTGATCGACTTTATTGAAGAGGTAGTGGTTGAGGCCTAAATTTGGTTCACCGGAGCATTGAAACCCTTGCTCCTCCTACACCTTGCGGGTGATGAAGTGTTTATTGAAACGCCTTTCTACCTCTGGTGGTGCAAAGCGTTTGTACATGGATGTCTCGGGTGTGCGTGAGCTTTCTCCTTTATTTAGTTTGAGGGCCATCTAGAAAATAGTTGTATGAGTTGTGAGAGAGTAAAAGAAAATATTAAGCTTTGGAGAATTCACTAGAGTAGAAGAGAATATTGAGTGATGAACAGTTTAGAAAATAGTGGCCTTTATATAGAGCTTGGCAGGCCATGGCGTCCGACGTTAAATGCGGAGCGGCATCTCTATCTGTTTTCTATCTGTCACAGTCTTTTGCCCGTTACAAATATAGCTATTACAGATTTTGCGGCCCGTTGGCAGATCATGCCGTTGCGTTTTTCTGCCCGTTGGCATATCACGTCGTTACGTTTTTCTGCCCGTTGGCAGATCATGCCGTTACGCTAGTGGGTTCTCCTCACTTAGCCATTAGGTCTTCTTTTCTTTCTTTCTTGATCTCCATTCTAAAAACAAAATAAAATAAAATTAAATCTAAACCTTTATTCGTAAAAAAATAAAAAATGTGGAAAATAAAAAAAATGCAAAATAATAAAAATATAAGGTAAAGAGAAAAGGTCAAGGCACTGGAAGAGTGCATGTGTATGCATCTCCTAAAGTGAGTTCTCCCTTAACCCTTATGGCATGTAGTCCCAAGTTTGGTTCCAGCTTGTGTTCAGGTTCTCTTGTCAGGCTGCCGAGGCAGTTGCCCATGTTACTGCTGCGGCAGTGTATAGTCTCTTTGTCGGGGCAGTGCTGTTCTAGGTTGATGTCCGTCTTAGTTTGAGTATGGATTGCTTGACATTTTTTGGTGTCATCAGCACGTTTCCTGGTGTTGAGTACATTGAGTTTAACATGATGGTCGTTTATTCTCATTGTCAGCTCTCCCTTTTCAACATCAATTAGAGTTCTCCCAGTGGTGAGGAATGACCTTCCAAGGATGATTTTAACTTTTTCATCTGCATCACAATCTAAGATGAGAAAATCGGCAGAGAAAATAAATTTATTGGCTTTTACCAATATATCCTCAATTTTCCCTTCGGGTTGAACATGGGAACCATCAGCAAGTTACAACATCAATGTGGTAGGTCTGGCTGTTCCAATCTTCAATTTCTGGAAGACTGACTTAGGCATTATGTTTATGCTTGCTCCTAGGTCACATAGTGCTCTCCCTTCGTAGGTATCTCCGATTTCACATGGTATGAGAAAGCATCTGTGATCCTTAAGCTTGGGTGGTGTCCAATTGTGCAGCATTGCCATACATTCTTCTGTAACAACCACAGTTTCAAATTCCCCAATCTTTTTCTATTTTGAGACCATGTCCTTGAGGAATTTGGCATAATTGGAATTTTCTTGATCGCTTCCACCAATGGCAGGTTGATATGTACATGCTTCAATATGTCTAAGAACTTCTTGAATTAGTACTCTTATTTTTGTTGCTTTAGCCTTTGTAGGAATGGTGGAGTAGGTCGGGTATCCTTTATGCTTTATGTGCATGTGCCTTTAGTAGCATCGACATTGGGCTTTGCCATTGGTGCTGCTACAGGATCTGCCGAGGCAGTGCCTTCAGGGTCTGCTACCGCGACATTGTTGTTGGGCACTGTTGTGGCAGTTGGCTCCTTTGGCTTTGTATGCTCTTTCTCCTTTGCTTGGGGCTCCTTGAGCTGAATACCACTTCGAGTGGTTATGGCATTGCATTGCTCATATGATAATCTCTTAGCTGATTTAGTGTCGTTAGGTAAACCTCCCGTCGGCCTTTTGTTTAGGACTGTGCGATTTGCCCAACTTGAGTCTCTAGGGATTTCATTGTTGCATCATTATTTTGCAGCCACATCTCGCTCATGTCCATAAAAGCTTCAGATTTCTTTATGAACTTATCAGTATTAGCCATGTATGCACTAATTTGAGACATAAAAGCATTAAAAGTGTTTTCTAAGGAACTAGTTAGCATAGGCTGTTGTTGCGGCTTGGTCTGCCGAGGGGCATTGTTTTGCTGAAATCCTGCAGCTGGAGCGTTTTGATTGTTCAGATTGAGTACGTTGTTGGGGTTGCTCCAAGAGATATTCGGGTGTTTTTCCAAGCTGGGTTGTAGTTGTTGGACATCAGGTTGTAATTTCCAACGAAACAGCTCGACTCTGTGTTCTGTGGACATTTAGAAGAAACATGGTTACCTCCACAGTTTTCACAAAATAAATCCATTACCTTGACCTCCTAGTGATTGTTTTGCGATTGCATACTCCTGACCAGCTTTGTCAAGGTGGCAATTTGAGATGAAATTGAGTATGAGGACCCTATTTCGTTTGCCGAGGCATCAAGCATCATCCTAGTTTCCATGTTGACAGCGTTATAGAATATGGTTACATGCGTCCACAATGGGAATCCGTGCAAAGGGCATTTGTGTAACAGCTCTCTATATCGTTCCCAAGCCTCGTGTATGGATTCATCGTCAGCCTGTCGAAAAGAAGTGATTTTGTTACTTAATTTATCAGTTAAATTTGTAGGATTAAAACGTGCTAAGAAATCATGACATAAATCACTCCAGGATCCAATTGATCCTGCTGGAATAATGTTTAGCTAGGTTTTTACCCTTTCCTTCAGTGAATAGGGGAACAATTTTAATCTCAAAATATCCTCATGTACTTCATGTATTTTAAACGAATTACAAATCTGCATGAAGGATTTGAGGTGTTGTCTGTCATATTCAGTTCAAAGTGTGCGACCTCTATTTTCGGTGTGACAACTCCCGGGTTTAGTCCGTTGAGATCCTCTTCTAGGTAGTTTTGGATATTTAGGTTTCGTGCTAGCTCGAATTGAATTCATGGATTTTCTCCATCTCCTAAAGGGACATTCTACTGCCCATTGGCAACTGGCTGCCTGTCGGTAGGCTGTTGCCCATTGGCATTCCAATTATTGTTGGCATTCTTGCCGCCAACTTCGTGTGCCATCTTCGGTCGCAGTTGTTGCCTTATTTGTTGGTTGAGTCTCTGACAAATTCGATCGATTTCTTGATCAAGGTCGTGGAGCGGATAATTAGGGTTCGCCCTGGTCATACACCAATGCAAAACCAAAGTTTATTAGTGCTCGAAAAACAGATAAATAAAAAGTGCAAGAAAATAAATTGAAAGTCGCTATTGTCAATCCCCGACAATGCTGCCAAAAACTTGTTACGTGTAAAGGGTGCTCCGTAATTAGTGCAAGTGTACACGTCTCAAGTAATAAATTGATAAGTATCAGATTATCGTCTCCACAAGGATTGGGATGCCCTCCATCAATTATCTTCTTGCACTGAAAAAGAAAAAGAAAAAGTAAAAACACAAGTAAAAGGGGTTTTGGATTTTAACTAAACTAAAGAACATAAACTAAAGCAAATAAGTAAATATTGAGAAATCCAGATAATATAATGGGCCGGATTAGATTGCGTCGTAGTGTGGAATCCAATTGACTTGTCTCGATTTTTAAATGCAATGAGCAGCAAACTGCCTCGACAGTGTCCTACGTTCCTTCCGCGGCAATAAGATGTGCTGCCTCGGCAATCTCTTGCTGGTCGGCAATGATGTCAAGGTTCGACAAAACATCCTTCGTTAGCTCTTCCTTATCTCTAAGGTCAAAACCTTGCTCATAAATGGGCCTTTATGATACCCCTCGACGTAAACCAAAGATAAACACCAATCAATCTTACGCTTCTTTTAGCAATTGAAAATCTAACTTATCTCTAAGCCGAGCTTCCGCCGTTCGAGATGAAAACCATGCTTATTCGTTTCGTTAGTCTAACTCTCTCAATGAGATTGCAAGAATCAATTTAATGCCTAGAATAAGCAAACCTTGAAATAAATTGCATTAAAAACTTAAACAAAGTACAATTGTTTTCTCACAACTACTAAGTAATATAATCCTAACCCTAAGAAAGTGTAGAACATAATGGACATGAAGAACACACGAGTAAACCCTGATCTTAAGCTCACGACTCCTTTGTTCCAAGATGCTTCAATGTGTGTGTCAAGCCTTGCTTAAATAGGAAGAGGAGTAGGGTGAAGTCTTTCTTGGATAGGAAGTTAAGTTGAACTTGGACTTGTTTTCATTAAATAGGTGAATATCTTTAACTTTAATGCCTTTATCCATTTCTGCCAAATTCCATCTTTAACCTTCCTTCCATGCTTTCGTCATCTTCCAGTGCTCTGATTGCCATGCAAAGTATGTTGAAAAATCTAGTGTTTTATGCTCTTCAAATGAAGTATCACTTTGCATGCTTTGCCCTCCGGTAGGTTGGTATCTGCAATGCCTCGGCAGGGGTCTGTCACTCGATCTACTCCGTAAGGCTTCATCTTCATAGTTCAACTTCTTTTAGTAGAAGCTGTCATCTTTGGCTAGGCTTAATCTGGATCAGTCTCGAGCTCGTTCTGCACCATCTTGCCTTTTCTTCATTGCTCGGCATCGTCTGCCCCGGCAGTGGGTAAATCTGCGCAAATACCAAACATGTATTAAAACAGTACCTTTTCATCAAATAAATCAAATATCATGATCAAAGGTAAAGGCAGTGTAAATAATGCATACAAGGTCATAATGCCACTCGAATGGTTGTAGGTTAAGCCTTAATTGCCATGCAAAAAGGGTAAAAATATAGGACTTTTGGGCACTTATTAGCAATGTCCAATCTGGTGGGACTACTATTGGTGCGGTCACAAGATTTTGTTTCAAAATTTCAAATGCTTTATTACATTCATCATTGAAGTCGAAGGTCCTATCATGTTCAAGCAGAGAACACAAGGGTTTAGTAATCTTAGAAAAATTTGCAATAAATCTTCTGTAAAAAACTTGCGTGTCCTAGAAAAATCTGGATTCCTTAGACGGTGGTTGGTGGGGGCAGCTTCTCGATCACATCTATTTTAGCTTTATCCACTTCAATTCCTCGCATCGTTCGAGTACCCTCTCCAAATTGCTGGGGCAATTGTCGAAGTCATCGCCAAATACTGAGAAACCATCCATGAATATCTCCAAAAAGTCTTCTACTATGTCGGAGAAGATTGCCTCATGCATCGTTGGAATGTTGCCGAGGCATTGCAAAGGCCGAACGACATCCTCCTAAATGCATATATGTCGTATGGGCATGTGAAGGTGGTTTTTTCCTGATCGTCCGGTGCTATAGCAATCTGATTATAACCTGAATAACCATCAAGAAAATAGTAAAATGGTTTACCAACAAGTCTATCAAGCATTTGATGAATAAATGGCAAAGGGAAGTGATCCTTTTTAGTAGCTTTATTTAGCTTGAGATAATCCATACAAACCCTCCAACCGGTCACAGTCCTGGTTGGGATTAACTTATTGTTTTCGTTGGTTATCACTGTTATTCCACCTTTCTTTGGTACGTATTGTACCGGGCTTACCTATGTGCTGTCAGAGATGGGGTAAATAATTCCAGCATCAAGCCATTTAATGATTTCCTTTCTTACCACCTCTTTCATGGCATGGTTAAGCCTTCTTTGGGCCTCAATGGTAGGTTTATGCTCATCTTCCAAAAGGATATTGTGCATATATACCACTGGGCTTATCCCCTTTAAATCAACAATTGTCCACCATAATGCCCGCTTATGCCACCATAACATGCTGATCAAACTTTGTTCCTATTTTGGTTACAACTTAGAAGAAATAATTACGGGCAATGTGTCGTCGGGTCCCAAATAAACCTATTTTAACTTATCAAGAAATTGTTTTAATTCAAGAACCGGTAGTTGCTCAATTGAGGGTTTTTCAACCTTTCGTTCCTCTCCAGAATAATTGAGGGGTTTGAAATACTTACCTAGACGAGATATTGTCTAGTGACCTTTCTCAATTTCTGCCTCTTCAGTTTCTTTAGTGTCGCGAAGGTTGTTCAATATACTATCGAGGTAGTGGCCATTGTCGTTGTCGAGGCAGTGTCTGTTGAGGCAGGGTGCATCGATGTCAAAGTTGAATTCGGCGGTGGCTTGCATCATTTGACATTCTTCTTGATCATCGGCACATTTGAGGGTTTGGAATACATTGAGCTTGACTTGTTGGTCATTTACCCTCATTGTGAGCTCACCTTTTCATACATCGATAAATGCCCTCCCGGTGGCTAAGAATGGTCGCCCAAGTATGATGTGCGCATGTTCATCTGCTTCACAATCAAAAACAAGGAAGTCAGCGGGAAAAATAAACTTATCAACTCTTACCAGTATATCCTCAATTTCTCCCTCTGGTTGCACATAAGAGCGATTGGCCAGCTAAAGCATGACTGTGGTTGGTCTTGCCTTTCCAATTCCTAACTTCTGAAAAACCGATTTGGGCATCGGGTTTATGCTTTCCCCCAAGTCACACAATGCCTTCCCAACATAATAATTCTCGATTGTGTAACATGGCCATACACCCCTCTATTGCGGCAACTATTTCGAACTCCCCTATGCTTGTCCACTTTGACACCATATCTTTTAGGAACTTGGCATAATT
Organism: Hibiscus trionum; assembly: GCA_030270665.1. NCBI lineage: Eukaryota > Viridiplantae > Streptophyta > Magnoliopsida > Malvales > Malvaceae > Hibiscus > Hibiscus trionum. Next base: position 38,317,122 of record BSYR01000021.1, on the reverse strand, counting down.
CATCATTTGTTATATTACTTCCACGAAGGGTATGTTAATGTGAACTTGCTTCAAGATGTCTAAGAACTTCTTGAACTGGTACTCGTGCTTCTACCTTTTAAGCCTTTGTAGGAATGATGGCGGGGGTCAAATATCCTTGATCTGTTCTTTACATGGAAATCTAATTTGGGGTATCAGATCTATTTTTTCCTTCTGATTTCCCTCAGCATTTTCGTCTTCTGCCGCGGCTTGTTCAGGTTCTGCCAGAGCAATGGGATCGCGTAATGCCGAGGCTGGTTCTGCCGCATCAGAGGCTTTAGGGGTTGCTGCCGCGACATTATTGTTGGGCAATGTTGTGGCAGTTGGCTCCTTTAGCTTTTTCTACTCTGTTTCCTTATCTTAGGGCTCCTTGAGCTGAATACCACTTCTAGTGGTTATGGCATTGCATTGCTCATATGATGTTATTTTAGCTGCTTTCGTGTCACTAGGTAAACCTCCCTTCGGCCTTGTGTTTAGGATCTGTGCGATTTTCCCAACTTGAGTCTCTAGGGATTTCATTGTTGCCTCATTATTTTACAGCCCCATCTCGGCCCTGTCCATAAAAGCTTCAGTTTTCTTTATGAACTTATCAGTATTAGCCATGTATGCACTAGTTTGAGACATAAAAGCATTAAGAGTGTTTTCTAAAGAACTAGTTAGCATAGGCTGTTGTTACGGCATGGTCTCCCGATGGGCATTGTTTTGTTGAAATCCTGCAACCGGGGCATTCTGATTGTTCAGATTGAATGTGTTGTTAGGTTGCTCCAGGAGAAATTTAGGTGTTTCTTCCCGGATGGGTTGTAGTTGTTGGACATCATGTAGTTGTTCTGGTTGTAATTTCCAACAAAACAACTCGATTTTGTGTTATGTGGACATTCAAAAGAAACATGGTTACCCCTACGGTTTTCACAAAATAAATCCATTACCTTGACCTCCTGGCGATTGTTTTGTGATTGCATGTTCACGACCAGCTTTGTCAATGTGGCAATTTGGGATGAAATTGAGTCCGAGTACCCTATTTCGTTTACTGTGGGTTGGCGTCAGATTCTTCCTCGTCTGGTCGTTGGGAACTGATAATCGTTCTTGGTCGTCCTATTCAGAATATCCATCACTTCCTTTGGTTCTTTGTCTAAGGGTATGTCGTTTGCCGAGGCATCAAGCATTATCCTAGTTGCCGTGTTGACAGTGTTATAGAACATGGTTACCTACGTCCACAATGGGAATCCGTGCAAGGGCCATTTGTGTAACAGCTCTCTATATCGCTCCCAAGCCTCGTGCATGGATTCGTCGTCAGCCTGTCGAAAAGAAGTAATTTCGTTACGCAATGTATCAGTTAAATTTGTAGGATTAAAACGTGATAAGAAATCACGACATAAATCACTCTAGGATCCAATTGATCCTGCTGAAATACTATTTAGTCAGGTTTTTTCCCTATCCCTTAGTGAATAGGGGAACAATTTTAATCTCAAAATATCCTCATGTACTCCCTGTATTTTAAACGAATTACAAATCTGTAGGAAAGATTTGAGGTGATGTCTGGCATCTTCAGTCGTTGAGCCGCCAAATTGCCCCATAGTATTGGTCATGTTGAACATCACGTGCTTCAGTTCAAAGTGGAAGACCACTATTTTTGGTGTAACAACTCTAGGATTTTGTCCGTTCAGATCCTCTTCTGGGTAGTTTCAGACTGTTAGGTTTCGTACTGGCGCGAATTGAATTCGCGGATTTTCTCCATCTTCTACAGGGATTGGGAGTTGCTGCCCATCGGCAGTTGCTGCCCATTTGCATTCCGATTGTTGTTGACATTGTTACCGCCAACTTCGTGTGCCATATTTGGTCGCAGCTGTTACCTTATTTGTTGCTTGAGTCTCTAACAACTTCGATCGATTTCTTGATCAAGGTCATGGAGCGGATAATTTCGGTTCACCCTGGTCACACACCAATGCAAAACCAAAGTTTATTAGTGCTCGAAAAACAGATAAATAAAAAGTGCAAGAAAATAAATTGAAAGTCGTTATTGCCAATCCCCGGCAACGGCACCAAAAACTTGTTGCGTGTAAAAGCTGCTTCACAATTAGTGCAAGTGTACACGTCTCAAGTAATAAAGTGATAAGTATCAGAGTATCGTCTCTACAGGGATTGGGATGCCCTCCCTGAATTATCTTCTTGCACTGAAAAAGAAAAAGTAAAAGTAAAAATACAAGTAAAGGGGCTTTTGGATTTTAACTAAACTAAAGAACATAAACCTAAGCATGTGAGTAAAGTAGAGAAATCAAGATGATAGAATGGGCCGGATTAGATTGCGTCGTAGTTTGGAATCCAATTGACTTGTCTTGGTCTTTAAATGCAATGTTCACCAAACTGCCTCGGCAATGTCCTTCGTTCCTATCGCGGCAATAACATGTGCTACATCGGGAATCTCTTGTTGGTCGACAGTGATATTAAGTGTAACACCCCGGTTTTGGGCTCAGAAGTTTTGGGTGTTGACCGGTTCGGTCAAAGTGCTGATCGAATATATAAGAGTGAATTTAGGAAAGCCTAGTTCGGGTTGCATTAAAAATATGGAAAAATGTCCTAAAATCATCTTTTAATATATAAAAGTGAACTGAGAAATCAATTTTGGAAAATGAGGTTCGGAAGGTTGACATTTTGGCTGGTGACCAAAATGTAATTTTTGAAAGTTCGGTGACAGTTTTATAAAGGATTGAAACTTTGAATCTTTAAGGAGCTATTATTCCAAAAAGAGTTTCTCCAGATTTTTCTAAGATGTTTTAAGGCTTTATTCTGATTTTAAAGTTTATGGAATGTGGAGGGAAATCATTTTATCATTTTATAACTAACTTTTCTATTTTCTCTCAATTTTCCTTTTCTCTCATTTTCTCTCAACCCAAACACATTCTCCAGATTTTCTTATTTGATTTTGTCAATCTAAATCACTCATTTCATCTCTCATTTGATTCCTAATCATCTTATCAACAAAACCTCTCAATTTGCAAGTTGTTTCATCAAGCTTTTTGGCTCTAAAAAGGAGAAACTCAAGTTTGGAGGTAAGAACGTCCTTCTCCTCTAAACTCTCAGTTCTTTACTGAAATTCCCAAGTTCTCAATCCTTGATTTGTGTTTTGTTAAAGGCTTTTCAATTAAAATCTTGATTTTGGCTTAAAATGCAAGATTTGGTGATTTTGGTGAAATTTTCGTGTGATCTGTTTGGGCAGTGTTTTGAAGTGTCAAAATGATGTTAAATGAATGCTAAATTGATTAGAAGTTGAGGTTTAACTAATGCAATCCCGGATAGGTTGAATTTCCTAAGTTTGGCTTGAGTTTTTGGTTGTTTTTGGAGTGTTTTTGGTGATCTGTAATACCTGGAGGTATAAGGACGTGTTTGTGATCATTTTGGATGTTAATTGATGTTTAAAAGTGGTTAGAAGTGATGGATCTTGGCTGGGTTAAGTTTTGGAAGTGTTTGGAGGTGATTTTGGTTGTGTTTGGTAGCCGAATTGTTGGATTTGTGATGAGCAGCGAGTTGTATTGTGTTGCTGGTGTTTTTAATGCATAATGATGCATTGATCTTCTGTTGTTGTGTGTTTGAAACAGGGGAGTTTGATCCGTGAGCTTTAGAGGTGTTGCGGAAGGTTTCGGATGCTTGGAAGGCTTGTTGGCTAGCCTTGTTTTGGTTATCGGTGAGTGAAGTTGGGTTTTCAGCTTTTAAACCAAGGTTTGAAGGTTTTTGGGAGCTTAGTGTAAGTCTAAACAACTTTGCTAAGCTCAAGAGTAAGTGAATGGATTTTCGCTCTTGATTTATGATTGTGAAATTGGCTTTTAAGCAATTGTGGTTGATGATTGAAATGCATGTGTTTTGCATGGTTTAAATCTGTTTTGAAAGCATATTTTAGCATGGTTTAATGCTGGTTTTGAAAGCCATATGTGAAGGATGCTCAAGGTAAGAAATCCTTGGTTTTATACATTGGAAATGTGGTTTTGATGCATGATGTTGCATGTTGTTCAATGGCTTTGTTTAATGCTTTAAAACAGTGAATTAATGTTGGTAAATGATGGTTTTTGCATTATGGTTATGCATGTGAAACATTGGACTAATGTGGTAAGGTGGTTATATTGGCAAGTGATGTAAGTGGTTCTTGGTTCTTTGATCGGATATAGTTAGCCGACTATAGGATTGGGTGCACCGTGAATTAAGTCGCCTTGGAGGTGGAGTGGTCAAGAGTGGACCGGTAAACTCCCTTCAAGTATCCTAACGAGATGGTTGAGGTCATAATGGAGGTGTTGCCCATTCGAGGACCTTGGTTGAGCAAAGGTTATATGGTGTTTAAAAGTCCATATATGGGAACCTTGTGCTTGTTGAGATCACAATGGCGGTGTTAAGTCCATGTGTGGATCTTGTGTGGGGTGTCCCGGATCTCGTTAGTGATGTATACAACTACCAATCGGTGATGCAAAGGTTGTATGGTGTTTAAAAGTCCATACATGGGAATCTTGTGCATGTTGAGGTTGTATGGTGTTTAAAAGTCCATACATGGGAACCTCGGGAAAAGCTAAGGTTGTATGGTGTTTAAAAGTCCATACATGGGAACTTTAGGCTTGTAAGGTCAAATGGTGTTTAAAAGTCCATTTGGGAGACCTTGGATTGGTAGGGTGTATGGAGCGTAGGGACAACGCTTGTGATCCGCGTATCCGATTGGGTGTTGAGTTGAAAAGTGAATGTGGTTGATCACTTGAAGGCCAATATGATGTTCTTGATTGTGATGAAGCATGGGATGCTTGAAATGATGCATAATTGCATGTGAAGCATGAGATGCTTGAAAAGTTGCATGGTTGCATGGAAAGTGTATAATGCTTGTGTATGCATGTTTACTTGTTAAGTTGAACAAGGGTTGATTATCATTTGGAAAATGATGCATGTGAGCATGAAATACCTTTAGTGCATTGGAGTCTTGTTAAGACTTGTTTTTAAAGGCATGTGATGATGATGTTGTGGTTTATATATGTTGCCTTTGGTTTAATGCATGTGTTGGTTGGTTTGTGAAATGGTTTTAAAAGATTCTTGCTTGAAATGGCTTTCAAGTTTAAGAAAGGTATGATGTGAAATGGGAGTGTTTTCCAAGGTTTTGTTTTAGCTTGCATATGGTGTTTATGCATGGTTTGGCTAAATGGATGATTTTGTAAGTTGTGCTTTGAAAAGGTTTTCTTAGCTTGCTAAGCTAAGGGTTGGTTTTCATGTATGTGCAATGCATGGTTTTGAGCTTGTTGTTGAAAAGGGGTTTTCAAACATGGCTTTGGTAAACAAATCGGGTTTGTTTTAAAAGTGATTTATGACCCGCTGCATTGATGGTGTTTTGGTTTTGAGCATACCTCACTAAGCATTATGTGCTTACGCTCCTTTTTGTCCGTCAATGCAGATTCTTGAAGTTTGGGCAGCAAGGAGCAAGGGATTCAAGGTGGACTCCATTTGAGATGTATGTCTCGGTGAATAGTTATAGTTAATAAAGGCAATGGGGTAGAATCTCTCGGGTTTTTGTGTATGTGTTCGCTTATGTTTGGACAAGGATGTGTTTTTATGTTGATGATGTTGTTGGATCATGCCTTGGCTTTAATGAGAATGTTTTGGAAGGTTTATGCCTAAATGGTTGCTTGTGTAGGAAGCATGCCTTTAGATTTGGGGATTTTCATGTATGATGTTTTATTGTTGAATTGTTGATGCAAGTATGTCCCATTTATGTTGAGTTGCATGTTGGTAAAGTTTGGAGGCTTTTGGAGTATGATTGGATGGCCAATTATGTGTTTGAGTGAGCAAAATGCAGCAATCTGGGCAAGGCGTTTCGGAACAGTTGACACCGTTTCGGAATGGGTGCCCTGCATAAACCCAGGCGTCCGAAACGGGTGCCACCGTTCCGGAACGGGTTGGCTACTGCCAGTCCCCCGTTGCGGTACGCGTTGCGGAATGGCCCCGTGTTTCGAAACAGGCTCTGCCTGTTTCGGAACGGGTGACCGTTGGGGACTGACATGGGCGGTTAAATGTTTCAAAATGTTTGCATTTTGGTCCTGAAACTTGTTTGTGCAATTGTGTGAGTTTGGGTTGTCCGTTTGAGCTGAAATTTGGCAGAGAAGCATGAAACATGATTAATTTTAAGTTGGTAACTTAAAATCTGGTTAAGTCCTTAAGGTTTTCAGAATTTACATTTTGGTCCCTAAAGTTGTAAACTATTTAATTGGGTCCCTGTTTGATCTCTGATGTTTGTGATCTTTGAGTATGCTGTTTGCATGATCACACCTAAGGTTAACGTGCATCTAGACGAGATTAAAAAGAAAAAAAAGGGTCGTTAATCAAGGTTGACTTTCGGGTTGACTTTGGTTTTCCCCGTGTGACTTCCTTAATTCGGGTCAACCGTCTGGACCGGGTTAAGGGGGTTACATTAAGATTAGGCAAAGCGTCCTTCAATAGCTCCTTTTCTCTAGGTCGAAACTGTACTGATGAATAGGCCTTGATAATATATCTCGACGTAAACCAAAGATAAACACTAACCAATCTCACTTTTCTTTTAGCCATTGAAACTCTAACTTATCTCTAAGTCGCGTTAGCTTCCACCGTTCGGGATGAAAACCATGCTTATTTGTTTCGTGAGTCTAACTCTCTCGATGCCAGACAAATAGATAACCTCACAATACTCTCTCTCGATGAGATTGCAAGAATGAATTCAATGCGAAGAATAAGCAAACCTTGAACTAAATTGCATTAAAAACTTAAACAAAGTACATTTGTTTCCTCACAACTACTAAGAAAAATAATCCTAACCTTAAGAATGTTTATAACATAATGGATATGGAGAACACACGACTAAACCCTAATCTCAAGCTCTCAACTCTTCAATTCCAGATGCTTCAAGTGTGCGTTAAGCCTTGCTTAAATAGGAAGAGGAGTAGGGTTAAGTCTTTCTTGGATCGAAAGTTAAGTTGGACTTGGACTTGTCTTCATTAAAGAGGTGAATCTCTTTAACTTTAATGTCTTTATCTACTTTTGCCAAATTCCATCTTTAACCTTCCTTCCATGCTTTCGTCATCTTCTAGTTCTCTAATTGTCATGTAAAGTGTGTAGAAAAATGTAGCGTTTTATGCTCTTCAAATCGGCTATCACTTTGCATGCTTTTCCCTTCAGAAGGTCGGTATGTGCGCTGCCTCGACAGAGGATATCTGCTGCCTCGGCAGGGGTCTGTCACTGGATCTATTCTGTAAGGCTTCCTCTTCATAGTTCAGCTTCCTTCAGTAGAAGTTGTCATCTTTGGCTGGGCTTGACCTAGATCAGTCTCGGTCTCATTCTGTACCATCTTGCCTTTTCTTCATTGCCCACTCGGCATTACCTGCCCCGGTAGTGGGTAAATCTGCGCAATTACCAAACATGCATTAAAACATTATCTTTTCATCAAATAAATCAAATATCAGGATCAAAGGTAAAGGCAGTGTAAATAATGCATATAAGGCCATAATGCCACTCTAATGGTTGTAGGTTAAGCCATAATTGCCATGTAAAAGGGGTAAAATATAGGACTTTTGGGCACTTATCAATAAGCTATATAGAAATGGAGCCCCATTCGAATAGGGGCTTGTGGATCCTTGTGTTCAATTGGTTGATTCTTGATAGAACCTTGCTTGCTAGCTTATCTTGCTCTTGTTATTGCCTAATTGCTTGACTTGTTCAATATGAGTAACGAAATGATTCTTGATTTCTTGAGTATGTAGTCTCCTATGATATATGTGATTTAAACTCTCGAGTAATAGCTTGTCATGGATTGAATAATGAGTAATTGATGCTAGACTTGTATGCTACATGAGCTTGAATGTAAACTTGATCTTATTGTGCTTCTGAAATACTTGCTAGTCTTGTTTAAAAATGAACTACTAGGAGTCTTAAATTTAAACGACTATTCCAATGGTGCGTGTTTGAATGGATATATTAGATAATCAAGATTAGTAACTTAATAAGATGGCATCTTGTCTTGCATATATGTAATTTGGGTAAGTAGTAATTAAAAGGAATTATTCTTGATCTAGATGAATCTAATGGTAACTTGATAGCTAAGAAACTCATTGTTTAGATTTGAGTTTTAAAAGATGGTTCGAATGATGCTATATGAAACAAGTTTACTTTGTGTTGTTCAAATGGGACTAGAGTGCTAAGTGACTTGTCTAGTTCAACCTAAAATGAATTAGAAGTATAGATTCAAAATCAGGGATTATACATGCTTGTTTAATAGATTAAAATGAACCATAACCACATGTAATCGAATTGGCTAAGATTAGAGGATGAATTGCATCAATAGTGAAATAAAAGAATGTTGTGTAACGAATGAATTAATTCGAATATAGTGTTATCATGCCCTGTTTTAATCGCATTAATAGGTTAATTAAACTGACCTAGACTAATAGGAATATGTGTACACGTTGAATAATGATGTTAGAAACATGGCCTAAATAAATAATGAAGCTAAAATCGAGTCTAGTAAAATCTGCCTAGGAAGTTCTATTCTTGGCAGTAACTTTAAAAATTCACCATAAATTTTGTAGGTCGAATTAAGGGCTGAAATTTATATGACATGAACCTTAGTATGTCTATTTTCATTAGGAGAAAACAGAATTAACTTATGATTTGTGAGCTGAAATCTAGAGATGAAAACCTCTGGACAATGCAAATTGTCCAGAAATGTAATTGTCCTAACTTTGATTTAAAAATTGTATTAATTGGAAAGATATTAATATGAAAGGTTAAAACGATTGTAAAAGGGGTTAAGTAATCTTTTAAACGGTGTAAACTAATTGAAATTTTGACGTACAGAATGAAAATTTTGCATGTTTAAGTAAATAGTGCACAAGCTGCCTGGCAGCAGTAGTCTAGGTAATTTGGATAATTTGTAAACTATTTTAAAAACAATTTGGACATTTTGATACTTCCATAAATAAAGTCTTGACCTTGAATAATGAATCACCTTAGATAATTATATTTGAAACCAAGTCAAGAGTTAACTAAATTGGAGTATTAAGCTTAATCAAATTGTCTAATAAGTTTGTATGCTAGTGAAGTAATGAATAGGGTCGATTAAGAAACTTGATAAATGAAATGTCAAGATTACTTGTTTCTTGAAAGATAGGTTAAAGCATAAATGAATTTAAATTGAATAGGAAAGTATGATTGTCTAGTTGAAAACCTAAATCAAATTAAGTGATTGATCACTTGAATGGTGCACAGTCCTTGTCTATGAGATGCTTGTTGAATGTGTAATGTGTACCCTTTAATTGAACCTTTGTTCATTGTGTGATTGAAAATTTGAATGATAATTTAAATACTAGACTAAGGCTTTACCTAACATGTTTAAAGCTTGAACAAGTTGTAATTGGATTAAAGAACCTTGGAACCTAATAACTTGATAGATTTTAGATGATACCTCACTAAGTACAAACTTGTACTTATCACTCTTGCTTGCATTCTTCCCAAACCTCAGGTAATATCCATCCCGATCAGTAGCTTGACAGTGAAGTTATCTTTCTTAGACCCGAAGCAAGATAAATGAGACTTGATGTATGATTGTGTATTTAAGTGTATTCTCCTAGTTAGTGGCACATAGTTTGTCATGTATTGTACTTGACTAAGGAATATGTATAGATATAATCTTGATAATATTTATAATGGCTTTAGTGGCTTATGATATTGGTCTTTGTAAACATTATGTTTATGTCTTGAAAATGAATGGTTTATAACTATATGTAAGTTGTTCAATTCGAATAGAAGTATGAAATAAGGATATTTGAACTTGTCTATAGTAATGAGATATAGATGAAAAACGTATGAGATTAACTTACCGTAATGTCACTCGAATAAGCATAAGATACTAAGTTAATTGGTTAACCAATCTTCATTGTATGGTAAATGGTAATATTCTTGAATGGGATTCATATGTGACTAGGTTAGATGGTGATAACTTGTTAGTTAAGTAACTCAACTATCCGTGTTGAGTTATAATTGGAAAGAAAAAAATTTAAATAGCCCGTATCTTCATGTTTCATTCACTAGTTTTCTCGTCGTAACGCTTCTCGCTCCTAACCCAGGCGAGGGGTGTTACAGGCGTGTAGGCCTCATTCGCAAGTTGTTGGAAAATCCCTTATGCGAATCAGATCACATCACCCACCCCCACCCGATTGCCACCCATATTGGTTGTTGAGCTGCACTACTCTCTCCATGAGGCGAACAATGAGATACAACTAACTTTCACTAATGTTGAGGTGACCTGCGCTCATCAGTAGAAGAATTTGGTTGCCAAGGAAAATGAGCTTTCTGAGGCAATCAACAAAATTGTTTTGATGGTCAGGGAGATTGAGGCCATAAGGTAACAACTAGCGGAGGCCCATGGTAGCCTAATGGGAGCCGAAATACAAGTTGCCAACGAATTGAGGAAGTGTGAGCTCGTCTCGGCAGATGCTGATGCGCAAAGGGAAATATGTAAAACCTATGTTTGATTTTGATATAACAAAGTGTTTTAAGGATAGAATTGAAAACTTGAATAAGATTTTTAAGTCCCTCAAAATATCTCAAATCAACAAGGCTTTAATCTAGTTTGAAAAACTCAAACTTTAAAATATTTTCTAAGTGTTCCAAGGCCAAACTATTGAAAAACGTCCAGGCGTATCGATACACTTCTAGCCGTATCGATACCTTTTTTTACAAACTTGGCTACTGGAGAAACACGTTTCGATACGCCCCTTACCGTATCGAAATAGCGTATCGAAACAGATTGCATCTGTATCGATACACTCTCGCTATAAAACTTAAGGAGTTTGAATGGCGTACCAATACTGTGTCACCCGTATCGATACAGATTTAATGGAATTTTAAAATTAAAAAAGCCTTAAATATTTTGATTGTTGGTGTCAGTTGTTAGGTAATAGAAATTTAAAGTGTTGGTTGTCCTGTACCGATGCGCCCTTTGCTGTATCGATACGAAAATTTCCAGTGAGCTCTATGGAAATAATTGCATCAATATGGTGTTCTCCATATCGAAACGGTCCATGTCCCGTACCGATACGCTTACTCGCGTATCGATACGCCCCTCTTGTAATTGTGTATCGAATCTTTCTGTTTTGAGACATGTATCAATATGGGTCCTCGCGTACTGATACGGTAAGCTGCATAAGTGCATTTATGGTGGAAAGAGAGGGTCGCAACGGCTATATTCAATACCCTAACCACCCAAACGGCTAGAATTAATGGAGAATGTATAAAATGAAGGCAATTGAAGACTAGGAACAACTATTTCATCAAAAATAAACATCCTTACAAAAATCCAAGCTCAATGTGCCTAATTTCATATCTCTTGTAAAATCCCAAATGGTGTTGTGTTCAATTTTGATCTTGTATTCAAATTTCGGTTGAGTGATTCTGTTTAAAGGGGAAAACTTGTATTGAGCGATATCTTTCTTGCCTTAATTTCTTCTTTGTACTCTTGTGAGGGTTTGGTCAATTTTGGGTAGAAAATTTGACTGGTATTGTAAAGGTTACCTACTAAGCCTTAAAAAGGGAAAGGGCAATTAATGGATTGTTGGAAAATCCTTAGTGGTAGCTAAGGTAGTGGATGTAGAGTTCATTTGGAACTTGAACCACACTAAAATTCCTTGTTCTTCATTTTTAGCCATTCTACTTTCTACAACAAATTTTAAAAACACAATTCACCCCCTCTTGGCTTTGATCAATCCATTAATCCACGCAACAATTGGTATTAGAGCCTACCTCTTTGAAGGATTAACAGCCACAAGAGGATATTCTAGGAAGAGTGTGATCAACTACAAAGCAAGCCATGACATTTACCTCCGGGTCAAGCATGTACGAGTCTCAATCGACCACAAAACCACCTTTCTTCAACGATGATAACTACCCTTTTTAGAAGAACTGGTTGCGTCTCTTCATTAAATCCAACGATTATCTAGTTTGGGATGCTATTGAAGACGGTCCCTCTATTCCAATGAAAAGAGACGACGAAGGAAGATTAGTGCCAAAAAGGAAGAATGAAATGAGTGAAGAAGAGAGAAAGAAGATTCAAATCAACGACAAGGCTCTTCACATGTTATTTTGCTCTTTCGGTCCTGATACCTACTCCAAAGTTTCCTCCATCGAAAGTGCTAAGGAAGTGTGGGATACACTTAAGACTACTTATGAAGGAACAAGTGATGTGAAGGAGACAAAGATTGGAATTCTCAATCTTAGCTATGAGAATTTCAAAATGGAGCCCGACGAAACCGTTTCAAAGATGTTCGATTGTTTCTCAACAATCGTCAATGGGCTAAAGGGTTTTGGAGAGATAATCTCGGAAGACAAACTAGTCCGGAAGCTACTCTACTCACTTCTCGAGTCTTGGGATGGGAAGAGAACCGCCATCATTGAGGCCAAGAATTTGAAGACACTCAAGCTTGATGAGCTAGTTGGTTCTCTCCTAACTCATGAGATCATGAAGAAAGGAAGGGAAGCAGGAAGAGAGAAGAGTGGAGAAGCTTGAGGTAGACAAGAAAAAGAAGCTAGGAGTGGCTCTCAAAGCTTCTCTACATGAGGAAAGCACTTCTAGTAAGGAGAAAGACCTAGAAGAATTGGCTATGATAGCCAAAAGATTCTCACGGTTTATGAGGTCCAACCGGGGTAGAAAAATTCAAAGAAAAATGGACTTCAAGACCAAAAACAAAGAAGAAGAGATGGATCAAATCATTTGCTTTGAGTGCCAAAAACTGGGTCATATTCGTTCCGAATGCCCTCAACTCAAGAAGAAGGGCTTTGAGAAGAAGAAGAAGCTCAAAGCCAAGCTTGCAACTTGGAGTGATGAGGAGTCATCCGAGGATGAGGAACAAGAAGTGGCCAACCTTTGCCTCATGTCTCTTGAGAAGGATTCCTCCATGGTAACCTCTAACTCATCTTCATTTGATTTTACATTTGATGAATTGCATGATGCTTATGATGAGTTACAAGAGGTTTATGATGAGTTAGTTGAGAAGTATAAGGAGTCAGTTCTAAAAAATAGAAAAATCATTTCGGAATTAAATGCTAAAAATGACTCACTTTCTCAAGCTAACTTGAAATTTGAGAAAAAGATCTTAGGTTTACAAGATGAACTTAAATTCTTTCAAGATGAAAATGTAGACTTAAATAATCTTATTTCTCAATGCAATAGTGAACACCAAAAGGTGTTGAATGAGCTTAATGAGCTTAATTGGTCTTTCAAGAGTGTTGGTAATGTGAAAAATGAAATAGGTGAATCATCTAGATCAAACCAACCTAAAAGAAAGAACAATAACTACAAACAAAGTGGCTTCCATAGGCATAATAGAATTAAAAGAATTAGAAGTGTATGAGTTCCTAAGGAACTTGTCAAATCTAATAATGTTGATGCCATGTCACCTTGGATTCTTAAGGGAACCAAGCTTTTGGGAGCTAACACTCGTGGACCCAAAATGATTTGGGTAGCAAAAATCAAAGCTTAATATCTTTGTTTGTAGGGGGAGAATTGCTACAAGGCCAAAGCACAAAGCCAAAACTCATAGTACCTTGATAGTGGATGCTCGAGGCACATGACCGGAGACAAGAGTCGATTCATGGACTTAAAGCCAAAAAGTGAAGGAGTAGTGACATTTGGTGACAACTCCATAGGACACATTAAAGGTATTGGATCTATATGTAATCACTCTACTATACTTATTGAAAATGTTTTGTATGTCGATGGTCTAAAACACAATTTATTGAGCATTAGTCAATTGTGTGATAAAGGGTTTAATGTCTTATTTGATAAAAATGGGTGCAAAATTGTTGACATTAAATCAAATAGTATAATGCTCATTGGTCATCGCATAGGTAACATTTACATGATGCATCTAAATGACATTCATACATCCCATACATGTTTTGTTGCACAAAATGAAAATGATGCATGGCTATGGCATAGGAAACTAGGACATGCTAGCATTAGTGTTTTAGAAAAATTAGTTTCCCTAAATCTAGTTAGAGGTTTACCCCATATCAAATTCTCAAATGATAAGATATGTGATGCATGCTCTAAGGGTAAACAACATAGATCATCCTTTAAATCCATTAATGATGTTTCTACAAGTAGGTGTTTAGAACTAATTCATATAGATTTATTTGGGCCTATTAGAACTATGAGTTTGGGTGGTAAATCTTATGCTTTTGTGCTTGTTGTTGACTATTATAGGTTTACTTGGGGTTCTATTCTTAAGTACAAAAGATGAGGCTTTAGAAAAATTCATCACGTTTTCAAAATTAACTCAAAATGATCTTGAACTTAAGATTTCTCATATTAGAAGTGATCATGGAACCGAATTTCAAAATCTAGGTTTGAAGAGTTTTTAAATGAAAATGGTATTAGCCACAATTTTTCGGCTCCTCGAACTCCTCAACAAAATGGGGTAGTTGAGAGGAAAATAGGACTTTACATGAAATGGCTAGAACCATGCTTTGTGAAAACAATTTACCTAAATATTTTTCGGCGGAAGCCACAAACACCGATTGCTACATTGTATATCGAGTAATGATTAGGCCACTTTTAAAGAAAACACCATATGAGATTCTAAAATCTAAAAAGCCTAACATTAGCTATTTTCATCCATTTGGTTGCAAGTGTTTTGTTTTAAATAATGGAAAAAACAACTTAGGTAAATTTGATGCTAAAAGTGATGAAGTTATTTTCTTAGGGTATTCTTTAACCTCTAAAGCCTATCGTGTATTTAATAAGAGAACTTTAGTAGTATAAGAGTCTATTCATGTTGTATTCGATGATAACTTCCTTTCGAGGAAGAAATATTGTGATGATGATGATGTAGGAATCCTTGATGCTTTTGATGGAGGACAAACTTTAAAGAAGGATGAGATTCCAACTAAAGAGGAAGATGCACAAGATCCACCTCTTGAAGCCTTGAAGGACTTCACTCTTGAGGAAAAGGAAGTGAGCTACCCAAGGGAGTACAACTATGTCAAAGGTGGTGAAATTTTAGGTGATCCATCCAAGGGGGTAACTACTAGATCTTCTCTTAAACTCATGAATCATGTTGCTTTTATCTCATGCATAGAGCCTAAGAACATTAAAGAAACATTAAATGATGATTTTTGGATGATGGCTATGCAAGAAGAGTTAAATCAATTTGAGAGAAGTAATGTATGGAAATTAGTTAAAAGGCCTAGTAATCAATCTACTATAGGAACTAAATGGGTATTTAGGGATAAGCTAGATGAGAGTGGTAACATTGTGAGAAACAAAGCTAGATTAGTTGCTCAAGGTTACACTCAAGAAGAGGGAATAGATTTTGTTGAAACCTATGCACCCGTAGCTAGAATGGAATCTATTAGGATGTTGCCTGCATATGCATGTTATCATAATTTCAAGCTATTTCAAATGGATGTGAAAAGTGCATTTTTAAATGGTTTTATAAATGAGGAAGTGTATGTGGAACAACCACCGGGTTTTGAAGATTCAAAATTTCCAAATCATGTTTTCCAACTAACCAAAGCACTTTATGGTTTAAAACAAGCTCCTAGAGCTTGGTATGAAAGACTTTCAAACTTTTTGATTGAAAAAGGTTTTGAAAAAGGTAAGGTGGACACTACACTTTTCATAAAAAGATATTAAAAATGACATCTTAGTAGTACAAATATATGTTGATGATATTATTTTTCGATATACTAATGAGTGTCATTTCAAGGAGTTTGCTAAGTTAATGCAAGGTGAATTCAAGATGAGCATGATGGGGGAGCTCTCATTCTTCTTGGACTTCAAATCAAACAAAGGAAGGATGACACCTTCATCAATCAAACAAAGTACGTGAAAGATATGCTCAAGAAGTTTGGCTTGGAGCAAGCAAAGCCTCAAGCTACACCAATGAGCTCATCTACAAAGCTTGACAAAGATGAATGTTGAGTGTGTAAAAGTCCTATAATTTACCCCCTATTTAACTCATATTTCTGTTGCATTCAAGCATAATTCATTGCATTTAGGTTAGATTTCAGTTATACGTCACCAATATATCAATTGGCACAGTTTCTACTGAAATTGGTTGCTTTTTCAGGTAGCTGCTGTAGCAGATGGGGGCAGTAGAGAGGCAGACGCTGGGCAGTGATGCAGTAGAGCTGGAACTGGATGTGCAGACGTGAAGGACGATGCTGCCATGGCCGCCGCCGTGGCAGCCAAGGACGACAGCGATAGTGAAGGGAAGAAAGTGAAGTGGACCTCTACAGAAAGAGAAAATTAAGCCCATCTGTCGTGGAGTACCCTTATATTTTTCCGAGCCCTAGATCAGAATGAAGGCCAAGCCCAAGGTTCAAGGAAGAAACCCCAAGCAAGAAGGAAGGACGAATTAAAGACTGCTGCTCTGAAGATTTAGTCTTTATTAGAGTTGTACTTTAATTTAAACTTGTATTCTTGCCATATTAGAAAACTTGAACCCAAGGCCTATATAAAGGCATGTAATTCGACCTAGGAGAGATCATCACCATTCTCTAGCCTTCTTCCCAAATCCCTAGCCGTTTTCCCTTCTTCACCATGTTCTAAACTTCCCCTAGGGCTAAGGGTTGCTTTGTAAAGTAGTTGCAAGGATTGCATTGTTTTAGGATTTTCTTTGTTCAATAAAATTACTTCAAGTTTGCTTATTCTAGTTTTAAACATCTTGCAAGAGTATCGGGAGAGCATTATGAGATTATCTATTTACTTAATATCGGGAGAGTTAAGTATACGAAAGGAATAAGTACGTGTTCTCTAGTTTATAGTTGAACTATATCGGACCTAGGGATAGGACGAGGTTAAGTGGCTAAGGAAGAATTCAACAACATCGGTGTTCATCCTTCGATTCACACTAGGAGGTATCATCAAAGACGTGTTCATCGACAGACTTGGACCTAGGGATAGGCCAAGGCACAACAGGGATTCTTGCCAAGCTTGAAGTACTGAGTTGAGTAATCGCTGCCGCGATAACCAACAGACTGCTACCGCGACAGGTGCTGCCGCGACAGGTGCTACCGCGACAGGCGCGACGACAGAACAGAGTTTCCTAGACTTTGCAACACCTACACTACTGAGCAATTCAATACCAGCCCATTCTCTCTATCTTGATTATTTTAATCTTAAATTCCAGTTCTCTTTATTATTTTCGTGACAACAATTTAAACTATTCTTTTTCTTCTCGTGCAGTAATTCAAGGTGAAGCTATTAGCCCAGTCCCTGTGGAGACGATATTCGATACTTACGTATCACTTTACTACTTGCGTCGTGTACACTTGCACTACATTGCGATAGACACTTTTACACGCAACAAGTTTCTGGCGTCGTTGCCGGGGACTGGCAACATAACTTTACCCTACCTTTTACTGCATTCTTTTTATTTTTCCGTTTTATTTTTCTTGGATTGTTCAACCTGTGCTTTTCACAAGGTTTTCTGTTTATGCACAGATCGAGACGAGGAGAGGAACCTGAGTATCCATTAGACCCTAAAATCGAACGCTCGTACAATCTTAGGAACCGACTTCGCTTCGTGTTAGCCAGAAACGAATACCTCGAAGAACAGTTAGAGGCCATGAACAACCAAGGGAATCCTCAGGATAATGACAATCCTGCCGGAGACGGAAGGAATGGTCCACCTGCTGATCCTCCTATCGCTGCCGCACGCCGATCATGTCGAGACTACATGCTCAATGATCATGTAGAACTGGAAACAACCCTGCCAGATGTAGACGTTGACAACTTCGAGCTGAAACATGTTATGTTCAGCATGATCAACAACGCTGGCCAATTTAGTGGTGCTACTATTGAGGATGCTAGGGAGCATCTGAAAATGTTCCAGGAAATCTGTGGTTCGTTTAGACTACCAGGAGTTAATCCGGAGATACTGAGGCTTGGGTTATTTCCTCATTCATTGAGGGACAGAGCAAAGACTTGGTGGAATAAACTAACGCCGGGTTCAATACGAACTTGGGCAGATTTAACTCATGAATTTTTGTCTCATTTTAATCCTTCACACTGATCTGAGCGATTACGTAACGAAATTGTTACTTTTCAACAGGAAGATGACGAGCCAATGCACGAAGCCTGGGACAGATTTACCACTCTTCTAAGGAACTACCCAATGCATGGATTCCCCGTTTGGAACCAGGTAACTAAATTCTATAATGCTGCCAATTTACAAACTCGTATCAGAATTGATTCAGCAGCAAATGGATTACTTCTAGACAAAGACCCAGATGAGGCAATGGCAGTATTGAAAAATCTAGCAAAGAATGAGGAACAGTTTCATACGACAAGAAGAAGGGGTAAATGAGTTCTAGCTGTAAAGGATTATGAGGCCGAAAGTTCATTAAAATCACAGGTGGCATACCTCACTAAGGCGATGAAAAAGCTCTTAAAAGAAGATTCACAGCTTGTCTACTCTGCTGAAGAGGTATGTGAAACTTGCAATGGAAATCACAGTTCGAAGGAGTGCCCGTTACAGTTAGAAGAAGGGATGTATGTTGGGAACTACAATAAACAGAATTATAACACCAACAACTACAATCCCAATTGGAGAAAAGATCTCAAGTTCTCTTGGAGCAATCCTAATAATGCCCTGAATCCTCAAGCACAGAATACTCATAACCAGGGAGGACCTAGATTATTGACTCGGCAGCAACTGCAGCAGCAGCAACAACATCAACCACCTGCCACGACTAGTATATTGGAGCAGACCTTGGCTAAGTTTATGTCTCAAACAGGAACTTACATTGAGAACATAAATCACTTCGTCAAGAAGACTGAGACATTCATGGATACAACAGAGATTCGAATGACCAACCATGAAGCTACTCTGAAATCATTGGAGACACAAATGGGTCAGGTTTCACAGCATATTAAACCGAGGCAGAATGGAGGAATTCCTAGCGATACTGAAAACGCTAGACAACCCACACATGAGCAGTGTAAAGCAATCACTACTAGAAGTGGGAAGAAATTACCAGGGCCAGAGAAAGAAGCTGAAACAGTCAAGAAACCAGCCTTAGAGTCACCTGCCGAGGAAGCTGCCCCGGCAGACGACAAGCAGCCTGATGCCGATGAACCTGTCACGCAGCAGAAGGGACAGAGAAGAAAGATGAAGAACCTAAACCTCCTCAGATCCGAATGTAGTGGGAAGGAAGTATTGCTGATTATCGTCCCCCACCACCTTTCCCTCAGCGGTTACAGAAATTGAAACAAGAATCTCAGCTTAAGAAGATTTATGATATTTTAAAGCAGGTCCATATCAATATTCCATTGTTAGATGCTATGAGGGAAATACCTGGTTATGCCAAATTTCTCAAGGATGCCATGTCAAAGAAATCCAAACTTGGGGAATTTGAAACGGTTAAAATGACACATGGATGCATGAGTATTCTGCACAAGTATCCACCCTAGAAGAAGAAGAATCCTGGGAGCTTCATTATACCGTGCATAATCGGAGACAAATTTGTGGGTAAGGCACTTTGTGATATTGGTGCTAGTATAAATTTAATGCCCAAATCTGTTTTTTAGAAATTAGGTATTGAAAAAGCTTGGCCCACAACAATAGTACTGCAGCTGGCAGACCGCTCTTACGTTCACCCAGAAGGAAAAATTGAAGACATTCTGGTAAGAGTGGATAAGTTTATTTTTCCTTCTGACTTTCTTGTCTTAGATTGTGAAGCAGATGAAAATGCACCAATCATCCTAGGGTGACCCTTCTTAGCCACAGGAAGATCACTGATTGATGTGGAAAAAGGAGAACTCACTATGCGAGTGAACGATCAAGAGATCAAGCTGAACGTTCTCCAAGCAATGAAACATGCTGATGCAGAAGAAGAGTGCAAGGCCATCACTGCAATTACCTTTGACCAACCCTGCATCAGGTCGGGCTGCCACGACATCAAAATTGGCAACTGCCTCTGCAGCCATTTAGAAGACTGTCACGACAGCACTGACGACAGCAGCTCCTCATAATCCAATATATCTGATACTGAAGATCAAGAGGAGGTAAACTGGATAGGCAATCGTCTAGGTAAGTTGTTCGAGCCCTTAAATTATACATCGGATAACCATATAATTCAAAAGCCATCGACTGTTGAGCCCCCTGTTTTAGATCTTAAGCCCCTGCCAGGGCAGCTAAAATATGTTTTCCTTGGTTTAAATGATACGTTGCCCGTAATCATCTCTTCCAAGTTGATGCAGGAACAGGAACAACAACTGATAGTGATGCTGCAGCAGCACCAAAAGGCGATTGGATGGACGATAGCTGATATCCAAGGTATCAGTCTGGCACTATGCATGCATAAAATCCTCTTAGAGGATGATCATAAGCCGACCATTGATGCACAGAGACGTCTGAATGATGCTATGCGAGAGGTGGTGCGTAAGGAGATCATAAAATGGCTAGATGCTGGAATAATCTATGCTATCTCGGATAGCAAGTGGGTGAGCCCGGTGCAGTGCGTTCCCAAGAAAAGGGGAATAACCGTGGTAACCAACGAAGACAACGAGCTAATCCCAACCAGGACTGTGACCGGTTGGAGGGTTTGTATGGACTACCGGAAGCTTAACAAAGCTACCCGGAAGGACCACTTCCCCTTACCCTTTATTGATCAAATGCTTGATAGATTAGCGGGTAAGCCTTACTATTGTTTTCTTGATGGTTACTCAGGTTATAATCAAATAGCCATCGCACCGGAAGATCAAGAAAAGACGACGTTCACATGCCCGTATGGTACTTATGCTTTTCGGAGGATGCCATTTGGACTTTGTAATGCATCAGCCACCTTTCAAAGGTGCATGATGGCAATATTCTCTGATATGGTGGAGGATTTCCTAGAAATATTTATGGATGTTTTTTCAGTCTTTGGAGACAACTTTGAAAGCTTCCTAGGCAACCTACAAAAGGTGCTCGAAAGATGTGAAAAGGCAAACTTGGTATTGAACTGGGAAAAGTGTCATTTCATGGTGGATGAAGGGATAGTCCTTGGCTATAAAATTAGCTGCCGCGGCATAGAAGTCGACAGAGCTAAGATAGAAGTAATTGAAAAGCTGCCACCACCCACCACAGTCAAGGGAATCAGAAGTTTCTTAGGGCATGCTGGTTTTTATCGGAGGTTTATCGCTAACTTTTCGAAGATCACAAAGCCCTTATGCCATCTTCTGGAGCAGAACCGCCCCTTTGACTTCAACGCTGAATGTACTGAAGCATTCAAGGTTCTGAAAGAAAAGCTGGTAACAACCCCAATAGTACAGCCACCAGACTGGAAACTGTCGTTTGAGATCATGTGTGATGCTAGTGATTATGTTGTCGGGACATCACTTGGGCAGAGAATGAGCTTTTAGTTGTGGTATTCTCTATTGACAAGTTCTGTTCTTATACACTTGGAACGAAGGTCATAGTCCACACAGACCACTCTGCATTGAAGTATCTGTTCACCAAAAAGGATGCAAAGCCTAGACTGATACGTTGGATTCTGCTACTGCAAGAATTCGACCTGGAAATCAAGGACAAAAAGGGGACAGAGAATCAAGTTGCAGATCACTTGTCAAGGTTAGAGAAGGGAAAGAATCTCCCAGCAGACGAGATACACATACTGGAGACCTTCCCTGATGAGCAGCTGTTTGCTGCCACAATCACTGCCGTGACAACCATGGCGGCAGGTAAGTTTTCTGAACTCCCCTGGTATGCTGATTTCGTTAATTTTTTAGTTAGCGGAATAACGCCTCCTGACCTTAACTACCAAGCTAGGAAGAGGTTCCAAAATGATGTTAAGCATTATTATTGGGACGAACCTCTTCTTTTCAAATACTGTACAGATCAGGTTATTAGGAGATGTGTACCACATGATGAACATGAAGATATATTACATCACTGTCATGCTTCACAGTGTGGAGGACACTTAGGAGGCAACAAAACTGCTGCCAAGGTTTTGCAGTCGGGATTTTATTGGTCGTCACTGTTCAAGGATGCTTAAACATTCTACAAAAACTGTGACAAGTGTCAAAGGACTGGAAACATCTCGAGAAGACATGAGATGCCACTGCAAAACATTCTTGAAGTCGAGATCTTCGACGTTTGGGGGATAGATTTTATGAGACCATTCCCAACTTCATGTGGGAACTTATAAATCCTCCTGGCAGTAGATTATGTGTCCAAATGGGTTGAAGCGGTCGCTACTCAGAAAAATGATGCCAAGACGGTTCAAAGGTTTTTACATAAAAACATTTTTTTTCCAGATTCAGCATCCCCAAAGCGATCATCATTGATGAAGGGAGGCATTTCGACAATAGGGTTATAGCTGCTACCTTGAAAAAGTATGGTGTCAAACATCGAATCGCAACAGCATACCACCCTCAGACCAATGGACAGGCAGAAATATCCAACAGAGAGGTTAAGAACATTCTGGAAAAGATGGTTAAGCCAACTAGGAAGGATTGGTCTCTACACCTCAATGATGCATTATGGGCCTACAGGACATCGTTCAAAACTCCATTGGGAATGTCACCCTATCGGTTGATTTATGGGAAACATGCCATTTACCTGTTGTGATAGAGCACAAAGCATACTGGGCCATCAAGGCAGTTAATATGGACTTGGAAAAAGCAGGGCAGAAAAGGCTACTTGATCTAAACGAAATTGAAGAAATTCGAACAATGGCCTATGACAACGCAAGAATTTACAAGGACAAGACCAAAAAGTGGCATGACAAGAAGCTGCTGTCACGATAGTTCTGCCCAGGGCAGCTTGTGTTTCTATTTAACACTAGGTTGAAACTCTTCCCAGGGAAGCTGAAATCTAGATGGTCTGGCCCATTCCAAGTGGTACAGGTTTTTCCCCATGGTGACATCACGATCAGATCTTTAAAAGACGTGCAACAATTCAAAGTGAACGGACAACGATTGAAGCATTATCAGGGGACTGAAGCCCCAAGAATGCAGGAAGTGGTTACTTTAGGAGATGCCCCTCCTGGCATCCCTAATTTAACCTAATTTTATTATTATTATTATTTATATTTATTAGGTAATTAGAGTTATTTTGTTTTTTTTAGGAATTAAAGTTTTTAATTTTATTATTTTCAGGAAATAAAGGAGACAAGGAGAAGAGGAGAAGTGAATCCAGCCCACCATTTTCCATCAGCCCAAAAAGCCCAACTTTTGGAGCCTGCCGTTACAGCTGCCGCAACAGACGTGGAAAATCCAGCTTGTCGACGCGTTGTCGCGGCAGACACGCAAACGCGTAACAGATGCGCAGCAGACACGGAAACGCGTGACAGACGCGTTAGAAACTGCGTAACAGCTGGCCCGTTATTCGTGCCTGTCGTTACAGCTCCAACGGGCAGCAAACTCTTCTCTATATAAACCTCGTTTACTATTCATTTTTCACTCACTTCTACTCCGTCTACTTGTTTTCTCTAGAATTTTTTTAACTTGCTTCATTTTCTGACACAATCCTTGCAACATGTGTTGCGTGTAAAAGTGTCTATCGCAATGTACTGCAAGTGTACACGACGCAAGTTGTAAAGTGATACTGAAGTATTTGATATCGTCTCCACAGGGACTGGGCTAATAGCTTCACCTTGGATTACTGCACGAAAGTAAAGAGAATAGTTTAAGATGTTTGTCACGAAAATAATAAAGAATACTGGAAAATAGGATTAAAATAATCAAGATAGAGAGAATGGGCTGGTATTGAATTGCTCAGTAGTGCAGGTATTGCTAAGTCTTAGGAAAATCTGCTCTGTCGATGTCCCCATCGCGGCAGCACCCGTCGCGCCGGCAGTCTGTTGTTTGTCGCGGCAGCGATCACACAACTTTGTACTTCAAGTTTGGCAAGAATCCCTGCTGTGCCTTGGCCTATCCCTAGGTCCAAGTCTGTCGATGAACACGTCTTTGATGATACCTCCCGGCGTGAATCGAAGGATGAACACCAATGTTGTTGAATTCTTCTTTAGCCACTTAACCTCATCCTATCCATAGGTCCGAGATAGTTCAACTATAAACTAGAGAACTCGCACTTATTCCTTTCATATACTTAACTCTCCCGATATTAAGTAAATAGATAACCTCACAATGCTCTCCCGATGCTCTTGCAAGATGTTAATAACCAGAATAAGAGAACTTGAAGTTTATTTTATTGAACAAAGAAAATCCTAAAACAAAAGCAACCCTTGCAACTACTTTACAAATCAACCCGTGGCCCTAGGGGGAATTTAGAACATGTTTGAGAAAGTGAAAACGGCTAGGGTTTCGGAAGAAGGCTAGAGAATGGTGATGTCCTCTCCTAGGTCGAATTACATGCCTTTATATAGGCCTTGGGTTCAAGTTTTCTAATATGGCAAGAATACAACTTTAAATTAAAGTACAACTCTAATAAAGACTAAATATTCAGAACAACAGTCTTCAATTCGTCCTTGCTTCTTGCTTGGGATTTCTTCCTTGAACCTTGGGCTTGGCCTTCATTCTGATCCAGGGCTCGGAAAAATATAGGGGTACTCCACGACAGATGGGCTTAATTTTCTCTTTCTGTCGAGGCCCACTTTGCTTCTTCTCCTCAAAGCTGCTGTCGTCCTTGGCTGTCACGGCGACAACCATGGCAGCATCGTCCTCCTCGACTGCTCTTCCTGTTCCAGCTTTTATGCATTACTGCCCAGCTCCTGCTTCTCCATCTGCTACAACAGCAACCTGCAAAAATAACCAATTTCAGTAGAAACTGTGTCATTTAATATATTTGTGATGTGAAACTAAAATCTAACCTAAATGTAATGAATTATGCTTGAATGCAGCAGAAATATGGGTTAAATCGGGGGTAAAATATAGAACTTTTACACACTCAACACACCCCCAAACTCAAGTTTTTGCTTGCCCTCAAGCAATTCAGACCTAACAAAGAAAAATAAAATTTTTATTTGGCTTAAAACAATGAACTTTCCCTTACCTACCATTTCATTCCCTATTGCAAGCAACACCTTGTCGGATAATTCAGAATTAATTCGGAACCATGCTATATTTCTCGTGTAGTGTGTGCATGCTTTGTGAACAATTATATGCCTAGACTCACTTAGCTTACTAGAATAGCTGAAACTTCTAACTTGAATTTTTATGCCAAAGTTCATCTTTTTGGAGGAAATTTTTAGGTTCCTTTAGTTCAGACTCGATTCTATTTTTCAAGCTTAAGTTTGACTAGAGCCGGTTTCGAGCACCTCTAGATAACTTCCTAGAGCCGGTTTCGGGCACCTCTAGGTGTAAGAGTCTATTTTTCTTAACTTCTTCTCCTAGAGCCAGTGTTAGGCACCTCTAGGGGCTATTCAAGTACTAAGCTTTTCCCTATTCTAGTTTACCAGTAAAGTTCTAGACAGTATAAGAGTCACAAATGGTGTTTAAGTTTCAGAACTATAGCAAGGCTCTAAATTGTTCCTAAAACTATCCTAAAAGTGCTGCCACGACAGAGGCTATCACGGCAGGTAAGTTCAGTTCAAAAGACTTAAGCCAAAAAAAAAATTTCATCATCATTTTTTTAAGACAAAATAACTAAGTAAAAGACACGAATTTAAAACTAAAATAAGACTCCATTAATGGAGGGATGCCACCCCCAAACTCGAGGGTTACATTGCCCTCAATGCAAATGACAAAATAAAAGAAATGAAAAGTACATCACAAAATATAGCATGGCAGACAACATATTAAGGTAAGAAACTTAAATTTTATGCGCTGTCGTCGTCGCTGCTGAGGCGGATCTATCGGCGGGAAGGGACCTTCTGAACTGGTTGGCGAATGGGGGAGGTAGATGTGTTTTTCGTTTTGGCCTCCCTTGGAGGTTGAATTCTGGTAGGAGAGATATGAGAGGGGTTTCTCTACTACTGTACTTCTGAGCTGCTGCTGCTGTCACTGTCGCTTCTGTCACTGCAGCTGCCGCTGATACTACCGCTATCCTTCTTATTCTTATCTGCCATCGTCTTCTACCGTTTGACCGGTGTGAACTCCTTGGATAAATTCCTCTTAACAGAGGGTTCGTTGTCACTTTCCTCCCAAATAGAAGAGGAAGAAAAACCGGCGATGAATGCATCGAGTACTTCCGAGGTCATTCTTCTCTTGGTTCCACGGGCAGAGGTATCAGTTGCGCGGTTGCTGCCTGCAGCTGTCGTGGCAAGGGTAGGTGTGGATTCTGCAGACGGTGTCTTGGGTGTGGCAGCAGGTGTAGGGGTATGGGCAGGGGTAGTAGCAGCAAAATAGTGGGATGGAAAGGTAGGAAAGACAACATCAGAGGAATTTAAAGAATTTTGGATGAAGGTTACTGTGGCAGTCGTGAAGTCCCTGATGAAGCTCATAAGGTCAAGCTGTCGTTCCTCCATCTTCTGTATGGCAACAAGAATCTGGGAGGAGGTATCGGCTGGAGCTGCTACTGCTGTGGGCTGCCTGGCTTCCGTGGCAGCAGGTTCAGTGTTTGTCGGTTATGTCGTCTCTGCTGCCGTGGCAGTGAGGTCAAAAGATGACAACGGGGTGACGGCAGTCAGTTCCATCAAGCTGAGCACATTTTTTTCGGTCCATCCTTTCCCTTGGACTCTTAGATCGGTGGTAGTTTCAGGCACATTATGGTCGCGGCAAAGGGTTGTGATGAGGTAGGGGAGGTAGAGTGGTCCAGTCGGTCGGTGTGCACACTCCATAATACTTTCCCGGATGTAATTGCCCACATTAATAGGCCTCTCATGCAAAATAGAATGGATGAGGGCTAACCTGGGTTGGTCGACAGTGGTATTGTGCGAGGTTGGCATGATTCGCTTTTTGATGAAAGCGTTCCACAGTTTGGCCACCGGCCGGAGTTGAGTTCTCTTTACCGTCCTCGGGTTCTTAGGATTTGTGTTCCACTGAGTCCCTTCATTCGTGAGCTCTGCCATGACAGCATCGTAGGCAGCAGGGTCTAAGCTGTTCAGAAATTGTTGGTGACCATCCTCGTTGCTGCCCACGTAAAATCTGTAGAGCGTGTTGATGTATTCTGGCTCGAAGGGCACCTCTCTCCCTCTCACGGTGACTGTTGTTGCGGTTCTGCTGTTAATGGCAGCATAGAAATCGCGAACCAAAGAGACGTTCATCTCCTTTGGCTGTTCTGCAAAGATTTGCCATTTTAGGGCCCTTATTTTTCTAGCAATGAACAGCTGCATGCCCAAATTCCCCTCCTTAGAAGTGTAGATAAATCCCTTTTCCTCCCACATGTCTCGTATCTGGAAAGATCGTGGGGTTGATGCTGTCGGGGTTGTAAGAAGAAAAAAAATGAAAGCAAGTGTTGTAAGAAGAAAAAAAATGAAAGCAAGTAAAAACTTTAGAGGAAGCAAGTAGAAGGAGTAGAAGTGAGTGAAAAATGAAAAAATGAACGGGGTATATATAGGGAGGAGTCTGCTGCCCGTTGGAGCTGTAACGGCAGGCGCGAATAACAGGGCCAGCTGTTACGCGTTTTCTGACACGTCTGTCATGCGTTTCCGTGTCTACTGCGCGTCTGTTACGCGTTTGCGTGTCTGTCGCGACAGCGTGTCGACAGCCTGTATTTTCCGCGTCTGTCGCGGCAGCTGTAACGACAGGCTCCAAAATTTGGGCTTTTTGGGCTGAATTCACTTCTTCTTTTCTTCTTGTCTCCTTTATTTCCTA
Source organism: Hibiscus trionum (assembly GCA_030270665.1). Lineage (NCBI taxonomy): Eukaryota > Viridiplantae > Streptophyta > Magnoliopsida > Malvales > Malvaceae > Hibiscus > Hibiscus trionum. The sequence goes on along the minus strand of BSYR01000021.1, from coordinate 38,289,419 downwards.
AAAATATAAAAATAAAAACATTATTTTTGGAAAATAAAAACATTACTTTTGGAAAATAAAATAAATCTAATTTCCTAATATTTAATTAATAACTAATAAAAAAATAAAATTTAGGCTAAATTAGGGATGCGAGGTGGGGCATCTCCTAAAGTAACCACTTCATGCATTCTTGGGGCTTCAGTCCCCTGATAATGCTTCAATCGATGTCCATTGACTTTGAATTGGTGCCCGTCTTTTAGAGATCTGATCGTGATGGCACCATGGGGAAAAACCTGAACCACTTGGAATGGGCCAGACCATCTAGATTTCAGCTTCCCTGAGAAGAGTTTCAACCTAGAGTTAAACAGCAACACAAGCTGCCCTGGGCAGAACTGTCGTTGCAGCAACTTTTTGTCATGCCACTTCTTGTTTTTTGTCCTTGTAGATTATTGCGTTGTCATAGGCCATTGTCCGAATTTCTTCAATTTCGTTAAGATCAAGTAGCCTTTTCTATCATGCCTTTTCCAAGTCCATATTAACTGCCTTGATTGCCCAGTATGCTCTGTGCTCTATCTCGACAGGTAAATGGCACATTTTCCTGTAAATCAGCCGATAAGGAGACATTCCCAATGGAGTTTTGAATGATGTCTTGTAAGCCCATAACGCATCATTGAGGTGTAGAGACCAGTCTTTCCGAGTTGGCTTAACCATCTTTTCGAGAATGTTCTTAACCTCCCTGTTGGATATTTCAGCTTGTCCATTGGTCTGAGGGTGGTATGTCGTTGCAATCTGATGCTTTACACCATACTTTTTCAAGGTAGCAGTTATAACCATGTTGTCAAAATGCCTCCCTTCATCACTGATGATCGCCTTAGGGATGCCGAATCTGGAAAAAATGTTTTTGTGTAAAAACCTTTGAACCGTCTTGGCATCATTTTTCTGAGTGGCGATTGCTTCAACCCACTTGGACACATAATCTACTGCTAGGAGGATGTATAAGTTCCCACATGAAGATGAGAATGGTCCCATAAAATCGATCCCCCATACGTCGAAGATCTCGACTTCAAGAATGTTTTGCAGCGGCATCTCGTGCCTCCTTGAGATGTTTCCCGTCCGTTGACACTTGTCACAATTCTTGTAGAAGATTTGAACATCTTTATACAGTGACGGCCAATAGAATCCTGACTGCAAAACCTTGGCAGCAGTTTTGTTGCCTCCCAAGTGTCCTCCATACTGTGAAGCATGACAGTGATGAAGTATATCTTCCTGTTCATCCTGTGGTACGCATCTCCTTATAACCTGATCTGCACAAATTTTGAAAAGAAGAGGTTCGTCCCAATAATAATGCTTAACATCATTTTGGAATCTCTTCCTAGCTTGATAATTAATGTCAGGAGGAATTATTCCGCTAACTAAAAAATTAACGAAATCAGCGTACCAGGGGAGTTCAGAAAACTTACTTGCCGCCATGGCTGTCTCTGCAGTGATTGTGGCAGCAAACAGCTGCTCATCAGGGAAGGTCTCCAATATGTTTGTCTCATCTGCCGGTAGACTCTTTCCCTTCTCCAACCTTGACAAGTGATCTACCACTTGATTCTCTTTCCCCTTTTTATCCTTGATTTCAAGGTCGAATTCTTGCAGTAGCAGAATCCAACGTATCAGTCGAGGCTTTGCATCCTTCTTCGTGAACAGATACTTCAATGTAGAGTGGTCTGTATGGACTGTGACCTTCGTTCCAAGTATATAAGAACGGAACTTGTCAATGGAGAATACCACAGCTAATAGTTCATTCTCTGTGGTGGTGTAGTTTACTTGGGTGTCATTCAATGTTTTGCTGGCATAGTATATGACATGAAAAAGTTTGTCTCTTCGCTGCCCAAGTACTGCCCCGACAGCATAGTCACTAGCATCACACATGATCTCAAACGGCAGTGTCCAATCTGGTGGCTGTACTATTGGGGCTGTTACCAGCTTTTCTTTCAGAACCTTGAATTCCTCAGTACATTCAGTGTTGAAGTCGAAGGGTCGGTTCTGTTCCAGAAGATGGCATAGGGGCTTGGTGATTTTTGAAAAATTCGCAATGAACCTCCGATAAAAACCAGCATGCCCTTAGAAGCTTATGATTCCCTTGACTATGGTGGGTGGCGGAAGCTTTTCGATTACTTCTATCTTGGCTCTGTCGACTTCTATGCCACAGCGACTAATCTTATGGCCAAGGACTATCCCTTCATCCACCATGAAGTGACACTTTTCCCAGTTCAATACTAGATTTGCTTTTTCACATCTCTCGAGCACTTTCTGTAGGTTGCCTAGGCAGCTCTCAAAATTGTCTCCAAAGACTGAAAAATCATCCATAAAGATTTCTAGGAAATCCTCCACCATATCGGAGAATATTGCCATCATGCACCTTTGGAAAGTGGCTGGTGCATTACAGAGTCCAAAAGGCATTCTCCTAAAAGCATTTGTTCCGTACGGGCATGTGAACGTCGTCTTTTCTTGATCTTCCGGTGCGATGGCTATTTAATTGTAACCTGAGTAACCATCAAGAAAACAATAGTAAGGTTTACCCACTAGTCTATTAAGCATTTGATCAATAAAGGGTAAAGGAAAGTGGTCCTTCCGGGTAGCTTTGTTAAGCTTTCGGTAGTCCATACAAACCCTCCAACCGGTCACAGTCCTGGTTGGGATTAGCTCATTGTCTTCGTTGATTACCACGGTTATTCCTCTTTTCTTGGGAACGCACTGCACCGGGCTCACCCACTTGCTATCCGAGATGGCATAGATTATTCCAGCATCTAGCCACTTTATGATCTATTTACGCACCACCTCTCGCATAGCATCATTCAGATGTCTCTGTGCATCAATGGTCGGCTTATGATCATCCTCTAGGAGGATTTTATGCATGCATAGTGCCGGACTGATGCCTTAGATATCAGTTATCGTCCATCCAATCGCCTTTTTGTGCTGCTGCAGCATCCTTATTAGTTGTTGTTCCTGTTCCTGCATCAACTTGGAAGAGATGATTACGGGCAACGTATCATTTAAACCAAGGAAAGCATATTTTAACTACCCTGGCAGGGGCTTACGATCTAGAACAGGGGGCTCAACAGTTGATGGCTTTTGAATTATATGGTTATCCGAGTATAATTTAAGGGCTCGAACAACTTACCTGGACGATTACCTATCCAGTTTACCTCCTCTTGATCTTCAGTATCAGATGTATCAGATTCTGAGGAGCTGCTGTCGTCTGTGCTGTCGTGACAGTCTTCTAAATGGCTGCCGAGGCAGTGACCAATTTTAATGTCGTGGCAGCCCAGCCTGATGCAGGGTTGGTCAAAGGTAATTGCTGTGATGGCCTTGCACTCTTCTTCTGCATCAGCATGTTTCATTGCTTAGAGTACGTTCAGCTTGATCTCTTGATCGTTCACTCTCATAGTGAGTTCTCCTTTTCCACATCAATCAGTGATCTTCCTGTGGCTAAGAAGGATTGCCCTAGGATGATTGGTGCATTTTCATCTGCTTCACAATCTAAGACAAGAAAATCAGCAGGAAAAATAAACTTATCCACTCTTACCAGAATATCTTCAATTTTTCCTTTTGGGTGAACATAAGAGCGGTCTGCCAGCTGCAGTACTACTATTGTGGGCCGAGCTTTTCCAATACCTAATTTCTGAAAAACAGATTTGGGCATTAAATTTATACTAGCACCAAGATCACAAAGTGCCTTACCCACAAATTTGTCTCCGATTATGCATGGTATGATGAAACTCCCAGGATCCTTCTTCTTCTGGGGTGGATACTTGTGCAAAATACTCATGCATCCATGTGTCATGTTAACTGTTTCAAATTCCCCAAGTCTGGACTTCTTCGACATGGCATCCTTGAGAAATTTGGCATAACCAGGTATTTCCCTAACGACGTCTAACAGCGGAATGTTGATATGAACCTGCTTAAAAATATCATAAATTTTCTTAAGCTGTGATTCCTGTTTCAATTTCTGTAACCATTGAGGAAAAGGAGGTGGGGGACGATAATCAGCAATACGTCCTTCCCACTGCATACGGATCTGAGAAGGTCTGGGTTCATCATCTTTCTCCTCTGTCCCTTCTGCTGTCGTGACAGGCTCATCGGCAGTAGGTTGCTTGTTACCTGTCGGGGCAGCTTCCTCGACAGTCGACTCCAGGGCTGGTTTCTTAACTTTTTCAGCTTCCTTCTCTGGCCCTGGTAATTTCTTCCCACTTCTAGTAGTGATGGCTTTACACTGCTCATGTGTGGGCTGTCTAGCATTTTCAGTATTGCTAGGAAATCCGCCATTCTGCCTTGGTTTAACATGCTGGGAAATCTGACCCATCTGTGTCTCCAACGATTTCAGAGTGGCTTCATGATTGGTCATCTGCATCTCTGTTTTGTCCATGAAAGTTTCTGTCTTCTTGAAAAAGTGATTCATGTTCTCAATGTAGGTTCCTATTTGAGACATAAATGTAGCCAGAGTCTGTTCCAGTATACTATTTGAGGCAGCTGGTGGCTGTTGCTGCTGCTGCTGCGGTTGCTGCCGAGTTAGCAATCTAGGTCCTCCCTGGTTCTGATTATTCTGTGCTTGAGGATTCAGAGCATTATTAGGATTGCTCCAAGAAAACTTGGGGTCCTTTCTCCAGTTGGGATTATTGTTGTTGGAATTATAATTCTGCTTAAAGTAGTTTCCAACATACTTTCCCTCTTCAAGAGCTTTTTCATTGCCTTAGTGAGATATGCCGCATGTGATTTCATTGTGCTGTCGGTCTCATAATCCTTTACAGCTAGAACCCGTTTACCCCCTCTTCTTGCTGTTGGAAACTGCTCCTCATTCTTCGCCAGATTTTTCAATAATGCCATTGCCTCATCAAGGTCTTTGTCCAGCAGTAATTCATTTGCTGCTGAATCAATTCTAATACGAGTTTGTAAATTGGCAGCATTATAGAATTTCGTTACCTGGTTCCAAACAGGGAATCCTTGCATTGGGCAGTTCCGTAGAAGAGTGGTAAATCTGTCCCAGGCCTCGTGCATTGGCTCGTCTTCTTCCTGTTGAAAAGTAGCAATTTCGTTATGTAATCGCTCAGATAAATGTGAAGGATTAAAACGAGATAAAAATTCACGAGTTAAATCTGCCCAAGTTCTAATTGAACCCGGCGTAAGTTTATTCCACCAAGTCTTTGCCCTGTCCCTCAATGAATGAGGAAATAACCGAAGCCTCAGTATCTCCGGATTAACTCCTGGTAGTCTAAACGAACAACAGATTTCCTAGAACGTTTTCAGATGCTCCCTAGCATCCTCTGTAGCAGCACCACTAAATTGACCGGCGTTGTTGGTCATGCTGAACATAACAGGTTTTAGCTCAAAGTTGTCAACATCTACATCCGGCAGCGTGGTTTCTAGTTCTACATGGTCATTAAGCATGTAGTCTCGGCATGACCGGCGTGCGGCAGCGACAGGAGGATTGGCAGCTTGGCCGTTCACTCCATCTCCGACAGGATTGTTATTATCCTGTAGATTCCCTTGGTTGTCCCTTCTTTCTTCACGTCCTTCGTTTTCCATTGCTATGAGTTGTCCCTCTAGGTATTCGTTCCTTTCAACGAGGTAACAGACTCTTTTCTTGAGATTGATTGTTCGTTCGGGTTCAGGATCTAACTGGTACTCTGGTTCCTTCCCCCGTTGAGATCTGCGCATACGAAAACAAAAAGACCTTGTGAAAGGTATAGGTTGAACAATCCAAGTAAAATAGAAAAATAAAACGAATGCAGTAAAAGGTAGGGTAAAGATATGTTGCCAGTCCCCGAAAACGGCGCCAAAAACTTGTTGCGTGTAAAAGTGTCTATCGCAATGTAGTGCAAGTGTACACGACGCAAGTAGTAAAGTGATACTGAAGTATCGGATATCGTCTCCACAGGGACTGGGCTAATAGCTTCACCTTGGATTACTGCACGAAAGTAAAGAGAATAGTTTAAGATGTTTGTCACGAAAATAATAAAGAATACTGGAAAATAGGATTAAAATAATCAAGATAGAGAGAATGGGCTGGTATTGAATTGCTCAGTAGTGCAGGTATTGCTAAGTCTTAGGAAAATCTGCTCTGTCGATGTCCCCGTCGCGGCGGCAGTCTGTTGTTTGTCGCGGCAGCGATCACACAACTCTGTACTTCAAGTTTGGCAAGAATCCCTGTTGTGCCTTGGCCTATCCCTAGGTCCAAGTCTGTCGATGAACATGTCTTTGATGATACCTCCCGGCGTGAATCGAAGGAAGAACACCGATGTTGTTGAATTCTTCTTTAGCCACTTAACCTCATCATATCCCTAGGTCCGATATAGTTCAACTATAAACTAGAGAACTCGCACTTATTACTTTCGTATACTTAACTCTCCCCATACTAAGTAAATAGATAACCTCACAATGCTCTCCCGATGCTCTTGCAAGATGTTAATAACCAGAATAAGAGAACTTGAAGTTTATTTTATAGAACAAAGAAAATCCTAAAACAAAAGCAACCCTTGCAACTACTTTACAAATCAACCCGTGGCCCTAGGGGGAATTTAGAACATGTTTGAGAAAGTGAAAATGGCTAGGTTTTTCGGAAGAAGGCTAGAGAATGGTTATGTCCTCTCCTAGGTCGAATTACATGCCTTTATATAGGCCTTGGGTTCAAGTTTTCTAATATGGCAAGAATACAAGTTTAAATTAAAGTACAACTCTAATAAAGACTAAATCTTCAGAACAGCAGTCTTTAATTCATCCTTGCTTCTTGCTTGGGATTTCTTCCTTGAACCTTGGGCTTGGCCTTCATTCTGATCTAGGGCTCGGAAAAATATAGGGGTACTCCACGACAGATGGGCTTAATTTTCTCTTTCTGTCGAGGCCCACTTTGCTTCTTCTCCTCAAAACTGCTGTCGTCCTTGGCTGTCACGGCGGCAACCATGGCAGCATCGTCCTCCTCGACTGCTCATCCAGTTCCAGCTTTTATGCATTACTGCCTAGCTCCTGCTTCTCCATCTGCTACAACAGCAACCTGCAAAAATAACAAATTTTAGTAGAAACTGTGCCATTTAATATATTTGTGATGTGAAACTGAAATCTAACCTAAAGCAATGAATTATGCTAGAATGCAGCAGAAATATGGGTTAAATCGGGGGTAAAATATAGAACTTTTACACACTCAACAACATGTCTTCTAGAAACACCCGCCGAAGTGCTGCCTCAGGATCCGCCCTGGCAGCATCAACTCCTCGATCCTTCCAAATCCGTGACATGTGGGAGGAGAAGGGTTTCATTTACACATCAAAGACGGGGAACCTAGGGTTGCGCCATTCATAGCTAGGAAAATCAAAGCCCTGCAGTGGCAGATGTTCGCGGAACAGCCGGATGAAATGAATGTCTCCCTGGTCCGAGATTTTTATGCTGCCATCGACAGCAAAAACGCGACAGCAGTCACGGTAAGAGGAAGAGAGGTGCCCTTCGAGCCAGAATATATCAACACTCTCTATGGATTCTATGTGGGCATAAATGAAGATGGCCACCAGCAATTTCTCGAGAGCCTAGACCCTGCTGCCTACGACGCTGTCATGGCAGAGCTCACGGAAGAAGGAACACAGTGGAACATGGATCCGAAAAACCCAAGGACGGTGAAGAGAGTCCAACTCACCTCGGAGGCCAAATTGTGGAACGCCTTCAACAAAAAGCGCATTATGCCCTCCTCGCACAACACAACCATAGACAAACCCAGGTTAGCCCTCATTCATTCTATATTAAATGAGAGGCCAATTAATGTTGGAAGATACATCCGAGAGAGTATATTGGAATGTGCTCACCGGCCGACAGAACCACTCTTCTTCCCCTATCTCATCACCGCCCTCTGCGCGGCCATCATGTACCAGAAGCTGCCACAGATCTACGAGTCCAAGGGAAGGGCTGGACAGAAAGAAATCTACTCAGCCTGATGGAACTCACTGCTGCCACCCCGCTGTCGTCTTTCGACCCTACTGCCACAACAGTAGAGCCGACAGAACCAACCGACACTGAGCCTGCTGCCACAGAACCCAGGTAGCCTACAGCAGAAAAACCTCCGGCCGACACCTCCTCCCAGATCCTTGCTGCCCTACAAAAGATGGAGGAACGACAGCTCGGCCTCATGAGCTTCATCAGGGATTTCACCACAGCTACGGTACAATTTATTCAAACCTCTTTAAATTTCCCTGATGTTGTATTCCCTGCCTTTCCAAATCAATATTTTGCTGCCCCCACCCCTGCCCATACCCCTACACCTGCTGCCACACCCACAACGCCAACTGCGGCGTCCACACCAACCCCTGCCCCAACAGCTCCAGGCGGCAGCCGCACAACCGACATTTCTTCCAGGGGAACCAAGAGAAGGATGTCGTCCGATGACCTCGACGCATACATAGCATGTTTCTCCTCTTCTTCAATCTGGGCAGAATCTGATGGCGAACCCTCCGTAAAGAGGAATTTGTCCAAAGAGTTCACACCAGTAAAGCGGCAGAAAATAGTGGTAGACAAGAACAAGATAGATAGCGGCAGCGGCAGTGGTAGCGACAGCGGCAGTAACAGCAGCAGCAGCTCCAAGGTTCAGGTAGTGGAGAAACCTCCCCACATCTCCCCTACCCGCATTCAACCGCCAAGGGAGGCCAAAACGAAGAATACCTCTGCCTCCCCCATCCGCCAGCCAGCACCAGTCAAGAAGGCCCCTACCCGTCGATAGATCCGACTGAGCAGCAGTGACGACAACACCTAAAATTTAAGTTCTTATCTTATATTGGTGTCTGCCTTTTGATATTTTGTGATGTACTTTTCATTTTCTTTTTATCTTTCATTTGCATTGAGGGCAATGCAACCCTCGAGTTTAGGGGTGGCATCCCTCCATTAATGGAGTCTTTTAAGTTTAAAATTTGTGTCTTTTACTTAGTTTATTTTTGCTTAAAAATGATGAAAATTTTGGCTTAAGTCTTTTGAACCGAACTTACTTGCCGTGACAGCCTCTGTCGTGGCAGTGCCTTTAGGATAGTTTTAGGAGCAGTTTAGAGCCTTGCTATAGTTCTGAAACTTAAACACCATTTGTGACTTTTATATTGTCTAGAACTTTACTGGTAAACTAGAATAGGGAAAAGCTTAATACTTGAATAGCCCTAGAGGTGCCTAACACTGGCTCTAGGAAAAGAAGTTTAGAAAATAGACTATTACACCTAGAGGTGCTCGAAACTGGCTCTAGGAAGTTAGCTAGAAGTGCCCGAAACCGGCTCTAGTCAAACTTAAGCTTGAGAAATAGAATCGAGTCTGTATAAAAACTAAAGGAGCCTAAAAATTGCCTCCAAAAAATGAAAATTGGCATAAAAATTCAAGTTAGAAGTTTCAGCTATTCTAGTAAGCTAAGTGAGTCTAGGCATATAATTGTTCACAGAGCATGCACACACTACACGAGAATTATAGCATGGTTTTGAATAAATCCTGAATTATCCGACAAGGTGTTGCTCACAATAGGGAATGAAATGGTAGGTAAGGGAAAGTTCATTGTTTTAAGCCACACAATTTTTTTTCTTTTTCTTTTTTAGGTTTGAATTGCTTGAGGGCAAGCAAAAACTTGAGTTTGGGGGTGTGTTGAGTGTGTAAAAGTCCTATAATTTACCCCCTATTTAACCCATATTTCTGCTTCATTCAAGCATAATTCATTGCATTTAGGTTAGATTTCAGTTATACATCACAAATATATCAATTGGCACAGTTTCTACTGAAATTGGTTGCTTTCGCAGGTAGCTGCTGTAGCAGATGGAGGGCAGTAGAGAGGCAGACGCTGGGCAGTGATGCATCAGAGCTGGAACTGGATGTGTAGACATGAAGGATGATGCTGCCATGGCCGCTGCCGTGGCAGCCAAGGATGACAGCGATAGTGAAGGGAAGAAAGTGAAGTGGACCTCGACACAAAGAGAAAATTAAGCCCATTTGACGTGGAGTACCCTTATATTTTTCCGAGCCCTAGATCAGAATGAAGGTCAAGCCCAAGGTTCAAGGAAGAAATCCCAAGCAAGAAGGAAGGACGAATTAAAGACTGCTGCTCTGAAGATTTAGTCTTTATTAGAGTTGTACTTTAATTTAAACTTGTATTCTTGGCATATTAGAAAACTTGAACCCAAGGCCTATATAAAGGCATGTAATTCGACCTATGAGAGATCATCACCATTCTCTAGCCTTCTTCCCAAAACCCTAGCCGTTTTCCCTTCTTCACCATGTTCTAAACTTCCCCTAGGGCTAAGGGTTGTTTTGTAAAGTAGTTGCAAGGATTGCATTGTTTTAGGATTTTCTTTGTTCAATAAAATTACTTCATGTTTGCTTATTCTGGTTTTAAACATCTTGCAAGAGTATCGAGAGAGCATTGTGAGATTAGCTATTTACTTAATATCGGGAGAGTTAAGTATACGAAAGGAATAAGTACGGGTTCTCTAGTTTATAGTTGAACTATCTCGGACCTAGGGATAGGACAAGGTTAAGTGGCTAAGGAAGAATTCAACAACATCGGTGTTCATCCTTCGATTCACGACGGGAGGTATCATCAAAGACGTGTTCATCGATAGACTTGGACCTAGGGATAGGCCAAGGCACAGCAGGGATTCTTGCCAAGCTTGAAGTACAGAGTTGAGTAATCGTTGTCGCGATAACCAACGGACTGCTGCCGCGACAGGTGCTGCCGCGACAGGCGCGACGACAGAACAGAGTTTCCTAGACTTTGCAACACCTACACTACTGAGCAATTCAATACCGTCCCATTCTCTCTATCTTGATTATTTTAATCTTAAATTCCAGTTCTCTTTATTATTTTCGTGACAACAATTGAAACTATTCTTTTTTTTTCTCATGCAATAATTCAAGGTGAAGCTATTAGCCCAGTCCCTGTGGAGACGATATCTGATACTTAAGTATCACTTTACTAATTGTGTCGTGTAAACTTGCACTACATTGCGATAGACACTTTTACACGCAACAATGAAGGAGGTAAGTGTGTTGACTCTAAGCTTTATCGCTCTATGATTGGATCTTTGCTTTACCTTACCGCAAGTAAACCAAATAATTTGTTTAGCGTTTGCTTGTGTGCTAAGTTTCAAGCTAGTCCTAAAGAGTCTCATCTTGTATTCGTTAATAGAATCTTTAGGTACCTTAGAGATACCCCTTATCTAGGTCTTTGGTACCTTAGAGACTCAACCTTCAACCTTCATGCTTATTCGGATGCGTATTATGGGGGTGTAAAATCGATACGAAGAGTACTTCAGGAACATGTCAATTCTTAGGTAGTATGTTCATATCTTGGTTCTCTAAGAAACAAAATAGTGTAGCTCTATCTACCACCGAAGCTTAGTACATATCCTTAGGGAGTTGTTGTGCTCAAGTCCTTTGGATGAAGCAACAACTCTTAGATTATGGTGTTAAAGTTGAAACCATGCCCCTTAAGTGTGATAACAGTAGTGCTATATGCTTAACCAAAAATCCCATCCAACACTCTAGAACCAAACATATAGAAATAAGGCATCATTTCATTAGAGATCATGTCCTTAAGGAAGATGTTGTTATAGAGTATGTTGACACCTTGAACCAACTAGCGGACATTTTTACTAAACCTCTAGATAAATAGCATTTTTGGTCCCTTAGGAGAGATTTAGGTCTAACTAGCCTAACTTGACCCTTTAGGAATCTTTTTGAGGTAAAAATTGCTTGAATTTTTGAAATTGCATGTTTATGTGTTGTTGATCTTAAAAATATCCATGCTTATAGCTAGGGGGAGTATGCTTCTATTAAAATATGTTTAGAACTGCTCATTCATCGTTAAAGTCGAGCCTTTGGTTGTTCTTAAAGCCAAAATTGCATTTCTGGGCATAGGGTATCGATACGACCTTCTGCGTATCGATACACGTACTGTATTAGGTTACCAGACTGCATTTTGTCTAAAATGGGTATCGATACGGTTAAACATGTTTCGATACGATAAGAGAGTGTTTTGATACGGATAGCATCCTATTCGATACGGACCTTTGACACGACTTTCAGAGAATTACGATTTTACCCCCGTATCAATACACCCTCTAGCGTATCGATACTCGATTGCGCAGACAGCTTCTTAATGACATTTAAAGAGTTTTACTTTTACCAAAATTGAATTTTCAAAACCCTATCCGTTTTTACTCTATAAAAAGCCTCTCAATCCCTCATATTTTCACCACACAACTCAAAATATCTTGAGGGTTTTCAACATCAAGCCAAGCTTTTCAAGCTTTCCATCAATTTCGTGCAAAGTTCTTCTCTCATTCCTCTCTATCAATATCAAGGTATAAATCTCTTTTATCTTTTTATTTTCTTTGATTTTCGTTTTAAGTTTTCCTTGTTTTGTTTTGTTTTCTCTAAAACAAACTTTTTCAAATTTTTTGCTTTTGTTTTGTCTTTCAAAAAAAATTTAAACCTTGATCATTGATTTTCCATGAGTTGAAAGAGAAAAGTAATGCATACACACTGTTTTGATCTACTTTTCTAGTCAATGGCACCTAAAAAGAGAGCGCGTACTAACGAAGTCGGTGAAGCTTCCAATGCCGGAGATGGTACTCGCCCAAACCTCACTCTTATCTATCAAAAGTGCTTTAAGACCACCGGAGATCTCACCTATTTTCGACAATTTCAAAACTATAAAATCCGTCCGGAGAGGGTAATTTCCGTTCCTTTTCTCAACCCGGAGCGTTTCAATTTGCTTACTTACCTTTGCTCCAAGAATGGAAATTTATAGATTTTATTCAAATTCTCGGCTTTTTCTATCGCAATTTGGTTTTGATTTTCTATGCTAATGCCAAGTGTGTTGCCAATCAAGTGGGTGTTGTTACGGCCGTCAATTCTTATCTAATGTGTAAAAAGATCACCATCGATGTTCAATCTATTTGTGATGTGTTCAAGTTAGAAGATGAGGGTCTAGATGATGAGAATTCTCTTGGCCATGTCTTGGGAGGTTCCGTGACTGCTCTCAATGGTCAAGATCGAATCTTACACTTGATGGTTTCTTGGTGATTTAGGCTATCGGGAGGAAAGTATTCAACTATCCGCCAAGTTGACGACTTTTGGATTCGGTGCTTCCGTGAAAGAAAACAACCAAACCTTGCTCGCATCATGTTTGTGGAGATTGTCTATCTCGTGCAACATCGCCACACTACTCTTGTCACTTCATTCACTTATGGGACGACCTTGAGTTATTTCTTCACCCAAAAGAAGATAGATTGTTCTCACGACTACCCGACACCCCTCATCGATCCCATTGATGAAAGATCACTTTCAAGGGGGAAGTTCATGTACTTCAATGGTAGTTGGTTTCGTCTCTCCGAGCTCCCTAGCGATGCGATTCCGGAAGAAATCGCCAATCCTCAAGCCTCTCAAGCTCCTCCTCCACCTTCCATGGATGCCCTTATGACCTTTCTCAATGAGCAATTCACGGGCCCGCGCGCTGGAATTGCTTCCCTGGATCAAGCGATGAATTTGAGGTTTGCCGCTATCGACACACGCTTTACAAGCCTTGAAGATCGTGTGAAGAATGCGGAGACGTGTCTCACTTCCCTTGAAGGCAGTCACAACTCGTTGAACATATCTCTTACCGCTTTTCATGACAAATGGTGTCAATCTCGGAGGAATGATGATGCACATGAAGAGGATGATGAAGATGGCGATGGAGAAGCGTAGTAGTTTATCTTTGCATATCATTCATGTCATTTAGGATATCTATTTATGAACTTTGAATTATGCTCTTAGGATTAAGTTTGCATTCTAAAACCTATGCTTTGATTATTGCTATTTGGATTTTATTTTGATGTTTCCTTTGTTATGAACTTAATGTTTATCTATAATATGTTGCTTGGTTATTATTTATGCCTTTTGCCTATGTTTATCTATGTCTCTATTTTTGATCTAACAAAAAGGTGGGAGGGAACAAACTCACGCTTAAAATTTTGATTTTTAACTTAAATTTTACCTAGCTAATATTAAGGAGTTATTTTGCAAAGTTTTTAAAAAGTCTCAAAATTTTCAAGTTTTGATTTTGTTATATCAAAAAGGGGGAGATTGTAAAACCTATGTTTGATTTTGATATAACAAAGTGTTTTAAGGATAGAATTGAAAACTTGAATAAGATTTTTAAGTCCCTCAAAAGATCTCAAATCAACAAGGCTTTAATCTAGTTTGAAAAACTCAAACTCCAAAATATTTTCTAAGTGTTCCAAGGTTAATCTATTGAAAAACGTCCAGGTGTATCGATACGCTTCTAGCCGTATCGATACCTTTTTTACAAACTTGGCTACTGGAGAAACGCGTTTCGATACGCCCCTTACCGTATCGATATGGATTTAATGGAATTTTTAAATTCGAAAAGCCTTAAATATTTTGACTGTTGGTATCAGTTGTTAGGTAACGTAAATTTAAAGTGTTGGTTGTCCCGTACCAATACGCCCTTTGTCGTATCAATACGGAAACTTCCAGTGAACTCTGTGGAAATAATTGCATCGATATTGTGTTCTCTGTATTGAAACGGTCCCTGTCCTTTACCGATACGCTTACCCGCGTATCGATACGCCCCTCTTGTAATTGTACAACGACTCTTTCTGTTTTGAGACGGGTATCGACACGGGTCCTCGCGTACCGATACGGTAAGCTGCAGAAGTGCATTTATGGTGGAAAGAGAGGGTCCCAACGGCTATATTCAATACCCTAACCACCCAAACGGCTAGAATTAATGGAGAAGGTATAAAATGAAGTCAATTGAAGACTAGCAACAACTATTGCATCAAAAAGAAACATCCTTACAAAAATCCAAGCTCAAAGTGCCTAATTTCATATCTCTTGTAAAATCCCAAATTGTGTTGTGTTCAATTCTGATCTTGTATTCAAATTTGGGTTGAGTGATTGTGTTTAAAGGGGCAAACTTGTATTGAGAGATATCTTTCTTACCTTAATTTCTTTTTTGTATTCTTGTGAGGGTTTGGTCAAATTTTGGGTAGAAAATTTGACCGGTATTGTAAAGGTTACCTTCTAAGCCTTGAAAAGAGGAAGAGCAATTAGTGGATTGTTGGAAAATCCTTAGTGGTAACTAAGGTAGTGGATGTTGAGTTCATTTGGAACTTGAACCACTCTAAAATTCCTTGTTCTTCACTTTTAGCTATTCTACTTTCCACAACAAATTTTAAAAACCCAATTCACCCCCCTTGAATCAAATTCTTAATATAACTGTATAAAAATTTGCACTCATAATATAAAATCATGTATTTCTTACTGATGTCGAACTGCCATATTAAACTTATAAATATGATTAGAGTGTGGTGTATTAGTAGTTGTATGAAAATTGAGTCGAGTAAGAGCAAACGAAGTTTGTGGGCCAAAAAAATAGTTTGTGCATACAAGTGAGAAAAGAGAGTGATAACCATTAGGGATGTAAAATTAGATACTCGGATTAGTTTTGGGTTGGGTCAAGTTAGATCGAATGTGAGTTATGTTGGGTCAAGTCAATGGTTTGATTCGAGTTAGATCGAGTTCTAGTTTACTCGGATCAAATCAACGTCGGGTTGATCTCAACTTAGACATGGTTAAATTTTAGGTCAGGTTAATATCATGTTTGGTTCAAAATAATTTGGGCTCGAGTCATTAATCATCAGGTTAATTCGTATTCATATGGATTTAGGTTCGGGTCATTCTGGATATTAGGTCAAGTTTAGGTCAGGTCACGTCGTTTTGGATCAAGTTTAGGTCAAGTTATATCAGTTTCAGATGAATTTTAAGTCAGGTCAAGTCAGTTTCAGATGAAATTTGAGTGGGTGAACTCTCTCAAGTTTAAAGTATATATTCAAGTTGCCCGATCAATTTATAACAGAGGGGATATGGGAAGATATATTTTCATGAAGAAAATAATTGTCACAATAAGTGAAAAAATAGTGTATGTGAAAATTAATTTCGTAGGCCTTTTGAAATAATTGTAAGAAAATAAATTCAACACTTTTTAACAATCAATATCATGTAGTAGTAGTAATAAAAGTGAAAATGTTAAAGTTATCGATTAAAACAAATACTTAGTAAAAATTGAAGAAAAATATATTATGTTAATTAGTCAGTCACTTTAAGACTTTTTTTTGAAGTACGCTTTAAGTCAGTTAATTACAAGTCAAGTCGATATCAATTTTTGTCAATCACAAATTATGTGAATTAACAAGTCGGGTCAATAACACGTAAGGTTAATTATAGGTCGGGTCAATTAATATGTCAGGTCAACAACAATTCGGGTCAATTATACGTCAAGTCAACAACAAGTCAGGTCAACTATAGGTCAAGTAAAATTAGGTCTCAAATCGTTTCAAGTTAGGTTATATTTGATATTTACCATATTAATTTCGCGTATAGGTTCATATCAGGTCGGAAGTAGGTCAGATTTGGTTATCACATTATCCAATTCAATTCGAGTTTGAGTTGTTCTCAGGTCAATGACAACTCAATTCTGGATCCAAAAAATTTGGTCCAACTTGGGTTCGAGTTAACATCAGATCATACTCTGATCAAATTCGAATCAGCACAACAATAAATTATAACCAGTTGAAACTTGAGTTGGTTTCAGTCGAGTTTTCAGATCGGGTGAATTTTTACACCCCTAGTAACCATATATTAGGTCTTGGTGTGCATCAAACTTACAGCAGCAAGGTAATTTTATTTTCGTTTATTCGTATAATAATGTTTGTGAATCATAAGTATATATCATTATGTCTACTTTTGGCTTTCAACAAAATATATGATATATTAGCCAAAACAAAATATGAATATAAACAATATTAAAAAAATAAATCTCGTAATAGAATATAAAATACATGGCGTCGTTAGATTTTTATTAAAATTTCTCACTAACTACCACTTTGTTTTTTTCATCTTGTTTAATGTCGGCGGCACTAATTTTAGTGTTGGTTCTTGACTGCATGTAATCTTTCTTTTCCTTTACTACTTTTATTATATTCTCTCTTTATTTTTATTTTAACTAGTTTTATTAAGAATAACTCTATTTTTGGGCATACTTTTCTCTGCCTTTGTGGCATGTTTCCTCTATTTTTGGCACGTCTTTTTGGCTTTTTGACACATTTTGTCATTAATGATGGTAGTTTGGCTATTTTTTTTATTAGAGTTAGATTTGACATCGCCACGAATGATCAAGATGTCGCTTATTTGGTTATACTGCTAATCTCCCATGCTTTGTGTTGTGAATTTTTCTAATGACGCTTGGCTCTGATTTGTGGTTCTCGGTGTTCTTTCAGTAGTTTGATCCCCTTTTGTGGTTCGTTTGCCGATGCAGTTAAATATGTTCGTATCTATGTTTTGTTCGAGTCTTTTATTTTGGATTTTAACCTTTTCATTCTATGATCCTTATATGATCTAAAGTGGTTAGTTTCTTTTGTCATTGATTATTAGAAAATGTTCAAATTATATGTTTAGTTTACATTTAAGATTGCAAACTCTCATTGTAATTTGAATATTTTTTTTCTTTTTAATAATATTAACGGTTTCTATTAAAAAAAATATGGATATAAAATCAACTTACATCAAATACATTATTATGATCCCAACAAAAAACAAGTCATAACAAATTCCTTTTGATTTATTTATCTTCAAAACAGTATACTTTATTTAAAAAATTATTTTATATCAAAAAGTTTTTTTTTAAAATTTCAGGCCATTTTTTCTTTGATTAAAAATCATATGTTAATTTATAATATTTTTATGAATTAATTTATTTAAATTATTAAAACAAAAAATTATAAAAAGTTATGGGCGTATTAATTTACAGTTAGTTATTAGAAATAAAATTTTTATGTTAATTCAATTAACTTTATAATAAGTGTCCATAATCCCAAAGTAAATAAAAAAAATATCAATTAAAACAAAATGGGGAAATATCAATATCCATGATAGAAAATTTGCCCAAAACTATTGACTTAAGGAGAATTAATTGAATCAATTTAGTTAAAATTGCACCCTACTCATTAGAGATTTAATGATTTGGCACAATGCCTAATTCCACAAGTCAATGGAAGTTTTCTTCTAACACTAACAATCAAAATGGCGGGCTATGTGGTTTTGTTGAGGCAGTAAGTAAGGCAAATTGTATTAGCTTTTGTTTGGTACATAAGACATCAATTGCTTTTATTATGAGTAAGGCAAATTGTGTTTGTAGCTTTTCTTTGTAATTTTGTGCTTCATATTTATTTTTTTATCAGACTTTTTGGTAGATTTAGTCTCAAATTTCTCTTTTGGGTGCATTGTATTTGTGATATCTTCTATTATTTTTAATAAAATTTAATTGCTATTATTCAAAAAAATGAATTGAACTTTTACACTATCAATTCTATCAGTTGATGTTTAATTAGTTGATCGATTGAATCAAATAATTTAATTATTTTTTATAAGATTTAAATAAAAAAAATTCAATATTAAACAAACATATTTTACAACTAAAACACACAAAAATAGATTAAACGTCCACTACAACATAATAGATCTTTAAAGGCGTTTTTAGCCCTATAGTGGCGTTTTTAGCACCGCTAAAACCCTCGTGTCGTTTTTAAAAGCGCCGCGAAAAGTGCCACTAGGCGGTTGTGTACGAAAAACGTTGCAAGTGATAGTGTTCTATAACGGCGTTTGATAAACAAAACGCCGCTAATAACCTTTTTTTAGTGGCATTTTATTATACAACACAACCAACCACTCAACGGCGCCAATTTTGACAAGCGTCGTTTTACTCGCCAAAATAAATTAAAATAAGCCTCTTCAAATAAATAATAAGATAAAGAAATTAAAGTAGAATAGAGGAAGAGGGTCGATCCACAAGGAGTTTTGTTGGAATCGCTGACTGAGCCTTGTTGTGATTTAGAGCCCAGAAGTAGCTAAAACAAATAAGTAAAAAAAAGGGTTTTGGTGTGATTGAAGTAACGACAATAATAATAAACAATTAAAGAAAAATGCAGTAAATAAAAATCACTAATAGGGAAGCAACCTCGAGCTAGTTTTGCCAATTCCTGCGATCATTAAAAATAGATTTTCACTACGGGATTCATGTCAATTACAGTCTACGAGGCCCAACCCATCATAACTTATTTTTCTCTCATGTAACCGATCTTCCCAAGTCTATCTCCGAAAGTCGATCCTTAAATAAATCAACACGTCTATCGACGTCGAAGTACTTAGTTTAAAAACAGGAAAAGCCCGACTCAGAAGTTGTCTCATTGAGAATCGTTTCTGATTTCATCTTTCCTTAGCGGACCGCCGCTAAGAGTGTTCACAGGAAGTCGATGTGCCACAGGCCGATTCTTCCTCCCAACTGTATGATTAAACGATTCCATATCAACGGATCCTTTTTTATTTGAAAACGTTTAAAAATTTTAGTAAGGTCGATTGCCAAACTATCTAAACAGAAAGATGAAAATGTATCCCGAAGGGATTTAAGCAATATTCAATTCTCACGCATGGAATTGATTTGTACTAGCTCTCGGCTTTTGGGAAAATTAGCCAAGAATGATATTGATTATCATACTTAGCATGTTTTTGGCAAAATGTTTAAGATGCGTAAAAATAAATAAGAAGAAAAGATGAAACATGTAACCCCCTTAGCCCGGCCTAGACGCTTGACCCGAACTACGAAGATTACACCGGGAAAACCAAAGTCAACCTTGATTAACGACCCCTTTTTTCTTTTTATCTTTTCTAAATACAATATTAAGCCTATGTGATCACTCAAGATCGTAGGAAAGAAAGGCACGGCAACCAGAATTCATTTAGGGGTTTAATTGTAAGAATTAGACTTTTAGGGACCAAAACATAAAATTTTCAAACTACGACGACTTCTCAGATTTTTAGTTCACCAATATGCAATTAATCATATTTCATGCATCTCTGTCAAAAATCAACTTAATTAGACATCCCAAACTCAACCAATTGCATCCACAATCATCAAGGACTAAAATGTAAGAAACAAGAACTTGAAACAATTCAAAATGCAGTTCAACGATCTGGTGTTTCGAAACGCTGACCCTTGTATCGAAATGACCGTATCGAAACGGAGTTGACTGTTTTGGTAATCGGGTGCGTTCCGAGACCCGTATCGGAACATGGCTCTCCAGTAGCTAAAGTGTTCCGAAACACTCTTACCCGTTCCGAAACACTGTGGCCATTTCAGGCCCCCGTTCTGAAACATATAAGGGTGTTTCGATACACCCTGCCCTGCAACTATACATTTTTCTGGTTTTTCACATCTTTACACATTCAAACACATTCCAATTCATACCATATCACACCCACAACATGATTAAACATAAAAAAACATTATTATGAAGCTTAAGCTAAAGCATGACATCAAACATGTTATCATTGAGTCTATAGGCATGCTCCCTAGTCATAAAAACCAAATAAGAGCCTCAAGCCTTAAACCAAACCAAATAGGAGAATTACAATCCTCAAAAACCATATTAAACTTGCAACAACCTTGGGGAGTTCAAAACACATCTCCCAAAACCAACCATAGGTCCCCATTGCCAAATATCACTACTAAAGCATATGAAAACATCACCATACATGAGCTTCTCACTTCCTTGGATGTTCTTAGCCTTCTAGTTGCCCAAAAACGTCTCAATTATCTGCATTGTTCGTAAAAGAGAGTGTAAGCACATTTGCTTAGTGAGGCAAGCTCTAAGAAAACCAACACAACAATGCATCATCAAAACTCTATCTCAAAAACCATTTTCTATAACATGCTCTTTCTATCTCATGCTTGAAAACTATTTCACAACAACTCTCCATTTGATAACACATGTACCTTTATTCTATCTCATGCATTAAACCAATGCAAATCTCATGGCAAAGCCAAACACATGCTTAATGAAAACAAAAGAATTTCATACTATAAATCTCATAGCATAAAAATCATCTCAACATTTGGTACATGTGAATCAAATACAATTTCATATATTGCATTTCATATTACATCTTTACTCGGATATGCGGATTATCTTGACTCAAGGTCAAATCCTACCCTGGTGGAATCTCATATCACCGAATTCTCATGACGGTATCTCTTTTCGCCATAAAGCTTGGGTATTTCACCAAGTCTTACCCCGATGGTATCTCTCATCATCGGATTTTTACTTTGGATCGGGATGGCACTACCCACATTTCCCGACTCCAAAGAGCACGTACGAATTTTCAATTTATAGTGCACTCTCATCCTATTGGTCGACCAATTATATCCGGTAATTATCTCATCATTTATGCCAATATATTATATCAAAAACATCATCTCACCTACTGTTTTGATGCAACATTTCACAAATCTTTCTCATCTCATTTCAAAACCATATCTCATGCTTTGCATTAAATCAACATCTCAAAACTCTTTAGTACAACATGCTATCTCATGAAAACTCTACAAAACATCATCTCATGCTACAAATCATGCATAAAACAATAGGAATTTGTCTATCTCAAAACAAGAGCATGTAAAAGCATTTAGGGGCATCAACACATATTTGAGAGAAAATCTAGCCATATTTACTTCCGAACTTAGGATGGCGTTTCAAACCAATCCTAAATCCCCAAACCTTGTTTCCTTGTCCCTCAAGGACTTCTAAAACCATTCGCACTCACCGATGACGTTTCGTTTGCTTACCGAAACGATATCTAGGCTACCGGCAATTCCGAATCAACACCAAAAGCATCCAAAGATGTCTCCCATGTTTATTACACATAAGAGCAGAGGATTAATGCATCACCATGCATTGAAATCACCAGCCACTCAAACAAACCCGCTGCACTACTCAAAAACACCATTTCGGCTACCCAAAATAACCGAAATCATCTCCAAACTTTCCCAAAACAAAGCCCATCCAAGATCTATCAATTTTAATCATTTCTAAACCTCAATCATCACCAAAAACCATCATAAGCACGTCCTTATATCTCCAGCAACAATTGAACACCAAGAACACTCCAAAAACCATAAATCTAACATGTAAAACTTAGGAATCCAAACCTATTCGGGATTTGTTTGATAAAACCTCATTTATAACATCAATTATCATCCAAAATACATTAGAAATCAACCTCAAAATAGAGCCTAACCAAGAGTTACGAAAATCATCAAGATCTCACCAAGAATCTTGAGTTTTACCACAATTTCATGTTTCTAACATTAAAGCAACTCAAAAATCATTAACAAAGGATTGAGAACTTGGGAATTTCAGTAAAAAACTGATCATTAGAGGAGAATGACGAAGCTTACCTCTAATGGCTGATTTCTCCTCAATTTGGGCAAGATTTCTTGAAAATCCAAAGTAAAAACAAAAGGATTTGGTGAGATAAAGATTAGGGATCTTTTGTTGAATGAAATCTCAGAAAAAGAGATGGAAGTCAAAGGTTATTTGGTGAAGGTAATGTGTTTGGCTGAGTGGAAATTGAGAGAAAATGAAATGAGAGAAAACTAACGTAAGATAGTTATGAAAAAGTCAACTTAGACTTTCTTTTTAATTCTCCTTTATTCCTTAATTAAAACATTATTAAAAACTCCCAAATTAAAGAGAAATCTGATGAAAAACAATTTGGTAAAATTAGCTCCTTAAGATTCAAAGTTTCAATCTTTTACAAAATAGTCGCTAGTCAACTTTTGCAAAAACTACAATTTGGTCACTACACCAAAATGTAGTATTTTCAAATCACATTTTGTAAAATTGTTTTCACCATAACCATTTATATAATAAATGAGGATTTTTAGATATTTTTCCATATTTTTAAAGCATTCCGAACTAGGTGTTCCCTAAACCTCTCTTAAAGATTCGAACCGTTCTCGACCGGCCCGGTTCAACCTCTAAAACATCTAGGCCCAAAACCAGGGCGTTACAACTCTCCCCCACTTAAGAAATTTCGTCCTCGAAATTTACCTGGAGGAAAAAGGTAAGGAAATTGCTTCTTCATGTCATCCTTCCTTTCCCACGTGGCTTCCTCTACGCCACGATGTCTCCACAAGACTTTGACCAGCTCAATGGTCTTACCCCGGAGAACTTTACTATCCACATCCAAAATCTTAACGGGTTCCTCATCATACGTCAAGTCCGGGTTCAGTTCAACCTCTTCCACAGGCATAACATGCGACGGATCCGACCTATACCTCCGAAGCATGGATACATGAAACACAATATATATATTTTCTAACTCTTGAGGTAGTCTCAGCTTGTAGGCAACAGGACCCACACGTTATATCACCTCGTATGGTCCAATGAGCCTCGGACTCAATTTGCCCTTTCGGTCAAACCTCATCACCTTCTTCCAAGGTGAAACTTTCAAAAACACACGATCACCCACAACAAATTCTATCTCCTTACGCTTCAAATCCGCGTAAGACTTTTGTCGGTTCGATGCTGCCTTCAAACACTCACAAATGAGCTTCACCTTCTCGGTGGTTCCTTTCAACAAAGCTGACATCGAGACCAACTTTTGTCCTGTTTCAGCCCAACAAAAAGGAGTTCTGCACTTCCTCCCGTATAATGCCTCATAAGGTGCCATTTGAATACTTGCCTGATAACTGTTATTATAGGCAAACTCCACCAAAGGCAAGTGCTTCTCCCAAGAGCCCTGAAACTCAATAACACAGCACCTCAACATATCCTCAAGCACTTGGATAACACGCTCCGACTGTGCATCCGACTTCGGATGATAAGAAGTACTGAAATTCAGCCGCGTACCCAAAGCTTGATGTAAACATTCCAAAAACCTTACAGTGAACCTCGGATCTCTATCCAATACTATAGATTTTGGCACTCCATGCAAACGTACAATCTCAGGAATGTACAACCCCGCAAGCTTATCCAAGGTATACGTAGTATGCACAGGCAAGAAATGTGTAAACTTCGTAAGGCGATCCACAATCACCCAAACATAATTCTTCCTTGATGGTGACAACGGTAAACCAGACACAAAGTCCATAGTGATCCTCTCCCACTTCCATTCTGGAATCTTCAATGGCTGCAACAACCCCAAAGGAAATTGATGTTCAGCCTTAACACGTTGACAAACCATGCATTTGCTAACAAACTCGGCGACATCTTTCTTCAACCCCACCCAATAGTACTCATCCTTCAAATCTCGGTACATCTCTATACTACCAGGGTGCATAGCAAAAGGACTACTATGAGCTTCAGTCAGAATAGTGCGCCTCAACCCAACATCACTTGGCACCACTATCCGACTCCCAAAACATAAAACACCATCATCATTAAAACAGAAATCCGAAGGCCTACCTTCTGCGATATCCTGAACATGCGGTACCAAGGAATCATCCAACTGTTGTTTATCCTTAATCAATTGAACTAGAGATGGTTTCACTTGCAATTCAGCAACAAGACCACCATCTCGTGATATGCTCAAGCTAGCAAACATCGCCCTTAATTCCACCGCCACTTTCCTGCTCAAAGCATCGGCCACAACATTGGCCTTCCCCAGATGATACTCGATCGTTAGATCGTAATCCTTTAGCAACTCCACCCAACGTCATTGCCTAAGATTTAACTCCTTCTAAGGCATAAGGTACTTCAAACTTTTATGATCCGTGTAGACAGTACACTTCACAACGTAGAGATAATGTCTCCAGATCTTTAAAGCAAAAACCACCACTGCCAGCTCAATGTCATGCGTAGGGTAATTGCGCTCATGCACCTTCAACTGTCGCGATGCATAAGCCACTACTCTACCCTCTTGCATCAACACACACCCCAGACCAACATAGGATGCGTCACTATACACCACAAACTCTTTTACTGACTCAAGTTAAACCAAGATAGGAACTTGCGTCAAAGCTGCCTTTAGCTTCTCAAAAGCTTATTGTCTCCCTTCCGTCCACTCAAACTTAACATCCTTTTGTAACAACTTTGTCAATGGAGCAGCAATCTTAGAAAATCCATCCACGAACCTCCAGTAGTAACCTGCCAACCCAAGGAAACTACAAACTTCATGAACAGACCTAGGAGGCTTCCAATTCACCACCGCCTCAATCTTCTGAGGATTAACATGAATCCCTTCAGTCGAAACCACGTGGCCAAGAAAAACAACCTCCTTTAGCCAAAACTCACATTTACTCAGCTTAGAATAAAGCTGATTCTCTAACAGCGCTTGCAAAACGATCCTCAAATGCACTTCATGCTCTTTCTCGGTACGAGAGTACACAATGATATCATCGATGAACACCACAACAAACCTATCTAGGAATTCATGAAACACCATGTTCATCATATCTATGAAAGCAGCAGGAGCATTCGTCAATCCGAATGGCATCACTAGAAATTCATAATGCTCATATCTCGTTCGAAAGGTTGTTTTCGGCATATCCACATCCTTCACCTTTAACTGATAATATCCTGACCGCAAATCTATCTTTAAAAACGCAGTCGCTCCTCGAAACTGATCAAAAAGATCATCAATCCTCGGCAACGGATACTTGTTCTTGATAGTCAACTTATTCAGCTGACGATAATCAATGCACATCCTCACCGTGCCATCTTTCTTTTTAACAAACAAGACCGGTGCACCCCAAGGTGACACACTAGGCCGAATAAAGCCCCGGTAAAGCAACTCTTGAAGTTGCGTCTTCAGCTCCTTCAACTCCTTGGGTGCCATGCGATAGGGAGCAATTGACATCGGAGTTGTGTTCTCATACAACTCAATTCCGAATTAAACCTCTCGACTAGGCGGCAAACCCGATAATTCCTCTAGAAACACTCTAGGGAATTCACACACGGTCCTTATAACATGTACACGAACCTCCTTTGTACTAGGATTCATAACAAAGGCTAGATAAGCCTCGCATCCCTGACGCAACATCTGGCTTGCTTCAAGCGTCGACACCACATTAGATAGAAATTTCACATTTTCTCCCACCATCACAACCTCATAATCGTCCGCAAGTCTCAGCAAAACTCGCTTGCTTTCAAAATCCACAACGGCCCTATGCTCAACAAGCCAATCCATACCAAGGATTACATCGAACCCATAGAATGGCAGTTCCATAAGATCAACTAGAAACACATGCTCTTGCACCTTTAAGGGGCATCTCCTATACAATATCCTTGTTACAACCATCCCACCAAAGGAACTAGTCACACGCATACCCACATCCAAAGACTCAACATGCAAACCAAGCATTTGAGAATGTTCACGCAATATATACGAGTGTGTAGATCCAGAATCAATCAAAGAAAGTAATGACAAGAATTGCAAAGTAAAGGTACATGCGATCACGTCCGTGTCATTCCTCCCTTCTCGATGGGCATACACTCTAGCCTGGCCACCGCCTTCATGCTGAACAGCCACCAAATGTGCTACATTCCTTAAAACATTCATCTCTACGCTGGAAGTTGCCACAGCCACGCCCACGGCCTCTCTGTGGCTCAGCTGCTCTCACCGGAGCCTGACCCTCTCTAATCGGCTGCGGACAATCCCTCTTCATGTGCCCACGACTACAGCAATTCCAGTAGGTACCAAGATTGCCCTAACACTCACCAGTGTGCCTTCTACCACACCGATTGTACTCAGGAGTCCGTAAGAAAGCATTCGATCCTTGCTGACCTCTTCCAGGGTTGCCACTCCCACGTCTAGCATCCGCATGCGACCTTCTATCCTTATGTCTCTTGAACCGATCTCTACCAAGATCACGTTCCGCAGGTCACTTCTCTGAGCTAGATCCTCCCGCTCGACTTGCCAGACCAAGATTCAGCAACATATCCTTGGCTCGAGTGACCAAGACATCAAAATCAGTATATTATGCTGCGAGCATATAGGTTTTCACATCAGCTACCAGCCCAAATCGGAATCGTTTGCATCTCTCCCACTCGCTAGGAATCAGCTCGGGTGCATACAGGCTGAGGCGTACAAATTGCACCTCATACTCCGCCACCGATATACTCCCTTGCACTAGGGACATGAACTCCCTCTTTTTCTCATCTAGGTAGCGGACTCCCAAATACTTTCACTTGAATGCATTCAAGAAGAATGTCCAAGTCACCTCATCATCATCCAACCCCGCTATTGTGGTTATCCACCACGTATATGCATCACCGTGCAACAAGGATAAAATACATCCCAATTTCTGAGTATTGTTGCAGTTCAGGTGTCCGAGTGTCCTCTTGGTACTTTCTAACCAAGACTCAGAACCTTCTGGGGTCAGCCCCCTGAATTCAGTCCCTCCTAGACTGTAGAGTCACTCCAACGACAACCTCACATTAGCACCATATTGAGGTGCAGCCCCATGAGCTCCAGCTACTGCTGCCTGAAGAGCTCCAGCAATATCTTGTATTAGCATCGACATATCAGGAGCAGCTTGCCCCTGAACTCCCTCGGGTCCAGCAACCCCTGCACCAAGTCCCGCAGCACCAGCTCCACAACCATCGGGTGGTCCACCAGGAGAAGGAGGCGGTAAATCCTCAACATTCTCATTCTCAGTCGTAGCACGAGTATTAATTTTAAGCTCTCTACGTGGCCCCATATATAAACAATGCAACTGACAAAATTCAAAAAATTCAATCAGGCAATGTAAGATAAGTAATCCAAGTACCCAAGCTCATTTTTTTCAAAACAATTCTTTCCAATATTAATGATATGGCAATGGGATCCCCATCTATACCCCAAACATAGCATAACATCACAAATTCATCTCATTAGAACTAAAACATCAACAATCATACGACATGCCTTCACCAAAAAGCCTAACCATTCATAATCACACCCATTAACCACTTACCAAGCCCCAAATATTTGCTAACCTGGCTCTGATACCAACAAATGTAACCCTCTTAGCCCGGCCTAGACGCTTGACCCGAACTACAAAGATTACACGGGGAAAACCAAAGTAAACCTGAAAGTCAACCTTGATTAACGACCCCTTTTTTCTTTTTATCTTTTCTAAATACAATATTAAGCCTATGTGATCACTCAAGACTGTAGGAAGGAAAGGCACAACAATCGGAATTCATTTAGAGGTTTAATTGTAAGAATTAGACTTTTAGGGACCAAAACGTAAATTTTGCAAACTACGAGGACTTTGTAGATTTTTAGTTTACCAATATGCAATTAATCATATTTCATGCATCTCTGTCAAAAATCAACTTAATTAGACATCCCAAACTCAACCAATTGCATCCACAATCATCAAGGACTAAAATGTAAGAAACAAGAACTTGAAACAATTCAAAATGCAGTTCAACGGTCTGGTGTTTCGAAACGCTGACCCTTGTATCGAAACGACCGTATCAAAATGCAGTTAACCGTTTCGGTACTCGGGTGCATTCCGAGACCCGTATCGGAACATGGCTCTCCAGTAGCTAAAGTGTTCCGATCCACTCTTACCCGTTCCGAAACACTATGGCCATTTCAGGCCCCCGTTCCGAAACATATAAGGGTGTTTCGATACACCTTGCCCTGTAACTATACATTTTTCTAGTTTTTCACATCTTTAGACATTCAAACACATCCCAATTCATACCATATCACACCCACAACATGATTAAACATCAAAGAACATTATTATGAAGCTTAAGCTAAAGCATGTCATCAAGCATGTTATCATTGAGTCTATAGGCATGCTCCCTAGTCATAAAAACCAAATAAGAGCCTCAAGCCTCAAACAAAACCAAATAGGACAATTACAATCCTCAAAAACCATATTAAACTTGCAACAAGCATAAGGAGTTCAAAACACATCTCCCAAAACCAACCATAGGTCCCCTTGCCAAATATCACTACTAAAGCATATGAAAACATCACCATACATGAGCTTCTCACTTCCTTGGATGTTCTTAGCCTCCTTGCTGCCCAAAAACGTCTCAATTATCTGCATTGTTGGTAAAAGAGAGCGTAAGCACATTTTCTTAGTGAGGCAAGCTCTAAGAAAACCAACACAACAATGCATCATCAAAACTCTATCTCGAAAACCATTTTCTACAACATGCTCTTTCTATCTCATGCTTGAAAACCATTTCACAACAACTCTCCATTTGATAACACATGTACCTTTATTCTATCTCATGCATTAAACCAATGCAAATCTCATGGCAAAGCCAAAACATGCTTAATGAAAACAAAAGCATTTCATACTATAAATCTCATATGCATTTCTCATAGCATAAAAATCATCTCAACATTTGGTACATGTGAATCAAATACAATTTTATATATTGACATTTCATATTACATATTTACTCGGATATGCGGATTAGCTTGACTCAAGGTCAGATCCTACCCCGGTGGAATCTCACTTCACCGGATTCTCATGGCGGTATCTCTCTTCGCCATAAAGCTTGGGTATTTCACCAAGTCCTACCCCGATGGTATCTCTCATCATAGGATTCTCACTTTGGATCGGATGGCACTACCCCTATTGCCCGACTCCAAAGAGCACGCACGAATTTTAAGTTTATAGTGCACTTTCATCCTATTGGCCAACCAATTATATCCGGTAATTATCTCATCATTTATGCCAATATATTATATCAAAAACATTATCTCACCTACTTTTTTGATGCAACATTTCACAAATCTTTCTCATCTCATTTCAAAACCATATCTCTTGCTTTGCATTAAATCAACATCTCAAAACTCTTTAGTACAACATGCTATCTAATGAAAACTCTACAAAACATCATCTCATGCTACAAATCATGCATAAAACAGTAGTAATTTGTCTATCTCAAAACAAGAGCATGTAAAAGCATTTAGGAGCATCAACACATATTTGAGAGCAAATCTAGCCATACTTACTTCCGGACTTAGGATGTTGTTTCAAACCAATCCTAAATCCCCAAACCTTATTTCTTTGTCCCTCAATGACTTCTAAAACCATTCGCACTCACCGATTACATTTCGCTGGCTTGCCGAAACGATATCTAGGCTTCCGGAACTTCCGGATCAACACCAAAAGAGTCCAAAGATGTCTCCCATGTTTATTACACATAAGAGTAGAGGATTAATGAATCATCATGCATTGAAATCACCAGCCACTCAAACGAACCCGATGCACTACTCAAAAACACCATTTCGGCTACCCAAAATAACCGAAATCATCTCCAAACTTTCCCAAAACAAAGCCCAGCCAAGATCTATCATTTCTAAACCTAAATCAACACCAAAAACCATCATAAACACGTCCTTATATCTCCAGCAACAACAGAACACCAAGAACACTCCAAAAACCACAAATCTAACATGTAAAACTTTGGAATCCAAACCTATTCAGGATTTGTTTGATAAAACCTCATTTATAACATCAATTATCATCAAAAATACATTAGAAATCAACCTCAAAACAGAGTCTAACCAAGAGTTATGAAAATCATCAAGATCTCACCAAGAATCTTGAGTTTTACAACAATTTCATGTTTCTAACATTAAAGCAACTCAAAAATCATTAACAAAGGATGAGAACTTGAGAATTTCAGTAAAGAAGTGATCATTAGAGGAGAAGGACGAAGCTTACCTTTAATGGCCGATTTCTCCTCAATTTGGGCAAGATTTCTTGAAAATCCAAAGTAAAAACAAAAGGATTTGATGAGATAAAGATTAGGGATCGTTTGGAGAATGAAATCTCAGCAAAAGAGATGAAAATCAAAGGTTATTTGGTGAAGGCAATGTGTTTGGCTGAGTGGAAATTGAGAGAAAATGAAATGGGAGAAAACTAACGTAAGGTTGTTATGAAAAAGTCAACTTAGACTTTCTTTTTAATTCTCCTTTATTCCTTAATTAAATCATTATTAAAAACTCCCAAATCAAAGAGAAATCTGATGAAAAAAAATTTGGTAAAATTAGCTCCTTAAAGATTCAAAGTTTCAATCCTTTACAAAACAGTCACTAGTCAACTTTTGCAAAAACTGCAATTTGGTCACTACACCGAAATGTAGTATTTCCAAATCACATTTTGTAAATTTGTTTTCACCATAACCATTTATATAATAAATGAATATTTTTAGATATTTTTCCATATTTTTAAAGCATCCCGAACTAGGTGTTCCCTAAACCTCCCTTAAAGATTCGAAACGTTCTCGACCGACCCGATTCAACCTATAAAACATCTAGGCCCAAAACCAAAGCATTACAAAACAAGGAAATACTTCTATTAAATTAAAGGCAAGTAGCTACAAGAACTAAAGACAAGAGATGATTCTAAAGCCTTACCCAAAGAAGGTATTTATAGGCTTAGATTTACTAAAGATAGCAAAAAGATAACTTAATTTAAAATGTTTGTTTTGAAATTTAAAAATTAAAAATCCTAAGCTCGGATTGTGCTGACTAGATCTTCCAGATTCTTCTAGAGTCTTTCCTTGCGCTGACTGTATCTTCTAGAAACTGCCACGTCAGACGCGCCGTGCCCAGAGTCGTGCCCATGATGTTAGCCACAACTAAAAAAATAAATAAAAATACAGAAATGCACCTTTCTACTTCTAATTCCAGAATTGAGTCACTGCACAGAAAATGAAATAATACAACCGATTAAGTAGTGAAAAGTTCTCTAGACAAAGAAAATAACAAGCAAAGAGTGGCATCTATAAGAGCTTATCAACCGCTAAAAACCCTCGCGGCGTTTTTAAAAGCGCCGCGAAAAGTGCCACTAGGCGGTTGTGTACGAAAAATACTGTAAGAGATAGTGTTCTATAACGGCGTTTGATAAACAAAACGCCGCTAATAACCTTTTTTAGTGGCATTTTATTATACAAACGCGCAGTATGTCTTGATTTTTAGTGGCGTTTTTTGCCACAAATGCCGCTAATAACCTTTCTTTAGCGGCGTTTTAAAGTACAAATGCCGCAATATTTTATGATTTTTAGTGACGTTTTCTACAACAAACATCGCTAATAAACATTCTTTAGCGGCGTTTTAAAGTATTGTATGCTAATAGTAACAAAATGTGATCACATAGAAGATATAATTAAATCTAGAGCCCAATACTCTAACAGAAAATATATTTGATGAAAGCGAACATTTAACACCTTTGAATTGAAGGATTTTTCGGTGGTAGAAGGGCTTAGGATCCATTTTAATCCGATGATGCAAACCGTTGAAGCTACCATATACCTCCACAATTTCACCATCTCTAGAGTATTGGAGTTGCACCTATTATAGCAGTTCAAAATTCAGTTTCATTTGTTTCGATATTTACTTGTCTTGGAAAACCTACAATAACAATAAGCATAAAAATTATGTGGGAGATTGACTGTAAAACGATATCATAATCTTGTTCCTGGAATGATAATAGTAAGAGATAATTATGAAGCTCATTAAAAATATCTGTTACGAAATAGAGGGAAAATGGAAAACAAAGAAAAACCCAGCAAGTTTGTTACGAAATGTACCTCTTGTAGGCCAGATAAGCTTTCAATTAAGCATGTTTCTCAAAGACAAGTTTATCTTTCTAAATCTCCATTTCAGCCTTGGTTTGTAGGGAAGATAATGGCATCTGGAGAAAAGAGTGATAAGAAAGCTTTATAGATGAATAGCATTTCAATCCCAAAGTCCAACGCCTTACTAGGAAGCGTATTAGTCACTCTCCGCCCTTTTCAGATAGAGCCCAGTGAAGGGTAAGAGGTTCTTCAAAATCAGTAGCTAGGAGAATCTTTAGCTATACATATGTTTACCCTTTCGCTCCCACCTTAAATATTCTTGAGACCAATCTCTTCCTATGCGGTAACTTTACATGAAAGTTCTGACCATTATTCTTCATCTTGAAAATAGCAATATGGGGAGAGAAAACCAGCATATTCATTTTACAAAACCCTTGTAAATGATATGAACTTAGTAAAACCAAAACCAACAGATCCTTACCATTTATGAGAAACTCTATAGCTTGTATTTCAGGATCAACAATTTCTAACTTCAAATATGAACTGGAGCCAGACTACATGAGCAATATGTAGAAAAATTAAACAACTAAAATATACGTTAGGGTTAATCCAAACTGAATTTTTGTGTCACTTTTTAACACTAACCTTCACAAATGGAGTTCTTAGGGCTTTATTCTTGTAGTTTTTGGTCCCTTCTGGTTGACGTGAAGGAAGTACCCACTTTCTGTCGAAAGATAAAATATATATATATATATAGAAGAGGGCTTTCTCAAACAGTAATATAGTGAAACTTAATATCAGCACCTGAAAATCAAAATCAAGTAACATTAACATAAACCATCAACCGATAGAAGTGAACTTACTCATTCCTACCACGAGTGCAAGATCAAAGAGTCACTAGTATACATGATCCTGAAATTTACTATGCATCTATAAAGGTTTATGGTTTGCATTAACTATGCACCTTTAGTTCATAGACTTTGTGCTAAACTTCAGTCAACGAAGAAAGACAACCAACAGATCCAACAGAGATAAAAAGAAAATAAAGACAACCAATTTAATTTGAAGTTATAGAACAACACCAAAGAAAACTTGAACCTACAGAACCATCAAAACCAGAGAAAGGGAAGAGAAACACACCTTCAGATGCGGAAACCAGAGAACTGATGAGAAGCTTCTTTTCTTTCTTTATTTTATGGATGCGAATTTTGAAGTTATAGAACAACACCAAAGTAAGAAAATTTGAACCAACAGAACCAACAGAGATAAAAGAAAAATAAAGACAACCAATTTTGAAGTTATAATGTTTGAAAGATAAACTAAAGCTTTTATCTGAGAGCACTAGCAAATGAAAGACACAAAGAATTAAGATCTACTCCATTTGTAATTAATCAAAACTCACCTTTCAATGCCTGCAGATGGGTAGCTTTTTCTTTGCAAAATTTCTCATAAACCTCTTGAAACAGAAAGCCACTTTATTTAGGAAATAGAAGTATGTGAGATGAGCATAAATGCTCTATGTGTTTTGCCTTCAGCATTTTCACAAAAGAAAACCAAAATCGGTGAGAGTTCTAGAAAGACCTTTGAAGCAAATCCCATCAAAGTTGCACTTACCGTTTTTAGAAAGAAAAAAAAAGAATTGAAAGCACCTACTAAATGGAACCTTAGATGATCAGACATGCATAAAGAAGGCTCGAGGTTACACATTTTCAGTCAACTCTGTACTTAAGTTTATTCAAACCCATATTATACTTGTGTCTCTTGAATGCCATTAAGAAAAATGAATAGCTTTGTTAGACTGTCACTATTAGCAGGCACAATTCATAAAACAAAGACTTAGGAACTGCCATTACTTCACTACACAGTTATGTTCATTTTCCTTCCCTTATGTCTGATAGAAGCACTCAGTTCCAAACAAACCTTGCAATTGTAAGAATAACACAATTTAAACAACCAAGCTCCAAATATTGCAAATCAGCCATTACTTCACTACACAATTATGTTCATTTTCCTTCCCTTATGTCCGATACGAATTGCCCTCGTATCGATACGCCTAGGCAAAAGATTGAAGGCCATTTTGATACGGGCTTGGGCGTATCGATACCTTTTTCCCAAAGGTCGCTATTGTTGATTCGCGTATCGATACAGGAAGAGGCGTATCCATACGGGTTCGTTATTTTCAGTTAAAGGAATATTTTAAGTTTGGAATTTATGCATTTTGGTCCCTGATTAATGTTTATTCAAATAGTTGAGTTTGGATGATCCGTTTGTGAGAAAATTTGATATGCTGGCATGTTATATGATTAATTGTGATTTGGTGTCTTTAAAATTTGTAAAGTCCCTGTATTTTCTGGAAATTACATTCTAGTCCCTAAAAGACAAATGTACGCAATTGAACCCCTAATTGAACTCTGATTGTTGTTTCATTTCCCCCAATCGCTTTGCTGGTCATATAGAATAATAATGTGCATCTAGAAAAGATAAAAATAAAAAAAGGGTCATTAATCGAGGTTGAATTTTACAAGTTGACTTCGGTTTTCCCCGTGTAATCTTCTTAGTTCGGGTCGGGCGTCTAGGCTGGGCTAAGGGGGTTACATTTTTTCGTATCAGAGCTAGGTTTCGAAAGAATTGGGGATGATGGCAAGTGAAATTGGTATGTTTTGATGAATGATGTTTGAAAAAGCATGTTTTTTGATGAAATGTTGGAGCTTATGCCATGCTTGATCGTGGTGAATCATATGTGTGTTAGAAATGATTGTATGATGATGATGTGAAATGGATGTGTGCTGATTTCGGATGATGTAAGCATGTTGATTATGAATTGCTATTGTATGCTATGTTATGCTTGAGGGAAAATGGGATGTCCATTGCCTTATTACATTAGTTAAATGATTTTGTGAACTTGGATCCTTGCTTGAGGTTGGCCTAAATCATGGGTTGATTTGTTTTGTTGTTATGCCTTGTTAAAAATAACACTATGGGTCCGAGGAGATGGCTTAGGTCGAACACGATAGTGCCTGCGGCTGAGCAGGGTGACCAGGGTAACCAAGGGGCTGATGTTCCCCTTGGTGGAAACTTACCTCCTCCGCCGCCGCCACCTGGAGGGGGAGAGCCGGAGCAACAAGGACAAGCTGGTCCGGTATTGGGTGATCTAGTGCCGTTGGTTCAGGCGATCACCCGAGCGTTTCAGGCTGTGGTAGCGGGAGCGCATGTTCAGGCCCCTGCAGCTGGGTAGGTGGGTTTGCCTTTGGAAAGGTTGAGAAGTTTAGGAGCTGTTGAGTTCTTTGGAATGTCTCCTGAGGTGTAGGAAGCCTGGTTGGAAAGCACGATCCGTATCATGGATAAGATGGGATGTAATAATGTGCGCAAGCTGAGATGCGTAATTTCTTTGCTCCAAGGTGATGCTTATAGTTGGTGGACGACTATCACCGCTGGTATGGAACCCAATGAGGTAGATTGGGAGTTCTTTCGAGGTGCCTTTAAGAGGAAGTATCTTGGAGTGAAGTACTTGGATGAGAAGAAGCGCGAGTTCATGTTGCTTGTACAGGGAAACCTTTCAGTGGCTGAGTACGAGATCCAGTTCGTATGTCTGAGCCAGTACGCCCCTGAGTTGATGCCGAGTGAGAGGCATCGTTGTGATCGCTTCCACTATGGGCTGGTGCAGGAAGTCAAGACTTATATGTTGGCTACAGACTACACAGATTTCGATGTGCTTGTATGTCGAGCTAAGGACATCGAGTAGAATTTGGGTCTATCATCTCGTGGAGGTGGTTCTAGCTCTGGTAAGAGAGCAGCGGAGTCCAGTTCCGGTGTTGGATGGAACAAGAGAGGCCGAGATAGGAGATATCAGCCTGATGCTAGGTGAGGCAATGTTGGACATGGTGCAACGGTTCAGGGAAACATGATGAGGGCTGAACAGAACACATGTTAGACATGTGGATCGAGGGACCATCTGAGGTGAGATTGTCCTCGTACGGCCAGAGAGGCACAAGATCTTGTTGTGGTGACAGGGAATTCTTGCTGGAACTGTGGTTCAGTAGATCATATGAGGCGGGAGTGTCCTCTGTTGGCTGGTGGAGGCCAGGGACGTGCACCTGCTGTGGCTGCACCTCATAGAGGCTGTGGGCGCGGCCGAGGAAACTTTCAGAGCAGAGATGAGGGTCAGCGAGGTATTGCTCATGTGGTAGCAGTTTGGCCTGAGGGAGGCGGTCCTGCGAGGTTCTATGCTCAGCACGAGGAGCGCAATGATACCGATGTCATCACAGGTACCTTTGTTCTTCAGTCTTTATCATTGTTGCCTTTAATTGATTCTGGATCCACACATTCTTATATCTTGAGTGAGCATGCACATTTGCTTGATATACCTGTTGAGTTGCTCGAAGTAGGAATGCGAGTGACTAGTTCTTTTTGGTGAGACTGTAGTCACTAGGAAGTTGTATTGGAGGTGTCCTTTATCTGTTCAAGGTCATGTTTTTCTTGTGGATTTGATGGAGTTACCCTTTTATGGTTTTTATGTGATTCTTGGTATGGATTGGTTGTCTAAGCATCGAGCAGTGGTGGACTTTGATGTTAAGCGAGTCACCTTAAAGCTTGCCGATGATTATGAAGTGGTGATAGTAGGCGAGAATGTGAAATTCTTGTCTAATGTGATTTCAGCTTTGGAAGCAAGCCGTATGTTAAGGTTGGGTTGTGAGGCTTATCTTGCCTATGTGATGAATCCTAGCACAAAGGATGTACGTGTGCAGGACATTAGAACCGTTTGTGATTTTCCGGGTATCTTTCCAAAAGAATTGTCTAGGTTGCCACCAAACAGAGAAGTTGAGTTTGGTATCGAGTTGTATGAAAATACAACTTCGGTTTCCATTGCTCCTTATCGCATGGAACCTAAAGAGCTAAAAGAGTTGAAGATGCAACTTCAGGAGTTGTTGGATCGAGGGTTCAAACGGCTGAGTGTGTCACCTTGGGGTGCATCGGTCTTGTTTTTAAAGAAGAAAGATGGGACGATGCGGATGTCTATAGATTATCGGCAACTGAACAAGTTGACGATCAAGAACAAGTATCCTTTTCCAAGGATTGATGATCTCTTTGATCAGTTTCGAGGAGCCTCGGTGTTTTCTAAGATAGACTTGAGGTCAGGGTATTACTAGTTGAAGGTAAAAGATGTGGACGTACCCAAGATGACTTTTCGGACAAGGTACGAGCATTATGAGTTCTTAGTGATGCCGTTTGGTTTGACCAACGCAAATGCTGCTTTCATGGACATGATGAATCGTGTGTTCCATGAGTTCTTGGATCAGTTTGTAGTGGTGTTCATCGATAATATCCTTGTGTACTATCGTATCGAGAAGGATCACGATAGACACCTAAGGATAGTGTTGCAAGTGTTGTTGGAGAACCAGTTGTATCCTAAGCTAAGCAAGTGTGAGTTTTGGCTTAGAGAGGTGGTCTTCTTTGGGCATGTTGTATCAGCTGAGGGTATTCGTGTTGATCCGCATAAGGTTGAGGCAGTGATGGGTTGGAAGGTACCTAAGTCAGTGAGGGAAGTGCGAAGCTTTCTTGGTTTGGCTGGATATTACCGTAGGTTTGTCGAGGGTTTCTCGAAGATAGCTGCACCTTTGACCAAGTTGTTGCAGAAGAATGTTCGCTTTGAGTGGACAGATGCGAGGCAACAAGCATTTGAGAAGCTGAAGGATGCTTTGACGCAAGCTCTTGTCTTGATTCAACCTGAGTCTGGTAAGGAGTTTGTGGTCTATAGTGATGCGTTCATTGTTGGTTTGGCCTGTGTGTTGATGCAGAAGGGTAAGGTAGTAGCATATGCATCTAGGCAATTGAAGGTGCATGAGCGTAAGTATCCTTCACACGATCTTGAGCTTGCGGTTGTTGTGTTTACCTTGAAGATTTTGAGGCATTATTTGTATGGCGAAAAGTGTGTGGTGTTCACGGATCATAAGAGTTTAAAGTATCTTATGTCTCAAAAGGAGTTGAATCTTAGGCAACGTCGTTGGGTGGAGTTGCTTAAGGATTATGATCTATCGATCGAGTATCATCCTGATAAGGCCAATGTTGTAGCTGATGCTTTGAGCCAGAAAGTGGCTGTGGAATTGAGAGTGATGTTTGCTCGCTTGAGCATATCGCGAGAGGATTGTCTTTGTTGCTGAATTGCAAGTGAAACCATCCTTGATTCAGTTGATCAAGGATAAGAAGTTGCTTAATGATTCTCTTGTTCCTCATGTTCAGGACATTGCGGAGGGTAAGCCTTCGGATTTCAGTTTTAATGATGATGATGTTCTGTGTTTTGGGAGTTGAATAGTGGTGCCAGATGATGTTGAGTTGAGGCACACTATTCTGACTGAAGCTCATAGTAGCCCTTTCGCTATGCACCCTGGTAGTACAAAGATGTATCGCGATTTGAAGGATGAGTACCACTGGGTGGGGCTGAAAAGGATGTTGCCGAGTTCATTAGCAAGTGTATGGTGTGTCAGCGAGTGAAGGCTGAACATCAGGTTCCTTCTGGGTTGTTGCAGCCTTTGAGAATCCCAGAATGGAAATGGGAAAGGATTACCATGGATTTTGTGCCTAGTTTGCCTTTGTCACCATCGAAGAAGAATTCGTTTTCGGTGATTGTGGATCGCCTTACGAAGGGTGCACATTTATTTGCCATTGCATACTACGTATACCTTGGATAAGTTGGCAGAGCTGTATATTGTTGAGATTGTGCGGTTGCACGGGGTGCCAAAGTCTATAGTGTCGGATAGGGATCTGAGGTTTACGTTGCGGTTTTGGGAATATTTGCATCAAGCCTTGGGTACACGGTTGAATTTCAGTACTTCTTATCATCCTCAGACGGATGGACAGTCAGAACGTGTTATCCAGGTGCTTGAGGATATGTTGAGATGTTGTGTTATAGATTTTCAGGGTTCTTGGGAGAAGCATCTGTCGTTGGTTGAGTTTTCTTATAACAATAGTTATTAGGCAAGTATCCAAATGGCTTCATACGATGCTTTGTATGAGAGAAAGTGTAGAACCCCTCTTTGTTTGCAGAAGCTGGGCAAAAGTTCATTTCGATGCCAGCTATGTTGAAAGGAACCACCGAGAAGGTGAATCTCATTTGTGAGCGTTTGAAGGCAGCATCGGATCGGCAAAAGTCTTACGCAGATCTAAAGTGTAAGGAGATTGAGTTCACGGTTGGCGAACATGTGTTCTTGAAGGTATTGCCTTGGAAGGAGGTGATGAGATTTGGGTGTAAGGGTAAGCTTAGCCCGAGGTTTGTTGGACCATATGAGGTTGTGGAGCGTATTGTTCATGTGACATATCAGTTCAGGTTGCCTCCCGAGCTGGAAAAGATTCATGATGTGTTTCATGTCTCGATGTTGCAGAGGTATAGATCAGATCCTTCGTATGTGATGCATGTTGAGGAGATAGAGTTTAATCTGGGTCTGACTTACGATGAGGAACCGGTGAGGATCCTGGATGTGAGCAGCAAGGTTCTTCGTGGCAAGGCGATAGAACTTGTGAAGGTGTTGTGGTGACACCGAGGAGTTGAGGAGGCCACTTGGGAAAGCAAGGCGGACATGTTGAAGCAGTTTCCGCACCTTTTTCCTTCAGGTAAAATTTCGAGGACAAAATTTCCTATGTGGGGGAGAGTTGTAACGCCCTGGTTTTGGGCCTAGATGTTTTAGACATCGGATCGGACCGGTCGAAAATGGTTCGAATCGTATTAGGTGGTTTAGGGAAATCATGGACCGAGAAGGGATAAAAATATGATAAAATTGCTAAAATACTCTAAAATCATGGTTAAGAGGTTGGTCAAATCAATTTTACAAAAAGAGTTTCGGAAGTGGTACATTTTGGGTAGTGACCAAAATGTAAAATTTCAAAACTGTGGAAAATTACAAAATTTCAAAAAGGAGTCAAAATATTAGAATCTTTAGGGAGATATGGTGCAATTACACCTTCCTTAAATTGACATGTGTTTTAAAAGGATTTTTAGATGATTAAATAAAAAGGATTTTATTTAATTAAAATGTTAAAATAGAATAATGAGAAGTTTTTCATGTAACTAACTTTCATTATTCAGCAAAATCATTTTCTCAACACTTCCTCTAGAATTATTTTCTCCCAAACACTCTCTCTTTGATTTCTAAACTATTTTCAAGAGTTCTTTTCAAATTCTTCAAGCTTTGTGAATGAGAAACTTGTCAATCATTAAGGAAGGCAAGAATTGGAAGTAAATCTCGTTCTCAACCTTCAATCTAGGTTCTTTATTGAAATTTCCAAGATCTTTGACTTCTAAATGTTGTTTTTGGCTGAGTTTTGATAATATTTTTTATTTAGGATCAAAATCTTGCAAAATTATGATTTAAATCTTGATTTTCGGATTGGTATTGATAAACTCTGTTTTGGATTGGTTTTAATTGAGTTTTGAGTTGATTATTATGTTGAAAAAGGGTTTTGATAATATAGATCCCGAAATCCTTGAGATCATTGAGTTTCTTGTTGGTTTTAGTTGGGTTTTTTAGGTGAAATGGTGGTTTTATGCTTGCTGGAGGTATAAGGATGGGTTTAGGTTGTTTTTAGATGTGTTTTGATGCTTAATAATGGTTGGAAGTGATGCGTGTTGGCTGGGCTAGGTTTAGGAAGCAATCGATTGAGTTTTCGGTTGTTTCGGATGAGTAAATTGGTGTAGTTTTGGTGAGCAACGAGTTTGTGTTTGGTTGCTGGTGTTGAAATGCATTTTAATGCATTTGGATCTTTGTTTTGATGCTCTAAAAATAGGGGATCATGATCCGGAAGCAAACGAAGCATTTTTGGAGTCTTCAGAGGGGTGATCTTTGCGTTGGCAAGCGAAGTTTTGCGTATCGGTGAGTGGAAATGGATTTTCCAGCTTTGTAACGCTTTGAGCATGGTCTTGGGAGCTTAGTGTAAGTTTGAAACACTTAGCTAAGCTCAAGAGTAAGTGATTTGAAAGTCTCTCTTGGAATGTGCTATGTTTTTGTTGGAAAGTGCACTTGAATTAAATGTGGTTTTAATTGTTGTTTTAAAGCATGATATGAGCATTGATAATGCTGGTATTTAATGCCTTTTTGTTAAGGATGCACTTGGTAGGTGATCCTTGGGTTTATGAGATATATGCATTTGAGTTTAAGCATGTTTATGCTTGTGAAAATGGAATTGTGATTTATGCTTGTAAAACCGTGAAATAATGATGTTGAATAATTATATTGGCAGGTGATGGAAATGGTTTTTGGTTACTTTAATCGGATATAGTTAGCCGGCTATAGGATTGGGTGCACCGTGAATAAAGTCACCTTGGATGTCGAGGGGTTGTGATTGTACCGTAAACTCCATCCAAGTACCCTAACGATTGAGGCTAAGATGACAACAGTGGATGGTTTAATCCCGTGTGTGAATCTTGTGGTTTGAGTCCCATGCTCTGGTTAGTGGAAGTATACAACTACCGATGAGTGGTGTTGAGGGGTTGAGATTGTACCGTTAAACTCCACCACGGGTGTCACAATGGTTGATGGTCTAATCCCGTGTGTGAGCTTTGTGTAGTCTAGTAGTGTGTATGAAGCGTGTGGGACAACGCTTGTAATCCGCGTATTCAATTGTGTCAATTGTGTTGGTTTTGTTATGGTTTGAGATTGATCACTTGCGAGCCAATATAATGTTGTTGACTAATGATTTAAGCATGAGATGCTTGTGAGTTATGCTAGGATGCATGAGGTGCTTGGTTTAAGCATGAGCAAAGGATTTTGCTGTTGATTTAATGATGCTATGAGCATGTGGTTTTAAAAGTGCATTGATGCTTTAAAGAGCATGTTTTAAAGAAAGGCATGAGTTGGCATATGATGATAATTTGGTTTTATAAAATGCATTGATGAATGTTTGGTTTTAGCGATCCTCACTAAGCTTTATGCTTACGCTCATTTGTTTCATCAATGTAGAGAACTGAGCAATCAAGGCAGCCCAAGAGCAAGGGAATTCCAAGAGTTTTTGGCTAAACAATGTATGTGGTTTATCCTTAGTGTAATAAGAGGCAACGGGTGAGATTTCTATTCTTGGTTTTGTTGGTGAAGTTAAACATCTTGAGCATGTTTGGTTTATGTTTGTGGATTTGTAAATGGCCTCTAATTGGTTTATGGATTGCTTATAGTGTTTTGA
Source organism: Hibiscus trionum (assembly GCA_030270665.1). Lineage (NCBI taxonomy): Eukaryota > Viridiplantae > Streptophyta > Magnoliopsida > Malvales > Malvaceae > Hibiscus > Hibiscus trionum. The sequence goes on along the minus strand of BSYR01000021.1, from coordinate 38,246,841 downwards.
CTATGCTATGGCTTATTTTCTTAAGCATGCATGAATAGCTAATGTTTCACCATGGTTTGATGTGCTTGATGAGTATGTTATACTGTTTGTTGATGCTTACATGTTTAGTAAGTTGATTATAGCTTGTATGTATGATCGAAGCCTGTTTAGATGTGGTTAAATGTGTTTAAATGGCTTTTGGAAGTGCATCTCTGGTATGCGTATCGATACACGGGGTTGAGTATCGATACGCTAAGGCCAAAACCAAGCTTTTCAGCTTAGGTGTACCGATACGAATTGCCCGCGTATCGATACGCCTAGGCAAAAGATTAAAGGCCGTTTCGATACGAGCTTGGGCGTATCGATACATTTTTCCCAAAGGTCGCTACTGTCGATTCGCGTATCGATACAAGTTCGTTATTTTTAGTTAAAGGATTCTTTTAAGTTTGGAATATATGCATTTTGGTCCCTAATTAATCTTTGTTCAATTAGTTGAGTTTGGATGATCCGTTTGTGATGAAATTTGATATGCTGGCATGTTACATGATTAATTGTGATTTGGAGTCTTTAAAATTTGTAAAGTCCCTGTATTTTCTATAAAATACATTCTAGTCCCTAAAAAATGTACGCAATTGAACCCCTAATTGAACTCCGATCGTTGTGCCGTTTTCACTCAATTGCTTTGCTGGTCATATAGGATAATAATATGCATCTAGAAAAGATAAAAAGAAAAAAGGGTCATTAATAGAGGTTGAATTTTACGAGTTGACTTTGGATTTTCCCGTGTAATCTTCTTAGTACGGGTCGGGCGTCTAGGCCGGGCTAAGGGAGTTACATTTCCTCCAACTAAGATTAGGGATGTTTTTAAAATCATATTAATAAAATTTTATTGCTTAGCAAAAAAATGAAAGGGATACAAACCAGTTATGGAGTATATAAGGCCCTTCTCATTTGCATAAATATTATCCCCCATTGACACAAAAGGCAAAGAGTGAAGATTTAGAAGAATAAATTGGAATAAAAGCTCCTAAATTAACCTTAAATCCATTACCAACATAAATGCATCCATTGCTCACATACATTCCACTATACACAGTCGCACCTGTCTCATATTGTATACCTTCCATTGCTCACATACATTCCACTATAAACACATCTAATTTTGTTCGGCTCAACAGCAAACCCAATATCCAATTCATCCATACTCATTTTCAAAAATAAATCTTAATCCAATTACAATTTGAGTAAATATCGCCGACACAAACCCTAAACCAATCAGAAACCCTAACTAAACTAACATATAAGTAAATATTTTGTGAGTAGTAAGGAATTATTTATTCATATTTTTTCTTAACCTTTTGATAATGCGTACATATCTTGCAGATAAAACTATTTGAACATGGGTCTCTTAGGATGAACATCATCCTGTTTTCCAATAGGACCACTCGTTGGGTTAACATATAAGTAAATTTTAAACATAATTTATTTTTTAATAATAGTGTATGTAAGATTATTTTTAAGCACCATGAACATTACTTATTTTCCCTTTTGTATTCGTTTAATATTATATTAGGCTGATACATGATAGATAATTTATAATTGATTTTAATTCAATTTTACGTATTGAATTTGAGAAAATATTTTCTTTTCTTTTCTCTTTACTTATTTATTTTATATTTTAATCTATTTTCTTTTATCACTAATTAATGTTACCTCAAAAGCCAGCACATTTGATCGGTTGGTCAAGCTGCTTTGTTCCCTCAAATGCTCTTAGGCCATGGCTTCTAGACCCACTAGGAGCATTCTCCTTCATTCCCCTACAATTCCCCTGTTATGAACCAAATGTGCGCGAGGAAGAAGAATATAGTAGAGAAAGGAAATAGGAGATAGATTTAGAAGATAGGAAAATATTCCAGGGTTTTTACATGTCCTTTTGCAAATAAAACAACCAAATTATTTATATCCCAACTTCTAGTATAAGAAAAAATCCGTTAGCGTTTTAGGAGGTCTTCTTTCCCTGGTCCTTTTGCATGCTTCTGGTGCAACATTCTCTACTGGTGGGTCCATTTCCATTGGCTCATCCCTCGTGGCACTCCTTGGGCTTGGAATGGTAGTCTGCTCTAGTGTATTCATGACATAACCCTCATCCTGAAAAGGAACCTTGTCCTCAAGGTTTGGCTGGGAAAATATTGGTGAAGATTCTTCTGGATCTTTCAACAATTGCAGTGGAGTGATCTGTTGCAGTGGCTGCCCTTTGCATGGAATTATCTAAGAAACGTGAAAGACCATATGAATACGCGTCGAGTCTGGAAGGTCTAGTTTGTACACCACAGCTCCTACTCGTTGAAGCACCTGATACGAACCAAAAAATCTAAGGTTGAGCTTTTGTTGTTTCTTCAAACGCAAGGATAGTTGGCGATGGGGCTTTAGACGCACGAAACCTCAGTCTCCCTTTTTCAATTCTAGTTCCATGCGGTGTTTATCCGCCTATGTTTCCATTCTATTTTGGGCTCTTAAGAGATTCATCTTTAACTCACGCAATAAAAGATCATGCTCCCTCAAATCATGATCTAGTTGATCATTTGATGACCCTCCTTCCATGTAACTAAGGAGCATTACAGGTTCACGGCCATATAAGGCTTTGAATGGTGTCATCCCCGCAGACATTTGGTATGTTGTGTTATACCAGTACTCAGCCCAAGCCAAATAGCCTTCCCACTTACTCGGATCATCCCCAGCCATGCAACGCAAGTACATTTCCAAACAACGATTCAGTGCTTCCGTTTGACCGTCCGTTTGAGGATGGTAGGCGGAGCTCATACATAGTTCAGTTGCCTGAAGGTGTTCCAAATCAGTCCATAATTCACTTACAAATATTCGATCCCGATCACTAACGATGAAGCGAGGTACGCCATGTAATTTCACCACCCCTTGGACCATTGTTTTAGTAATGAGTTTGTTGTCAAAATGTCACAGAAGGGCAAAGAAATGTTCGTACTTAGTGAAGCGATTGACAACCACCATAATAGCCTTATTGCTATTGGATTTGGGTAAGCCAGTGATGAAATCCATAGAAATATCTTCAAACACACGTTGAGGAATGGGAAGTGGCTGAAGCATACCGGCTGGGGCTAAATTGTCACTCTTCATCCCCTGGCATATCCGACAATTGCAGATAAAAGCTCGAACATCATTGTGCATACCCTTCCAATAGAAATTGGCTAACCTATGGTTGGAAGTACGTGGAATTCCCACGTGGCCACCCGCAATCAAACTATGGAACTTACGAAGCAAAAAAACTCTTAAGGCATGATTATTTGGAACTAAAATTTGACCACAATGCACAATTAACCCATCTTGCAGTGTATAATCCAACAGCTCGACATTTCCATTACCTAACTGATCCATAAGACTGCGCATTTGTGGGTTATTATTAGTGGCCAATCGAATATCATCAATAATCAAAAATAAAGGCCACGAAAAAGCCATGAGACTTACACCCACTTCCCGTGATAGGGCATCCACAAATGCATTGAGCTTTCCTAGACGGTAACGAATTTCAAAATCTTACCCTATCAATTTAGAGAGACACTTTTGTTGTTCAGGCGTCTGTATAGTTTGCTGAGTTAATCCGCGCAAGGATTTATGGTCTGTCGTGATAAGGAATCAGCGTCCCAATAAGTATTGCCGCCATTTTCCAACTACCTGAGTAATCACATACATTTCCCTTGGTAGGTAGACGCACCCTACATCCGTGAACTCAATTTTTGACTATAGAATGCCAAGGGTCAATTTCCTTGAGTCAACACAGCTCCAATGCCCACGCCAGAAGTGTTGGTTTCCACCACAAATTCCTTGGTGAAGTCAGGCATTCCCAACACTGGTGTGGAGCTCAGTTTCTGTTTGATCAAGTCAAAGGCTTCTTGGGATGATATGGTCCACTCAGAAGTATCCCCTTGCATAACAAGTCTGATAAAGGAGATGCCAAAGCTGCAAAGCCTTGAATAAATTGGCGATAGTACCATGCGATGCTAAGGAACCCTCGTACCTCTTTCAAATTAGACGATATTGGCCAAGATTGTATCACCTCCACTTTACTTGGATAGACGACCAAGCCTTCACGAGACACCACATGACCCAAGTACTCAATTGAATGATGCCCAAATACACACTTGGATTGTTTTGCCACAAAATCATGGAGCTGTAACACATTGAGCACCTAGCGCACATGACTCAAATGAGTAACCCAATCACGACTGTAGACGAAAATTTCATCTAAGAAAATCAAGAAGAATTGTCGAAGATACGACCCGAAAATCTCGTTCATAGTAGACTGGAAGGTAGATGGGGCATTCATTAACCTGAACGGTATAACACAAAACTCATATTGACCTTTGTGAGTTCGAAACATTGTCTTGTGCACATCCTCGGTCGAACTCAAATCTGTTGATAGCCTGCTAGTAAATCTAATTTAAAAAAGAAATGTGCACCCCCAATTTAGCAAATAATTCATTCTTAGTTGGTATAGGAAACTTATCTTTAACGGTGATCGCGTTTAAGACATGGTAATCAACACAAAACTGCCATTTACCATCTTTCTTCTTTACCAAGAGAACTGATAAAGAGAATGGGTTGTTACTCTTTTGAATCAGTTGATTCTCCAACATCTAGTGGACTTGCCGTTCAATTTCCCCTTTCTGAAAATGCAGGTATCTGTAGGGATAGACATTTACAAGTTTACTAGCTGGGGTGAGATGAATCGAATGATCTGTCTCACTAGTAGGAGGTAACCCGCATGGTGACTCAAAAATCTCAGAGAAAGAACATAGAAATTAGCGATTAATATCGAATCCTGGTTAGAACCACCTCCCAACTGTAACTGATAAAAGGTGGCCATGGATCCAGTGTTCTACAATCGGTGTAATGTTTGAACTTGCATCTATTGAGGTCTCATATCAATCTCTCCTTTCCAATGATGTTTGGTCATATGTTGCTGAAACTCAAGGGTTAAGTTGGAAAAATCCATCGTGACCGGCCCTAACATAGCCAACCAGACCACCCCAAGAACTATCTTGGTTCCTTTTAAAGGAAGAACATATGGCCAAATCGGTATTCTGAACTCATACTTTCATATCACAGATACAACCCTCAGTCTAGAGCTTCTCGCCATTACCGACCAAGACTTAAAAAAATTTTGTGGCTGTAATTGGTAATCCTAAATAACAAGCCACTCTAGACTGCACAAAGTTATGGGTGTTGTCGACGTCGATCAGAATCCGCACAGGCCGTCCATGAATCTCTCCCGTAACCCGCAAGGTGTTTGGCGTATAACAGCCCGCGAGGGCATTGAATGAAAGCAAAGAATGTTCACGATGCTCTAAGTCCTTTTCCTCGTCGTCCAAACCTGCGCTGAAATCATCGGCTGGTTCATCATTGACGGTATCATCAAGCAAGAATAATTTAGGATTCGTACAGTGCTGGCCCTTGACATACTTGGTGTCACAGTAATAATACAAGCCCTTGTCACGACGCTCATGAGCTTTTGCAACGGATAATTTTCGTGGTTGGAGGAAGCTTGGGTTAAGTGTTTTTGGGGAAACATCAACGGGTGGTGGTCGACCCGGCATATTACGTGGTCCAAGAGTGGTTACCGACAGTGTGGGCAAAAGAGAAGGATATTTGGGCCCTATGCCATGACTTAAAGTACGTTTAATTTCGTTCAAGTGTGCCTCGTGAAATCGGGCCAGAGTCATGGCCTAACTCATGGATACAGCCCGTTGAGATAAAACCTTATTCTTGATGTCAGCCCGGAGACCCAAATTGAAGCATTGGGTAAAGAAAACCTTCGGTAGGTTTGTAGTACACAACACAAGGTCTTCAAAGCGAGTCTGATATTCCTTCACTGAAGCTATCTGATTCAACTTCGTTAACTGGCCCCCTAGAGACTCGATTTCTGTCACGGTGAACCGTTTACAAATAGCCTTGATGAGATGATCCCACCCAACTAACTAACGTTGACGTTGCATCCACCGAAACCACTTTTTTGTGACACCATCCATGCAAAATGATGCCATAATAACTCTGTGGTGGTCTTCGGTACTGTAATAAACAAAGAAATATTGTGCATATGCAATCCATTCTTCGGGATCTTGTCCAGTGAAGAGCGGCAGCCGCACTGAAATTGGTTCCGGAGTGAAATAAACCCATCATTGTTTTCGTCTCATAGCTTTCTTTTGCCCCGAATCACTCTAGTATCACTCACTCTCTCTTGAACAATGATTGATTGAGCCGGTTGATCTAACTGCTAGAAGATAGCTGTTAACTGGTGCAAAACGTCTTAGAGTTCTTGTTTATTTTCGGTGGCTGTAGTTTGGAGCGCGGCCAAAGATTGGTCGTGACGAGTTGAAGCTTCTTGGAGTGTTTTAATAGCTTCTGTATTATTCACCATAGCTAGGTGTGGACAATGAAAGCGCCAATTTGTTATGAACCAAATGTTCGCGAGGAAGAAGAATAATGCAAAGAAAGGAAGTAGAATATAGATTTAGAAGATAGGAAAATATTCCAAGGTTTTTACATGTCCTTTTGCAAATGAAACAACCAAACTATTTATATCCCAACTTCTAGTATAAGACAAAATCCGTTAGCGTTTTAGGAGGTCTCCTTTCCCTGGTGCTTCTGCGTGCTTCTGGTGCAACATTCTCTGCTGGCGAGTCATGTTCCATTGGCTCATCCCTCATGGCACTCCTTGGGCTTGGAATGGTAGCATGCTCTGGTGTATTCATGATACCCCTCCCCCTCTAGATAGGATTAGGATTAGATTTAAGATTTGTCAAAATAAAGTAATGTTACCTCAAATGCTACAAATTTAGATTCGAGTGAAAAGTTATACCTATGATATACTAGTACGAATTTGTACAAGAATTCTACTAATTGTCTTACCTATGAATTCTCATACATATATTTTTTTGACAAAATCATAATTCTAATCCTACCTAGAGGGGAGGGGGAGGGAAGACTCTATGGGAAGGAAGGGGGTGCTCCTAGTGGGTTTAGAACCCATAACCTAAAGAAATACGAAGGAACAAAAATGAGCAGCTTAGCCAACCGGCCAAAGGTACTTGCTCAATTCTCGTACATATATTGCTATATAAATGAGATGATGAAAAAAAGTGGATGGTTAAAATTATCAAAATACAAAAAGGATTTATAATCAAAATTATGTGAATTTGGTTCATCCGCTCATTTTATTGAAATATCATTTCTTAGAAAAACGCACGATAACATAAAAAGAATACTAAGAACTTTAAATTCGTAGAAATGACTAGAAAGTAGGGGTGTTAAAAAATATCCGACTCGATTGACCTGACAACTCGAACATAAATAACCGGGTAATTATTCAAAAAAAATTCTCCTGGCCCGCTAAAAATTATATTTTCCCAGGTCGGGCCCAGGCCGAAGGAATGCCCCTTATCGAGTACCCGATGACCTAGTTAAAATTTTAAAATATATTATATTTTTATTAAATATATATTCAAATGATATATAAAATTATTAAAAATTTAAGATATGCTTAATTTAAAAATTTGTAAAAGAAGTAAAGCTAATCCCAAAAGTTAAAATTTAAGATATGCTTAATTTAAAAAAAAATTATACAAAAGAAAGAATTAAATTCATGGTTCGAATTGATTTTTTCCTTGAATCTTATCAAAAATATATATATAATCCCAAAAGTGGGTTAGTTTAGAGATGTGGCATAGCAAAGGTTAGTTCTTTCACTCCAAGAGTGGAAAAGGAGAAACAAGCATTACTTGTCTCTTAGAATCGAATCCCCTGGCAGCTTAATTAGGATTAAGAACAAATGAGATTATGTATTTATAAATTTTCAATTTTCTCCGATCCTAAGTTTACTTCTAAGATGCCTTCACATTCTGGAATTTTGCAAGTTTAGATCGTCAGCTGAGTAGGATCTCACAAATTTGGACATCATATCAGAAAAGCCTAAACAAACAACATCAAAGTACAATACATCAAAATTTGTATTCTAAAGTTGTTTGGGTTTGTTAATTTGAATCTTAAACTCTATACTTGGATTATATAATTCAAACTTTTATTAGGTGTAAATTTATTTTATAAAATTAAGTGATTTATAAAAAAAACAAAGAAAAAGTATTTGGATACTCAGATTTTGCGGGTACCCAATTAAAGTGGGTTGGGAACAGGCCGAAAAAAGTGTACCTGAAAGTTTGAGTACCCGATACTTTGTGTACCCGAGTACTCGTAAATGAACACCCCTACTAGGGAGTACGCCCAAATTTTCATTTCAGTCTAACATGTGTTTCTACGACGATTAAAGTTGCGACTATCAGTAAGAATCTTTTATAATTTTTTTAGTTTAAAACCATATTAGTGGTTTTCTTATATTCTAAAAAAAATATATGAATGAATTAGTTTTAAAATATATTTTTATAAAATTCAATTAAACAAATATTCAAAATAACTGAGTTTAAAAAGTTTTGAAAAAACTGTGATATTTTTTATATAGCCATTGTTATCAACTTATTAACTTATTAAAATATTTTTTTGTAACCTCATAGGCCCGGTCTAGCCGACAGACCGGTCCGAACGGGTTACACGGGGAAAATCGGGGCAAAACTCGCTAAGGCCTCACTCCGATTAGCAACCCTATTTTTTTAATTATCTTGTCTAAATATCACATTTAACCCTATCTCCGAAGACGACAGCGGAAAACGATAACGAAACAAACCAAACAGAACAAATGTCAACTTAAATTTACCAAGTGACATGTTAGTCCGAATTCATACGTACGAAGCGAAACCATGCGTAAAAGATTCCTAAGAACTCAACAAGGAAGCAAAGAAGCATCAGGGACTAAACACAACGTTTGAGAACCTTCGAAGATGCTAAAAAGCCAATTTACTAGCATGCATTTCGAAACAGGCTTGCCCATTTCGATACGTGGGCTCTAGTTTAAAAGCCAGACCAAGCCGTTCTGATACGGTCCACTTTGTTCCGAAACGGGGGTCAACAGTGACAAAACGTTTCGGAACTTGTTCCGAAACAGGCCCTCACAGTGGCAAACTGTATCGGTACGCGTACCGAAACGAGAGCTCACAGTGTCAAATTGTATCGAAACGGCACCACCCTCGTTTCAATAAGAGTATCCCTGGAGCTACCACCATTCCGAAACCACTTCGAGCGTTTCGATACCACCATTCCCAAACATCAAAGATCACAAGCAACAATCATGCATACAATCTAGAGGCATCATATCCTACCATGAGCATGATCAAACCTACAAGCATGCATATGAGACATTTAACCAAAAGAATCATGCATCAACATAAGCATCACATAAACAAGGTTTACAACCCTTGAGCACAAAACATTGGCATTCAACAACATAAAAGCCAACATAGGAGTCTATCAAACGCTCCTACAACACATAACATCCATATTTCCATCTATTACATTATTTAAGAAAAATCATACTTGAGTAGCAACACACGCTCTTGGGTGCCCCTTCCTTGCTCCTTGCTAACTTCCACACTAATGACCGGCATTGTCGGAAATGAGAGCGTAAGCTTGGAAGCTTAGTGAGAAAAGCTCAAAAACAAATATCGACCATGCAGGGTCCAAAGCATGGTATCACAAAACATCAACAAGGCAAGCATTAACACCAACATAGCAACGAAGCCAACCGCTACTAGAATGCATGAACATGACATCTTACCTCAAGTTATGCTTAGCATAGATATAACAGAACATCTTACCATATCAGCCACACATAAACAAGGTATATTTGCAACTATATGGCTTACTCGGATATGCGGATAACTTCCGTTGGGATTTTCGCCCAACGTACTCAAACAACAAGATTACCTTCCGGTGGGATTTCACACATCATCGTTTTCTTTTACGGATGGGATTCCACTCATCATCACACACATGTACACTTTCCGGTGGAATGTTACTTCACCGTACTCCTCCTTGGTGACTCCACATCACCAAGGTCACGCTCGAATTTGACTCTTACCGTGTGCACACTCATCCTAATGATCGATCATTTATATCCAGTAATCACGACTAGTACTAACATGCTAAACGAGAACTCAGCACGATTTCCCAATTATGCAACACAACATACAAACCACCATCATGCAACATAAATACTACATAATATGCATAAACGGACACTTATCACACAAGATCACATTTATGCACATTTAGCAAGATATACATAAGATTGAACAAGAGATTAAGCTACCAACTTAACCCACATTAGATTGGCATATCAAGCACAATCTAATACCTCAACAACGCACATTGAACCAATTTAAAACTATTGAAAGCAGTCCACTCACCAAACACCCTCAATACAAGCCAAGAATGTCGCTCAAGCCTCCAAGTTTCCCGGAATCGAGCCCGAAGCTTCTCCAACGGTTTCCCTTGTTTCTAATCAACCAAAAACAGTGTATTACTCATCAAAACATTCACAAAATCACTGCCACAAATCAGATTACAATCTCAAGACCATTTCACTACACTTCCAATCCAAGAACCAACCCAAACTCTCCATTTTTGGACTTGAACAAAACCCAACAAATACCCATCAATTCCAACACCCAAATCATCACTAAACATGCTCAAAACAACCCCCAAGCATAACCATACCATCAACCCAATTTTCTCTCACAAAACTACCTCAAAAACTCAAGATCTCTACCCTGAAACACACCCCCAAAAACCCATTTCGGGATTTCAAAAAAAACCCCACCATTTTAAGATATGTTACACTTAAAGGCAACACTATAACATATATTAACTTTACAAATCAAAAACTGATTAAAAACCCAACAAAGTTTCCTCATTTTACTTAAAATTTGAACATTTGAAATATCTCAAAAATGGAGTTTATGAAAATCTAAAGCCATAGAAACGTTAAGGATGAAGAGGAGAAGTCAAAAACATATTTACCTTAATGAAAGCACTTGAAATCACTGAGGAAGGAGACGGAACAGTGTTTTAGGGTTGAAGGGAGGTTTTGTCGTGGGTTTTTGGTTACAAGGAAGAAGATGATAGCTTTTCTCAAAACATTATTTTTACTTGGCTTATTTCATCTATTTTGAAAATCTCCATTTTGCCCTTACTGAAAACATAAGGCCTTTTTAGTTTAAAACCAAGCCCATTTTATTTAAAATAAGCCCAACGACCCGAATCCGATTTAGCTCACTTAACACCCGACCCTAAACTCGGGTGTTACAACTCTCCCCCACTTAAGGAATTTCGTCCCCAAAATTACCCGATTGGAAGAGATACAGAAATTGCATGTCCATATCCTTCTTTCTCTCCCAAGTGGCTCTTTCCACACCTCGACGTTACCACTTCACTTTGACCAACTCGATTTGTCTACCACGCAACACTTTGCTATCTGATGCCAAGATCTCAACTGGTTCTTCGTCGTACGTCAAGTCTGAGTTCAACTTAATCTCTTCCACAAGCATAACGTGCGACGGATCCGATCTATACTTACGAAGCATCGAAACATGGAACACATTGTGAATCTTCTCTAACTCTAATGGAAAACGTAACTGATAAGCAACCGGACCAATTCGCTTCACAATCTCATACGGCCCAATGTATCTCGTACTCAATTTCCCTTTTCTACCAAACCTCGTAACTTTCTTCTATGGAGAGACTTTCAAGAACACTCTATCTCCCACGGCATACTCAACTTCTTTCCTATTCAAATCGGCATAGGATTTCTGTCTATCCGAAGCTGCCTTCAAACGATCACAGATTAACTTCACCTTATCGGTAGTCCCCTTAAGCAAATCCGGCATCGGTAACAACTTCTGACCTGCTTCGGCCCAACAAATCAGAGTTCTACATTTTCTACCATATAGTGCCTCATACGGAGCCATCTGAATGCTCGACTGGTAACTGTTATTGTATGTGAACTCGACCAACGGCAAGTGTTTCTCCCAAGTACCCTGAAGATCAATAATGCAACAACGCAACATGTCCTTCAAAATATGTATAACCCTCTCTAACTAACCATCTGAATGAGGATGATACGACGTACTGAAATTCAATCGGGTACCCAAAGCACTATGCAAACACTCCCAAAATCTGGCTGTAAATCTCAGATCCCTGTCAGACACAATCGACTTCGACACACCATGCAGTCTCACAATCTCACCGATGTATAAATCGGCCAACTTATCTAAGGAGTAAGCCGTATGAACAGCTATAAAGTGAGCACACTTTGTGAAGCGATCAACTATAACCCAAACTGAGTTCTTCTTCGAAGGAGTCAAAGGCAAACCTAAAACAAAGTCCATGGTAATATTTTCCCACTTCCATTCCGAAATCCTCAAATGATGTTCTGCATTCACTCTCTGGCATTCCATACACTTACTCACGTAATCGGCTACGTCTTTCTTCAAACCAACCCAGTAGTATTCATTCTTCAGATCACGATACATCTTTGTACTACCAGGATGCATAGCGAACGGGCTACTGTGTGCTTCGGTCAAGATAGTACGTCTCAAATCACTGTCATCCGACATAACTATTCTTTCTCTGAAACTCAAGACCCCATCAACATTGAAATTGTAGTCCGATGGTCTACCCTCGGCTTTATCTTGCACGTGAGATGCCAAAGATCTATCTATCAGCTGTTTTTTCTCTAATCAACTGGCCTAAGGTAGGTCTAACATGAAGCTCGGCCACTAGATCACCATCACCGGACAAGCTCAAACTAGCAAACATGGTTCTCAACTCAACGACTACCTTCCTACTCAAAGCATCTGGCACTACATTGGCTTTACCCGGATGGTACTCAATCGTGAGATCGTAGTCCTTAAGCAACTCAAGCCACCTACGCTGTCTAAGGTTCAACTCTCTTTGTGTCATTATATACTTCAGACTCTTGTGATTCGTATACATTGTACATTTCTATCCATATAAATAATGTCTCCAGATCTTCAAGGCAAACACAACTGCAGCTAGCTATATGTCGTGTGTCGGATAATTGCGCTCGTGATTCTTCAACTGTCTCGAGGCATAAGCTACAATCCTTCCGTCTTGCATGAGCACACAGCCTAATCCTACATATGAAGCATCAATGTAGATCACATACTCTTTCCCCGACTCTGGCTGAATCAAAATCGGTGCATTTGTCAAAGCTTCTTTCAGTTTCTCAAAGGCTTACTGTCTCGCATCTGGACATTCTTCTGAAGCAATTTTGTCAAAGGAGCGGTTATCTTCGAGAATCCATCCACAAACCTTTTATAATAACCTGCTATGCCTAGGAAACCACGAATCTCTATCACAGACTTTGGTTGCTTCCACTCAAAAATGTCTTCTATCTTCTTCGGATCAACTCTAATCCCCTCAGCTGATACTACATGCCCTAGAAAGACTGCTTCTCTGATCCAGAACTCATATTTACTCAACTTAGCGTACAACTGGTTGTCTAGCAAAATCTACAAAACTAACCTCAAATGTCTGTCATAGTCTTCCTCAGTACGCGAATACACCAAAATATCATTTATGAAAACAACCACAAACTGATCTAAGTACTGATGGAAGATTCTGTTCATCATGTCCATGAAAGCAGCTGGTGCATTTGTCAACCCAAACGGCACAACTAAGAACTCGTAGTGGCCATAACTAGTCCTAAAAGTTGTCTTCGGTACATCAACCTTTTTCACCTTCAACTGGTAATAACTGGATCTCAAATCAATCTTCAAAAAGACTGATGCCTCTCTCAACTGATCAAACAAATCATCGATACGCGGCAAAGGATGCTTGTTTTTCACTGTCAGACGATTCAACTGTCTATAATAAATGCACATCCTCATACTACCGTCTTTCTTCTTCACAAATAATACCGGAGTGCCCCAAGACGAAGAACTCGGACGGATAAAACCTCTATCTGACAACTCTTGTAACTGAGTCTTCAACTCTTTCAGTTCTTTCGGTGCCATACGGTATGGAACAATCGAAACGGGAGCAGAATCTGAGTATGTCTCTATGGAAAACTCTACTTCTCTGTTAGGCGGTAAACCAGGCAATTCTTCCGGAAACACACTCGGAAAATCAAACATTGTTCTGATATCCTGTGGTCTACTTCATTCATGTTCGGATTCATCACGTAGGCCAAGTACGCCTCACAACCCAACTCAACTAATCTCTGAGCCTCTAAGACTGAAACAACATTCGATAAGAATTTTACATTCTCCCCTACTACCACAATCTTGTAGTCGTCTGCAAGCTTCAAGTAGACTCTTTTTGTTTCGAAATCTATCCTAGCCCTATGCTCTGTAAGCCAGTCCATACCCAAAATCACATCGAAGCCATAGAACGGTAACTCCATCATGTCCACTAGAAATATATGCCCCTGAACCATTAACGGACACCTTCTGTACATCTTCCTAACCACTACCGTATCTCCGAAGGAACTAGTAACACTAACACCTACCTCTAGTACCTCGCAAGGTATATTCAACATTTTTGCATGCTCACTCAAAATGTATGAATGCGTAGACCCGAAGTCAATCAAGGAAAGCAAACTCAGAGACTGTATCGAGAAATTACCTGCAATCACACTCGTGTCATTCTATCCCTCTCGCTGAGCATAAACTCTAGCCTGACCTCCGCCCTCTTGCTGAACCGCATCCACATGAGCTATATTCCTCTGGCCATCGTTCCTTGGCTGAAAGTTACCTCGACCGCGCCCACGGCCTCTCGGGTACTCATTAGCTCTAGCAGGAGCTTGAACCTAAACCGGTGCAAACCCAACCTGATGTGGACAATCATGCCTAAGGTGATCTCTAGCTCCACAATTCCAACACGCATGAAAGTTCCCCCAGCACTCCCCGGTGTGATGCCTCCCACACCTAGCACACTCCCGTAAACGCCCACCAGCTCTCTGGCCCTGATGGCCTCTTCTGTGGTTACCACCCCCACATCTATGATCAAAATGATGCCTATTATCCCTGTGCCTCTTGGCATCACCTCTATCAAAGTCAGCATACCTCTTCCTTGATATCGAAGTCCGTGTAATCTGTGGTCAGACCCAAACTGTGCTCTATGTTCTTGGCCCTAGCGACCAAGATATCGAAGTCCGTGTAATCTGTAGCCAAAGTATACCTCTTTACTTCCTCACTCAACCCGTAACGGAAACGGTCGCATTGTTCCCTCTCAGTAGGAACTAGCACAGATGCATACCGACTCAACCTGACAAATCGTACCTCATACTCTGTCACTGTCATGTCACCTTGAAGTAAGGCTATGAACTCTCTCTTCTTTTCATCAAGATAGCAGGGACCCAGATACTTCTTGCGGAAAGTAGACTCAAAGAACTCCCAAGTAATCTCGGCATATGGCATGCCTGTAGTAATAGTGACCCACCAAGTGTAGGCATTGTTGGGTCACGTCGGCACGCCCTGTGGCGCAGCGGAAAAATTAATCCGACGTAATCCAGCCAGGATCCATGTACAGGAACGAACCCGGGGTGAAAAGATGAAGAGTTACCTTTTAAAACTCTGGAAACTGGAAAATCGATGGTATGTCGGAATAACCACGTCAAGTAAAACCGAAATCATCACAGGTTCGCAACGACCTCTACGGAGTCCACCCGAACAAAACGAACAAAGTTTCCTCCTCCCTAACACTTAGGAATAAATTTCGACAGGTTTGAACACCTTCCAGGGAGAAGTCGAAATCCCTCCAGGGATTCCTGAGGGAGTCTGAAATCGACCAGGGGTTCTACCGGGACTTGGATTCGAACTAGGAAATTGCCAGGAATTTTCCAGGGGGCAAGAGGAACACCAGAAAAATATCGAACATCTTCTCAGAAGAAATCTAGACTTGTCAAAAATTCCAGAGGGGAATTCCCAGGGATATGTCGAAATTTGCAAGGAGGAATAGGGATGATTTGGTTGCTAGCCCTTGCCCCTTTAAATAGTATTTAGAGACTTAATTCTAGTTGAATTCCTTAAATCCAAGTTCAACCAAAATTCATAGAATCTAATTCTACTTGAAATTGGTTTATATTAAATGTACATTATATTTAATAATATTAAATGAAATATATATATTTAATTATGTAGAATCTTATTCTACATAAAACATGGAATTAAATATACATTATATTTAATCCAAATATATATATATATTTATTATATAGAATCTCATTATATCATTACTTGGATTTAAATATATTTGGCTAAAGGGTCAAATTTGCCCCTGTAGTAATCCGAAATCAGCAATGTTGCCCCTACTTTTTTTCTCTGTAATTTTACCCTCAAAGTCAGTCAATTGTAGCAATGTTGCCCTTTGATCGATTTTGACTGTTAAATGTTGACGTGGCAGTTAACGGTGTTGACAGGGCAATTTTACCCTCGAAGTCATTCATGCAATTTTGCCCTCGAAGTCATTAATTGCAGCACTTTTACCCTTGGTTTATTTAGTTTTTGAATAAAATTGGATAAATAATTTGGTTTTTTCGAGTTGAACTTTAACAAACAGAATATATGAAAAATCGATTAACAAATGGATGTAAATATCCTTTGAGTCCCTAGTAATTTTAAAAATAAGCAAAATGAAAACTCTCACAAAAATTTAAAATATTATTCAATTTTTTAAAAAATATATAAACTTAATAAAAATAAATACGATATTAAATTTTTTTTTTGAAAATAAACCAACGAGAAGCGTGTTAATTGAACGGTGAACGCGAACTATTCTATTCGAACGACGTTCGATTGACACACTTACCGACAATGGGTTGTTAGGAAAAAATGTACGGAGAACTCGAATCATGTGGCTCAGGTTGAATTCTGCTTTTTCTTCTGGATATCCTTGTATTTATCTCCCATGTCGTTT
Source organism: Hibiscus trionum (assembly GCA_030270665.1). NCBI lineage: Eukaryota > Viridiplantae > Streptophyta > Magnoliopsida > Malvales > Malvaceae > Hibiscus > Hibiscus trionum. Next base: position 38,229,948 of record BSYR01000021.1, on the reverse strand, counting down.
TCGCCGAACACCACTAATGTCATTTTCTGAGATCATCGTACATTTTTTCCTAACAACCCATCGTCGATAAGTGTGTCAATCGAACGTCGTTCGAATAGAATAGTTCGCGTTCACCGTTCAATTAACACGCTTCTCGTTGGTTTATTTTCAATAATTTTTTTGAATATCGTAACTATTTTTATTAAGTTTATAGATTTTTAAAAAAATGAATAATATTTTGATTTTTTGTGAGAGTTCTCATTTTGCTTATTTTTAAAATTACTAGGGACTCAAAGGATATTTACATCAATTTGTTAATCGGTTTTTCATATATTCTGTTTGTTAAAGTTCAACTCGAAAAAGCCAAATTATTTATCCAATTTTATTCAAAAACTAAATAAACCAAGGGTAAAAGTGCTGCAATTAATGACTTCGAGGGCAAAATTGCATGAATGACTTCGAGGGTAAAATTGCCCCATCAGCACCGTTAACTGCCACGTCAGCATTTAACGGTCAAAATCGGTCAAAGGGCAACATTACTACAATTGAATGACTTTGAGGGCAAAATTACGGGAAAAAAAGTAGGGGCAACATTATTGATTTCGGATTACTACAGGGGCAAATTTGACCCTTTAGCCAATATATTTAAATATATATTTTTAATTATGTGGAATATAATTCTACATAAACTTGGAATTAAATATAAATTCCAAATATATATTTAAATTTCTAGAATCTTATTCTATAATATTTAAGTCTCTAAATATTTTCCATACTCTAAATAATATTTGATAAATACAATATTTATCCAATATTATTCCCATTTAAGGAAGTTGCCGATTTCCCTTATCCCATAAGGGATTTTCGGCAACCTCCCTAAAATAGGGAGTATGGTTTCCAATTTTTGTTCGTTTCATTCGAAGGGTGTGACCCTTTTAGGTTCATGCAACGTTAGCAGCAAAATTAGAATTGTTCTAATTTTACAAACAATGAGTGACATCTATAAATACATCATTGCTACCTAAGTTGCATGAAGTCATGGTTTGACTTTCCTAATTCTTGAATAAACTTCCTTTATGTATTTCATCCTTTTGTCCTTTATATCTTAGATGAACACAAGTCATGGGTTAGTCACACTTACGTTGTCCAACTAGTGTTTCTTGATGTCTTGAGTAGATTATGATAAACGAATCTCTATGATATCTCATATCATAATATTCGAGCATGGTCATGCATTTTCTAATCTCACTCAATCAAGTGGCAGAAGATATTTCTCCCATTATGTAGGAGGGACAAATCCTTTCTTGATCAACCATATTTCACTATATAGGTCATCACGTATCCAATCATCAGTCTTTATAATGTGGTCAGTTACGACACACGTTTGACTATGTCAAAATACGTAAATCTTTATGTTGAAATCATGTTGATCTCAAGTCTGAGGATTATACATATGTTTATCATGGGCAATGTTGTGACTGTCACATAATTACCCAAGAAACATGCTCATAGCGGGTCAATCCAGTATGTTGTTCTCTAACAAATACTTATGTGTTGATTTTGACATCTCTATGTCAATGACAACGCTTGTCATCAACCACATGTTAGTCTTTATATATTATCACTGTCCATACCGTAATAATATTCGACTAAGGATCCTATTTAACAATAATTGTATTATTGTATGGACATTATTATCTAATGGTTAGTTTGATGCACAGAAACATACCAAATGATAATAACAACAATGCCATTACTTGATAAATCTAGTAAAATAGTATGTCTATTCAATCATCATATGATTGGTCTTTGGGCATACTCCAACAGGCATAACCCTGAAGCAAAGAAACAACACATCCCAGTTTGCGTGCTCCAGTACAACCCATCTAAGACGAGATACGAACAATCTTATCAAACCAAGCCTCTGATCTCTCAGACGCTAACCCTCGGAATTCTTCTCCGCCCAAACTGCGAAGCCTCTCAAGTGGAAAACTAGTGCCCTCACCTTGAGGTTGTTCCATTGCTTGTCCCCCAGCCACGGCTGCCAGAAAAGCCCCAGCTATAGCTTGAACCAATGGAGCTAGATCTATATCGGCCGGACCTTGGCCAACCTGAGGTCCTACGCCCTCAGCTCTCGCCTCACCTCCCTCTTGACGAGGATGGGAAGAAGGAGGTGGAGAAGCCTCCGCCTCTACAACCGGCTCAACTTCAGGAGCTGCTACCCGTGGTTCCGGATGAACCACCCTAGGCCTGCCTCTAGGTCTCATCTTACGGCTAGTAAGATATCAACTACAAAAAAAATAAACACGCAAGGATTGAGTTAGCAAACACAAGGGTCTAAGGTCCTCAAGTATTCCTTTACAAAATCTTTTTCAATAAAGTAAAAGTAGCAATGGGAATTCAACAACTACGCCTCAACACAACAACCATACTAACACATGCTTTCAAACACCATGCAAGCAAGCGAACAACAAACATACATAGCAAAAGCATTCACCGAGATATTGCAACATAACACTACAAGCTTACCTTACTTAACTTCTCGAGGTCACGGAAACCTCAGGCTGTGATACCAACAAATGTAACCCCCTCATCCCGGTCTAGCCGACAGACCGGTCCGAACGGGTTATACGGGGAAAATCAGGGCGAACCCGCTAAGGCCTCACTCTGATTAGCAACCCTATTTTTTTAATTATCTTGTCTAAATATCATATTTAACCCTATGTGCAAAGACGACGGCAGAAAACGATAACGAAACAAACCAAACAGAACGAATGGCAACATAAATTTACCAAGTGACATGTTAGTCTAATTTCATGCGTACGAAGCGAAACGATACATAAAACATTCCTAAGAACTCAAAAAAAGAAGCAAACAAACATCAGGGACTAAACACAACGTTCGAGAACCTTTGAAGATGCTAAAAAGCCAGAGCAAGTCGTTCTAATACGGTCCACTTTGTCCCGGAACAAGGGTCAATAGTGACAAAACGTTTTGGAACTTGTTCTGAAACAGGCACTCACAGTGGCAAACCGTATCGATAACGTACCGAAATGGAAGCTCACAGTGTCAAATCGTATCGAAACGGCACCACCCCCGTTCTAATACGAGTATCCCTAGAGCTACCATTGTTCTGAAACCACTTCGAGCGTTTCGATACTCCTGCTCACAGAGTGGCTCGAAAAACAGACTTTAACATCCTCAATGGTCCCCAAACTTGCCCCAAACATCAAAGATCACAAGCAACCATCATGCATACAATCTAGAGGCATCATATCCTACCATGAGCATGATCAAACCTACAAGCATGCATATGAGACATTTAACCAAATGAATCAAACATCAACATTAGCATCACATAAACAAGGTTTACAGCCCTTGAGCACAAAATATAGGCATTCAACAACATAAAAAGCCAACATAGGAGTCTATCAAACGCTCCTACAACACATAGCATCCTCATTGCTATCTATTACATTATTTAAGAAAAATCATACTTGAGCAGCAACACACGCTTTTGGGTGCCTCTTCCTTGCTCCTTGCTAACTTCCACACTAATGATCTGCATTGTCGGAAATGAGAGCGTAAGCTTGAAAGCTTAGTGAGGGAGCTCAAAAACAAATATCGACAATGCAAGGTCCAAAACATGGTATCCACAAAACATCAACAAGGCAAGCATTAACACCAACATAGAAACAAAGCCAACCGCTACTAGAATGCATGGACATGGCATCTTACCTCATGTTATGCTTAGCATAGATATAACAGAACATCTTACCACATCAGCCACACATAAACAAGGTATATTGGCAACTATATGGCTTACTCGGATATGCGAATAACATCCGTTGGAATTTTCGCCCAACGTACTCAAACAACAAGATTACCTTCTGGTGGGATTTCACACATCATCGTTTTCTTTTACGGATGGGATTCCACTTATCATCACACACATATACACTTTCCGGTAGAATGTTACTTCATCGTACTTCTCCTTGGTGACTCCACATCAACAAGGCCACGCGCAAATTTGATTCTTACCATGTGCACACTCATCCTAATGATCGATCATTTATATCCGGTAATCACGACTAGTGCTAACATACTAGACGAGAACTCACCACGATTTCACAATTATGCAACACAACATACAATCCACCATCATGCAACATAAATACTACGTAACATGCATAAACGGACACTTATCACACAAGACCACATTTATGCACATTTAGCAAGATATACATAAGATTGAACAAAAGATTAAGCTACCAACTTAACCCAATATTAGATTGGCCTACCAAGCACAATCTAATACCTCAACAACGCACATTAAACCAATTTAAAACCATTGAAAACAGTCCACTCACCAAACACCCTCAATACAAGCCAAGAATGTCGATGAAGCCTCCAAGTTTCCTGGAATCGAGCCCGAAGCTTCTCCAACGGTTTCCCTTGTTTCTAATCAACCAAAAACAGCGTATTACTCATCAAAACATTCACAAAATCACTACCACAAATCAGATTACAATCTCAAGACCATTTCACTACACTTCCAATCCAAGAACCAACTCAAACTCTCCATTTTCGGACTTGAACACAACCCAGCAAATACCCATCAATTCCAACACCCAAATCATCACTAAACACGCTCAAAACAACCCCAAGCATAACCATACCATCAGCTCAACTTTCCCTCACAAAACTACCTTTAAAACTCAAGATTTCTACCCCTAAACACACTCACAAAAACCCATTTCGGGATTTCAACAAATCCCCACCATTTTAAGATATGTTACACTTAAAGGCAAGACTATAACATATATTAACTTTACAAAAACTCATTAAAACCCCAACAAAGTTTCCTCCTTTTACTTAAAATTTGAACATTTGAAATATCTTAAAAATGGAGTTTATGAAAATCTAAAGCCATAGAAACGTTAAGGATGAAGAGGAGAAGTCAAAAACATATTTACCTTAACGAAAACACTTGAAATCACTAAGGAATGAGATGGAACAGTGTTTTGGGGTTGAATGGAGGTTTTGTCGTGGGTTTTTGGTTACAAGGAAGAAGATGATAGCTTTTCTCAAAACATTATTTTTACTTGGCTTATTTCATCTATTTAAAAAAATCTTCATTTTGCCCTTAATGAAAACACAATGCCTTTTTAGTTTAAAACCAAGCCCATTTTATTTAAAACAAGCCCAATAACCCGAACCCGATTTAGCTCACTTAACACCCGACCCCTAAACCCGGGTGTTACATTTTTAAAAAAAAATTAACTGGTTAATTTAGATGGGCAATGTAGATGCTTATTATAAGGACACTCTTCCTATACAATTTGCTCTATTTACATTGTTAGAATTTGAATAACTGATGTTGTTTAAGAGATATTTTAATTGAGATGAAAGAGTTTAAATTTTAAATAAAAGTTGATGGATCCAACTTAAATGTAATATATAATTGAATTGAATTAAATTGAATTTTAAATGCTTAATTTCACTTCAAGTCAAACATAGAAAGAATTCATCAATTTTTGTTTGAAGTTTGTACATTGATTGTGATTCGTTTTTAACTAAAATAATCAAGTGCGTGCGATATCCGGTAAAATTTGAATTGGGATTTTCATTGACTATATTTTTATAATAATAAAAAGAAACTAGAAAGTTATAGTTGTAATAGAGCGGTTATATTAGATGGAGTTTGTTGCAGATTAGGTGAGCTTAAAATTTAAAATTTTCAGTTAATTTTGTCTAGATTGTTTTAACTTCAAGTTTATTGACTGGTAAAATAAACAAAGGTCGAAGACGACGGCTCGGTGGTGTTTTTAATGGTAGGTTTTTAGTCTGAGCTCAAGTGTAGTTTCTCTGGTATGGTGTCGGTGTTGTTTTAGTGGAAGATCGTGTCTTTTACTTGTCGCATGCGTCTTTTTATATTATTCGGACAAGTATTACAACATAGTTGTCATGACTCGTGGTGATGTGATTGGATTGACTATGACTTAACTTCTTAAGTTTACTTTGTCATCTGTAACGATCACGTAGTCGCTAAATATTATTCGTTTGAATATGTTCATAGGTCGTAAAGTGAACAAGGGCTGCTCCTATTTTTTCGCCCATATGGTGGGTTCGTAGGAGTTGGCTACCGTCATTCGCCCGCAGTATATGTTCGCATGTTGTGACCCTTCAATAAGTGGTGGTGGATGTTCGCAATACTAACAAAAATAATACTATTAATTTTTTTAAAAATTAGAGGGAAAAAAGGGATCAATTGAAATGAATCGCCAGTAACTCTTGAACATATTTACTTAAATATCCCCCTGTTTAAGTGTTTAGAAAAGCCACATCCTTTCTGAAGTCAACCAATGAGAGACTACATTTTCAATCTCCCCGACATTAGTTTTATGAGAATATTGTAATTTTTAAATAGAAAAGTAATTATTTAAAAAAAAAACTGATCTTTAAGTAAAGAAAATGAATTTCCTTAATGTAATTTATTAGCCAACAGACTCATCCACACACCGGCCTCTGTAATATTTTTTATTAAGGATATTTATATTCTCAAGACAAATATTATGATTCAAATTCATATAATATTAAATAAAATATGTATTTTTTACCACTTAATCCATTAGTATATCTTGATCTATGTTACATTAAATTACGAGTAAGAGTTACATAAACATTCTCCAGGATCAAGGAATACTATCTACGAAGACACCCTAAGACAAGTTTTACAAATCATTGACTTCGCATCAAATCCCAATTACCAAACCACGCATGGCCCAATTTGAAATAAAACAAATGTTAACAAGTTTGAATACTAATTTATAGGGAAATTCTAAAAAACGGCTTATTTGCCAACTAAATATCGGTCATTTAATTTGGGCCATTAGATGAAGTCACTTTTATAGTGGCCGTTGGATTAAAAAAAGGTAACCTTTATGTAGTGGCTTATAAGCCAAAAACCAATTGAAATTTCCCATATCGAGCAGGAAAAGAAAAAGTCTGAAGCTTTAGGGTTTCGATACTCTAATACTCAAGGCTTATTGCGCCGATTGGATTGGAAGCAAAGGGGCGACTTAGAGTTTGAAAATCGGTTTTGATACTCTCAATAGCGACGGAGGAATAACGATGTTGAGGTAAGCTTCATGTTTTTTAGTTAAGGTTTAAATTTTTGTGGAAGAGTGATGTTGAGATAAATTGTTGATGTTTTTGTGGAAGTAGGGTGTTGAGGAAGAGTTATTTTGAATACTCTCACTTGTTTGCTTCATGTTTTATAGTTATGGTTTTAATTTTTTGTGGAAGAACGGTGTTGAGAAGAGTGGTTGATGTTTTTGAGGAAGTAAGGTGTTGAGGAAGAGTTATTTTGATTACTCTAAGTTGTTTGTAAAATATGTGCTTCCCAATTCTTGTAAGTATTTTTCAATATCATTATATCATCATTTTATTTTTGCGTTTTTGAGAACTCTTCGCTTTCTTTTCTTAATTGTTTTGGAGCTCTAAAATATGTCTAATCAATCTCAAAGCATGATACTTCTATCTTGACTTTAACTATGTACCTTCCTTTGGTACCCCTGAATTTTAATGAGTTGCTGAAGAAATAAATGTCATGTTGTGCATGTCTTTTCTTTCTTAAATAACTTTTTGTGCTTCTGTAATGTTGTTATCTTCTTCGAGTAGTCAGCGTTATGGGGGAGGGCCGGAGCGGGGATTTCTGTTATGACCTGTGTGGTTTACCAGCAATATTTGTACCGTAAATTGACATAAAAATTCCTCTAGTTATTAGCTTGTATTCCTTGTAAGGCCTTATACATTGCATTACTCATTGAGATTTGAATCATTGGAGACTCTAGTTTTATTTTTTAGGTCATAATGAATTATGAAATGTGTCCTTCATTTCTATCATCATGGTGCCGAGTCTCTCATCCCCCCTATTTGTGCCTAAGTAAACTAGGAATAACCTTTCTAATGCAAACTATACTATCTGCATTTGAAATTTAGTAGAAGATGTTGAGAATTAAGCTGTGTTTTTTTACAAGATACATGTTTATAAACAAAGCATTACATTAAGCTGATACTTTTTAAAAGATACATGTTTATGCTTGAGTTGTAATAATGTGCATAATGATTACTATTAGTGCCATTTATGTTGTTTAAGCCAGTCGGACTTTTAATGAGCTTGTAACTGTGTGGTCCTTTTCAATGACGATGGCATAGTATCAGCCTCTAATCTTCATTTGTATGGCTCCTTTTGAATTTTCTTACATGTACTTGTTTCTCTTATAAACTTAAAATTTGGCTTAGAAGCATTAAATTTAGATCAGTGATGCAGTAACCTCATGTATAAATCTACGGTGATGAATAATATTGGGCGCGGGGTGAATGCCTCTTTAATGGGAGCAATAATAGTCGGTGATGCTATGATTCATCTTGTTCCAGTTTCCAAATAAAGCAACAGTTAAGTTATAAATTTTATTGGTCTGCTGTGTATTTCCCTCTATTTTTATTCGGCGTTTTTTTTTTCATTGTAGTCTGTGAACATTTCACTGTTTAGGCTTTGAGTACCGACAAAAAGTGTTTACAGCTTGATGTTTGATAATGTATAAGATGTGTATTTCGAAATAAAGATGAAGATGTTATCTTTTGGGTTCTTTGTTGATTGATTTAATATGTTCATGCTTGTTTAGTGTTATGTTGTGGCTCGGTATAGCAAAGCTTTAGATAAAGCGTCATTTTTTGTTGGTAATGGAGAAATGCAGGTTCGAGAAGTGAATTATTTGAAAATGTTGACAGATTTTAGTGGATAACTTGGTTGCAATAATGAATTCTTAGGGTAATTGTTTGATTTTTTTTTGCGAAGTATGTTGGTAGCGAATAACTTGGTTGCAGTAATGAATTGTTGTTACAAGTGGCTGGTATTATAGCGTTAGAAATATGTTTGGTTGCATTTGTGATATTAGGTGTGTATTATATGGTTAGTCTTTGATTTCAGATTTGGATTATGAGAAGTGATCTTTGTGTTTGATTTTCATTTCAGAATTTCTAAGCATGAGCATAATTGATATAAGAACAAGTCAGTGTGCTTGTTACAGTAGCAAGAATGACTTTATATGTATATTGTGTATTTTGGAATCAGATGATGTTTGTATATCTTGTATTTTTAAAAGTAAAAAGTTTATGGCTTAGTATTCAAATGTGCTTACACATGCTTGCTTTTGTTCTCTTTTCTGTTTGATCTTTGTATAAAGTGATAATGTACATTTTGTATAATATGATAATGTGTTTTATAGGGCTTAGTATTGTTATGCAATGTAATGTTTTGATTGACCGATTAGCTTACATGTGTTTAATAGGGGTTACATTTATGTTTAGACCACTCAAAAGTATATCATTGTTTGTAAATCAGTTGGCATCATTTATTTATTTAATCCTTACATCATTTTTCATTTTAGATTGAAGTTAACTATAATAGAGCATCGTACAGAGGCGGAGGAAAAAGAGGTGAAGCAGCGACCGAAAAAAGTGACACCATATATACTGTTCTAGTAAGTAAAAGCTGAATGTAGCAGAGCATTGTAGAAATTGTGTGTTGGTTAGCGATATGTAATGCATAACCTAACGTTGGAATGATGTTTTTACAGCATAAGTGAATGTAAAAGATAGAAGGGCAGTAAGAAGAAAATGAACAATATAGTAAGTGAGAAAAAGAAAAGTTGAGTGTGTTGTGTAATAGTTTGATAAGTATTCATATGAAATGTAATTTAAAAATTGTTAGACAGTTACAGCGAGAAAAGCTATAGGTTTGAGATGGGCTCAAATGACATGCTAAAAAGCAACCTTATATTGAAATGTACTAGGATCAAAAGAAGGCTCAAGTCGAATAGGTAGCTGAAGGAAATGTCAAGGATATAGTTATAAATGAATTATGAGTGGTAATAAACTGTGTACATTTTGGTAATAAGTTCCGTACATAAAGAAATCTTTACATAACTTGTAAGAAATTATGTTTTACTGTAACAAATACGGTATGTACAAAAATCCTTACAAGACCATCATCCCTTTTGGTCTTTCGAAACATTTGGTAAGAAATTCAGTACAAACTTTATTTTATTACAAAGTGGTAACAAACTGTGTACATTTTGGTAATAATTTCGGTACATACAAAAATCCTTTGAGAAGTTGTAAAAATTATGTTTTATTGTAACAAATAGGGTACGTACAAAAATCCTTACTAGACCATGAGCCCTTTTGGTCTTTGGTAACCTTTGGTAATAAATTCGGTACAAACTTTTTTATTACAAAATACTAAGAAACTGTGTACATTGTGGTAATAAATTCGGTACATACAAAAATCCTTACAGAAGTTGTAAAAAATTATATTTTATTGTAACAAATATGGTACGTACAAAAATCTTTACAAGACCATCAACCCTTTTGGTCTTTCGAAACCTTTGGTAAGAAATTCGGTACAAACTTTATTTTATTACAAAGTGGTAACAAACTATGTACATTTTGGTAATAAGTTCGGTACATACAAAAATCCTTTGAGAAGTTATAAAAAATTATGTTTTATTGTAACAAATAGGGTACGTACAAAATCTTTACAAGACCATGAGCCCTTTTGGTCTTTGGCAACCATTGGTAAGAAATTCGGTACAAACTTTTTTTATTACAAAATACTAAGAAATTGTGTACATTGTGATAATAAGTTCAGTACATACAAAAATCCTTACAAGAGTTGTACAAAATTATGTTTTATTGTAACAAATAGGGTATGTACAAAAATCCTTACAAGACCAAGAGCCCTTTTGGTCTTTGGCAACCTTTGGTAAGAAATTCGGTACAAACTTTTTTTATTATAAAATACTAAGAAACTGTGCACATTTTGGTAATAAGTTCGGTACATACAAAATTCTTACATAACTTCTAAGAAATTATGTTTTACTGTAATAAATATGGTATGTACAAAAATCCTTACAAGACCATGAACCATTTTGGTCTTTGAAAACCTTTAGTAAAAAATTCGTTACAAACCTTATTTTATTACAAAATGGTAATAAACTGTGTACATTTTGGTAATAAGTTCGGTACATACAAAAATCCTTACATAACTTGTAAGAAATTATGTTTTACTGTAACAAATACGGTATGTACAAAAATCCTTACAAGACCATCAGCCCTTTCGGTCTTTCAAAACCTTTGGTAAGAAATTCGATACAAACTTTATTTTATTACAAAGTATTAACAATTTGTGTACATTTTGGTAATAAGTTCGGTACATACAAAAATCCTTTAAGAAGTTGTAAAAAATTATGTTTTATTGTAACAAATAGAGTATGTTCAAAAATCTTTACAAGACCATGAGCTCTTTTGGTCTTTGGCAACCTTTGGTAAGAAATTCGGTACAAACTTTTTTTATTACGAAATACTAAGAAACGGTGTATATTTTGATAATAAGTTCGGTACATACAAAAATCCTTACATAACTTCTAAGAAGTTATGTACATTTAAACCAAATAGGGTATGTACAAAATTCCTTACAACACCATGAGCCCGTTTGGTCTCTGGAAACCATTGGTAATGTAACACCCGGGTTTAGGGGTCGGGTGAAAATAATACTTTAATATTATTTGGGCTCGGGTTTATAATTAAAATAATCCTTTACGTTTCGGGTTTCAAAAATATATATTTGAAATGGACCAAATTGGTTAAATTGCAAATGGAAGAGCTTTTAATGAAGAAAGGGGATAGCCATTCATTAATGGTCTTTTGGTAATTTGCTCATCTTTTGATTTAAAACCCCCTTTCCTATCTTCTATTTACTATTCATTCTCTTCTTCAAAATCAAAACTAACGTGAAATGCCCCTTTTCTCTTCAAATTTCTATTGCATCATCTCCTTTGATTTTGTTGGTGGTTTTTGCAAGGTAATGACATTTTTGACTTGGTCTTGTCTTCCTCTTCATGTTGGTACCAATATTTCTCATTATTGTTCATGATTTTAAACTTTGGAGTTTTAGGGTTTTGTTTTAAATATGAGAGCTTTATGGGTTTTTACTCAAGCCTTTGATTTGTTATTGTTAGGTGTGATGTTTATGATTCAAATGGTCCAACTAATATAATTTTTAAAGTGTTTTATTGAGATTCCCGAATTTAGGTATAAATGGGGTTTTTGGAGGGTTTTGGGTGAGTTTTGGGGATTGTTTTAGGTGGGAATTGATAGCCCAATGGTAGTACTATGGTTAGGGTTTGATTTGGGATCATTTGTGGGTGCAATGGGTGTTGGAAACATGGATTTTGGAAGGGGTATGTGGGCTGTACGAGATTGCTAAATAAGGGGTTTGTTCATGGCTTGCAACATTGTAATTTGTGTTTGAATTGTGTTCCGGGTTGGTATTTTGATGTTTGGGTTGACTTGAGGTTATTTGAATTGCATTGAGGTTGTTTAGAAGCGAGAATTTGCGTTGGAGAAGCTTCGGGAAGGAATCCAGAAACTTGAAGGTGATGCTTGCTTGGTAGTTGAGCTTGGAGGTAGAGGTGAGTGGTTAAATGTTTTTGAAATGGTTTTGAGTATTTGGTTCAAGCATGTGAACCTAGGATGGGCTTGGTAAACCCACCTAGAGTTGGGATTAGAGTGGTAGCCTAATCCCAAGCTTTGATTAGAGACTTTGGTTGCACTCTTTAATGGTTGTATATGCCTCGTGTTAAATTGTGACGGTGTTGATTATGTATATGTTGTATACATGTATGTTGAGGCATGTTGGATGCATTGTTATATGCATGTTGATGATAGATATGATATGGTTATACACATGTGCAAAATATGACGTGATATGGTTGTTAATGATGTACATGTTGTGTTGTCATGTGAAATGAGATTATGAGGTGATTGCTTGATCCGAGGATCATGGTGAGTACATGCTAGGCATGGAAATGTGGTTTGTGCATGACGGTAAGTCATGGTGAGTACGTGCTAAGCACGGAAGTTGTTAATAAATGGTATTGTGGAATGTGTTAGTATTGGCACTAGTATGCTTGGGTACAAATGATCGATCATTAGGATGTTTAGTGTGCACACGTGAGTCAAAATGCGCGCGTGGTCTTGATGATGGTAGTCATCAAGATGGAGTACGGGTTCGCCCGGAAATCTTCTTATATATTTATATGTCGGTTATGAGTGGAATCCCATCGACGAGCGTGAGGATGAGTGGAATCCCCTCCGCGTGAAATGAGGCGTGAGGATGAGTGGAATCCCCTCCGCGTGAACGGTGATGAGTGTAATCCCACCGTCAGGTAATGGTTGTGTTGTTGGATGTGAGTTCTAACGATTATCCGCGTATTCGAGTCATAGCTAGGTGCCAATACGGATTGTGGTTTATGTTGCCAATATGTGATTAATTGTGAGCCAATGTGATTTGGGATGTGTTGCTAACATGGTTTAATATATGCGATTTCATATGTTGTGGATTTAAACATGTTGAGCATGACATGATATTGAAGATATGTTCATGCATCATTTGTAATTATGGCTCGTGTGGACCGGAGGTAAGATCATGCATTTTATCTTGGTTGTTGCTCGTGCTTGGACCCTGCATTGTCGAAGGTTTGTTTTATGAGCTTACCCTCACTAAGCTTTCATGCTTACGCTCTCTTTTGTTCGACAATGCAGATCAATAGCTTGTGGGTGGCAAGGGCAAGGAAAGGTCTCCAATGGTTGCTTTTGGTTAGCTCAAGTATGAACTTTAAATTGTAGATTGTAATAGTCAAGCAATGGGATAAGCGTTGTTGATTTGTGCTATTATTGGTTGTTTAGGAGCATGTTTAGACTCCCTAATTATGTTGTTTGATTGGCTTGTTGATGCCATGTTTGGATTGTAAACCATGCCTAAATTGCCTACCTTGTGTGCTGGTCATGTGCCTTTTGAGTTTGCCCTTATGTTTGAATGTTGAAGTATGTGTTCTGGGATGCTTAAATGTCATCTTTGATTCAATTGCAAGTCTTCCTTGTCATATGCATATGTTGGGTGTTTGTATGGCTAATTAATGACCCTAAAATGTTGTATGAATGTTTGTTTGGGTCTAGGAAAGTCCTAAATTGCATCTAGGTCCGAGTCTTGTTCGTTTTAGCTGTGCAGGGGTATCGATACGGTTGGTCCAGTATCGATACCGCCTTCTTGTTTCAGGCCTCGTATATCGATACGCGAGGGGGCGTATCGATACCATTTTGGTCACTGGAGCTACTGTCCATTTCGGTATCGATACGGGCCTCTAATGTATCGATACCGTCATCTTAGCGTTGACCGTGGAAAGTCAACCGTTGGGGAGGGTATCGATACACTCCTTGGGCATATCGATACGGTCTTCACTGGTTGACTCTGACCAGTTGACCTAGTCAAGGGGTATCGATACACCCCTTAGGTGTATCGATACCGCCTGCAGTATAAGTTTAAAAATTGGGCTGTAAGATGTTAGGTTGAGTTCGTTGGGTTGCCTCGTGAATGTTGTTCCGCTGTATGATCACATAGGATTAAATACTCATCTAGATAAGATTTAAAATGAAAAGAAAATAGGGTTGCTAACCGAGGGGGAATCCTTAAGGGGTTTTCACTCGGTTTTCCCCGTGTAGCTCACTCGGACCGGTCATCTGGCCAGACCGGGACGAGGGGGTTACATTTGTTGGTATTAGAGCCAGGTTACCGAGACCTTGGGCAGGTAAGTGAGGTATGTTTAAGTTTTGAATTGACATGCACAGTGTTTGCTTGCTTTGTAAGTATGATTGCTTGTATGACAAGTATGTTGATTGTTTGTTTAAAAGCATGTTGCTCGGTACCCATGTATGCCGTGATGTGTGATTGTTTGATTGAGAATGTATGTTGTTTGATCGTACGCATATGTTTGCTTGTTTAGCAAGTATGCCTTGTTATATGCTTGGTTGAGCATGTATGTGTGCTGATTTGTTTGAAACATGTTGAGTAGAGTCCCATTGCTTCTATTACATCGGAAAAAGGATTTTGAGTGAGGGAAATCATACTTGAGCCACTTGGACCTTTCCTTTGCTAACCCAACTTGTATGTTAAATTGTTGATTGATTTACTGCTTTTAGTAAGTTTGAGGCCAGTGTGCGGGCCGTGAATCGGTAAGTGGAAGTTGTGGTTTTTGAAAAAGGTGGGTGATGTTGAGGGAGTCTATCACCTTAGTTAGGGAGGTATGGTCGTACCGGAATTGAGGTACAATTTGTCCGTTTGAGACAGTGTGTATGTGGGTTGATTTCTGTGGGTGAGGGACGATGTGGTCAACTCTGGCATTAGTTAGTAAAAAGAAGTGAAGGCATATGAGTGGGAGTTAGAGTGGTGTCGATGTTTTAACAGATAAGCCTTTGGTACAGTATTAAGTTGATTCCTCCAGTTGATTCTAAATCTGTGATTTTGTATATCGTTAGTAAGTATGCAAGTTTGAATATGCCCGATGAAGTGTTAGAGGTAGGTACGAGTACCTTAGTTCTTTTAGCGAGATCAAGGTAGGGGTCTCGTGTGAGTAGTCTGAAATTCAGAAGTGCTAGTTGGTGACCGTTGGGGCTCAGCCTATGATTTTGATACAAGACAACCGATCAGTATCCGTGAATGGGAATCAATTTGTGTGTTTGGGGCCAGTGTGCGTCTAGGTGGTTTTCCAGCATGGTTGTCTGGGTGTGCTCAGAACTGCATTTTTGAAGTTTTGAAATGCTCTAAGAACAGTCTAGAAGAGTCAGATTTTGTTGAAGAACCAGCCTGAAAACAAGAGGACCGAAGACTATCAGTTGTGTACATGTGAAGTTGCAATTTCCGCGGATACCTCCTTTTGTGTGAGCATGTAAGAAGTTAGATATCCTAGTTGAGACCTTAGGATTAGGGACACATGTGACTAGCCTTTGGGAGATAGTAGTGATCAGAAAGATGTACAGAAGATGTTCGTTGGTGGTTCAGAGTTACTAGTTTCTAGTAGGTGTGAAGTGATTGTCTTCTGACGGTTTTGATGTACCTTCTGACAAGGTTTGGCTTGTAGAGCACAGAGTTAGTGTATACGTTGAGACAAAGAGAGAGTTGCCTTGAAGTCGCAGATTTTTGTGAGACTGTAGTAGTAGGTGAGGATGTGAACTTCTTTTTTGAATGATTGATCCAGCTTTAGAGGTCAAGAATTGGTTGAGTTTAGTCAACAGGCTTACTTAGCAATTGTGATGAATTTGATTTTGAATGAAGATTAGACCGCAGAATGCTAGAATAGTTTGTGTTTTCCTAGAAGTGTTTGGAAGATTTACCCGGTTTATCTCTTGATAGAGAAGAAGAGTTCGTTATTGAGACCGTCTCCGAGGTTGCTTCTGTTTTGTTTGCTCTGTAACTTATGAATCCCGGAAGAATTGAGAATGTTGAAGAAATAACTTCGAGGTTAGTTGGACCTTAGACTCATTAGGCCTAGTACGTCATCTTAGAATATGACAGTACAATTTGTGAAGAAGAAAGAGTGACAGTACGAGAATGTGCTTAGATTTCAGACAGTTGAAACAAGTGACAGTGAATGATTAGTATCCGTTTCCGAGTGTCAGTGATTCGTTGGTCAGTTAGTGTGTGCTTCAGTCTATTTGAAGATTAATTTGAGATCCGATTACTACCAATTGAACGTGAGAGAAGTTTATGTGCCGAAGACAGCTTTAGGGGCAAGAAATGATCGCTTTGACTTCCGAGTTATGCCGCTTTGCTTGACTAGTGTGTTAGTTACCTTTATAGAGATGTTGAGCAGAATATTTTCCTGAGTTTCTTGATCAGTTGTAGTAACTCTTCTAGATGTCACATGAGTATATTCAGGTACCGAGAAAGATCCTGACAAGCTTTGAAGTTAGTGTGGTAGATTCTATTAGAGAATTAATTGTATACCAAGTTGTGCAACGTGAACTTCGAGTTAATGAAGGTGTTCTCCTAGGGCATGTAGATCAGCCGAGTGTATTAGAGTAAATCCCAAGTAGGCAAAAGAAGATATGAGTTGGAAGAAATTGAAGACTGTGGCAAATATCTATAGTTCCTAGGTCTAGTATTGTTACTTTCGGGGAATTGTAAATAGTCTTTTGAAGATAGCTGCTCCTTTGACAAGTTGCTACAGAAGAATGTTCAGTTGTGTGGTTAGATGCGAGACAATGAGCCATTGAGAAACTGAAAGAAACTTTGAAGAGAGCTTCGACCTTGAATCAGCTTATATCAGAGAAAGAGTTTGTGAACCATAGTGATGCATTACTTGTAGGGTTAGGTTGTGTGCTTATGTAAGACGAAAGATTTGTGGCTTGATCATCGAGATAGTTGAAAGACCTTGAGAAGAGTTATCCGATATGAGACATAGAGTTAATTACAGTTGTATTTGCTTCGAAGACTTAGAGACAAAGTCGTATAGTAAGAAATGCACAGTGTATATGTACGTATCATCAGAACTTGGAATATTTAAAGACTTAGGAAGGGTTGAAACTTGAACAACATGAAGTGTTAGAACTGCTTGAAGACTGTAATATCAAGATTGAGTACCATCCGAAGATAGTCAACGTAGTAACCGATGTTCCGAGCTATGTTGTTGATAGATTAGTAGTAGAGTTGCGAGATGTAATTGTCAAATTCAGTTTACCAAGTGATAGTATTCTTGTGGCCGAGTTTCATGTTGAACCTATATTGAGTCAGAATGTTTGAAGAGAAACAGTTGCAAGACAGATTCTTGGCACCTCACGTGCGAGACATAGCGGAAGGAAGACCTTCAGAATACAGTTTCAGATATGATAGAGTTTCGCAATTCAGAGACAGAATAGTTGTATCGATTGACATAGTGTTTCGAGACGTATTGTGTTGGCCGAAGCACACCGTAGTCTGTTTGTATTGCATTTGAGTAGTATGAAAACGTATTGTGGGGCGAGGATGAGTACTTCTGGATTGAGTTGATGAATAATGTGGATCAGTAGGAGAGTAAGTGTGTAAATTGCCAGCGTGTCAAGACCGAGCTTCATTTTTCTTCTAGTTTGTTACATCCGTGGAAGGTTCTTAATGGAAGTGGGTAGCAGAGATTCGAGATTTCGACTAGATTGGTTTTGTAGACGTCTGCATAGTGTTTGGTTACTTGTTAAAGTCAGATGATCTGTCAGAGGAAGTTGTGGGTCAAGTATTCAAACAGTGTTGTATGAGATTGCGAATCGGGCTAGTTCAGTTGTTCATTTGTCGCGGTTACCACCAGAGTTAGAAAAGGGTTGTGATGTGATTTGTGTATCTATGATTCGGAAATATGAAGTTGGTCTGCCTCGTGTTATGCTTGTTGAAGAGGTTGAGTCGAGTTTGAAGTTGGCACGCATTGAAAAACTCGTTGAGATGTTAGAATCAAGTAGCTAATGTTGTGTGATAAGTTTACCGTGTTGGTGAGTATGTTGTGGTGAGAAGGAAAGTGGGTAAGAGCAGACTTCGTGGTAATTCTTGTCTGATAAATTTCGGGGACGAAATTTCCTTAAGTGGGGGAGAGTTGTAACACCCGGGTTTAGGGGTCGGGTGAAAATAATATTTTAATATTATTTGGGCTCGGGTTTATAATTAAAATAATCCTTTACGTTTCGGGTTTCAAAAATATATATTTGAAATGGGACCAAATTGGTTAAATTGCAAATGGAAGAGCTTTTAATGAAGAAAGGGGATAGCCATTCATTAATGGTCTTTTGGTAATTTGCCCATCTTTTGATTTAAAACCCCCTTTCCTATCTTCTATTTACTATTCATTCTCTTCTTCAAAACCAAAACTAACGTGAAATGCCCCTTTTCTCTCCAAATTTCTATTTCATCATCTCCTTTGATTTTGTTGGTGGTTTTTGCAAGGTAATGGCATTTTTGACTTGGTCTTGTCTTCCTCTTCATGTTGGTACCAATATTTCTCATTATTGTTCATGATTATGAACTTTGGAGTTTTAGGGTTTTGTTTTAAATATGAGAGCTTTATGGGTTTTTACTCAAGCCTTTGATTTGTTATTGTTAAGTGTGATGTTTATGATTCAAATGGTCAAACAAATATAATTTTTAAAGTGTTTTATTGAGTTTCCCGAATTTGGGTATAAATGGGGTTTTTGGAGGGTTTTGGGTGAGTTTTGGGGGTTGTTTTAGGTGGGAATTGATAGCCCAATGGTAGTACTATGGTTAGGGGTTGATTTGGGATCATTTGTGGGTGCAATGGGTGTTGGAAACATGGATTTTTGAAGGGGTATGTGGGCTGTACGAGATTGCTAAATAAGGGGTTTGTTCATGGCTTGCAACATTGTAATTTGTGTTTGAATTGTGTTCCGGGTTGGTATTTTGATGTTTGTGTTGACTTGAGGTTATTTGAATTGCATTGAGGTTGTTTAGAAGCGAGAATTTGCGTTGGAGAAGCTTCGGGAAGGAATCCGGAAACTTGAAGGTGATGCTTGCTTGGTAGTTGAGCTTGGAGGTAGAGGTGAGTGGTTAAATGTTTTTGAAATGGTTTTGAGTATTTGGTTCAAGCATGTGAACATAGGATGGGCTTGGTAAACCCACCTAGAGTTGGGATTAGAGTGGTAGCCTAATCCCAAGCTTTGATTAGTGACTTTGGTTGCACTCTTTAATGGTTGTATATGCCTCGTGTTAAATTGTGACGGTGTTGATTATGTATATGTTGTATACATGTATGTTGAGGCATGTTGGATGCATTGTTATATACATGTTGATGATAGATATGATATGGTTATACACATGTGCAAAATATGACGTGATATGGTTGTTAATGATGTACATGTTGTGTTGTCATGTGAAATGAGATTATGAGGTGATTGCTTGATCCGAGGATCATGGTGAGTACATGCTAGGCATGGAAATGTAGTTTGTGCATGACGGTAAGTCATGGTGAGTACGTGCTAAGCACGGAAGTTGTTAATAAATGGTATTGTGGAATGTGTTAGTATTGGCACTAGTATGCTTGGGTACAAATGATCGATCATTAGGATGTTTAGTGTGCACACGTGAGTCAAAATGCGCGCGTGGTCTTGATGATGGTAGTCATCAAGATGGAGTACGGGTTCGCCCGGAAATCTTCTTATATATTTATATGTCGGTGATGAGTGGAATCCCATCGACGGGCGTGAGGATGAGTGGAATCCCCTCCGCGTGAAATGAGGCGTGAGGATGAGTGGAATCCCCTCCGCGTGAACGGTGATGAGTGTAATCCCACCGTCAGGTAATGGTTGTGTTGTTGGATGTGAGTTCTAACGATTATCCGCGTATTCGAGTCATAGCTAGGTGCCAATACGGATTGTGGTTTATGTTGCCAATATGTGATTAATTGTGAGCCAATGTGATTTGGGATGTGTTGCTAACATGGTTTAATATATGCGATTTCATATGTTGTGGATTTAAACATGTTGAGCATGACATGATATTGAAGATATGTTCATGCATCATTTGTAATTATGGCTCGTGTGGACCGGAGGTAAGATCATGCATTTTATCTTGGTTGTTGCTCGTGCTTGGACCCTGCATTGTCGAAGGTTTGTTTTATGAGCTTACCCTCACTAAGCTTTCATGCTTACGCTCTCTTTTGTTCGACAATGCAGATCAATAGCTTGTGGGTGGCAAGGGCAAGGAAAGGTCTCCAATGGTTGCTTTTGGTTAGCTCAAGTATGAACTTTAAATTGTAGATTGTAATAGTCAAGCAATGGGATAAGCGTTGTTGATTTGTGCTATTATTGGTTGTTTAGGAGCATGTTTAGACTCCCTAATTATGTTGTTTGATTGGCTTGTTGATGCCATGTTTGGATTGTAAACCATGCCTAAATTACCTACCTTGTGTGCTGGTCATGTGCCTTTTGATTTTGCCCTTATGTTTGAATGTTGAAGTATGTGTTCTGGGATGCTTAAATGTCATCTTTGATTCAATTGCAAGTCTTCCTTGTCGTATGCATATGTTGGGTGTTTGTATGGCTAATTAATGACCCTAAAATGTTGTATGAATGCTTGTTTGGGTCTAGGGAAGTCCTAAATTGCATATAGGTCCGAGTCTTGTTCGTTTTAGCTGAGTTTGGGAGTTTTTGATGTGCATGGGTATCGATACGGTTGGTCCAGTATCGATACCGCCTTCTTGTTTCAGGCCTCGTGTATTGATACGCGAGGGGGCGTATCGATACCATTTTGGTCACTGGAGCTACTGTCCATTTCGGTATCGATACGGGCCTCTAATGTATCGATACCGTCATCTTAGCGTTGACCGTGGAAAGTCAACCATTGGGGAGGGTATCGATACACTCCTTGGGCGTATCGATACGGTCTCCACTGGTTGACTCTGACCAGTTGACCTAGTCAAGGGGTATCGATACACCCCTTAGGTGTATCGATACCGCCTGCAGTATAAGTTTAAAAATTGGGCTGTAAGATGTTAGGTTGAGTTCGTTGGGTTGCCTCGTGAATGTTGTTCAGCTGTATGATCACATAGGATTAAATACTCATCTAGATAAGATTTAAAATGAAAAGAAAATAGGGTTGCTAACCGAGGGGGAATCCTTAAGGGGTTTTCACTCGGTTTTCCCCGTGTAGCTCACTAGGACCGGTCATCCGGCCAGACCGGGACGAGGGGGTTACAGGTAAGAAATTTGGTACAAAACTTATTTTATTACAAAGTGGTAAGAAACTGTGTACATTTTGGTAATAAGTTCGGTACATACAAAAAAACTTACATAACTTGTATGAAATTGTGTACATTTGTACCAAATAAGGTATGTACAAAATTTCTTGCAAAACTATGAGCCTTGTTGGTCTTTGGTAACTTTTGGTAAGAAATTTGGTATAAACTTTTTTCTCTTAGAAAGTGGTAACAAACTATGTACATAATTTTTAACAAACTTTGTACAAAATGTTTACCCGGTCATCAGGTTCGTCGGTATTTATCCTTAAAATACCCGCCTATTCCTAAAACTAACCTAATTTATATAATAAGCTGGACGGTTACAATAGCAAAAGCCATCGAATTTTTTTTTATAGTTGGGAAGAATCTGTTTTTGTTATCAACAGACTAGAAAAGAATAACTAAAAAATTAGTTACTCATCAAGATCCTTTATTCAATAAACAGAATTAAACTGGGATGTATAATTTAGAGGTTTCAAACAAAAAAAAATTTGTTATGAATATTTATTTACGGTGGATATCTATGTATTAAATGTGACTTTAATATACTTTATTATTAGGGTTTAATGCCCATTTATATTAGGATTTTCCCCTTGTGCCTATAAATATAGATATTAGAAAAAAACATTGTATATAACATTGCATTGAGAATAATACAAATCTCTGTCTTTCTCTTATCTCTTTATTCTTATTCTTGTTCTTCTTTATTTTATTCACAACACGTTATTAGCACGAGACTCTAACCAATTGGGATGTTTTTCGTTTGAATCCTAAAGGAGTTTCTGAAAAGAATTGGATTCTAGCATGAATCGAAGATAAGTTCTTCTCTCTCAATTATATTTTACTTATCGATTATCTTTCTCTCTTGATCATTAACTTGACTTTTATTTTTTGAAAAAATCATTAGTTGATAGGTGTTAGTGTAGCAAGAGAGTTGCATCAATATCAAAGATAAGCATCTATTTTAGCCAAAGAGTGGCTCAACTATCGTGGTTCTTGTTGGGGATTCTTAAAAAGAATATCAATTTGGTATTGATGGCTACAATTATCTTATATTCAAATTAGCTTGGAAAGTCTAGTATGTTTTGCCTATTTATATATCAATATAATGGTTAGTTAATCGCTCTTATTAAGGTTAGTGTATTTTAATCTATTGTTTGATTATTCTTTTGTTCTAATATTTTGAATCTTTGTTACGTGTTAGTATTTTTTAAGCATTGTACTGATAGAAAAATTGGGCGAAGGTTGCAAAGCCATGAAATTAGAAAAGGACAACATGGTAAACGAGTGGCATGAGAACAAACTTACATTTTGGTAATAAGTTCGGTACATACAAAAATCCTTACATAACTTCCAAGTAATTATGTTTTACTGTAACAAATACGGTATATACAAAAATCCTTACAAGACCATGAGCCCTTTTGGTCTTTGGAAACCTTTGGTAAGAAATTCGATACAAACTTTATTTTATTACAAAGTGGTAACAAATTGTGTACATTTTGGTAATAAGTTCTGGTACATAGAAAAATCTTTACATAACTTGTAAGAAATTATGTTTTAATATAACAAATACGGTATGTACAAAAATCCTTACAAGATCATCAGCCCTTTCGATCTTTCGAAACCTTTGGTAAGAATTTCGGTACAAACTTTATTTTATTACAAAGTGGTAACAAACTATGTACATTTTGGTAATAAGTTCGGTACATACAAGAATCCTTCAAGAAGTTGTAAAAAATTATGTTTTATTGTAAAAAATAGAGTATGTACAAAATTCATTACAAGACCATGAGCCCTTTTGGTCTTTGGCAACCTTTGGTAAGAAATTCGGTACAAACTTTTTTTATTACAAAATACTAAGAAACTGTGTATATTTTGGTAATAAGTTCGGTACATACAAAAATCCTTACATAACTTCTAAAAAATTATGTACATTTGTACCAAATAGGGTATGTACAAAAATCCTTACAAGACTGTGAGCCCTTTTTTGTTCAGAAAGATAACTTCATTTCATATCATAGAAAATTACACAGACAAAAGAAAAGACGGGGAGGAGTCGGGGTCCCACAGAGTTAGGCCCCGACATCTTTTAGCAAATTTGGCTAACCGGTCGGCAGCCTGATTACAAGAGCAGGGAACAAAGGAAAAAATACAAGAATTGAAAGTTCTAGATGTCAATCTAATATCATCTTCCACAGCCGATGTGGCCCAATCGGAGAGAATTCCCTCATTAAGCCTACATATCACAGCTTTACAATCGGTTTCGATGATGATGTTTCCGAAACCATACTTTAAAGCCAGCGAAACACCAGTCTGATTGCCAAAGTTTCTGCCACTGTAGCGGGAGGAGCAACGAAAAAGTCAAAAATTCCTTGAATAAACGAACCTGAGCTATCCCGTGCAATAGCCGCAGCTGAAACTGACCATGAGTGTGGATCAAAGGCAGCGTCACAATTGATCTTAACTGAGCCCAGAGGGGTGGTGCCCATAGCCTCGGTTCCGAACAAGGACGATGTTCCCCTATATGGCAAGATAAGGAAATTTGGTGGAATTCAATGAAGGCTCGTTCCGCCCGC
This sequence comes from Hibiscus trionum, assembly GCA_030270665.1. Taxonomy (NCBI): domain Eukaryota; kingdom Viridiplantae; phylum Streptophyta; class Magnoliopsida; order Malvales; family Malvaceae; genus Hibiscus; species Hibiscus trionum. Next base: position 38,205,722 of record BSYR01000021.1, on the reverse strand, counting down.
AGCCAAACATCCCAAGGAAGGTCCTTTTGGATCTCGTAAACCCAAGAGTTCCGTGACTTCCATATAGACCAGAGGAGGAAAGCGATAAGAGCACATCCATCATCAAAATTGCCAAGTTGCCGGAAGTCATTTATTTTACTCCACCATTTCAGGAATCCAGGAAAACCAAAGGAGGACGGGGAGTAGCTGAAACCTGATGCCTTCCAGACTCCCTATGCGAACGGGAAAAAAACAGGACGTGTTCGATCGATTCTCCTCTCTCCCCGCACCGAGGGCAGCAATTAGAGTCTTGAAAGTTGACATGAAGGCGAGAAGCCAAAATACCTTTTGTTGGAACAATATTATGGCAAAGCTTCCACAGAAAGGACCGAATTTTGGTAGGAACCCCTAGTCTCCAGATAGAATTCCAGAACCCCTTCCTAGTACCCAGTTCCTCACTAGAAGAAGGATTATCACAATCCTTGTAGGAAGCCTCAATAAATCTGTAACCTGATCGTGCAGAATACTCCCCATTCCTCGTACCAGCCCAAATGAAAGAATCATGAATCTGAGGCCCCCCAATCAGAATGGTGAGAACTGCCTTGGCTTCAGTCGGGTCGAACAGATTCCTAATATTTGATATATTCCATGAACGACCATCTGGATTCATGAGACTACTAACCAATAGAGAAGGGAAATCTTGAGGCATTGGAGTGGATACTCGAAACTTTTGCAGTTTTGGGACCCAGTTATCCTTCCATGTCGAAATGAACCTGTCATTCCTAACTCTCCAGAGGGCTCATTCTTTCAAAGTCTTAATGCCTTCCATAATTCCTGTCCATGCTCAGGATGGATTGGTGCACTTAGGGGCATCGAAAATATTTCCGTTGGGGATGTAGATTCCCCAGAGAATCTGTGCAAGAAGGGATTCTGGGTTCTTTATCATTTTTCATGCAATTTTTGTAACGAGAGCTTTGCTGAAAATTCTCAGGTTTCTGAATCCCATTCCTCCCTAGTCCTTTGGGCGGAAAAGATCCTTCCAATTTATCCAATGAATATTTCTATCTTTGTCGGTGCCATTATTCCACCAGAAGTTAGCTACCATCGAGCTGAGTTCATCACAAAAGGTGACTGGTAGAAGGAAACATTGCATTACATATGTGGGGATGGCCTGTGCCACAGCCTTTATGAGGACTTCCTTGCCTACCAGATTCAGATACTTTGCTCTCCAACTCTTCAGCCTATTCTGAACTCTTTCTTTGATGAAACCCAATGCTTCTTTTTTGCTTCTCCCCCAAAAGGACGGAAGTCCTAGATATCTAGCGTCGTCCTCCATAGGAATGAAGCCTAACACATTAGACAAATGTGCTTTAAAATTGCAACTGACATTTGGAGAGAAAAACACAGAAGATTTCTTGAAATTTACAGATTGTCTTGTAGAAGTTTGGAACAGCTGAAGAATTTGGAGAGTGGCCGCACAATTTTCTTCATTTGCTTCAGAGAACAGGAGACAATCGTCGGCGAACAGCATATGACTCAAAAATGGGCACCGTCTTTTGATTCTCGGACCCGTGAACTGATTCAGCTCAATCTCATTTTCAATAATCCAAGTCAGGATGCTAGATATGAAGGTGAACAGAAAGGGTGATAAAGGATCTCCCTGTCGCAACCCCCTGCTAGCTTGGACCTCCCCAAAGCGTTCCCCGTTAAAAACTAGTGAGAAGGAAATCGTCGTAACACACTTCATGACTCTACAGATCCACCACTCGTCAAAGCCCATCCTGCTCATAACAAATTGAAGTAAGCCCCAGTCAACCTTGTCGTAAGTTTTCTCAAGATCAATTTTTAGGGCCATGAGACCCTTTTTACCCTTTCTAGCATGTTTGATTGCATGAAAGGCCTCATTAGCGAGAATAATGTTGTCGTGGATTGAACGGCCCTGTACGAAGGCTGACTGAGATTGAGGGATGATGTCAGGGAGGATAACCTTCAGTCTCGTAGCGAGAATCTTGGTTATGACCATGAGAAAAAAATTGCAAAGCCTGATCGGTCTAAAGTGTGAAACTTCTATTGAAGTAGTTTTTTTGGGGATAAGCACTACGTTTGTCTTGTTAAGCCCCGCACACATGTCACCCTCCCTAAAGAAAGATAAGACCATCCCGATAAGGTCCTCCTTCACCGTATCCCAGTAGGTTTGATAGAAGCATCCTGGGAAGCCATCGGGACCAGGGGCTTTTGTAGCACCCATATCGAAGACAGCTTATTTAATCTCTTCTTCTGTCACTTCTTTCCTTAGCTCATGGTTCATTGCCTCGGTCACCAATCTTGGAATATAATCCCTGAGACTTTCAAAATCAACCGATTGGTCTCTCGTGAACACCTACTGAAAGTGGTGTTATAAAAAGTGTGCTATATGTTCAGGTTCCTCAAGCCAGATTCCATCTTCTCCTTTCAGCTTAACGATGGCATTTGTTCTGCGGTGTTGAATGGTCGTAGCATGGAAAAAATTCGTATTTCTGTCCCACTATTTCAACCAATTAATCCTAGACCACTGATGCCAATACCTTTCCTCGCTTTCCCATTCAGCATCTAAATCCTTCTTAAGCTTTCTGTATTCCTCCAGCTCCTACTCTATAAGCTTCCTCCCCTGGAAAAGCTTGATCATGGTCGTTAGCTTTTGTTTCCTCGTATTTTTCTGCTTCGATTTTTCCTTGCTCCATTTGACAAGGACCGATCTGGTGTTACGAATCTTCCTTCCAAACCTGGATGTCACTCTTTCCTTAGGCAAGATACTCCACCCCTCGGAAATTGTCTGGGAGAATTCCTCATCCAGAAGCCATTTCGATTCGAACTTGAAATCCTTTTTGAATTTCCTGGTGAAACCCTTGGAGAGCAGAACAATAGGAGCATGATCCGAAGCGACAGCAATTTCCATTACTCCTAGAGCTTTAGGGAAACTAAGACTCCAATCAGCGGAGCACAAGATACGATCAAGTTTTTCAAGAATGGAATTATCTCCGCTTCTCTGGTTGAACCATGTAAAGTGGCTGCCCTTAATAGAAAGTTCAATAAGACCCACAGAATTAACAAAATCATTTAATATTCTTGCCTCTTCTGGATTCACTGGGCTTCCACCCTCTTTCTCCTCTTGTCTTAAAATGATATTGGAGTCTCCTATGATAAGCCACTTGGTGTTTGTAGAGCTCCTAAAACTAGACAACCTCTCCCAGAAGGCTTGTCTTTCGTCTCTATACGGGGGACCATAAATAAAGGTTCCAAACCAATTATCGCCATTCTGAAAGACTACCTTTGTATCGATGAGATTCTTGGTATGATTGAGAACATAAATGGATACTTCTTCATTCCACCAAAAGGCCAACCCACCTGCTATGCCACTTGGCTCCACGTAGAAGGAGGAGCTCAGTTTCATCTTCATCCTGATTTTCTCCAGGTATCTCTTTTTTTGCTTCGTTTCACTGAGAAAAATGATGTCTAGTTTATGTTTGGTTACAGAATTCCGGAGAGCTCTAACCGTTTCTCTGTTTCCCAAACCTCGAACATTCCAAGCTAGAGTAGTCATAGTTCAGATACGAAAACCAACTTGCAATCAAAACCTCAGATCCAAGCACTTAGCTTCGCCCAAGGCACAAAAAAAGCTCCGCAGTGAAACCAACAGAGACCAGAGGCAGCGGGCACAACAAAGAAACTAAGGAAATCAAAGGAAATAAACAGCGGACTTCAAACAATGAAACCAAGTAGTTCAACCAACCATAAAACAAATTTTGCGTAACCCAAGACTCAAGAGCCAGCAAAAACGAATTAGGGATCACAAAACGATTCCACAAAACAATCAATGTCCATGGAATTACCAGGACCCAACGACAGACCACCAAAGAACATATAGCGATACTTAGAAATGCCAGGCTTAAAGATGCCACCGATGTCTTTGAGGATGGTCAACCTTCTCAAACGACTAAAAAGAAATCCAACTTTATAAACAAGTCCTGAAATATGTCGGTAAGGAAATTAAAAAAAATGAAGGCAAAAGCATTGGTTCCCACGAAAGCTTCAGCTTGAAAATTTTAGATTTAAGTATCTGACTTCAAATGTGGGAAGCTTGATGCCAACCGCTTTAAACATTCAAAGTTCAAACTTTCCAGAAACATAAGCTTGATACCACATTCATCCACAGCTCAACCTAACCTATCCCCTTAAAATCTACCAAGCCTTCACAAGCTATAAAACGAGCAAAACACGGGAACCATCCAATAAGGAAGCAAAGTAAACTACAGAACATGTAAGAGGCCACAAGGAGATGTGGAGGAGGCGAGGGGTAGGGATAGCAAACCAGAGACGGGGGTGTCGCCACAAAGGGGGTAGAAAGGAATAAAGACAAAGGTTATCGGTGGGGTCTGAGAACCAGTACATCGTTCGGCAACCACAGCTTCAGAAAGCTTCAGCGATTCCTTCAACGGCGACAGATACTTCGTAGTTAGCCCGAAACAAAAACAACTCGGACCGCAAACCACCCACAATTTCAGCCGCCTTGGCTCCACAGAGCAAACCACCAAACGTCGTCGTCTTCTAGCGATCCGGCAATCTGATGACCAACGGCGGGGACGACGTCACCCGTACACGACGGCCAAGCAACAAAGCAGACGAGAAAATCGAAATCAAAACGCCTGATGCTCGGGAAGCTTAGGGAGGGGAAAGAAGGGGGCGCGTGTTTGAATAGTTTTTGATTTACCGTGAGCCCTTTTAGTCTTTGGAAACCTTTGGTAAGAAATTCGGTACAAACCTTATTTTATTAAAAGTGGTAAGAAATTGTGTACATTTTGGTAATAAGTTCGGTACATACAAAAATCCTTACATAACTTGTAAGAAATTATGTACATTTGTACCAAATAAGGTATGTACAAAATTTCTTAAAAGACTATGAGCCTTGCTGGTCTTTGGTAAATTTTGGTAAGAAATTCGGTACAAACTTTTTTCTCTTAGAAAGTGGTAAAAAACCATGTACATGATTTATAACAAACTTTGTACAAAATGTTTACCCGGTCATCAGGTTCGCAGGTATTTAGCCTTAAAATACCCGCCTTTTCCTAGAACTACCCTAATTTATATAATAAGGAGGACGGTTATAATAGCAAAAGCCATCAAAATTTTTATTTTTTACTTGGGAAGAATCCGTTTTTGTTGTCAACACACTAGAAAAGAATTACTAAATAAATTAGTTATTCATTAAGATTTCCTTTATTCAATAACCAAAATTAAACTGGGATGTATAATTTAGAGGTTTCGAACAAATTTTTTTTGTTATGAATATTTATTTATGGTGGATATCTATGTATTAAATGTGACTTTAATATACTTTATTATTGGGGTTTAATGCCCATTGATATTAGGGTTTTCCCCTTGTGCCTATAAATATAGATATTAGAGAAAACATTATATATAACACTGCATTGAGAATAATACAAGTCTCCGTCTTTCTCTTTTCTCTTTATTCTTATTCTTGTTCTTCTTTATTTTATTCACAGCGCGTTATCAACATAAGACTCTAACCAACTGGGGTTTTTTTCGTTTGAATCCTAAAGGAATTTCTGAAAAAAATTTGATTCTATCATGAATCGAAGATAAGTTCTTCTCTCTCAATTATATTTTACTTATCGATTATCTTTCTCTCTTGATCATTAACTTGACTTTTATTTTTTGAAAAAATCATTAGTTGATCGGTGTTAGTGTAGCAAGAGAGTTGCATCAATATCAAAGATAAGTATCTATTTTATCCAAAGAGTGGCTCAATTATCGTGGTTCTTGTTGGGGATTCTTAAAAAGAATATCTATTTGGTATTGATGGCTGGAATTATCGTATATTCAAACTAGCTTGAAAAGTCTAGTATGTTATGCCTATTTATATATCAATATAATGGTTGGTTAATCGCTCTTATTAAGGTTAGTGTATTTTAATCTATTGTTTGATTATTATTTTGTTCTAATATTTTGAATCTTTGTTACGTGTTAGTATTTTTTAAGCATTGTACCGATAGAAAAATTGGGCGAAGGTTGCAAAGCCATGAAATTAGCAAAGGACAACATGGTAAACGAGTGTCATGGGAACAAGCATACATGTGTTTTTTTAAGAAGTAGGAGAAATATTGCATCTTGTTCTTCACAGTACCGTAGAAGACATTACGGTTTGGTAAATTCACCTATTACCTATTCGAACGCCTAAAACATGTTCTTTAATTAGCTAATATATTCTCTGTTTTGTTGGTTTAATTCAAATATATTGGCTGGACATCACGTTCTGCGAAGCTATTGGTCTTAATGGAGGTTTCTAAACGACCTTGTTGTTGGAAAAATTTGATAATTTTGGAGCTTTGAATAAGAAATTGATTCAAATGTTGTTGAGGAAAATGTGGAACCAATTGTTGGTTCGTAAATGTGCAGACGTGCACGACGTGGGTAACACAAATGTCTGAATCGGTCTGGTCCTTCGTGGGCTTGCAAATATTTTGACCCAAATTTGAAATGAATTTTCCTCAAATAAAAGCATAAATTTGCCAAATTTTATCTTGAAATTAAAAAGGGTAAATATTGGAAGTTACCTTTAATTCAGATAATAATTTTGGAAATTGCTTTATAGGAGAATCAATTGATTCTCAATATTAAATGCTCCATTAGGTCAAAATTTCCACTTATACCCTCATGGCAATCCTATAAATAGGGAGTAAAGCTTCTAGGTTTACAACCAACAAAACCACAGAAATTTTTTTATTGTTTTACTCTGTGGATTTTACAAGTGGTTTTCGGTGATAGGTGAAGGCAAGGGTCGGTTCGTGATCTCCATAGTAGTGCAATTGTGGTTGATCTTATGTTGTTGTATCTTGGGAGACAGACGACCAATGAACTCGAGCACCATAGGAGTGGCCGAAAATCTGTTTTAAGGAAATTGCGTTCGTGCAGGCCTCAACACGTTTCTTTTTGTTCCAAATCGGTTTGATTTATGTATTGTTCTTAATTTTGTACTGTTTGTTTAAATAATATTATTTTATCTTATTATTTTTTCTTGGATTAACGCTTATTTTCTAACAATCTTAAGACAGATTCTCAGTTTTAATCCAAGACGAACAAATTATTGTATCTAAAGCAATGATTCACACGATGAGGAAATTTTCACGCATGGAAAAAGGAAAGCCCAATGTTGTTATTTGTGATTTACATGCGTGCTTTTTCCATAACTTTTATATGGCTTTAAACTAAATTGGCCAATTAATTCATATTTGGCATTTGACCATTTTTTCTTGTCTTCAAAGGTTTTGGTGCTCGTAAATGCTCAAAGACATCTCAACGATTTTCATGACAGTGAATGCCCAAAGACAAGAAACGTTGAGATCGCCAACACCACGGATTCAACACAACGCAAGCGGTTTTCTTGAGATAGAACATTTGGATATTCGATTAGTAAGGTAATTTAAATATTCCTTAATAAGTTTTCTTGTAAATATAACACTTTTAAAACCATAAATTATGGTATTATTAAGGTAATATTCCATATTAAATTTTGACTTTTAATATGGTATGGTTTATGTCATAATTAAACTTTTTTATGACACTGTTAACGTAATAATGAAATATTCCTTAAATATTTTTGACATTAATATTAAATAATAAATATAGCATTCAATATGAAAATATGGTAATTTTATAACCTTATATGCCAACCTTTCTTGGAATGGAAATAAAAACTTTAAATACATATTTGCATGTATTGTTAAGATAAAGTTTTAAATTTGGTAATATGTTTGGTAATATTATTATGATAGTGTTACCTTATTATGTGGACATTTTAAATATGGCATGTATATAAATTATAGTTTGTCACATTTTTTGTCTTAATTGTGATTCTTTGTATTTTTGGAAATTATGTGGATTTTATTTCGTACTAACAATTTCTTTTGAGAAATTTTGTAGAGAGAAATATGATATCAAGGCGAAGTCGTGTTTTGTTTTGGAAATAAAAGATCTCGTAAATAATTCGTTTCGAGAATTTAATTATTGTCGTTTTAACGGGTTTACATAATCTTCCAAACAAGAAATGGAATTAAAATCAAAGGATTAATTCCTTTTGATTTCTGTTGGTTAAACATAACTAAGTTGGATTGATATCTCTGTTGTTTAACAGAAGATATAATGGAAATAAACTACTAAATTAGAATCTTGTGTTGATTCTAATTTTAGAAAAGAAAATAAATCATTGAATTTATTTTCAAGAGAATCTTGTATGATTCTAACGTTGCAAGAAAAATAAATAATTGAATTTATTTCCGTAAGAATCAAGTATGATTCAATTTTTGTAAAAGGAACTAAATCATTAAATTTATTTCTATGCTAGAATCATGCTTTGATTCTAACTTGTTAAGAAAAATAAATCATTGAATTTATTTCTGTAAGAATCAAGTATGATTCAATTTTTGTAAAAGGAAATAAATCATTAAATTTATTTCTATGCTAGAATCATGCATTGATTCTAACTTGTTAAGAAAAATAAATCATTGAATTTATTTCCGTAAGAATCAAATATGATTCAATTTGTGTAAAAGGAAATAAATCATTAAATTTATTTTTGTACTAGAATCATGTGTTGATTCTAACTTGTTAAGGGAAATAAATCGTTGGATTTAATTTCGTGAGAATCTAGAATGATTCAACCTTGAAATAAATTGGTGAATTTATTTTGAAAAGAGAAATAACTTAAAGTTATCATTTCTTAAAGAATCAAGTATAATTCTATTTTAGAAATAAATTGGTGAATTTATTTTGGAAATAACATTGGTTACTAAATTTCAACTAAGGTCTCGAATCAAAGCATAGAAGAATTTGGTTCTCTATGTTAAAATTAAATTCTTAAAGCCTATTCTGATGCATGTTATGAAGTGCACAGTGTTTAAAAATGGCTAAAGAATCGAGAGGGTTGTTGGACCATAAATGGAAGATTCCAAATTGTTGTGAATCAAAGGTAGTGATTTCGATTGATCATCCATGCTTGGAATGATTTCAAGAATAGAATCCATAAACGGTGATTGAAAGAAAATTTAAAAATGCATGTCTAGGATTGGTTCTTTGAGAGACTTGGTATTTAAGCGTGCCTAGTGCACCACCTCTCTTTCACAAGTTACCTACCTGGTGCATTGTTTATTATTGTTCTTTCTATTAATACCGTGTGAACTTTTGTTTGGGGTTTAGTTTACTAAATCATCGTCGTCTAACAAAAGTTAGAAATTATGTTTATGTTTCTAGTTTTAGTCTTTGACTAAATTTCTGACGTTTAACAGATCCATAATGCTTGGTTTTGGATTGTGTCTACGTGACACAATGAAAAAATCAGTGAAATTTATTGGAAAGAATTTCATACATGGCAACAAAAGATGTTGCATAATTGACCGTGATAAACCTGGTTAAATATCTGAAGGATGATCCTCCTATTATTAGAGAGGATAAGGTAAATATTGTTACCACCTTCAAATGTTACTAAGGTAAATATTGCTAAGACAAATATTTTCACGGCAAACGTAGTGGAAGTCAAAAACGACTTCAAACCGTAAATTAGACGGTGTGTTCAAGAAGCAAAATTTCATGGGAAAAAATGCTTCAATTTCCATAAGATGGGAACAAGTATTCAGACTATAGACTTCCAAATGAGGGCAATGTTATTGCCATAACAATTGATATGACAACATATTGGTTGAAGGAATATGTTTATTACCTTCATTGATGATAGCACAAAAATAATGTAAAGATGAAGCTATAGTGAAAATTGTTCTCTATGAGCATGATGTTGAATCTCAAACTTAATTAAAAGTTTAAGATGGGGAGAAGATCTATATGAGTAACGTTGGTACTATAATGTGCCTAACATGTGGGGGAAGCTATTCTATAAGCTAATTACCTTTTAAACAAGATTCCCCATAATTAAAGAGACTAGACACCATATAAGTTATGGAAGGTAATTAAACCTTCCTACAACTACTTGAAAATGTGGGGGTGTCTTGCTAAGGTAATGACCTCATTACTAAAGCAACTGAGAATATATCCCTAAAAATGGTGGATTGTATTTTCATTGGCTATATAGAACATAGCAATGTATATCGATTTCTTGTGTATGAATCGAAGAACCCTGAGATTCACAAGCATACGATAATGGAAGCAAATGATGCCTTTTCTTTGAAAATGTATTCCCTTGTAAAGCTAGGGAAGTTGGTCAAAGTTCAATGAAACGAACTTTGGAGATTATCGATAAAGATGACTCAAATGATCAACAAGGGTTTGAGCTTGAAATAGAGCCACAAAGAAGTAAACGAGCAAGGGTAGAAAAATTCTTTGGATCATTTTTCTAAACTTTATGCTAGAGGTTGAATCTCAAACGTATAATGATGTTATACATTCATCTGAAGGCATCTTATGGAAGGATGCCATTAAGAGTGAAATTGATTCCATCATGCAAAACCATACGTGGGGAATTAGTGGATCTTCCTCCGTGAATTAAACCACTAAGTTTTGAATGAATTTTCAAACAGAAAATGAAAGCAGAAGGAACAATTGATAAGTATAAGGCCAGATTGGTAATAAAAGATTACCGAATGCGTTGACTATTTCGATACATACTCTCATGTATCAAGGATAACATCCATAAGTATGATACTTACAATTGTCGTTTTGCGGAATCTAGACGTACATCGAATAGATGTTAAAAGAGCTTCTCTAAATGGAGATCTTGATGAAGAAATATACATGGAACAACCTGAGGGTTATGTAGTTTCAAGTCAAGAGAGAAAAGTATGTAGATTGGTGAAGTCCTTGTATAGACTTAAACAAGCACCAAAGTAAAGACATGAGAAGTTCGATAATGTCATGATGACAAATGACTTCAAGATAAATGAGTGTGACAAATGTGTATATGTCAAAACTACTAACATTGGATATATTATTCTATGCTTGTATGTTAATAACATATTCATTGTTGGAAGCAACAATAAAATGGTAAACGTACCAAAGACTTGTCAAATTCAAGATTGACATGAAAAATATGAGATTAACATATTTGATTTTGGGCATCCAAATCAAACGGTCACTTGAAGGTCTCATATTGACGTAGTCACACTACGCAGACAAGAGAAGTTTGGCAAGGATGTTTCTGGCATAGCCAAAACTCCAATAAATACATGACAACTTTTGTCCAAGAACAAAGACCAAAGTGTTGACCAAGTAGATTCAATAGACCAGATATTGTCTCTACCATGAGAATTTCAAGTAGATTCACAAGCAATTCAAGTGAAAATCACTAGAAAGCAATTGTGAGGGTATTAAGATATCTTAGATATACTCGAGATTATGAATTGCATTATTCCAGAGATCCTACTATTTAGAAGAATACTCTGATGCGATTGGATATCTGATATTCAAGATATCAAAGGCACAAGTGGATATGTCTTCACTTTGGGAGGAGGAACCGTGTCATGAAAATCCTTAAGAAAATGATTACAATCAAATCCATAATAGAATTTGAGTTGTAGTTCTAGACAAGTCTAGAAAACAAGTCGAACGGCTTCAGAAATTTCTTGAAGGATATTATTGAACGACCAAAGCCAATGCCCACAATTGGTAGAGCACAAAGCTTTGTGTATAATGGGTAAGTCGAGACATATGCGTCGTCGACATATTACCGTTAGACAACTGATCTCAAATGAAGTTATCTCTATTGATTTTTTGAAATCAAAGGATAACGTTGCAGATCCACTAACCAAAGGGTTAAGTCGAGATCAAGTTAAAAAAACGAAAGGAATGAGACTAAAGCCCATGTAAATTTAAGGTGCTATGTGAAGGAAAACCCTACCTAGTTGACTGGAGATCCCAAGATCTAGGTTCAAAGGGACAAGCTAATTGCATAGACCTGTGCGATCACTGTAGAGGCTCTTATCCCCTAGTCCATTCCTATGATGTAAACAGTGATCAAAGTGGTTTAGGCTAAGCAATTCTTTTAATGATCATTGTGTGCTTTTGTGAGTCAAGCAACATAAGTCACCTATGTGAGAGTGAAGTGGGGCCGCTTCAATGAGACTATTGGGCATAGTTCTTTCAAACTCTTGTAGAACCAGGCGATATCCACGGCCATATGGACATACCCATGAGAACTAATACTCTTATCAGAGAGGTAGTTGTGTGAAGTATATCATCGTTTACACAAACGACAGAACAGTTCAAGGACATTACGTCTACTGGTCAGCTAGTAAAGTAAATATACTTTCACAAGGAAAGGTTCAAGGGTGGACACCTACCTATCCTATGCAGCTATCGATCGTAGAATCTATCACCACATCGAGTCAAAATGTTTTTGATTAAATCAATTTCATTCATGTGTGGGATTGTTGGAAAATTTTGATAATTTTGGAGCTTTGAATAAGAAATGGATTCAAATGTTGTTGAGGAAAATGTGGAACCAATTGTTGGTTCGTAAATGTGCAGATGTGCACGACGTGGGTAACGCAAATGTCTGAACCGGTCTGGTCCTTCGTGGGCTTGCAGATATTTTGACCCAAATCTGAAATGAATTTTCCTCAAATAAAAGCATAAATTTGCCAAATTTTATCTTGGAATTAAAAAGTGTAAATATTGGAAGTTACCTTTAATTCAGATAATAATTTTGAAAATTGCTTTATAGGAGAATTAATTGATTCTCAATATTAAATGCTCCATTAGGTCAAAATTTCCACTTATACCCTCATGACAATCCTATAAATAGGGAGTAAAGCTTCTAGGTTTACAACCAACAAAAACCACAGAAATTTTTTTATTGTTTTACTCTGTGGATTTTACAAGTGGTTTTCGGTGATAGGTGAAGGCAAGGGTCGGTTCGTGATCTCCATAGTAGTGCAATTGTGGCTGATCTTATGTTGTTGTATCCTGGGAGACAGGCGACCAATGAACTTGAGCACCATAGGAGTGGCCGAAAATCTGTCTTAAGGAAACTGCGTTCGTGCAGGCCTCAACACATTTCTTTTGGTTCCAAATCGGTTTGATTTATATATTGCTGTATTGTTCTTAATTTTGTACTGTTCGTTTAAATAATATTATTTTATCTTATTATTTATTCTTGGATTAACGCTTATTTTCTAACACTTGTGAACTTGTTTAACAATGTCGCGTACGAGGATTAAATCTTAGTTCTATGTTGGTTTGTATATATATATATATATATATATATATATATATATATATATATATATGTTTTTTAAGGATATTGATATGACTATTAAAGAGGGGAATGTAGAATCTGCTCAAAATAAGGTCAGAGCCATGATACTTCTTCTTTGTCACCTCAATGAGGGGTTGAAATCTGAATATTTAACGGCGAAAGATCCTCTTATTCTTTAGAATAATATAAAGGAACGATATGACTGCCAGAAAACTTTTATTCTCCCTAAAGCTCGATATAATTGGTTGCATCTGAGATTGCAAGATTTTAAACCAGTAACCGAGTATAACATTGTTGCGTTTCAAATTACTTCACAATTGAAGTTATGTGGTCAAAATATCACTTGTGAGGATATGTTAGAAAACATTCTTCACTTTTCACGCAAACAATATTGTCCTACAGACACAATATCATGAAAACGGTTTTAGAAAGCCCACTGGCTCCACTCCATTCTCTGAAGTGAGTGTGATATTATATAACGAAAGAATAAATGCCACATTATTATAGGTACGGTCGATGCCACTGCATAGGCATGATAATCATTTTAAGAATATTTATACCCACAAGAAGTAGGGTTATAAGAATGCCAAGAGTGATAAAGAACATTATAAGAAAGTGAAATTCTTTTATTACCAATATGATGTTACATACTATTGATCTCGTACTTGTCGTACGTTGAAACATCAACAATCACTGAATGATAAAGGAAAGAAAATATAAGCAAATTTTATTTGCGAAAAGGATGAAAATGATATTAGTCCAACTCATTTGGACGTTGTTGATTTTCTTATAACCCTAAAGTAAATAAATCATCTTCTAATTATTCTCATATCATTGAAGAGAATTATTGATCTTTTAATTTATTTTTCTTTATGTTTATTCACTTTACGCATTAATTATTTACGTTTTATATTTATATTTTTATATATTATGGCATTTATTTATTTTCTTTAACACGATTTTTTATCAAATACAATCTATGATGACAATTTATGCTTAGTAGAAGCATAAGAAATATTTTCTCATTTAAATACAAGGAATAAATGTGAGTACTATATCTCAAAGTACTGAAAATATTGATGCTCCAGAAAAGTAATAAGTTCTTAAAAGAAAGAACATTATAAAAAATGCATAATTGTGAATATTGCAATAATTACCGTTAATGGTAATAATATCGTCGCCATCAGAAGTGAAAATTTTAATAGAGCAATAAGAGTTTTCAAAATAATCCTTTGGGAATTATAGATAATATATGTTATCGATTGACATATGAAATAAACCAATGTGGATATAAGTTCTAGTAACCAAAAAGTAAGTCAAAAGCTCTAAAAGAATGGACAATGTATTATCAAGTATCTAGGAAACTTGTATTTCAAAATTTGTACAAGATATGTGCGAGTGAGACCGAATCACATGTTATGGTAAATCAGAAGTTTACAAATCCAAAAATATATATACACTTATATATAGTTGGCATGATTAGTTAGACCATCCTGATCAATAATGATGCGAAAATTATTGAGATTTATATGCACATTTATTAAAAGAACCTGAAGTTCTTGTGATGCTTGTTCTCAAAGGAATTGATTAAATTTCACTTACTAAAAGAACACAAAGTTCTTGTGTTGTTTGTTCTCAAAGGATTTAGTTGATCCCACTTACCAAAAGAACTTGAAGTTCTTGTACTAAAGTTGATACTACATGTCTTGTATATCTGAATAAAAAATGGGCCCATTTATCCACAAATATGGAAAATTTTTACATAATTTTAGTAGATGCATCTAGATTGTTTTTATCAACTCACAGCTATAAGTTTGTGAGATTGATTAGAAAAAGATTCAGATTATGCAATTAGATTATTCGTCTTGCAAAAGCTAGTAAGTTTATATTTTAGGCTATATCAGTTGATATAACTATTACAAAGCCTATTAATTTAGCAAAAACTAGTGGGTTTATATTTTAGGCTATATCAATTGAAAAATATGGTTTAGCAAAATTTTAATTGGATGCCTCCTATTTAATAGCTAAACTATGAGAACAACATTTATTATCTATATGGTATTTCACATATAGCAACACTTATACGCATCAAGCCAACGAGTTATAAAACATTCTTCATTATGATTGGTTTTTGGTCAGAAGTCATACATTTCCCATTTTATAATTTTTGAATGTGCGATATATAGTTGAATTGCTCCACCACAATGAACAAAATGGGTAAATAAAAAGGGTTGAGAATATATATTGAGTATGAGTATCCTTTTATGTTTAAATTCTTAAACAATAATTGGAAAATCATTTATGAGATGATTTTTCTCAACATCATGGGGATAGAATAATCAGCTGGATAAAGAAAGCAAATGAATTATCATTATCTAAATCCGCGTATATGAACAAGAAGTTCATAAGATAATTCATGTTATTATATGTCAACTGCCAGACATATTTATTAACCTAATGAGAGTAATCAAGTCTCATATACTAGCTAAAATGCTCTAAATTTGATTTATATGTTAGAACGAATGGATGTAAATCATGCTTGAAGCATGATAGTTGAAACTGGTTCTAATTATCAAAATTCTCGTAAATTGAAAGTAATATGAGATGGTCATATATATTGGAGGCGGATGCTCATGAGGAGACCCAAGACATAAATAATAATAAAACTCTAGAAGAGTTTCAGGTACCTAAAATAAAGATTGAAAGAAGATCTTGACAAGTTATGTCTGTAGTGACGTTTTTGTTATGAAATCGACCACGGGTTCTCCCCATATTTTGAAATTTAGTTCTTAGGGGGTTTCTTTTAAAAATTTGTGTTCTTGGAAACAATAAAGACTTGGAGTCGCCACCAGCCACTTAAGTAAGGTAGGTCGGACACCGAAAAAACAAAACCAGAGATTCTTTTTGAAAAAGGATTCGGGAGTTGGTTACGCGTGGGGAAGGATTAGCACCCCCATCACGCCCAGAAATCGATACCAAAATATTTTTTGCTTTCAAAAGAATGTAAATCTTTGAAATTTAAATTGAATTTAATTAAGTGTACTTAATTGAAAAATGACTTTAATTGAAACGAGCTTTATCAAATTGGTGGGTTCAAAATAATTGGACATTTAATTAATAAGGATGACGATACATCGGATCATATATTAAACCAACATCATATAAGTTCGACTATCGTGTTAATTTATGGTTCGAATTTCATACGTCACCTTTATGCACGATGCAATCATTTAGGTATGATGTTATGGCATTGTTAATTTTTAGTTATCATTTACCATGGGAACGATAAGGATTAATTCAAATATTTAGTCAACATCCATTGTAACACCCAGGTTTAGGGGTTAGGTGAAAATAATATTTTAATATTACTTGGGCTCGGTTTTATAATTTAAATAGTGTTTCGGATTTTGTTTTCAAATTCATTAATTTGGGTTGACCATGTTTTGAGATTAAACCCCAATTAGCCATGGTTTTCATACTATTGAGAATACCCCATCTCATTAAGGGTAAATAAGTCTTTTGACTTTAAAAATAAAACATAACAAATAAAACACCCACCTTTCCCATCTTCTTCCCCTCCCACATTCAAACATAACGACATCTCTTCCTCTCCCTTGGGAGTTCACTATTCCATCACCATCCTCACTCATCTTTGAAAGTTTTTGAAAGGTAACACCATTTTTGACTTCTCCTCAACTCTCTCTCTTTAAAAGTACCATTTGTTTTCATTTTCATTGAAGTTTTGGGAAAATGAAGTTTTGAGGATTTTGGTTAAAAAATGGAAACTTTATGTTGTTAAGCTTAATGTTTTGATTTAATATGGTTAGTTATGAAGTATAGAAGTTAAATGGTTCAACATATATGAATTTGGAATGATTTTGAGCAATTTCCGAAATTGGGTAAAAATGGGATTTTTGGAGGGTTTTGGGTGAGTTTTGGGGGTTGTTTTAGGTGGTTTTGATAGGGTATTGTTAGTACTATGGATAGGGGTTGATTTGGGATCATTTGTGAGTACAATGGATGTTGGAAACATGGGTTTTGGATGTGGTTTTAGGGCTTTCCGAGATTGCTAATATTGGGGTTGGTTCATGGCTTGCAACATTGAAATTTGAGTTGAATTGTATTCCGGGTTGGTATTTTGATGTTGGGCTGATTTGGGATTGTTTAAATTGTGTTTGAGGTTGTTTAGAAGCGGGAACTTGTGTTGGAGAAGCTTCGGGAAGAAATCCGGGATTGTGAGAGTGATTGCTTGCTTGGCTTGGAGCTTGGAAGCTTAGATGAGTGGTTAAATGTTTTACGTGATTTTTAAAAGGTTGGTTCGAGTATGTTGACTAGGTTGGGCTTGGTAGACCCACCTAGAGTTAGGATTAGGGTGGTAGCCTAATCCTAAACTTGATCTAGAGCCATTGGTTGAACTTATGTATGGATGTTTATGCCTCGTATGATTTGTGAAATGTTTGATTATGTATATTGTGGTATACATGTGAGATGAGGCATGATTTTGTGATGCTTATGGCATGCATGGAAATGGTTCATGATTGTGATCATGGTGAGAACGTGCTAAGCACGGAATTGATTTGAAATGAATGATGTGGAATGAGTTAAATGTTGGCACTAGTATGCTTGAGTACAAATGATCGATCATTAGGATGTTAGTGTGTACACATGAATCAAAAGTCGCGCGTGGCCTTGGTGGCGTTGAGTCACCAAAGAGGAGTACGGGTTCGCCCGGAAATTGTATTTATATATAGTCGATGATGAGTGGAATCCCATCGACGGGGCGTGAGGATGAGTGGAATCCCCTCCGCGAGACCGGTGATGAGTGTAATCCCACCGTGAGGTAAAGTGGTTATTGGATGTGAGTTCCAACGTATTTATCCGCGTATTCGGGTCATAGCTAGGTGCCAATGTTGATTGATATGTGTATCAATGTGTTGTTGTATGTGATCCTTATTTGGATGTTTATATGTGTTTACATATGTTGCGAAATAGAGCTTGTTGAGCATGGCATTTAATTGAATATTGTCCATGCATCTTTATCTTGTGGCTCTTGTGGATCCTTGGTAATTGTGTGTTTACCTTGGCTAAGATCGTGCTTGGACCCTGCAATGTTGAGGTTTGTTTTTAAGAGCTTACCCTCACTAAGCTTTATTGCTTACGCTCTCTTTGTTCAATATTGCAGATCCTTAGTTCGTGGGTTGCTAGCGCAAGTGGAGGGCCTCCAAGTGTGGTTGTTGACTTGAGTTCATCAAGTATGAGTTTTTATGTTTTGGACATGTAATAGTTAAGCAATGGGATGTATGCTTTGTTGGTTGTGTAGGAGCATGTTTGGACTCCTTTGTTATGATGTTTGGTGTGGCTTGTTAAAGCCTTATGTGGACTGCAAACCATGTCTCTTTTGTGTTTACCATGAATGTTGGCTATGTGCCTTTGTGTTAGAATGTTGAAGTATGAGACCTTAAATGTCTTTATGCTATCCTTTGGCTATATGCATGATTTCCTTGTTGAATGATGTATGTACCTGTTGAGTGCTTGTATGACTAGATCATGGTTAATAAATATTGTATGAATGCTTGCGTGGGTCCAGGGAAGTCTTAAATTGCATCTAGGTTCGAGTCTTGCATGTTTTTGCTGAGTTTGGGAGTTTTGCAGTGCAGGGTGTATCGGTACGCCTAAGGGCCGTACCGATACGCTATTGCCTCCAGGACTCAAGTTTGGCTGGGCGTATCGATACACGGGGGTGTATCGATACGGTTTTATCTCACTGGAATTCTGAGATTTTGGTGAGATGTTACCGTATCGGTACGGTGGGTTAGAGTATCTGTACGGGTTTATCTCGTTGACCATGAGATGTTGACTAGGAAGGGCGTATCGATACGCTCAAGGGTTGTATCGATACGGTCTTCCTGTGTTGACCCTTGAGTGTTGACCTTGGTCAAGGCGTATTGATACCCTTAATAAGTGTATCGATACGGCCTGCTTAATTACAGAAAATGGACTGTTTGATGAATGATGTCTCGAATGGTCGATCTTTGTGCTGCTCTTGTTTCCGTTGACGTGTTTCACATAGGTGTTGGTAATGCATTTAGACAAGATAAATAAAAGAAATTTTCTGGGTCGTTAACCATAGAGGAACCCTAACGGGTTTCGCTTCGGTTTTCCCCGTGTGGCCCACTCGGACCGGTCAAGCGTCCGGACCGGGACGAGGGGGTTACACTTGTTGGTATCAGAGCCTAAGGTTACGGAGACCTTGGGCAGGTAAGTGAGGCAAGTTTAAGTTTTGAATTGATATGCACGGTGTTTGCTTGCTTTGTAAGTATGATTGCTTGTTTGATAAGTATGTTGGTTGTTTTGTTAAAAGCATGTTGTGTAAGAGTCCCATTGCTACTATTACATTGGAAAAAGGAATTTTTAAAGTGAGGAAAACGTACTTGAACACTTGGAAGCCTTGCCTTGCTATCCCAGCTTGTATGTTTTGTTGTTGTGGTTGTAGTTAATATCTGTGAGGGTTATGTCTAGACCGAGAGGTAGGCCGAGAGTGGTTCATCAGGAACCACGTGTTGCGGCTACTGTTGAGCCGGTAGTTGGTGTGAAGGCTCATATAGAAGGGCTTGGGGCTGCTGGAGTTGGAGCACCTCCACCACCTCCACCACCACCACCTCCTCCGCCTAGAGCTGGAGGCGAGGATGGAGCTGAAGGAGAGGGACCTCAAGGTGGCCAAGGTCCAACCGGAATCGATATGACTCCGCTAGTGCAAGCTATAGCGGGAGCATTTCAGGCCGCAGTTGCGGGAGCTCAGGCTGCAGCTTAGCGTAGGTGTGACGATGCTAGTCTACCTTTGGAGAGGCTCCGTAGCTTGGGGGCTGAAGAGTTTAGGGGATCTACTCCTGAGAGATCCGAGCTGTGGTTAGAGAAGACTGTTCGCATCTTGGCTCAGATGGGTTGTGTGGGCGCACGAAGACTGGGTTGTGTGATCTCGTTGCTTCAGGGTGATGCCTACACCTGGTGGGTCACCATTACCGCTGGGGTTCCAGAGGCAGAGATCGGTTGGGATTTCTTTGAGTCAGCCTTCAGGAAGAGGTACTTGGGACCGAGGTACTTAGATGAGAAGAAGCGAGAGTTTATGGCCCTTACTCAGGGAGAGGCTCCTGTGACTGATTATGAGATTCGTTTTGTCCGCTTGAGTCAGTACGCTCCAGATTTGGTTCCTACGGAAGTGGAACGCTGTAACCGTTTCCGCTACAGGTTGAACGAAGAAGTCAAGAGGTACACGTTAGCTTCTGACTTCTCAGACTTTGATGTATTGGTCGCGAGGGCCAAGGATTTAGAACACAGTTTGGGTTCGGCCAAACGGTCTGGTGGGTCTAGTTCTGGCAAGAGGCATAACCACTTTGATGGTAGAGATGCCAAGAGGCATAGAGGTGGCGGACACCAGTTTGACCATAGGCGTGGCGGTGGCCACCATGGTAGGGGCCATCAGGGCCATAGAGGAGGAGGGCGCTTGCCCGAGTGTACACGATGTGGGAGACAGCACGCTGGTGAGTGTTGGGGTAGCTTCCATGCTTGTTGGAATTGTGGTTCGAGGGACCACTTTAGGAGGGAGTGCCCGCATCAGGCGGCACAGGCACCGAACATTGCTCAGGCTCCTGCGAGAGCGAATGATTTTCAGAGAGGCTGTGGGCGCGGTCGTGGCTACTTCCAGCCTAGGGCTGATGCACCTAGGGTAGATGCTCAGAGGAACCTTGCTCATGTTGTGGCAGTGTAGCCAGAGGCAGGAGGACCAGCGAGAGTCTATGCTCAGAGAGAGGCCGGGAACAACACTGATGTGATAGCAGGTAATTTTGAGTTACAGTCTATGTCTTTGCTTTCTTTGGTTGATTCGGGTTTTACACGTTCCTACATTTTGAGTAAGCATGCACAGAAGTTAGATATACCTGTTGAGATTTTAGATGTAGGTATGCATGTGACTAGTTCTTTTGGTGAGACAGTCGTGGTTAAACGTATGTATAGGAGATGTCCACTGAAGATTCAGGGTCATGTGTTCTCTGTTGATATGATGGAACTTCCTTTCTATGGCTTTGATATTATTTTGGGTATGGACTGGTTAGTTGAGCACCGAACTAGTGTGGATTTTGAGACGAAGAGGATTTCCTTGAAACTTTCTGATGACTACGAGGTAGTAGTAGTAGGCGAGAACATTAAGTTCTTGTCTAATGTTGTATCAGCTTTAGAGGCTCATATGTTGATGGATTCCGGATGTAGGGATTACTTAGCTTATGTTATGAATCCGAATATGAGTGAAGCTAGACCGAAAGATATCAGAACAGTGTGTGACTTTCCGGATGTGTTTCCTGAAGAGTTATCGGGTTTACCTCCTGATAGAGACGTTGAGTTTGTGATTGAGACAGTTTCAGGGTCTAATCCAGTTTCGATAGCTCGTACCGTATGGCTCCGAAAGAGTTGAAAGAATTGAAGAGTCAGTTGCAAGAATTATTAGACCGTGGTTTCATTAGGCCTAGTAGTTCTCCTTAGGGTGCTCCCGTGTTGTTCGTGAAAAAGAAAGATGGTAGTATGTGCATGTGTATTGACTATAGACAGTTGAATCAGTTGACCGTGAATAACAAATATCCGTTGCCTCGCATAGATGATTTGTTTGATCAGTTGAGAGGTGCTTCAGTGTTCTCGAAGATAGATTTGAGATCTGGGTACTATCAGTTGAAGGTGAAAGAGTGTGATGTTCCGAAGACAGCTTTTAGGACTAGATATGGTCACTATGAGTTTCTAGTGATGTCGTTTGGGCTCACGAATGCACCCGCAGCATTCATGGACATGATGAACAGAATTTTTAGAGACTATCTAGATTGTTTTGTAGTTGTTTTCATTGATGACATACTTGTGTACTCGAAGACAGAAGAAGAGCATGATGAGCACTTGAGATTTGTTTTACAGAGATTGTTGAGCAATCAGTTGTATGCGAAGCTTAGTAAATGTGAGTTCTGGATTCGAGAGGTTGTATTTCTTGGCCATGTTGTTTCGGCCGAAGGTATCCGAGTTGACCCATCGAAGATTGAGGCTATTGTTGAGTGGAAACAACCTAAGTCCGTGACCGAGATTAGGAGTTTCCTAGGATTAGTCGGTTACTATAGGAGATTTGTTGATGGTTTCTCTAGAGTAGCTGCTCCTTTGACTAAATTTTTGCAAAAAGGAGTTAAGTTTGAATGGTCAGATGCAAGACAAAAGGCCTTTGAGAAGTTGAAAGAAGCTTTGACAAATGCTCCAGTGTTAGTGCAACCTGTTTCAGGTAAGGAATTTGTGATTTACAGTGATGCTTCCTACGTAGGTTTAGGATGTGTCTTGATGCAAGAAAGAAGGGTTGTTGCTTATGCTTCTAGACAATTGAAGATTCATGAGAAGAACTATCCTACTCATGATATAGAGTTAGCCGCGGTTGTCTTTGCATTGAAGATTTGGCGTCATTACATGTATGGAGAGAAGTGTATAGATTACACCGATCACAAAAGCTTGAAGTACTTGATGACACAGAAAGAGTTGAACTTGAGACAGAGAAGATGGCTAGAGTTGCTAAGAGATTATGATTTGACCATTGAGTACCATCCGGGTAAGGCAAATGTAGTAGCCGATGCTTTGAGTAGAAAAGTGGTCGTTGAGTTGAGAGCTATGTTTGCTAGATTGAGTGTATCCGATGATGGTGGGTTGATCACCGAGTTGCAAGTGAAGCCTTCTTTGATTCAGTTGATTAGAGAGAAGCAGTTGCAAGATGTGACTTTAGTTCCTCATGTCCAGGACATAGCCGAAGGAAGACCGACCGAGTACAGTTTCGGTGGTGAGAACTTGTTGTGCTTTAGAGATAGAATTGTTGTACCAGAAGATGTTGAGTTGAGACGTCAGATTCTGAGTGAAGCACATTCGAGTCCTTTTTCTATGCATCCGGGTAGTACCAAAATGTATCGTGACTTGAAAAATGATTACTTCTGGGTTGGTTTGAAGAAGGATGTAGCCGAGTATGTGAGTCGTTGTATGGTTTGTCAGAGAGTGAAGGCAGAACATCAGGTTCCTTCAGGTTTGTTACAGCCTTTGAAGATTCCGGAATGGAAATGGGAGAGGATCACCATGGATTTTGTGCGAGGTTGCCTTTGTCTCCTTCGAAGAAGAATTCAGTTTGGGTGATTGTTGATAGGTTCACTAAGTGCGCTCACTTCTTAGCAGTGAACACTACGGATTCCTTAGACAAGTTGGCAAACTTGTACATCCGTGAGATTGTGAGACTTCATGGAGTTCTGAAGTCTATTGTTTCTGATAGGGATCCTAGATTTACTTCGAGGTTCTGGGGTTGCTTGCATAGTGCTCTAGGTAGCCGGTTGCATTTCAGTACGTCATATCATCCGCAATCCGATGGGCAGTCAGAGCGAGTGATACAGATTCTAGAGGATATGCTTCGTTGTTGTGTAATTGACTTCCAGGGTTCTTGGGAGAAGCACTTACCGTTAGTTGAGTTTGCTTACAACAACAGTTATCAGTCTAGTATTCAGAAGGCTCCCTATGAGGCTTTGTATGGTAGATGATGTAGGACTCCGATTTGTTGGGCTGAAACAGGTCAGAGATTGTTGCCTATGCCGGATTTGCTTAAGGGGACTACCGACAAGGTGAAGTTGATTTGTGATCGTTTGAAAGCCGCTTTCGATCGTCAGAAGTCTTATGCGGATTTGAAGAGGAAAGAGATTGAGTACTCCGTGGGTGAGAAAGTGTTTCTGAAAGTATCTCCGTGGAAGAAAGTGATGAGATTTGGCCGGAAGGGCAAGTTGAGTCCGAGGTTCATTGGTCCGTATGAGATAGTGGAGCGGATTGGGCCTGTAGCTTACCGTTTGAGGTTACCTTCTGAGTTAGAAAAGATCTATGATGTTTTCCATGTGTCTATGCTTAGGAGATATAGATCGGATCCTTCTCATGTTATGCTCGTTGAGGAGATAGAGTTAAATCCGGATTTGTCTTATAACGAAGAGCCTGTTGAGATACTTGCTTCGGATAGCAAGGTGTTGCGTGGCAAGACCATAGAGTTGGTCAAGGTGTTGTGGAGACATAGAGGCGTGGAAGAGGCCACGTGGGAGAGGAAAGCTGACATGGTTGAGCAGTTTTCGTATTTGTTTCCGTCAGGTAATTTCGGGGACGAAATTCCTTAAGTGGGGGAGAGTTGTAACACCCGGGTTTAGGGTTTAGGTGAAAATAATATTTTAATATTACTTGGGCTCGGTTTTATAATTTAAATAGTGTTTCAGATTTTGTTTTCAAATTCATTAATTTGGGTTGACCATGTTTTGAGATTAAACCCCAATTAGCCACGGTTTTCATACTATTGAGAATACCTCATCTCATTAAGGGTAAATAAGTCTTTTGACTTTAAAAATAAAACATAACAAATAAAACACCCACCTTTCCCATCTTCTTCCCCTCCCACATTCAAACATAACGATATCTCTTCCTCTCCCTTGGGAGTTCACTATTCCATCACCATCCTCACTCATCTTTGAAGGTTTTTGAAAGGTAACACCATTTTTGACTTCTCCTCAACTCCCTCTCTTTAAAAGTACCATTTGTTTTCATTTTCATTGAAGTTTTGGGGAAATGAAGTTTTGAGGATTTTGGTTAAAAAATGGAAACTTTATGTTGTTAAGCTTAATGTTTTGATTTAATATGGTTAGTTATGAAGTATAGAAGTTAAATGGTTCAACATATATGAATTTGGAATGATTTTGAGCAATTTCCGAAAATGGGTAAAAATGGGATTTTTGGAGGGTTTTGGGTGAGTTTTGGGGGTTGTTTTAGGTGGTTTTTGATAGGGTATTGTTAGTACTATGGATAGGGCTTGGTTTGGGATCATTTGTGAGTACAATGGATGTTGGAAACATGGGTTTTGGATGTGGTTTTAGGGCTGTCCGAGATTGCTAATATTGGGGTTGGTTCATGGCTTGCAACATTGTAATTTGAGTTGAATTGTATTCCGGGTTGGTATTTTGATGTTGGGCTGATTTGGGATTGTTTGAATTGTGTTTGAGGTTGTTTAGAAGCGGGAACTTGTGTTGGAGAAGCTTCGGGAAGAAATCCGGGATTGTGAGAGTGATTGCTTGCTTGGCTTGGAGCTTGGAAGCTTAGGTGAGTGGTTAAATGTTTTACGTGATTTTTAAAAGGTTGGTTCGAGTATGTTGACTAGGTTGGGCTTGGTAGACCCACCTAGAGTTAGGATTAGGGTGGTAGCCTAATCCTAAACTTGATCTAGAGCCATTGGTTGAACTTATGTATGGATGTTTATGCCTCGTATGATTTGTGAAATGTTTGATTATGTATATTGTGGTATACATGTGAGATGAGGCATGATTTTGTGATGCTTATGGCATGCATGGAAATGGTTCATGATTGTGATCATGGTGAGAACATGCTAAGCACGGAATTGATTTGAAATGAATGATGTGGAATGAGTTAAATGTTGGCACTAGTATGCTTGAGTACAAATGATCGATCATTAGGATGTTAGTGTGTACACATGAGTCAAAAGTCGCGCGTGGCCTTGGTGGCGTTGAGTCACCAAGGAGGAGTACGGGTTCGCCCGGAAATTGTATTTATATATAGTCGATGATGAGTGGAATCCCGTCGACGGGGCGTGAGGATGAGTGGAATCCCCTCCGCGAGACCGGTGATGAGTGTAATCCCACCGTGCGGTAAAGTGGTTGTTGGATGTGAGTTCCAACGTATTTATCCGCGTATTCGGGTCATAGCTAGGAGCCAATGTTGATTGATATGTGTATCAATGTGTTGTTGTATGTGATCCTTATTTGGATGTTTATATGTGTTTACATATGTTGCGAAATAGAGCTTGTTGAGCATGGCATTTAATTGAATATTGTTCATGCATCTTTATCTTGTGGCTCTTGTGGATCCTTGGTAATTGTGTGTTTACCTTGGCTAAGATCGTGCTTGGACCCTGCAATGTTGAGGTTTGTTTTTAAGAGCTTACCCTCACTAAGCTTTATTGCTTACGCTCTCTTTGTTCAACATTGCAGATCCTTAGTTCATGGGTTGCTAGCGCAAGTGGAGGGCCTCCAAGTGTGGTTGTTGACTTGAGTTCATCAAGTATGAGTTTTTATGTTTTGGACATGTAATAGTTAAGCAATGGGATGTATGCTTTGTTGGTTGTGTAGGAGCATGTTTGGACTCCTTTGTTATGATGTTTGGTGTGGCTTGTTAAAGCCTTTTGTAGACTGCAAACCATGTCTCTTTTGTGTTTACCATGAATGTTGGCTATGTGCCTTTGTGTTAGAATGTTGAAGTATGAGACCTTAAATGTCTTTATGCTATCCTTTGGCTATATGCATGATTTCCTTGTTGAATGATGTATGTACTTGTTGAGTGCTTGTATGACTAGATCATGGTTAATAAATATTGTATGAATGCTTGCGTGGGTCTAGGGAAGTCTTAAATTGCATCTAGGTTCGAGTCTTGCATGTTTTTGCTGAGTTTGGGAGTTTTGCAGTGCAGGGTGTATCGGTACGCCTAAGGGCCGTACCGATACGCTATTGTCTCCAGGACTCAAGTTTGGCTGGGGGTATCGATACACGGGGGTGTATCGATACAATTTTTGCTCACTGGAATTCTGAGATTTTGGTGAGATGTTACTGTATCGGTACGGTGGGTTAGAGTATCGGTACGGGTTTATATCGTTGACCACGAGATGTTGACTGGGAAGGGCGTATCGATACGCTCAAGGGCTGTATCGATACGGTCTTCCTGTGTTGACCCTTGAGTGTTGACCTTGGTCAAGGCGTATCGATACCCTTAACAAGTGTATCGATACGGCCTGCTTAATTACAGAAAATGGACTGTTTGATGAATGATGTCTCGAATGGTCGATCTTTGTGCTGCTCTTGTTTCCGCTGACGTGTTTCACATAGGTGTTGGTAATGCATTTAGACAAGATAAATAAAAGAAATTTTCTGGGTCGTTAACCGAGGAGGAACCCTAACGGGTTTCGCTTCGGTTTTCCCCGTGTGGCCCACTCGGACCGGTCAAGCGTCCGGACCGGGACGAGGGGGTTACATCCATTAAGATGATATTGTTACGACACAAATATCATAATTAATAAATACCTCATTTTTATGATTTAAATTAATTAAGATGCAATCAAAATATTAAAGGTCATATGAATGGCAATTATAAATGCATGTCACATAAGGACTTAAAATAAACACTCAAAAGACCCATTAAAGTCCTAATCTAAAGTCCCTAATTATGAAAAATCCAATTAGTGATCTAATTTTTAACTAGGTGAGTCTAATATTAACCCTAAATTAGTTAAAATCTAAAAACTAAAAAACCTAATAGTTTATAGACTACGTTGAATCTTGATAAGTAATTTTATCAATTTCAAACAAGTATCCCAATGAGCCAAGGATAGTATTTAAAACGATTAAAATTAATTAATCATGTTTTAAATTAAGGATGAGTCTACCACGTGCAACGAACATTATAAAGTAACTATTAAATTTGATTTTTATTTTTTAAGAGATAATTTTAATTATAATTTTAGTCCTTTAGATTTTTAAAATTTTAAAAAAAATAATGGTGTTCATCGGTGTTCATCGTTAGTGGTGTTCATCAATGTTCGTCGCCCGTTGTAAAATTTTCCTTAAAGTAAATGTCCATCTAAGCTCAATGTCAATTTTGTCCTAACAAGGTAATTAAGAAGTTTTAACTAATTTAATAAATTTAACATTTACCCCTTTAAGCTAAGGGTATATTTAAATTCACTAAACTAATTCAAACCTTAAGTCTAACTATGACTCTAAAAAACTAACCCTAAATCTAATTAAATTAATTTAAAGATCATACCCCTAATAAGCCGAGCGCACACTTTAAACTAATTAAATTAAATTTCCCTAAACTAACCTAAAATGCTTGTCCTAACACTAAAAGGGGAACGAATATAAGAAAACGTAACCAAACATCAACGATTAAAGGCGCATAAACATGAATATTTATAAAACGCACGCATGTATATCACACGAATACATGAGAGCATAAGACAAATAATAAAAGATGTCACATATAACGCACATAGTTAAATAGTATAAATATATTATAATAATATATAATAAAACTATATATACATAAAAAGGCATATAACTATGACATATATGATAATAAAAACACTAACAAAACATAATAAGTCAAGCACGTGAGGATTAGATGCCATATAAACAGTATTGAATTTAAAAGAAAATAAAAGAACAGGGCAGACATTAAAACATGCATCAGGACTCAAATGAAAAGAAGCGAAAGGAAGCAGGACTCAGGGTGTGATTTTACCACCGATCAAGGGAAAAGGGATATACCGACCACATCAGACTGCGCAAGAAATCACTCTTCATCGTTATCACGACATTCGATTGATCTCTTTCATTAGAATCAATGTCACATCATGCATGTGATATCCAAAGACCTACGGGGGTAAGAAGGGATAGCCGTATATGTGATTTCAAGGCCAATGTATGTTAAGCAAAATACATTTTCATCAGAAAGAATATCCGCAAACATGTGCCTTAATAAAACGATCCTTGCTATCTTTGAGCAAATGATAGCAAAGTTGGTTCCATGTTTTACTTAAAGAGAAAATGAAACATGCAAGGAAACTTAAACACAAGAACTCCTAAAAAGGAAAACCGAGAATCAGCACCTCCCCAAAGTCGTGTTCAAAACTTCAAAACACCATTCTCAGTAAGTCCCTGAACATTATTTTTTAGAGCCCCACAATTCTCCGTGGTGTGACCCGTACTTCCCACATGGTAGTCACACATGGCATCAACATCATAATCTTCGGGATAGGGAGGTTCCTTTGGTTTGGACTGAACTTGAGTCAGAAGTTTCTTCTCAATAAGTATTGAGAGCAAATTGATGTACGACATAGGAACCGGATAAAGAACCCTTGGAGGCTTTGCAGACCAAGATGACTCATTATAGGAGCGACCACGAGGCTGATTGTTTGGGCGAGAACCCACCATATGAACCTGAAAATCATGCCCCTTGTGGGTGGTTGTGTTGTAGAGGTCTATTATCTTTCCTTCCTGATGGCATCTTCAATGCGCTCTCCCGTCATGATGACATTTGTAAAGTTGCTGATAGGGTTATTGATCAAACGGTCGTACAAGACTTATTTTAAAGTGTCCACAAACATTAATTTTATTTTCTCGAATTGGAGGCTGGACTTGAGCTGACATGTTTCGCCAACGCTGGGCATACTCACGAAAACTCTCGAGGTGCCTTTGTTCCAAACCTTGTAGCAGAAGTCAATTAGGAACCATATTAGTTATGTGCTTATATTGGTTCGTGAAAGCTTTGGCTAAATCTTTCCAAGACTTGATTTGGGCACGAGTTAACTTATTGTACCACCTCATAGCGGGCCCCGCTAGATTATCTTAAAAGCAGTGAATTAAAAGCTTCTCGTTGTTGATAAACCTGGCCATCTTCCGGCAAAATATGGTTATATGTGTGGTGGGACAAGCCCTCCCATCAAACTTCCCGAGTTCCGGGGTCTTGAATTTGTATGGGATTTTCGCATCGAGACCAAACTAAGCTCTCTAGCGTTCAGTCCATAAGAACCTTCTTCATCTTCCATTACCCAAAACTTTTCCTTGAGATCCTTCCAGGTGTCTTCCAATTGCTTTAAGAATTTTGCCTTCACTTGGTTCAGTTTTTTCAACTCATCAAAATCTGGGATACTATCCCTGGCATCGTCAATATTTCTGAAGGTCATTCCCGGTTGGGCTTGGGCAGAGGCACCGGCCTGGTGAGCAGAAAATCTCTCTTGCGGAGGGTTAAAGATTGAGGCATCCAAACGGTCTCCCAAGTCTTGAGCCAGATTCTTGACAGCACCCTTTTTTCGGGTCTTGTATTAGATTGGACATTAGCATCTGAGATATCTCCTTATCATATGTTGTTGGGATTTGGCGATGGTGTCCTTTAATTATTGTTGAGTTTGCTCCAACCGACCTCTCAAATTGGCCTCTAATTTAGCAAAAATTTCATTCATTTTCTTCTTTTGGTGCTGGATAAAGTGCGGATGCGGAATCTTTGGTTGTTAAGAGTACTGCCACGAACCCCTCATTGATTAATTTTATTTATCTTATGAATTAATGTATGCAATGCATCGTATGCATAAGAGAGATAACCAATTAAAAGAAAATAAAAGAACATGGTAAACATTAAAACATGCATCAGGACTCAAATGAGAAGAATCGGAAGGAAGCGGGACCCATGGCGTGATTTTACCACCGATCAAGGGAAAAGAGATGAGATTGAAGAGCTTTTAGAAATTATGAGGGCTGTGGAGAGGATTTTCAAAGGGCGGGAGCCCTTAAATGGTAAATAACCCTTTTTGAAAAGGCAAGTATAAATATCAAACCGGAAACAAGTTCTTCATTTCGTCCATTTGCAAAACAGAAACAAAAACCCTCTCCTTTTTATGAAAACAGAACCGAAAGTCTTCTTTTTTTAGAAAACAAACATCCTTCATGAACCGATTCACCCTTTGGTACATAGAAGGAACCAGTGATTATCATCGGAGGATGGCGCGTCTATCACTGGAGACCTAAGACAACCAAATGTTGAAAGGACGACGAAGGTAATACTCTAAAATCTAATACGAATGCATGCGCTAGAAAAAAAGATAATATACCTCAAGAAGGTATTTTAGCTTTGTATTCCTTTCGAACTAGCCTTACAATTGTGTTTGCTTTCGGTTTATATAGCCGAAAATTACATGAATTTAAAAAATAAGAAAAAAGCGAATAGAAATCTTATATTGGTTGCTTTTGTGTAATTTAGATTTATTCACATGCCTCTAATTTTTGGTCGTTTTGCCTCTAGAGTTTATGATATTCTGGTGCCATGTTTGTGTTTGTTGTTTTGTGGCTTTGCATGCGTTGGCTGTCGGTCGAGGATGGGGGGAGGGGACCAAAGAGCTGGTGGTTGCAGACGAGCGCGTCGCGGTTGTTATTGCAAAAGCGTTCGAATATAACGTTGCGCCAGGTTATTGGCTCTCTTTGCCAACGTTGAGGTGAAGTGGTGGGCGAGTAGTTGTACTCGCGTGAATGGGGAGTCAGACGACCTCAACTGGCTTGGCGCGTGCACCACGTAGGAGCTGAAGGGTCAACTTGGTTATAATCTGAACCGTCCGATTAAAAATGACCTGACGGCTGCCCCTTTGACTGCATAAGACAACATATTAGATTAGAGCTAGGGTTTTGTAATATTGTTAAGGATTTTATCTTTGGGCCTAAACGGGCCAAATATATGTAATGCATTTTTTGGGTTTTAAAGATTGTAAAGGGAATTTTATTTTATTTAATTGTGTTTACATTTAATCAATGTTATGTATTTTTGTGTTTTTGTTTAATTCAACATAATGATAATAAAAGAAATAACTAAGAAATAAAAGTAACAAAATAAAAGATGAGTTATCAACCCGGACAAAAAATAGTGATGACAATGTCAATACGAGAAAAGAATGGAACAAAAGCTGTCGACAATAATTTTACATAAAACATTTCTATAAAAAAAAAAAGAAAACGAGGAACTTGTATATGTAGATATTGACCAATATAGAAAGACGCTTTGAACTTTTTAAAAGTAAAGTTTTTGGACCAATGGTCCAAACACCTAAATGTAATGCAAGTGAGATACAAATAAATAGTCGTGAGATATAAATATGACTTGAATTATGTTTTTTTGAAGAATTTTAATTACTTAATGGTGGATGCAATCACTTTGGCAGTTATGAAATATTTTATATGCGTCTAATTATTTTGTAGATCTATGTATAAGGTTATCCTTAAAAGATTTAAAATGCTAGAAACATTTGGAAGTTTCTGAGGAAATTTATTTAGATATTTCCCCTTGAATATTTATATTTTGGTGCATTTGGTATAATCGTCTTAATGAGGAAATACTATAAGAATGAAGCTCCTTATGCATTTTATAGAGGAGTTTGGGTCAAAATTCATTATGATAATTAAATATCATTAGAACTCTTGAAGAGCTTCGAATTGAAAACTCATGAATAGCTTTCAAAGCATTTGACTATTTAACGAAAATATTTGAGAAAAAAATCTTGAGATCAAATTTTGTCTTGACCTGAAGATCGAGCATTTAAATATGTCTATGTATATTATGAATATACATAAGTCGAAAGAATCTTAAAGAAGATTCTATATGGATAAAACATATATATTGAGTATCCTTATGATTGCAAGATTATTAGGTGTGAATAAATTTATCTTTGAAAGAAAGAATAAATAATTGGTATAGAATCAACATATATTAGTTGGCCAAAAACATTATCTAAATGCTACGAAGATCATTACTTTTAGATCTTTCAGAACTGAATGCTTCCTCAAATCTTGTTATGCACAAGGTAAAATTAAAAAATGTGTTTGGCAAACATATCTAGAAGATACGTGAATTATTTTACAAGACAAGATGCAATATATCTTGTGCAGAGATGATACAAAATTTATATCTCAATCAAAAGATAGATATGTCAAAGATGACAAAATAAAACATATTACTCAACAGTTTCATTCGAGTTTTTATGAGGGCAAAGTTTCATCCATTATGAGTTTTCATGAAAGAGAATAAATACGTGTTTCACAATATTTTTTTGGTGTGATTTTCAATGAGAACATTTTATGTGTATAAAAAATGTATGCATTGCGTATCATTGATATTAGGGTTTTTTTTTGTGCCTATAAATATAAATATTAAAAAAGAGTATTACACATAACATTACATTGAAAATAATACAAATTTTCATCTTTTTATTTTCTCTTTATTTTTTTATTCTTAATTTTATTATAAGATAGTTACAATGTACATACACTACATTAAAAATAATACAAATTTCTATCTTTTTATTATCTTTTTATTTTATTCTTGATTTTATTACAAGATAATTACAATGTACATACAACTCGCAGATAAAAAATATCATACGTTTTTTTACTGGACCAATAAACCACTTATTGGGTTCTCATTATTGTTTTTTAACATCACTTCATTATTGTTTTTTTTTCTGACATAACACTTAATTATTATTTGATTTATATCCAGAAGGGATAACAGATAGAAAAAAAAAACTTAGCTCAAACAATTCCTGCTCGAAAGGGATATCAATGTATTATTGAGATCAGAGTTTGGTTACGAAAACTGTCGGTCACGGTTTAATCAGAAACACGGACCAATTTAAACCTCATCATATCTCAAAAAGCTTATAGAAATTAAAAGAAAAACAGATTCTTTGAAGAAACACAGGCTTCAAATCTACAAGTAATCATAGAAAAAAAAGCCAATCATATCGTTGAAGTTTTATTTTTCTGATGAATGAGAAAAAAGGGGAAAAAACAAGATACAAGTAACCCTAACCCTCCACTTGAAAAATCCATTGGGAACGCCATAAACAGAAACAATGAAACTACGGCAAAGGTTTTGGGTTTCGGCAACTCTTTATACATATCTAATTAGGGTTGCTTCGACAAGCCCTATACTCAAACGATGCCGTTTTATTTTGGGCCCTCGAGAATGTAGTTGACTTAATTGGGCTTTTGAATTTCTTTTGTTAGTAAAAATTTACAAAATGTTTTACATGTCAGAAGTGGGATTTGAACCCACGCCCTCTTTCGAAGACCAGAACTTGAGTCTGGCGCCTTAGACCACTCGGCCATCCTGACTAGATAAAAACTTTTAGCTTCATATAGTTTATATAATTTAATTTATGCGTCCATTTTCCAAGCCATTCCTTCTACTCTTTTGTTTAAAATAAAATTATCTCAACTTTAATTTTCTAGTAAAATACATAGGCCCTGTTTGACAATTAGCGGATAGCGAATTACATTAGCTGATAGCTGACTGTATTAGCTGATTTGATTAGCGGATTGTATTAGCTGATTGTATAAAAGTGTTTGGTAAAATTAACTGATAGCTGTTAGATTATTTAAACAAGCAAAATGACATATAAGGACATGATTATATTCAATACTTGTTTGAATAGTTTATTAGTTATCAATATTTTGTATCTAATTATTATTAATTAGATCTATAAAATTATTTTTAATATAACTTTTTTAAACATATTCAAATTATTTATATATTAATCTATTATTTATATATTTATTTTAATATAATTTAATTAATTAATAAATTTAAATACATATATAAATATGTGATAATAAAAAATAAATAGGATTAGCCTATAAATAGGGTGAGAAAATATTTAATTTCGGTTATTTTAAGATTTTTTGTAACTGGTAAGGGTAAAAGACTCTTTACAACTCTAATATCAAACATCTAATCTCAAAAAGCTCCTATTATGAGCTTTTTCAAAATTAGCGGTTTCACCCCAATCCGCTCTTTCAATTCGATGTTTACCAAACAACAATATTAGCAGATTTGACTGGTCAAACCTCTAATTATGCCTCAAACCTCTAATTTTTGCCCAAACCTCTCTTTACCAAACAGGGCCATAAAAATAAAATTAAATCCATGCATTTTGCATTCATATTTTTATTTTTAATTATTCAAAATATGAATTTTTTTATCATAAATTGAGTGCGTTTTATTTTTCATTTTAAAAGATAAAAATCTCCTGCCCCTTTCCGGTGCTCTTATTTATGCCTTATACTAAAAATTAGGGTTAAAAGTTAAGGTTAAAGTTTAGGGTTAGTAATTAGGGAATTAGGGGTATGATGTGTTTTTTAGGATTTAAGGTTTATAGCTTAAGATTTGAAATTTAAAATTTTAATTTTTTAGTGTTTGGGCATAGAAAGAGGCATAAATTTTTTATACGAGGAGAAGGCCCTAAGCTTTTAGACCCATGATAGCATAATATGGATGAAGCTAAATGTTCTAGTTATCTAGTACAAAGATAAGTGTTATAGTATGGTACAAAAGTTAGCCTATTGGTTGGAAGAAGTAAAGGGTCTCTCTCCTTTCTTTGTTTATTAGCCTAACCTGTACTTTCTTTATAATCATACATCTTTGGCTGGTTTAAATATCTTATAGCATCTTGGTCTTGGAGAACAAGTTCCAGCACCCCCAAAGTTCACCTTCTTTTTGCAGGGATCCGAGAGCTTGTCCATTCCATCTTTCTCGAAAGACATCTTCTATACGAAATGCGAAGATATAATTTCATCACAATTATCAACACATATATCAATAGAAAATACCTTAAACACGACAAAAGAACACGCCCACACGAAAGGGATAGACGAATTCCTCGATGTATCGATATAGAAGGCTGATCAGCTCCCCTTGTTGAAGGACATGAAGTTATAACATACTCTTTTGATGCTCAGTCTATATGGTGGTGTGCCAATCAGTCCATTGCATTGAAGCCTTCCACTATAATCACTTGTTTCACAAGCTGGTTGCCAATTGGAGTTGAAGTTGCAAACTGCCCGTGCCAAATCCTGCCGCTCTATGTCCATGGTGCCTCAATCAGCCGAGTCTCATCTGACGGCAGACAGAATCCACCGTCTGCCATCACCACATGGCCAGCATTGGCTCCGGTTGTTGGCCATATAGGAAAAGGACACTTGTTGTGTATATAAAATGTGACATTATGTGCCGGTAGATGCTCTGCAACATTTATTTGCCTTCATGTTTCATCAGTTTTGGATTGAATTATCTAAGAACAAGTAAATGTTATCATGACATTAACACAAAGCAAGAGCAGTACTAAAGTAAGAGTAACTTGTAATGACTTCATTTTTTTTAATTCAATTTGGATCAAAGTTTTTAAACTATGTATATATATGAATTTGGAATTTTTTTTATCATTTATTGTTAGCTTTTTGCTTTGATTGTATTTTTTTTTTTTGGTTTTCTGCATTTCACTGGACTGATTTTGCACAAATATTGATTCATATTGAGGTAGACATTGGCTACAAAATTTTAAAATAGTCTAAATTTAAAACGAATATCAAACTCTTACTCACTAATTAAGGTAAGAGAAAACCTTTCACATATTTGGAGTGAGAATTGGGGGAGGGTTACCTTTCAAAGATTTGGAGTGAGAATTGGGGGGGGGGGGGGGGGGGGGCACTATTTCAAAGCCTTTACGGGAGAAATGATGAGATGTCCAATGAGTTATGATTGTGACTGTAATTTTTTCTCATAATTTTAAAGGTTAAACTTAGTCTATATTTATATACTCAAATATTTGGTCACCAAGAAACCTTATTTAATAAGATTCATTATCTAATATATATATTACTCATTAAAAGTAAGGAAAATACTTTGATGCACAAGCTTGTGTAAACTAAAGTTTACACAAGTCCTTTAATTTTAGGGTTTAGGGTTTAAGATTTTAGGTTAGGGTTTAGGGGTTTAGTATGTAGGGTATATAATTTAAGGTTTATGGTTAGAATTTAGAGTTTAGGGTTTAGGGCTTAGGGTTTAGGTTTTAGGTTGCTTGGGTTTGTGATTTAAATTTTAAATTTTATAAAAGGGTTGTGTAAAAAAAATTTACACAGCTTGTGCATCAAAATAAAACCCTAAAAGTAAACCCTAATTACCAAGTAATCTCCCACCACTAAAATTACAATAATATCCAATTTAATTTCCAATTAAAATTTGAGTCAGAATATAATACTCTGAAATATTAAGTCGAGTAAAAAAATTGAGTTATTCAAGTTGATGTGTCTTATTTTATGACTCAAACTTTAATTGATTTTTTAATACAAACGAATTTATGAAATTCGAGTTGAGTCGAGTTTATATACAAATTTAATTGTGATTTGTTTATTATGTTATAATATAGAGTTGTTCTAATTTAAACGACTTTATCTAATCATGTAAGATATACATATATATTTATATTCTTTTTCACATGTGTGAGTAATATTTGTAAAGTTATTTAATAAAAAAATATCATTCTAAATTTTAAAATATATTTATAAAGTTATTTTTAAATAATGAATTTTTGAGGATAAAATATTGACGAGAGTATAAAAGAGTCAATAAATTGATGACAAAAAAATGTACAAAAAAATTCATTTGAAGGACTAAACAGAATAAAATACAAAGTTAATAAATTAAATTTTAAAAAACAAAAGCCCTTAGGGCCTACCCAGTTATCGCTTTTAATTTGATTATTTTTTCTTTAATTTTAAATTAAAAAATTTAAAAATACTTTCTAAAAAATTTACAGTATATTTTTTTTAAAAGTAATGTTAAACTTAGTATCTTATCTTATATATTTATCCTTATTGTTTGAAATGTGAAAATTGTTTAATTTAAAAACCCAAAGGTAAATCTCATAATATGTTCTCTCTTCTCTAAGTAGCACAATCTCCCTGCTCTAAGTAGAACATTCTTTTTTTTTGACTTCTTCTTTTTCTCTTGTCTTTTTAAGTTTTGTCTACTACCTTGCTTTGATGTCGGATGTCCATGATAACCTTGCTCGTCTGGCAATCGACGAAGGTGAGGATGACTTTCTCCAGTATGATCCAGATGATACATTGTGCCCCCTACTTATGAACACTGCTTGTCGGTAGATTCCTGGCTACCAGTACTATTAACTTCCAATCTATGAAAGCCACTCTTACTAATGTGTGGAAAGCAGTTGGAGAGATTGCAATCACGGATATTGGTGAAGGGCGATTACTTTTCTGTTTGTTCAACCATATAGATGCTAATTGGATTGATTTAGGAGGGCCATGTATTTTAATTCACACCTTTTGATAATGCATAGATTGCAACAGGGTAAGATCCCAACGACGGTTCCTTTATCTCATCTGTACTATTGGATCTTAATCCATGACGTGGCCCATGATTTCATCTCTGAGAAGATTGCACGGTTGATTGAAAATTTCATTGGTACTTTTAAGGAATATGGCTTAGCGGCAACAACACTCAGATATAAACAAATAATGCGCATTCGCGTTTAAATCGATATCAATTTGCCTTTGAAACGCAGAAAGAAACTTATGTTAACAAATGGTAAGCCCCATTTTTGTCCATTTCGAATATGAAAAATTAACCCTATTTTGTTTCGTCTGTGGGTTATTAGGACATGGCGAAAACTTTTGCCTTGTTCGAGTTGCTAACACAGGTAAAGAAATCATCATGGCCTAGGATGCCTATTTACGCGCTCCTCGCCGTCGTGCGGTAGCTTTGACGAGCCCTTAGTTGCGTGATGAGCCTATGATTAAGGCTGATTTTTCAGCCCCAATCAGTGCTCAATCCAATCCAAATATGAGATGTTCTCCAGATAAGGCTAAATCTGTAAGGAGGTTATTGCTGATACTTCTCCGCCAATGAAGTCTTACTCCCCAATTGAGGCAAAGTCAACTATTATGGTCCTGGTTACTCCTAATGGGCTACCTCATCCTATTATTAATATTTTGGGCCGTACCGATGGGTTTGATATGCATATGCTTATTGTTGATGAAGACAACCCCATTGAGAGTTTGGAAGGCTCTAAACGAGATCATACACAAGACCCACCACCTGGATTTTCTGGTAGCACGGATTTGATTGGTGTCTCTTCCTCATCATCGCCCGGTCTTATTCAGGCCCACTAGACACAATGAAGATCATTAGTTAAAATGCCTGTGGGCTGGGGAAACTACAAGAAGTAAGACGAATCAGAAATAAACTGAGGCCTGTTTCTCCATAACTTTTGTTTCTTATGGAAACAAAACTCTCTGCAAATAAAATGGATCGTATCCGTGCTAGGTGTGGTTTTACTCAAGGTTTAGATATTGGTTCTCAAGGTTCAAGAGGGAGACCCACCTAGAGTTAGGATTAGGGTGGTAGCCTAATCCTAAACTTGATCTAGAACCATTGGTTGAACTTATGTATGGATGTTTATGCCTCGTATGATTTGTGAAATGTTTGATTATGTATATTGTGGTATACATGTGAGATGAGGCATGATTTTGTGATGCTTATGGCATGCATGGAAATGGTTCATGATTGTGATCATGGTGAGAACATGCTAAGCACGGAATTGATTTGAAATGAATGATGTGGAATGAGTTAAATGTTGGCACTAGTATGCTTGAGTACAAATGATAGATCATTAGGATGTTAGTGTGTACACATGAGTCAAAAGTCGCGCGTGGCCTTGGTGGCGTTGAGTCACCAAGGAGGAGTACGGGTTCGCCCGGAAATTGTATTTATATATAGTCGATGATGAGTGGAATCCCGTCGACGGGGCGTGAGGATGAGTGGAATCCCCTCCGCGAGACCGGTGATGAGTGTAATCCCACCGTGCGGTAAAGTGGTTGTTGGATGTGAGTTCCAACGTATTTATCCGCGTATTCGGGTCATAGCTAGGAGCCAATGTTGATTGATATGTGTATCAATGTGTTGTTGTATGTGATCCTTATTTGGATGTTTATATGTGTTTACATATGTTGCGAAATAGAGCTTGTTGAGCATGGCATTTAATTGAATATTGTTCATGCATCTTTATCTTGTGGCTCTTGTGGATCCTTGGTAATTGTGTGTTTACCTTGGCTAAGATCGTGCTTGGACCCTGCAATGTTGAGGTTTGTTTTTAAGAGCTTACCCTCACTAAGCTTTATTGCTTACGCTCTCTTTGTTCAACATTGCAGATCCTTAGTTCATGGGTTGCTAGCGCAAGTGGAGGGCCTCCAAGTGTGGTTGTTGACTTGAGTTCATCAAGTATGAGTTTTTATGTTTTGGACATGTAATAGTTAAGCAATGGGATGTATGCTTTGTTGGTTGTGTAGGAGCATGTTTGGACTCCTTAGAGCCAGGATTCATCACAAAAGCTAGATAGGCTTCGCAACCTTGCCTCAGCATCCTGCTCGCCTCCAAGGTAGACACCACATTGGCAAGAAACTTCACATTCTCACCAACCACAACAACTTCATAATCATCCGCAAGCTTAAGCGAAACTTGCTTGTTTTCACAATCCACAACAGCACGATGCTCAGCAAGCCAATCCATACCAAGGATTACATCAAAACCATAAAAGGGCAACTCCATAAGATCAACATGAAAAACATGTTCTTGAACAACCAAGGGACACCTTCTATAAAGCTTTCGAGTCACAACAGTCTCACCAAAAAAACTAGTGACACGAACACCAACATCCAAAGACTCAACAGGCAAACCAAGCAATTCAGCATGCTCACGCAAAATGTATGAATGCGTAGATCCAGAATCTATCAAAGAAAGCAATGACAAGGATTGCAAAGTAAAGGTACCTGCAATCACATCCGCATCATTCCTTCCCTCACGCTGAGCATACACCCTCGCTTGGCCTCCACCTTCAGGCTGAATAGCCACAACATGGGCCACTCCACGACCACCTTCCTCTCTCCTCTGGAAATTACCACGGCCGCGCCCACGACCTCTCTGCGGTGCAGCAACAACAGGAGCACGCACCTGATCACCAGCCAACCTAGGACAATCTCGCCTCAAATGGTCTGCGGATCCACAATTCCAACACCCATGACCAGCTGCCGCAACAGGAGCTTGCACCTCTCTCACAGCACGAGGACAGTCACGCTTCATGTGACCACGTGAACCAC
This sequence comes from Hibiscus trionum, assembly GCA_030270665.1. Lineage (NCBI taxonomy): Eukaryota > Viridiplantae > Streptophyta > Magnoliopsida > Malvales > Malvaceae > Hibiscus > Hibiscus trionum. The sequence goes on along the minus strand of BSYR01000021.1, from coordinate 38,164,862 downwards.
AGATCCAACAAGCACTCGGATCAGCTCTGGCATTGCCTCCTCTAGCAGGTGCACCACCACCTCTCTTAACTGAAGACTGATACTTCTGATCACGTCCCCTCTTGTTCCGTCCACCTCCGGAACTATATTCAGCAGCTCGCTTGCCAGCACCCTTAGCAGACAAACTCAGGTTCATCTCAATATCCTTGGCTCGGCCCACCAACACATCAAAATCATCATACTCGGTAGCCAGCACGTACATCTTCACATCCGTCTCCAAACCATAACGGAACCTTTCACACCTCTCTCGCTCATCAGGTACCAGCTCAGGTGCATACTGACTGAGTCGCACAAACTGCACTTCATACTCAGCCACACTCATGCTCCCTTGGGTAAGAGACATGAATTCACGCTTCTTCTCATCAAGATATCTCACACCAAGATATCTCCGCTTGAACACATTCTGAAAGAATGTCCAAGTCACATCAGCTTCTGTCATCCCAGCAATAGTGGTTGTCCACCACGTATATGCATCCTTCTGCAGCAAGGACACAACACAGCCAAGCTTCTGCACATCAGTGCAACTCATCTGACCCAAGATTCGCTTGGTACTCTCTAGCCAAGCTTCAGAACTCTCAGCAGACATACCCCTGAACTCAGTCCCACCAAGACTGCGCAGACGCTCCAAAGGTAGTCTAACTCCAGCATCTTCCTGATGCCCCGCTCCACGAGCCCCAGCTACTGCTGCTTGAAAAGCACCAGCAATAGCTTGCACTAACATCGTCATATCAGGCATAGCTTGCCCCTGACCAGCCTCAGGTCCAGCAGCTCCAGCACCAGCTGCAGCTCCAGCTTCCTCAGCCCCAGCACCACCACCACCAGGTGGAGGAGGAGGTAACACCGCACTACCCGTGTTTTCCTCATTCTCGTTCTCATTAGGAGCCGTAGCTCGCACATTACCTCGTAACTCTCTACGTGGTGCCATACTTTTACCATGCAATCACAATACAAACAAAACGAAGTCAGGCCCAGCAAGGTAAGCAATCCAAGTATTCAAGCTCAATTTCATTCAAAATCAACACCATTTCATTAGCTTTTATCTGGCAATGGGTACCCACAACATGCTACACCACAATATACATCTCAATTGTATCCAAATCACAAACCACTAAACATGCTTTCGATCAACAAGCATACAAGGCATACATACTTCAATCATGCACACATTCATTCCCAATTACTCGAGAACCTGGCTCTGATACCACCAAATGTAACCCCCTTAACCCGGCCTAGACGGTTGACCCGAATTAAGAAAGTCACACGGGGAAAACCAAAGTCAACCCGATAGTCAACCTTGATTAACGACCCTTTTTTTTCTTTTTAAACTTGTCTAGATGCATATTAATCCTTAGATATGATCATACAACAGCATACTCAAAGATCATAAACATCAGAGATCAAACAGGGACCCAATTGAACAAATTACAACTTTAGGGACCAAATTGTAATTTCTGATTTATATGAGGACTTAACCCAAATTAAAGTTACCAACTTGAAATTAATCAGGTTTCATGCTTCTCTGTGAAATTTCAGCTCAAAAGGACTTCCCAAACTCATACAATTGCACAAACAAGATTCAGGACCAAAATGCAAACAATTCAAAACATTTAACTGCCAATGTCAGCCCCTAACGGTCACCCGTTCCGAAACAGGCAGAGCCCGTTTCGAAACGCGGGGCCGTTCCGCAACGCGTACCGAAACACGGGCTGGCAGTAGCCAAACCGTTTCGGAACGGTCCCTCCCGTTTCGAACGCCTGGGCTTGTTTAAGGCACCCGTTCCGAAACGGTAGGTGCTGTTCCGAAACACCCTGCACATTTTACCCCAAAATGCATACTTAAACATGCAATTAAACAACCAATCATGCTCCAAATGCCACCAAACTTTACCAACATGCAATTCAACATATATGAGACATACTTGCATCAACAATTCATCAAAACATCCACATATATGAAAAGCCCCAAATCTATAGGCATGCTTCCTACACAAGCAACCATTCAAGCATAAACTTTCAATTCAAGCATATAATGGCCAACCACAAAAACCAGCATTCTCAACAACATTCAACATACTTAGGGAGTTCAAAACATCTCCCAAAACATACACATAGGTCCCCCATTGCCAAATTACCAAAAGCTAAATGTACTTAAGGAAACCTTCCATACTTTGAGCTTTACTTCCACTTGAATGCTTGCCTTCCTTGCTGCCCTCAAAGTACTTTAATGTTCTGCATTATTGATTTGAGAAAACAAAGAGAGCGTAAGCAAAAGCTTAGTGAGGAATGCTCAACAAAACCATCCAATAATGCATTTATAAAACACTTTATAAATCATGCTTCAAATCATCATTTACACATGCTCAAAAGCATACTTAAACATGCATCTCATGCATCATATCACAACATGTCATATTGGCCACAAGTGATAAGTTCCATTTCTTTAAAAACAAGTTCATCAACTTTCACCCCAAGGACTTTTAAACACCTTGGCCCCAAGGACTTTTAAACACCTTGGCCCATGGACTTTTAAACACCATGGCAAGGACCACACAAGGACTTTTAAACACCTTTGTGTCCTTAACAAGTTCACCTCAAGGACTTTTAAACACCTTGACCCCAAGGACTTTTAAACACCTTGGCCATGGACTTTTAAACACCATGATAATAATCACCCCAAGGACTTTTAAACACCTTGGCCCCAAGGACTTTTAAACACCTTGGCCCATGGACTTTTAAACACCATGGAAAGGACCACACAAGGACTTTTAACCACCTTTGTGTCCGTAGCAAGAATCATCCAAGGACTTTTAACCACCTTGATGTTCTTAAGTAAACAAGGCTCACTCAAGGACTTTTAACCACCTTAGTGACCTTAACCTTTTCAAAACATCACTTGCCAATATACATCATTATCATCAATTTATCCACTGTTTTAAAGCATTAAACCAAGCCATATTCATCATGCATTTAAAAGCATCAAACCACATTCAATCAATGTTCAAAAACAAGGAACTCTTACCTTGAGCTTCCTTCAACATATGGCTTACAAAAACAGCAATAACCATGCTAAATCATGCTTTCAAAACAGAGTTTAAAACATGCAATAAACCACATTGCACAACAATCAAATCATGGCCACCACTAGAGAGTATTTCCGAAAACTTACACTTGAGCTTAGCAAAGTTGTTTAGACTTAAACTAAGCTCCCAAGACATTGGTTTCAAAGCCGAAAACCCAATTTCACTCACCGATTCCGTTTCGCCTCTTGCCGAAACACCAAATCAAGCTTCCGGATCACCACCACTTGGATCCAAAGATGACTCCCCTGTTTTAACACATTAAAACAATAGATTAATGCATCATCATGCATTAATAGCTTCAATGAAAGCACCTAAACTCGCTGCTCTCATCCACACTCCATTTTCGGCCACCAAACACAACCGAAAATGCATCCAAACCACTTTTCAACAAAGCCCAGCCATTAACCATCAAAACCTAACATCCTTTAACATCATTTAACATCTAAAAAGAACCTAATAACATCCTTATACCTCCAGCAACACCAGATCCACAAGATCACCTCAAAAACAAACAAGAATCACAAGCTAAACTTAGGAAACTCAACCTATCCGGGATTGCATCAATCAAAACTCAATTCCTTATCAATTTAGAGTTCAAATAACATCAAAAACACATCTCAAATCACAGATTTAACAGATCAAACGAAAATCATCAAAAATCACCAAATCTTGCATTATAAGCCAAGATCCATTTCACAACTTAAAAGCCTTAAATAAAACATCAATTAAGGATTGAAAACTTGGGAATTTCAGTAAAGAACTAATAGTTTAGAGGAGAAGGACGTTCTTACCTCCAAACTTGAGTTTCTCCTCTTTTTGGAATCAAAAACCTTGATGAATCAAGTAGCAAATGATGAGGTTTTGTAGATATGATGATTAGGAATCAAAAGAGAGTTGAAAGGAGAGATTTAGGTGAGAAAATCAGAAACAATTCTCTGGAAAGAAAGTGTTTGGGTTGAGAGAAAATGAGAGAAAAGAAAATAGGAAGTTAGTTATCAAAATGGCCAAAATGGCTTTCCCTCCTCTTTTGATATGTTTTAAAATCAGAATATAGCTTAAAATATCTTAGAAAATCTGGAGAAACTACTTTTGGAATAATAGCTCCTTAAAGATTCAAAGTTTCAACCCTTTCGAAAATAGTCACAAAACTTTCAAAAATTACATTTTGGTCACTAGCCAAAATGTCACCCTTCCAAAACTCATTTTCCAAAATTGATTTCACAGTTCACTTAATTATATTAAAAGATGATTTTAGAACATTTTTCCATATTTTTAATGCAACCCAAACTAGGCTTTCCTAATTTCACCTTTTTAGATTCGAACAACACTTTGACCAAACCGGTCAATGCCCAAAACTCCTAAGCCCAAAACCGGGGCGTTACAACTCTCCCCCCCTTAAGAAATTTCGTCCCCGAAATTTACCTGAAGGAAAGAGATAAGGAAACTGCTTCAGCATGTCTTCCTTCCGCTCCCACGTGGCTTCCTCAACACCTCGATGCTTCCACAGCACCTTCACCAACTCAATGGTCTTGCCACGAAGAACCTTGCTATCCGAATCCAGAACCTTCACCGGTTCCTCATCATAGGTCAAATCCGGATTCAAAACCACTTCCTCCACATGCATCACATGCGAAGGATCAGATCTATACTTTCGGAGCATAGAAACATGGAACACATCATGAATCTTCTCCAACTCTTGAGGTAACCTCAAACGATACGCAACAGGACCCACACGCTCAACCACCTCATATGGTCCAATGTACCTAGGGCTCAACTTACCCTTCCGGCCAAACCTCATCACTTTCTTCCAAGGCGAAACCTTCAAGAACACACGGTCACCCACCGCATACTCTATCTCCTTACGCTTCAAATCCGCGTAAGACTTTTGCCGATCAGAAGCTGCCTTCAAATGCTCACAAATGAGCTTTACCTTCTCTGTGGTCCCTTTCAACAAGGCCGGCATCGAAACCAACCTTTGACCAGTTTCAGCCCAACAAAGAGGAGTCCTACACTTCCTCCCGTACAAAGCCTCATAAGGTGCCATCTGTATACTTGCCTGATAACTATTGTTATAAGCAAACTCAACCAAAGGCAAATGCTTCTCCCAAGAACCTTGGAACTCAATCACGCAGCACCTCAACATATCCTCCAAAATCTGGATAACTCGCTCAGACTGACCATCCGACTGAGGATGATAGGATGTACTGAAATGCAACCTTGTACCCAGAGCTTGATGCAAACACTGCCAGAAACGCGATGTGAACCTCGGATCCCTATCCGACACAATCGACTTAGGCACACCATGCAGCCGCACAATCTCAACAATGTACAGCTCCGCAAGCTTATCCAAAGAAAACGTAGTATGCACAGGCAAGAAATGCGCACACTTCGTCAGGCGATCCACAATCACCCACACCGAATTCTTCTTCGATGGAGACAAAGGTAAACCAGATACAAAATCTATGGTAACCCTTTCCCACTTCCATTCAGGGATTTTCAACGGTTGCAACAACCCTGAAGGAAACTGATGCTCAGCCTTAACTCGCTGACACACCAAACACTTGCTCACAAACTCCGCAACATCTTTCTTCAAACCCACCCAATAGTACTCATCACGAAGATCACGGTACATCTTAGTACTACCAGGGTGCATAGCAAAAGGACTACTATGACCTTCAGTCAGAATAGCACGCCTCAACTCAGCATCAGCAGGCACTACTATCTGACTCCCAAAACACAACACACCATCATCATTAAAGCAGAAATCCGAAGGTCTGCCCTCCGCGATATCCTGAACATGCGACACCAAGGAATCATCCAGCAACTGCTTATCCTTGATCAACTGAACCAAAGATGGTTTCACTTGCAACTCAGCAACAAGACCACCATCTTGCGATATGCTCAAGCTAGCAAACATAGCCCTCAGCTCAACAACTACTTTCATACTCAAGGCATCCGCTACAACATTAGCTTTTCCAGGATGATACTCAATCGTCAGATCATAATCCTTGAGCAACTCCAACCAACGCCGCTGCCTAAGATTCAACTCCTTCTGAGACATCAGATACCTCAAACTCTTGTGATCTGTGTACACAGTACACTTCTCACCATACAGATAATGTCTCCAGATCTTCAGAGCAAAAACCACTGCAGCCAGCTCAATATCATGCGTAGGGTAATTGTGCTCATGCACTTTCAACTGCCGCGACGCATAAGCCACCACCTTACCCTCCTGCATCAGCACACACCCCAAACCAACATAGGATGCATCACTGTAAACCACAAACTCTTTCCCTGATTCAGGCTGAATCAAGATAGGAGCTTGCGTCAAAGCCGCCTTAAGCTTCTCGAAAGCCTGCTGTCTCGCTTCCGTCCACTCATACTTAACATCCTTTTGCAACAGCTTCGTCAAAGGAGCAACAATCTTGGAAAAACCATCCACAAACCTTCGGTAGTATCCCGCCAAACCAAGGAAACTACGAACTTCATGAACAGACTTAGGAACTTTCCAATTCATCACCGCCTCAATCTTCTGAGGATCAACACGAATCCCCTCAGCTGAGACCACATGCCCAAGGAAAACCACCTCCCTTAACCAGAACTCACACTTGCTCAGCTTAGCATAAAGCTGATTCTCCAACAAAGCTTGCAAAACAATCCTCAAATGCTCTTCATGCTCATCCTCAGTACGCGAGTACACGAGGATATCATCAATGAACACCACAACAAACTTGTCCAGGTATTCATGAAACACACGATTCATCATGTCCATGAAAGCAGCAGGAGCATTTGTCAAACCAAACGGCATCACAAGGAACTCATAATGCCCATATCTTGTCCTGAAAGCTGTCTTAGGCACATCCACATCCTTCACCTTCAACTGATAATACCCTGACCTCAAGTCAATCTTAGAGAACACAACAGCTCCCCGAAATTGATCAAAGAGATCATCAATCCTCGGCAAAGGATACCGATTCTTGATAGTCAACTTGTTCAGCTGACGGTAATCAATGCACATTCTCATAGTGCCATCCTTCTTCTTCACAAACAAGACCGGTGCTCCCCAAGGTGACATACTCGGCCGGATGAAACCACGATCAAGCAACTCTTGCAACTGCGTCTTCAGCTCCTTCAGCTCCTTAGGTGCCATTCTATAGGGAGTAATGGACACAGGAGTTGTATTCTCAAACAGCTCAATTCCAAACTCCACCTCGCGGTTAGGAGGTAAACCAGACAACTCCTCAGGAAAAACACCAGGAAACTCCTTCACAACTCTGATATCTTGCACCCTCAACTCCTTAGAGCCAGGATTCATCACAAAAGCTAGATAGGCTTCGCAACCTTGCCTCAGCATCCTGCTCGCCTCCAAGGTAGACACCACATTGGCAAGAAACTTCACATTCTCACCAACCACAACAACTTCATAATCATCCGCAAGCTTAAGCGAAACTCGCTTGTTTTCACAATCCACAACAGCACGATGCTCAGCAAGCCAATCCATACCAAGGATTACATCAAAACCATAAAAGGGCAACTCCATAAGATCAACATGAAAAACATGTTCTTGAATAACCAAGGGACACCTTCTATAAAGCTTTCGAGTCACAACAGTCTCACCAAAAGAACTAGTGACACGAACACCAACATCCAAAGACTCAACAGGCAAACCAAGCAATTCAGCATGCTCACGCAAAATGTATGAATGCGTAGATCCAGAATCTATCAAAGAAAGCAATGACAAGGATTGCAAAGTAAAGGTACCTGCAATCACATCCGCATCATTCCTTCCCTCACGCTGAGCATACACCCTCGCTTGGCCTCCACCTTCAGGCTGAATAGCCACAACATGGGCCACTCCACGACCACCTTCCTCTCTCCTCTGGAAATTACCACGGCCGCGCCCACGACCTCTCTGCGGCGCAGCAACAACAGGAGCACGCACCTGATCACCAGCCAACCTAGGAAAATCTCGCCTCAAATGGTCTGCGGATCCACAATTCCAACACCCATGACCAGCTGCCGCAACAGGAGCTTGCACCTCTCTCACAGCACGAGGACAGTCACGCTTCATGTGACCACGTGAACCACAGATCCAACAAGCACTCGGATCAGCTCTGGCATTGCCTCCTCTAGCAGGTGCACCACCACCTCTCTTAACTGAAGACTGATACTTCTGATCACGTCCCCTCTTGTTCCGTCCACCTCCGGAACTATATTCAGCAGCTCGCTTGCCAGCACCCTTAGCAGACAAACTCAGGTTCATCTCAATATCCTTGGCTCGGCCCACCAACACATCAAAATCATCATACTCGGTAGCCAGCACGTACATCTTCACATCCGTCTCCAAACCATAACGGAACCTTTCACACCTCTCTCGCTCATCAGGTACCAGCTCAGGTGCATACTGACTGAGTCGCACAAACTGCACTTCATACTCAGCCACACTCATGCTCCCTTGGGTAAGAGACATGAATTCACGCTTCTTCTCATCAAGATATCTCACACCAAGATATCTCCGCTTGAACACATTCTGAAAGAATGTCCAAGTCACATCAGCTTCTGCCATCCCAGCAATAGTGGTTGTCCACCACGTATATGCATCCTTCTGCAGCAAGGACACAACACAGCCAAGCTTCTGCACATCAGTGCAACTCATCTGACCCAAGATTCGCTTGGTACTCTCTAGCCAAGCTTCAGAACTCTCAGCAGACATACCCCTGAACTCAGTCCCACCAAGACTGCGCAGACGCTCCAAAGGTAGTCTAACTCCAGCATCTTCCTGATGCCCCGCTCCACGAGCCCCAGCTACTGCTGCTTGAAAAGCACCAGCAATAGCTTGCACTAACATCGTCATATCAGGCATAGCTTGCCCCTGACCAGCCTCAGGTCCAGCAGCTCCAGCACCAGCTGCAGCTCCAGCTTCCTCAGCCCCAGCACCACCACCACCAGGTGGAGGAGGAGGTAACACCGCACTACCCGTGTTTTCCTCATTCTCGTTCTCATTAGGAGCCGTAGCTCGCACATTACCTCGTAACTCTCTACGTGGTGCCATACTTTTACCATGCAATCACAATACAAACAAAACGAAGTCAGGCCCAGCAAGGTAAGCAATCCAAGTATTCAAGCTCAATTTCATTCAAAATCAACACCATTTCATTAGCTTTTATCTGGCAATGGGTACCCACAACATGCTACACCACAACATACATCTCAATTGTATCCAAATCACAAACCACTAAACATGCTTTCGATCAACAAGCATACAAGGCATACATACTTCAATCATGCACACATTCATTCCCAATTACTCGAGAACCTGGCTCTGATACCACCAAATGTAACCCCCTTAACCCGGCCTAGACGGTTGACCCGAATTAAGAAAGTCACACGGGGAAAACCAAAGTCAACCCGATAGTCAACCTTGATTAACGACCCTTTTTTTTCTTTTTAAACTTGTATAGATGCATATTAATCCTTAGATATGATCATACAACAGCATACTCAAAGATCATAAACATCAGAGATCAAACAGGGACCCAATTGAACAAATTACAACTTTAGGGACCAAATTGTAATTTCTGATTTATATGAGGACTTAACCCAAATTAAAGTTACCAACTTGAAATTAATCAGGTTTCATGCTTCTCTGTGAAATTTCAGCTCAAAAGGACTTCCCAAACTCATACAATTGCACAAACAAGATTCAGGACCAAAATGCAAACAATTCAAAACATTTAACTGCCAATGTCAGCCCCTAACGGTCACCCGTTCCGAAACAGGTAGAGCCCGTTTCGAAACGCGGGGCCGTTCCGCAACGCGTACCGAAACACGGGCTGGCAGTAGCCAAACCGTTTCGGAACGGTCCCTCCCGTTTCGAACGCCTGGGCTTGTTTAAGGCATCCGTTCCGAAACGGTAGGTGCTGTTCCGAAACACCCTGCACATTTTACCCCAAAATGCATACTTAAACATGCAATTAAACAACCAATCATGCTCCAAATGCCACCAAACTTTACCAACATGCAATTCAACATATATGAGACATACTTGCATCAGCAATTCATCAAAACATCCACATATATGAAAAGCCCCAAATCTATAGGCATGCTTCCTACACAAGCAACCATTCAAGCATAAACTTTCAATTCAAGCATATAATGGCCAACCACAAAAACCAGCATTCTCAACAACATTCAACATACTTAGGGAGTTCAAAACATCTCCCAAAACATACACATAGGTCCCCCATTGCCAAATTACCAAAAGCTAAATGTACTTAAGAAAACCTTCCATACTTTGAGCTTTACTTCCACTTGAATGCTTGCCTTCCTTGCTGCCCTCAAAGTACTTTAATGTTCTGCATTATTGATTTGAGAAAACAAAGAGAGCGTAAGCAAAAGCTTAGTGAGGAATGCTCAACAAAACCATCCAATAATGCATTTATAAAACACTTTATAAATCATGCTTCAAATCATCATTTACACATGCTCAAAAGCATACTTAAACATGCATCTCATGCATCATATCACAACATGTCATATTGGCCACAAGTGATAAGTTCCATTTCTTTAAAAACAAGTTCATCAACTTTCACCCCAAGGACTTTTAAACACCTTGGCCCCAAGGACTTTTAAACACCTTGGCCCATGGACTTTTAAACACCATGGCAAGGACCACACAAGGACTTTTAAACACCTTTGTGTCCTTAACAAGTTCACCTCAAGGACTTTTAAACACCTTGACCCCAAGGACTTTTAAACACCTTGGCCATGGACTTTTAAACACCATGATAATAATCACCCCAAGGACTTTTAAACACCTTGGCCCCAAGGACTTTTAAACACCTTGGCCCATGGACTTTTAAACACCATGGAAAGGACCACACAAGGACTTTTAACCACCTTTGTGTCCGTAGCAAGAATCATCCAAGGACTTTTAACCACCTTGATGTTCTTAAGTAAACAAGGCTCACTCAAGGACTTTTAACCACCTTAGTGACCTTAACCTTTTCAAAACATCACTTGCCAATATACATCATTATCATCAATTTATCCACTGTTTTAAAGCATTAAACCAAGCCATATTCATCAAGCATTTAAAAGCATCAAACCACATTCAATCAATGTTCAAAAACAAGGAACTCTTACCTTGAGCTTCCTTCAACATATGGCTTACAAAAACAGCAATAACCATGCTTTCAAAACAGAGTTTAAAATATGCAATAAACCACATTGCACAACAATCAAATCATGGCCACCACTAGAGAGTATTTCCGAAAACTTACACTTGAGCTTAGCAAAGTTGTTTAGACTTAAACTAAGCTCCCAAGACATTGGTTTCAAAGCCGAAAACCCAATTTCACTCACCGATTCCGTTTCGCCTCTTGCCGAAACACCAAATCAAGCTTCCGGATCACCACCACTTGGATCCAAAGATGACTCCCCTGTTTTAACACATTAAAACAGTAGATTAATGCATCATCATGCATTAATAGCTTCAATGAAAGCACCTAAACTCGCTGCTCTCATCCACACTCCATTTTCGGCCACCAAACACAACCGAAAATGCATCCAAACCACTTTTCAACAAAGCCCAGCCATTAACCATCAAAACCTAACATCCTTTAACATCATTTAACATCTAAAAAGAACCTAATAACATCCTTATACCTCCAGCAACACCAGATCCACAAGATAACCTCAAAAACAAACAAGAATCACAAGCTAAACTTAGGAAACTCAACCTATCCGGGATTGCATCAATCAAAACTCAATTCCTTATCAATTTAGAGTTCAAATAACATCAAAAACACATCTCAAATCACAGATTTAACAGATCAAACGAAAATCATCAAAAATCACCAAATCTTGCATTATAAGCCAAGATCCATTTCACAACTTAAAAGCCTTAAATAAAACATCAATTAAGGATTGAAAACTTGGGAATTTCAGTAAAGAACTGACAGTTTAGAGGAGAAGGACATTCTTACCTCCAAACTTGAGTTTCTCCTCTTTTTGGAATCAAAAACCTTGATGAATCAAGTAGCAAATGATGAGGTTTTGTAGATATGATGATTAGGAATCAAAAGAGAGTTGAAAGGAGAGATTTAGGTGAGAAAATCAGAAACAATTCTCTGGAAAGAAAGTGTTTGGGTTGAGAGAAAATGAGAGAAAAGAAAATAGGAAGTTAGTTATCAAAATGGCCAAAATGGCTTTCCCTCCTCTTTTGATATGTTTTAAAATCAGAATATAGCTTAAAATATCTTAGAAAATCTGGAGAAACTACTTTTGGAATAATAGCTCCTTAAAGATTCAAAGTTTCAACCCTTTCGAAAATAGTCACAAAACTTTCAAAAATTTCATTTTGGTCACTAGCCAAAATGTCACCCTTCCAAAACTCATTTTCCAAAATTGATTTCACAGTTCACTTAATTATATTAAAAGATGATTTTAGAACATTTTCCCATATTTTTAATGCAACCCGAACTAGGCTTTCCTAATTTCACCTTTTTAGATTCGAACAGCACTTTGACCAAACCGGTCAACGCCCAAAACTCCTAAGCCCAAAACCGGGGCGTTACATATAGTCCAAAAGCCATCAACTGTAGAGCCACCTGTTCTAGATCTTAAGCCCCTGCCAGGACAACTCAAATATGTTTTCCTTAGATTAAATGATATGTTGCCCGTAATCATCTCTTCCAAGTTGATGCAGGAACATGAACAACAGCTGATAGGGATGCTGCAGCAGCACAAAAGGGCTATTGGATGGACGATAGATGATATCCAAGGCATCATCCCGACACTATGCATGCATAAAATCCTCTTAGAGGATGATCATAAGCCGACCATTGATGCCCAGAGACGTCTGAATGATGTTATGCGAGAGGTGGTTCGTAAAGAGATCATCAAATGGCTAGATGCTGGAATAATTTATGCCATCTCAGATAGCAAGTGCGTGAGCCCGGTACAGTGTGTTCCTAAGAAAGGAGGAATAACCGTGGTAACCAACAAAGAAAACGAGTTAATCCCAACCAGGACTGTGACTGGTTGGAGGGTTTGTATGGACTACTGGAAGCTTAACAAGGCTACCCGGAATGACCACTTTCCCTTGCCTTTTATTGATCAAATGCTTGATAGATTAGCGGGAAAGCCTTACTACTGTTTTCTTGATGGATACTCAGGTTATAAACAAATAGCCATCGCACCGGAGGATCAAGAGAAGACGACGTTCACTTGCCCATACGATACTTATGCTTTTCGGAGGATGCCATTCGGACTTTGGAACGCACCAGCTACTTTCCAAAGGTGTATGATGGCGATATTCTCTGACATGGTGGAGGATTTCCTGGAGATATTCATGGATGATTTCTCTGTCTTTGGAGATAACTTTGAGAGCTGCCTACGCAACTTGCAGAAAGTGCTCGAGAGATGCGAGAAAGCAAACTTGGTATTAAACTGGGAAAAATGTCACTTCATGGTGGATGAAGGGATAGTCCTAGGCCATAAAGTAAGCTGTCGCGGCATAGAAGTCGACAGAGCTAAGATCGAGGTAATCGAAAAGCTGCCGCCACCCACCACAGTCAAGGGAATCATGAGTTTTTTAGGGCATGCTGGTTTTTATCGAAGGTTTATTGCAAACTTTTCAAAGATCACCAAACCTTTATGCCATCTTCTGGAGCAGAACCGTCCCTTCGACTTCAACACTGAATGTACTGAGGCATTCAAGGTTCTGAAAGAAAAGCTGGTAACAGCCCTAATAGTATAGCCACCAGATTGGAAACTACCATTTGAGATTATGTGTGATGCTAGTGACTATGCTGTCGGGGCAGCACTTGGGCAGAGGAAAAACAAGCTCTTTCATGTCATATACTATGCCAGCAAAACATTGAATGACGCCCAAGTAAATGACACCACAACAAAGAAGGAATTGTTAGCTGTGGTGTTCTCTATTGACAAGTTCCGTTCATATATACTTTGAACGAAGGTCATAGTCCACACAGACCACTCTGCATTGAGGTATCTGTTCGCCAAAAAAGATGCAAAGCCTAGACTGATACGTTGGATTCTGCTACTGCAAGAGTTCGACCTTGAGATCAAGGACAAAAAGAGGACAGAGAATCAAGTTGCAGATCACTATTCAAGACCAGAGAAAGGAAAAAGTCTCCCAGCAGATGAGACACACATACTGGAGACCTTCCCTGACGAGCAGCTGTTCGCTGCCACAAGCATTGCCGCGACAGCCATGGCGTCAGGTAAGTTTTCTGAACTCCTCTGGTATGCTGATTTTGTTAATTATTTAGTTAGCAGAATAACTCCCCCTCACCTTAACTATCAAGTTAGGAAGAGGTTCCAAAATGATGTTAAGCATTATTATTGGGACGAACCTCTTCTTTTCAAATATTGTGCAGATCAGGTTATTAGGAGATGCATACCACAGGATGAACAAGAAGCTGTGCTTCATCACTGCCATACTTCACAATATGGAGGACACTTGGGTGGTAACAAAACTGCTGCCAAGGTTTTGCAGTCAGGATTTTATTGGCCGTCACTGTTCAAAGATGCTCAGACATTCTACAAAAACTGTGACATATGTCAACGGACTGGAAACATCTCAAGGAGACATGAGATGCCACTGCAAAACATTCTTGAAGTCGAAATCTTCGACGTTTGGGGGATTGATTTTATGGGACCATTCCCAACTTCATGTGGGAACTTATATATTCTCCTGGCAGTGGACTATGTGTCCAAATGGGTTGAAGCGATCGCTACTCAAAAAAATGATGCCAAGACGGTTAAGAGGTTTTTGCATAAAACATATTTTCCAGATTTGGCATCCCCAAGGCGATCATCAGTGATGAAGGGAGGCATTTCGATAATAGGGTTATAGCTGCTGCCTTAAGGAAGTATGGTGTCAAACATCGAATCGCAACATCATACCACCCTCAGACCAATGGACAGGCTGAAATATCGAACAGAGAGGTTAAGAACATTCTTGAAAAGATGGTTAAGCCAACTCAGAAGGACTGGTCTCTACACCTCAAGGATGCATTATGGGCCTACAGAACAACATTCAAAACTCCATTGGGAATGTCACCCTACCGGCTGATTTATGGAAAAACATGCCATCTACCTGTTGAGATTGAGCACAGAGCAGACTGGGCCATCAAGGCAGTGAATATGGACTTGGAAAAAGCAGGACAAAAGGCTACTTGATCTGAATGAGATTCAAGAAATTCGAGCAATGGCCTATGACAACGCAAGAATCTATAAAGACAAGACAAAGAAGGGGCATGACAAGAAGTTGCTGCCACGACAGTTCTGCCCAGGGCAGCTTGTGTTGTTGTTCAACTCTAGGTTGAAACTCTTCCCAGGAAAGTTGAAATTTAGCTGGTCCGACCCATTCCAAGTGGTGCAAGTTTTTCCCCATGGTGCCATCACAATCAGATCTTTAAAAGACGGGCACCAATTTAAAGTCAACGGACATAGATTGAAGCATTACTAGGGGACTGAAGCCCCAAGAATGCAAGAAGTGGTTACTTTAGGAGATGCCCCTCCTGGCATCCCTAATTTAACCTAATTTTATTTTGTTATTTATTATTTATATATATTAGGTAATTAGAATTATTATATTTTTAGGAACTAAGTTTTATTTTTATTATTTTTAGGAAATAAACGAGACAAGGAGAAGAGGAGAAGTAAATCCAGCCCACCATCTTTCCATCAGCCCAAAAAGCCCAACTTAGGAGCCTGCCGTTACAGCTGTCGCGACAGACACGGAAAATCCAGCCTGTCAACACGCTGTCGCGGTAGACACGCAAACGCGTAACAGAAGCGCAGCAGACACGGAAACGCGTGACAGACGCGTCAGAAACCGCGTAACAGCTGGCCCCGTTATTCACGACTGCCGTTACAGCTCCAACGGGCAGCAAACTCCCCCTCTATATAAACCCTGTTTACTATTCATTTTTCACTCATTTTTACTCTCTCTACTTGTTTCCTCTAGAATTTTACTTCCTTTCATTTTCTTTCCACAGTCCTTGCAACATGAGTACGAGAAATACCCGCCGAAGCTCTGCCTCAGGATCTGCCCCGGCAGCATCCACTCCAAGCTCCTTCCAGATCCGTGATATGTGGGAGGAGAGAGGCTTCATTTACACTTCCAGAACTGAGAACCTTGGGTTGCAGCCGTTCATAGCCCGAAAAATCAGAGCCCTGCAGTGGCAGATGTTTGCCGAACAGCCGGAGGAAATGAACGTGACTCTTATCCGAGAATTTTATGCTGCCATCGGCAGCAGGGACGCAACAACAGTTACAGTCCAAGGGAAAGAGCTACCGTTTGAGCCCGAATATATCAACACACTCTACGGGTTCTATGTGGGAAGAAAGGAAGATGGCCACCAAAGATTTCTCGAGAGTTTAGAGCCTGCCGACTACGATGCTGTGATGCCAGAACTCACAGACGAAGGTACCGAGTGGAATACCGATCCGAAACATCTGAGAACGGTAAAAAGAGTCCAACTCACCCCGGAGGCAAAGCTTTGGAATGCTTTTATCAAGAAACGGATTATGCCCTCCTCGCACAACACGAAAGTCGACCAACCAAGGTTAGCCCTCATCCATTCTATTTTAAATGAGAGGCCAATTAACGTTGGCAGATACGTTCGGGAGGGTATATTGGACTGTGCATACCGGCCGTCAGGACCACTTTTCTACCCTTATCTCATCACTGCCCTCTGCCGCGGCCACAATGTACCGGAAGCTACCGAAGATTTAAGAGTTCGAGGGAAAGGCTGGACAGACAGGAACATCCTCAGCCTAATGGAACTCAAGGCTGCCACGCCCCTGTAGTCCTTTGACCCCACTGCCACGGCAGCTGAGCCGACAGAAGCCACCAACACCGAGCCTGCTGCCACAGAACCTAGGCAGCCTACCGCAGCAACTTCTCCAGCAGACACCTCCACACAAATACTCGCTGCCATACAGAAAATGGAGGAACGACAGTTAGGCATGATGAGTTTCATCTGAGACTTCACCATCGCCACGGTACACTTCATCCACACCCCTCTTAATTTCCCTGATGCACTGTTCCCTGTATTCCCCAACCATTATTTTGCTGCCCCAACCTCAAACTCTGCCCATACCCCTACCCCTGCTGCCACACCAAAAACGCCATCTGCTGCATCCACTCTGACCCCTGCCACAACAGCTGCAGGCGGCAGCCGCACAGCCGACACATCTGCCCGGGGAGCCAAGAGAAAAGAGCCTATGTCCGACCTTGACTAGTATATTGCTGGTTTCTCCTCCTCTGAAATCTGGGCGGCATCCGATAATGAGCCCTCTGTCAAGTGGAACTTATCCAAGGAGTTCACCCCGGAGAAACGACAGAAAACAAGAGCCGATAAAGAAAAATCTGATGGTGGGAGAAGCAGCAGCAGTAGCAGTAGCGGGAGCAGTAGCAGCTCCGAGGTTCAGGTAGTGGAGAAACCACCACATATCTCCCCTACCCGCATCCAACCTCCACGGGAAGCCAAAACCAAGAAGCTTTTGCCTTTCCCATCCGTCTGCCAGCACCAGCAAGGAAAGTGACTGCCCGTCGGCAGATTCAACTCAGCAGTAGTAGCAGCGACGACAACGCTTGAAAATTCAAGTTTCTTCTTTTATTTTTGTTGTCTGCTTTATTTTGTTATATTTGTGATGTTGTTTTTTTATTTTTCTTTTTCATTTCTGTCATTTTGCATTGAGGGCAATGCAACCCTCGAGTTTGGGGGTGGCATCCCTCCATTAATGGAGTCTTTAAGTTTAAAAAAAATTGTGTCTTTTACTTAAGTCTATTTTTGCTTAAAAAATGATAAAAAAAATTGCTTAAATTTTTGAACTTTTATTATCTGCTGCTGCCATCTCTGTCGTGACAACCCCTTAAAAATATTTTAGGAAGTAAGTAGAGCCTTAGTATAGTTCTGAAAAAACCAAAACACTTTGTGACTTACTTGATAAAAGACTTTCTCTAGCATACTTAGAATAGAAAACTTAGAACTTAGAGTAGAAAGAGACTAGAAACTCAGGAAACCTAGAGGTGCCCATGACTGGCTCTAGGAAAATAACCAGAGTAAAACTTCTAGAGGTGCCTATCACCGGCTCTAGATAGTTAACTATAGGTGCCTGAAATACTGACTCTAGTTGAGAAGATAAAATTTCCGACAAGGAAGGAAAATAACTAGAGGTGCCCGTTACTGGCTCTAGTGAAGAAGAAAATAAATAAATTAAGTCTCGAAGGAAAACTCTAATCAAGCTAAGTATAATATTCTAGTTGCTAGGGAAGTCTATATTCAAGTATGTTCACAATAATTGCACACACATGCACGAGAACTATACTTTTGCTCTAAGTAGACCCTTAAATATTTGAACAGGTGCTAACATGATGGGGATGGTATTGTGGATAAGGATTGTTCATTAACTTAAGCCAAAAAATAATAATAATAAATATTATATATATGTATGCATGCATGTTAGTTAGGTTGCATTTGCTTGAGGGCAAGCAAAAACTTGAGTTTGGGGGTGTGTTGAGTGTGTAAAAGTTCTATATTTTACCCCCTATTTAACCTATATTTCTGTTGCATTCAAGTATAATTCATTGCATTTAGGTTAGATTTCATTTACACATCACAATTATATCAAATGGCATAGTTTCTACTGAAATTGGTTGCTTTTGCAGGTAGCTGCTGTAGCAGATGGAGGGCAGTGAAGAAGCAGACGCTGGGCAGTGAAGAAGCAGAGCCGGAACTGGACTGCAGATGAGGAGGATGATGCTGCCATGGTCGCTGCCGTAGCAGCCAAGGATGACATCGATAGTGAAGGGAAGAAGTTAAGTGGGCCTCGACAGAAAGAGAAAATTAAGCCGGTCTGTCGTGGATCACCCTTATATTTTCCAAGCCCTAGATTAGAATGAAGGCCAAGCCCAAAGTTCAAGGAAGAAACTCCAAGCAAGAAGGAAGGACGAATTAAAGATATATGCTCTGAAGATTTAGTCTTTAATAGAGTTGTACTTTAGTTTAAACTTGTATTCTTGCCATATTAGAAAACTTGAACCCAAGGCCTATATAAAGGCATGTAATTCGACCTAGAGAGGGATATCATCATACTCTCTAGTCTTCTTCCCAAAACCGTAGCCGTTTTCCCTTCCTCATCATGTTCTAAACTTCCCCTAGGGCTAAGGGTTGATTTGTAAAGTAGTTGCAAGGATTGCATTTGTTTTAGGAATTTTTCTGTTCAATAAAATAACTTCAAGTTTGCTTATTCTGGTTTTCAACATCTTGTAAGAGTATCGGGAGAGCATTGTGAGATTACACATTTACTTAATATCGGGAGAGTTAAGTATACGAAAGGAATAAGTACGGGTTCTCCAGTTTATGGTTGAACTATCTCAGACCTAGGGATAGGACGAGGTTAAGTGGCTAAGGAAGAATTCAACAACTTCGGTGTTCATCCTTCGATTCACGCCGGGAGGTATCATTAAAGACGTGTTCATCGACAGACTTGGACCAAGGGATAGGCCAAGGCACAGCAGGGATTCTTGCCAAGCTTGAAGTACAGAGTTGTGTGATCGCTACCGCGACTAACAACAGACAGCTGCCGCGACAGGCGCAACGACAAAACATATATTCCTAGACTTTGCAACACCTACACTACTGAGCAATTCAATACCGGCCCATTCTCTCTATCCTGAATTCTTTACTCTTTTATTATCAGTATTCTTTATTATCTCATGACAAACATTTAAACTATTTCTTTTTCCTCTCGTGCAGTAATTCCAGGTTGAAGCTATTAGCCTAGTCCCTGTGGAGACGATATCCGATACTTCCGTATCACTTTACTACTTGCGTCGTGTACACTTGCACTACATTGCGATAGACACTTTTACACGCAACAGATCTCTTTGGTTTTGCGATGTGTATCGACTGTTTCGTATCACGTGGTCCTAAATGGTGTTCATGGGGAAAGTTTTGCTTCCTCTAGAGGCATCCAACAGGGTGATCCTCTCAGCCCCTACTTATTTCTGTTTTGTGCCGAAGGTTTGTCTGCTCTTCTTAATGCCGCTAAAGCTAATAATGACATCAAGGGAGTAAAGGTAGGAAGAAGTGGTGTGACTCTGACGCACTTATTTTTTCCTGACGATTGCATTCTTTTTGGGGATGCCTCAACTTCTGGTGTGCATACTCTTAAGAACCTCTTATTAACTTATGAAGGATTTTCAGGTCAAAAAATAAAATTTGACAAGTCTCTGGTTTACTTTAGTTCTAATGTGACAACACCCACTCGACAACAAATTGGGGACTTTTATGGTGTTTGTATCTCTAGTAATCTAGAGAAATACTTGGGCCTACCAACGATGGTGGGAAGAAATAAACGTGAAGCTTTTACCAGTCTCCTTGATAGCTCCAATTGCAAGGTGGATAGCTGGAGTACCCAACGGCCAAGGCAGCCCAGGGCAGATAAGCATAACGGCTAGCGGCTTTATAACGACTATATTTGCTACAGCTAGCAGAACGGTTATCTGCGTAATGGCCTGGAATCCCGTTATACGCGCCGCAATCATTGCCGCCCATTGGCAGCGTGCCTGCCAAGGCAGCGGAGAGAAGCGGCTATATAAGCCCAACTATTCTCTCCCCGTTCTTCACTTTGCTCTCTCTTTTACTCTCAATTCTTCTTTTCAATCATTGCTTTCAAGATTTTGTTTGCTTTACTTTCTTGCAATTTCTTTTTCTTTCTTTAGGAAAACACAACCGTCTCACTGTTATGGCCACATCAAAACAACCCGCCTCAACCTCCAAGCCAACCTTTCAAAGGTTCTTAAACCCTGTTGTCGCGACAACGTACAAGCAGTACTTCACCGAACGACAACTCTGGGAAGAAATAGGGTTCCAATACACCATGCAAGATGGGGATCTTGGCCTTGAACCCACCATATTCGAAAGGGTTCACAACTTGGGATGGGATATTTTCGCACGGCAGCCAGAAGAAATAAATAGCAACCAGGTGCGAGAATTCTATGCCCACAAGCCTACACCGGGAAACCCTTTCGTCTATGTCCGCAGCGAAGGAGTCAAGCTAACAGCGGAAACCATCAATTGCTTCTACGGCATAGAAATCAGCGGAAATCCGCACGAAGAGTGGAGGTCATATTTAACGACGGCTGACTACGAAAAGATCAAGAAAGAAATCTGTCGGCCCAACACCAAGTGGCTAACCGGCAAGAATAATGGTTCAGTCAACCGCTGTGATCTGCTGCCGGAGGCCATCCTTTGGAGCAACTTCGTCCAACGCCGCATGATGCCCACTTTGCACGGATTAACAGTCAACAGGCTGCGACTGGCTCTCATCCACAGCATAATGAAGGGGCGGCCGATCAACGTTGGCGAAGTGATTCTTGAAGAGATCTATGCCCACGCTAACAAGCCCAACGCCAACTAGCCCAACACCAAAGGACTCCTCGTCTTCCCCGCACTCATCACAGGCCTATGCGCCAACTTCCGCGTGCTGCCGCACCCAAAAGATACCATCATTGCCGCCAAGGAAGGGTGGACAAGAAAGGTGCGCCTCTAGATGATGCAGGAGCCGGAGTCAAAAACACCGACAACCGCCCAGCCACCGTCACAACCTGCCATTAACCCAGCTACAGCGGGTAGTACTGATGCTGCCCTCCCCTCCGTCGTGGTCCCCCTTCTGCGCAGCCTCGTAGAAAGCTGCCAAAGAATTGAGCACAAGTAGGTAATATTTACAAAATACATTGCGGAGGTGCAAGAGGCCTTTGTGGCCTACTTTCTAGACAAGTACCATGACGGCGGCCCATAGTTTCCCGCATTCCCAACGAAGTTAGCAGCGTCCAAACCAACCCAGATCACACCCAGACCAGCTGCCACTCCAGCTGCCGCCGACAGCGAGGGGCCGCACATCCGCCCTAAGAGAAGGACCTCACCAACTCCCATCCAGCCGTACGACCTCACCTCCTCATCGGAGTCTGAGAAAGAGGAGGAGACTATCGCCGCCTCCCCTGCAGCAAAGGAGGTAGCTGCCAAAGAAGCCCAGGACTCAGACATGGAGATATCTGATTCCTTCGATGATGAACCGGCCATGGCAGCAAGGAAGAGGAAACGGCCAGAAACTGAGCATCAGGGTGGAGGGTCTGAACTTGAGCCAGAAGGACCATCCAAGAAACCCACCCCCAGCCGCATCCAGTCGCCGCGTGGCTCGAAGAAGAGCCCAACCGCCAGACCGTCTACCACACGCCGCCTAATCCTGCCCGCCTCCTCGGAATCCTCCTCCGACACAACAAAAACAAAAATAGAAATTCTTAGTTTAAAAACTTGTGCCTATGATAGTTAGCCAATTACATATATTCGCACCATACTTAAAATTTAACCTAACCATGGGAAGAAGCATGAAAATTTTTTAGTAATTTTTTTCTTTTTGCCAATTATCTTTACACTGTTTGTTAAATGATGAGTTTTGCTTGAGTTCTAAGTTTAACACTGCCTGTTTTATTTAATGAAAATTTCTTAATTGGATACAGGTTTGCCGCCGCGGAAGCATAAGGCAGCAACACAAAGATGGTTAAAACCCTAGAGGTGCCTGAAACAGGCTCTAGGAAGGATGCTTAATACCCTAGAGGTGCCCGAAACAGGTTCTACAAAGGATCATGAGCAAGGACACTCCGCTGCTATCAAAGTCCAAGTATCTAAACCAAGTGATGGACAAATTAGCAAGAGTGAATGAAAGTCTTCACGGGATGACTCTATTCAAAGGGTTCGAAGTTTCGTAGTGTTCACCTATCTTAGCTTCAGACCCGGAGAATAGTTGTGATGAGCTGAAGCCCTTAAAGCCATGATCAGAAAAAGAAGAAAGAAGTGCCTAACTGTGCTGCCAAGGCAGCAACTCGTATCCTTTTTAGTAATTTAATTATTTTTAGCATTCTTTGTTAACTTAGCTATCTCAGCTTGTTTAACATGGACACAAACCTGCACATACTGCACTGACATCAAGAAAATTAAAATCGAAGTTATTCCATGCCATTCCCTATCACTAACATTAAATAGGTGCCACGGCCTTGATGTAAGAAATCAAGTTAAAGGCTAAGTTTCTATTAATTTTGTGCAAGGGGCAGGTTTACTAGTTAGGTTGCATTGCTTGAGGACAAGCAATAGTTCGAGTTTGGGGGTGTGTAGAGTGTCCACAAGTTCTATATTTGTACACATTCCTGCCCTTATTATTGTTATTCTTAAGCTCATTTAGGCATATTTAGGTGCATTGCATGCATAATAACAGTATTTGCTCTTTTACCATGCTTTTATTGAATATTCTATGTTTGGTTCAGAAAAGATACTATTTTAGTTTAGTTTTTATTTTTAGGTGTTGTATCTGTGTAGAGGAGGAGAGGACATGAAAGCTAGGAGAAAAAGGAGCTGTACTGAAGCAGTTCCAGATGCCGCCAAGGATGCCGCTGTAGCAACATTGCCGCCGAGTGCTGCCCAGGCAGGAGTTAAACCGACTTAGCCAAGATGGGTCGTGATTGAAAGAGGACAATTTCCTGAGTCCAATAAGCCCAGTCTTGCAATTACCTAAAGCATGTAGCGGCCTGTAGAGCTGATCGAAGATTGATAAGTCAAGTTACTTATCTTTACTTGCGGGAGAAGGCAACGTCCAAAGAGTCCACATTCAAGTAAAAAGGAATTCAATATTTAATGTAAAGCTACTTTAAGGACTTCTACTCCAAGGGGGACTCAAACTTAGGCCAAGCCCTATATATACCCATGCTTGTAAGGGCATAGCATATCATATCACATGTAGAGATAAAACGGAGAGGTAGATAGATAGATTGGAGGTTTTGGAGGTCGCAATCCAATCCTTCTAGGGTTTAGGTTTTTGTATGTAAAGTAGTTGTGAGAAACAGTTGTAATAGTTTAAGTGTGTTTTCAATAAAATATTCTCAAGTTTGCTTAATTCATGTTCTTCACTTCTTCAATTAGTTCCAAAAGTCCAGTTAAGGAAATCCATTTGTCGGGCACGAGAGTGTCAAACTCACGAAAGAATTGAGCACGGTCTCATCATGTCGAGGTGTTGACTAATTCGGCTTAGACATAAGTTAGAATTTCAGCGGCTAAAAGGAGCAACCAAACGTCGACTGCCTGTGTTAGGTTTGCACTGAGATTGCTAGGTATTGCCTACATCACGTGGTGACAGAATCCTTGCCTAGACATAGGAAGGATCACTTTAGAATTACTCTGCCGAACTTGGAGTATCTGCCAGACTTGCCGCCATGACCTATATCCATTCCACATGCCGAAACAGCGAAAGTTGCAAGAGCAGAGATCCGTTGAGGCCGTGTGACAGGGTCATAGCCTGCATCCGCCACTACCTGCCGAGGCAGCAGATCGTGACAGCGTAAAACACACTTAGACTTTATAATGCAGTCTACACACTACTGAGCTACAATTACCTTACCCGATCTATCGACCTTATCTCTCCCTATCATCACTATTTTATTTTACTTGTGTTTTTATTTTTCCACATTAAAAAATTTAATTGTGCATTTACTAAATCCTTGTGCAAGAAACCACTCATAGTAGCTGCTCCAATCCCTGTGGGAGATGATATCTTTTATACTATAACTTGACAAGAGTGTGCACTTGCGCTCATAAAAAGAGAACACCCAGACGCTCTGCACCTACCTCTAACTCCTACGAAACACGATGCTATATGGGTCGTTGTAGACCATCTCACCAAGTCAGCACACTTCATTCCAGTTTGGATAGATTACGGACTTCCTAAGCTAGCTGACTTGTATATCAGGGAAGGGATTAGACTCCATGGGGGTACCATTGTCCATCATCTCCGATCGGGATCCCCGTTTTACATCTCGATTTTGGAAGACCTTACAAAGAGCTCTGGGTACTAAAGTTAATCTTAGCACGGCCTTTCACCCTCAATCTGACGGCCAATCAGAAAGAGTAATTCAGATCTTGGAAGACATGCTTCGAGCGTGCATCATTGATTTTGGTAGCACTTGGGAGAAATCCTTATCTCTCATAGAGTTTGCCTATAATAACAACTACCAAGCTTCCATCCAGATGGCACCATATAAGGCATTATATGGCAGACGATGTCGTACTCCTTTATGTTGGTCTGAGTTGGGAGAAGGTCAAGTATTAGGCCCTGAATTACTTACAGAAACTAAAGAATGGGTCACCATCATTCACGACCATTTGAAGGCTGCCTTTGATAGACAAAAAGCTTATGCTGATCTTCGGAGACGAAATATCGAGTATGAAGTAGGAGAGAAAGCTTTCCTCAAGGTCTCACCATGAAAGAAGATTCTGAGATTTGGCAAAAAGGGGAAGTTAAGTCCCCGATTCATTGGACCTTTTGAAGTCACAGAAAGAGTGGGCCCTGTAGCATATCGTTTGCAGTTACCTTCCGAGCTAAGTAAGATTCATGATGTCTTCCACGTATCGATGCTTCGGAAGTATCGCTCCGATCCTTCGCATGTTCTAGAACCTAAGTCAATGGAAATCAAACCAAATCTATCCTACGAGGAGGAACTGGTACAGATTCTCGCAAAAGAAGTCAAGAGGCTTCGCAACAAAACTGTACCGTTAGTTAAAGTGCTCTGGAGGAGCCACACCGTTGAGGAAGCCACTTAGGAACCTGAAGAGACCATGAGACAACAATATCCACATCTCTTTGGTTCAGGTAAAATTTGAGGACGAATTTTTCTTAAGGGGGGGAGTTATAACACCCTGAAATCCGGTGTAGTCGGAATTGGGTTCCAGTGATCAGAAATTTTTACATTGACAAAGTCTAAATATTGTATCAGCTAGTTAATCATTGAAATCAGACTCTAATTGAGTTAAAATATTTTCATCGGATTCTATTGAATAGTATTGAAACCTATATAGTGACTAAATTGAAGAAAATGCAAGTTAGGGAGCAAAACCATAGTATGGTGTAAGTTGAGGGACTAATCTTGCGATTAGCCCCTCCTTCAATTGAAGGAAAGCTAAATAGCCTAAATTATAATTGTAAAACAAAGGAAATGAGGGAATAGAAAACTTACCGAGCTTTGAAAAATGAAACATCTCCATAGCTATCTTCATCTTCTATTAAGCAAGCACCTCCATTGGAGACAATTTTAAGCTTTGCTCTTTCTTCGTTCTATAGATATCGAATCGTTGCTATCGGTCGGGTAAGCTATATTCCTCAACCGGTTATTGAATTCCATGGATAAAACATGTTTAATCTCAAGTTAGGGTTTTGATCATCCATGGATATTTCATCGTTGTTGTTTATATAGGAATCAGATATCAATTTTGATATCGTTGTATTGATTTTGATATCGTAATATTGACCCTAATCATCTCCTTGTTGATTTTCTAGCTGTGGAGAGAGAGGTTTCACCATCTCCATAGAAATCTAAAAGCAACTAGCAAGGGTATTGTCATCCGAGAGCCGTAAGGGCATCGGATTTTAAGGTGAGTGTAGTAGAGTCTCGGGTTTAGGCACAGAGTCTTCCCGAGTTCATTATTATGAATTTTGATATATGTCTAACATTAGTTACAAGGGTGATGCTTGAATAGAGAGTCGGACATGTTGGTAAGCAGGTAAGCATTGCATTGGACATCAATATTATCTTTGATAGCAAATATTGCTTATGTTATTATCATAATCTTTGGCAAGGTTATTATTATTGATCATTGAACAAGCATTGATTCATTATTAAGCAAGCATGAGAACTATGAGTATGGATTATGAGATTATAGTTATGACTTTTGAATTAACAAGTACATGAATCATTGAACATAGCTATTGATAATGAACCTTGAATGTGAATGGATGATGGATACAGTTAGCATGCCATAGAATTCACGAGCTCAATGTACAAGTGGACTACGGTCCTAGGGCCACAACCTATATTGATTGGCGAGGCGGAGGGATGTGTAATGATATTGGTCATTTGGTGAGGCGGAGGATATAGACCATACATGATTTGGCGAGGCGTAGAAATTCGTGCATCCACTACCATGATTCAATCCAAGGAATAAATAAGAAATCTTATGTGTCTAGCATTGAATATTAAAGCATGACATTAATGTTTATTAAGCATGAGATCATGTTTAAGAACCACTTGTTAAGTATTTGCATTAGATTTTACTACCTCACTAGGCAATATATGCCTAACATGTTTTATCCCATGCATTTTCAGGTTGAAAGAGCGTTAGTGTGGAGATCAGATTGGCCGGGCAAGACAAGTCACTACAAGCCTTTAAGTAACATATTTTGATCCTCTGAACTCCTAGGAAGGTGGCAAAGTAGTTGAACTAGTCATTTGAGCCCATCTTGTTATGTATGTGTTGTGCTTGTATCTTGTTTAGGCCTATAGCTCAAAATGGTCTTTTTGTTAGAGTTCAAAGTAGCTAAAATGCATGTTTTGGCACTAAAAGGTAAAAACCAGGTAAATGGATTCATATGGCTCTAAAATTTGACATAATGGTAGATTTTATGATTATATCGTTGTG
Organism: Hibiscus trionum; assembly: GCA_030270665.1. NCBI lineage: Eukaryota > Viridiplantae > Streptophyta > Magnoliopsida > Malvales > Malvaceae > Hibiscus > Hibiscus trionum. The sequence goes on along the minus strand of BSYR01000021.1, from coordinate 38,137,181 downwards.
TGTGAAGTTTCGTTGCATTTGGACACTGTTTGATAAGCTCAAACGAATAAAAACCAGCAAGAATCTGTCATTACAGGTCAGGCCGTATCGAAACGGGTGATGGCGTTTCGATATGGGTATGCATAATTGAACTCAGGGGTAAGGGCGTATCGAAACAGTTTAGGATCATTTCGAAACATTTTGCTACTTTAATCCCTCATTCCGATACGGGTTCATAGCGTATCGAAATGGGTCAAAGTCAAAGTCAAAGTCAAAGGGAGTCAACTCGAATTGATACAGGACTACCCGTATCGGTACAGTCAAAGAGGAAAAGTCAACAAGATTGACCATCGTCCACCCGTATCGAAACGACCTTGAGCGTTTCGATACAGGGTTAGTTAAAAGTGGTTAAGAAGCTTAGTCTGAAGGTTGCATTGTTTACAGTTTAGTCACTGAAGTTAGGATGATTAAATTGAATGGGTAAATGACCATCGCTATGCATGAAATTTTGCAGGCTAGTAAATGTTGTATTGAATTTTATTGTTGTGAAGTCTAATGCATCGAAGGACCTTGAATTTGTAAAATTTATAGAATAGTTCCTAAAACTTGTAATAACTAGAAATTGGTCCTAAACAGTTAAGTGTGGCCTTCTTATGAATGAATTGGACTAATATGTATATTGGTAATGTTTCGTTTGTATGATATTGATTAAATTTTGTTAATAAGTTGAAATTTTATCGCACCAATCACCGTATCGTTCACCGGTAACACGCTCCGACCAGGTTCTCGACCAGGCCGGGAAGGGAGTGTTACAGAGACGGTCTCATTGTGAGACGTAGACAACAGATTTGCCTTGATAAAATGATTCTAGCCTCGCATTGGTGGCTTCAATGCCAGCCGTTTCACCATCTAGTGTCCCTTTGATGAAACGATCCATGTCGTGCTAGGCTCGCGCAATTCTGCCATCAACTTTTTCTTCTCGGAAGAAGTCATGGAGTCGGTATACTCCTTGTGTTCATCCTCCACATCCTCTAACTTAAACATGGCATTAACGAGATAAGGTTTTATACGGTTAGGACAAAGGAAGAAGAAGAGAAAATATGGATCTTGGTTTCTTGCTTGATAAAGAAAGAGAGAAGTGAAAGAGATTTTGTTTCTTTGAACGACTAGAGTAGGTAAACAGTAAAGAGCTAAGTGTTAATAGGGTTTAATTAAAGTATCCAAATTAATTGGGGTTAAGGATGGAAAATAAAAAGATTTGATTTAATAAGAGGTTAAGTGATAAGGGTGATGTGATAAGGTTGTAAGTAATAGGGTATGGTTAAAGTGATAAGGGTGTAAGTGATTTAGATAGGGTCAAAGTGATAAGGGTTATACGATAAGGTTTTAAGTGATAGGATAAGGTTAAATTGATATAGGTTTAAGATATTTAAATTGAATTTAAATTCAACTTAAATATTGGATGGCTAGGATTAAAATTCAAAGAAAAATAATCTCTCTCTTCAATGGGCCGAATTTAATCAAGCTAGGGTAAATTCTTCTTCCAAAACTCCAATTCGTCGCACGCCAAGCCTCTAAGCTGACATTGTGTTGCGTGTAAAATAGTCTTTCGCAATGGTAGTGCAAGTATACACGACGCAAGTAGTAAAGTGATACGAAGTATCGGATATCGTCTCCACAGGGATTGGGCTAATAGCTTTACCTTAATTCACTGCACGAAAGTAAAGGAAATAATTGAGAGTTGTCACGAAAATATTAAAGTAAACGTAAATAAAAGAGTAAAGATATCAAGATAAAGAGAATGGGCTGGTATTGAATTGCTCAGTAGTGCAGGTATTGCAGAGTTTAGGAAATCCAGTTCTGTCGTCGCGCCTGTCGCGGGCAGTACCTGTCGCGGCAGCAGTCCGTTGATTGTTGCGGCAGCAAACACTCAACTCCGTTCTTCAAGTTTGGCAAGAATCCCAGATCTGCCTTGGCCTATCCCTAGGTCCAAGTCTGTCGATGATCACGTCTTGATGATACCTCCCGGCGTGAATCAAAGGATGAACACCGATGTGTATGAATTCTTCTTTAGCCACTTAACCTCGCCCTATCCCTAGGCACGAGATAGTTCAACTATAAACTAGAGAACTTGCTCTTATCTCTTTCGTATACTTAACTCTCCCGATGCTAAGTAAATAGATAACCTCACAATGCTCTCCCGATGCTCTTGCAAGATATTAATAACCAAAATAAGAGAACTTGAAGTTTATTTTATTGAACTGAAAATACCTAAAACAAAACAACCCTTGCAACTACTTTACAAATCAACCCGTGGCCCTAGGGGGAATTTAGAACATGTCGGCGACGGGAAGACGGCTAGGGGTTTTTGGTTGTCGGTTATGGGATATGGGGTATGATGGTCTCTCTAGGTTTAAATATATGCCCTTATATAAGCTTTGGGCTCAAGTATTCTAAGTTAACAAGGATTACAACTTTAATTAAAAGTATGATTCTAATAAAGACTAAATCTTCAAGGAATCTACTTTCCAGCCGTCCTCCTTGTTTCTTGGGATTTTCTCTCCTTGAACTTTGGGCTTGACATATCTTTTGATCTGGAGCTCGGAAAAATATATGGTTTTCACACGACAGACGAGCATAATTTTCTCTATCTATCGAGGTCCATTTTGCTTTTTCTCTCCACAAAACTGCTGTCACCATGCTGTCACGACGGCACCATGGCAGCATCGTTCTCTTTGTCTGCTTGTCCAGTTCAGCTCTTCTGCTTCTCTGCCCAGCGCCTGCCCTCTCCGCTAGCTATGGCGGATACCTGCAAAAACAGCTATTTTTAGTAGAATCTGTGCCTTTAATATATTTGTGATGTTTTGCTGTAAACTGACCTAAATGCAATGAATAATGCTTGAATGCAGCAGAAAGATGGGTTAAAAAGGGTGTAAATAATAGAACTTTTACACACTCAACACATTGCTCCTGGCACACTGGATTCTCTCATTCTACAAACTCTTCATGCCAATTTGCTACCCTGGCACGGTGTTTGGCTCAGAAATTTGCACATGCCTGAATCTCCTGATTTGTAATCGTTTAATGCCAAGTTCCTGCATTGGCATTATACCTGTCGTACTCAATCTACACATACTCAAAGCAAACCTTTCAACACAGCAAAGGAATAAAAATGAAAATTAAAAGAAAGGAAAACTACAAAAATCCCGAAACCTAAAAATAAAGAAAAACAACTAACCTAATATTTACAAAGATTCAAACTTGCTGACGATGTTATGGTACCTCTGCCAAGAGGATAGCCTCCTTGGCTTTGTTCTGATCACCTTCCAAATAGTGCCTCAAACGTTGGCTCTTGGTTGGTAGGTGATAGGTTGTGGCAATCCTTTGTTTGAATAGCCAACATAGAAAGTTGATGAATTTCTTACCTTTGAGTATGTCGAACCCTCGATTGCACAATAAAACAGGATGTTTTGCCATGGTGGCTTTAAACAACCACCTTAGAAAACCAAAGTATCTCTTTGATGTAGATCTCGAGAACCTTTTATTAAACTCAGCACCCCAGTAGTGCTTAGGCTCTGCTGCTATTTTCTCCTTTGATGTTGAGGCCTGTTTGAGGAGACTTGGCAATTATTTAAGTTCCAAGTTTGGCGGCTCCTCACTAGATGGCTTTGGTGCTCCGATCTCTATGTCAACCAAATCAAGTGGCTTAGATCTATCAAAATAACTTATTACCTCATCCAGCAAGGTCGGTTCTTCAGATTCCTCACTCGACGTATCCTCATCATCCAGTTCTCTAGCATCGTCATCAGTGCCTTGGAAAAGCTGTGTCATGTCCTCATCGAAGATAGATTCCATGATCTCGACAGCTTGGATTGCTCTGGTTCATCTGCCCACTTAAGAGCTTTGAAAATGTCAACATTAATACCTGCTTATTTTTCCAAGGTAGGGTTGGCAAATGCTGGCTCCATTGGTTTTGCCGAGCTGGTGCTAGCATTAGATTGTGATATGGCATTACTAGTGCTTGCTTCCCCTTTCTCGGCTTCCTTGGTTTCTTCTGTCGACAGTGATTTCTCTTCCTAGCAATCAACCAGTTGCTTGGCAAATGTTTCGTTCTCGATTGGTTTGCCACTTCGGAGAGCGATGGCTTGGCTTTGTTCTCTCGATGTTTACCGATCATCCCCTATATCATTTGGCAGAGTCCTTGAAGGTCTAACATTAAGTGCGCTGGCAATCTGTCCAATCTAAACTTCCAAGTTCCTCATCGATGCTACCAAACTCTGGACAGTGGCATCATTATGCTCCATATAATCCTTCAGGGTATTCTCATCGGAAGATCTTTGCTCTAGCAGTAGATTGTTCTAGGCTCTCTGTGGTATGGCATTCTGGTTGAATCTTGGCATGAAATTCTGATTGAATCATGGCATGGCATTGTTGTTCTGTCGTTGGGCATTGTATTGGTCACCGCTTTGATTCACCCAAGAAAATTTGGGTTGATGCTTCCAACCTACAATATAAGTATTGGAATATGGGTTAAAATTTTGATTAAAATTACTAGCAAACTTTACTGATTCAGGGTTGGCATGGCAACCATCCACATGATGATCCTCTCCCCATATCGTGCAAAATGGTACCAATGCCTTAAATTCTTGGGATTCATTACTCTTTTGCAAAGTTTTGACAATGCTAGTGAGATTGGAAATCTGGGCATTGATGGATGTTAATGCCTCAAGCTCCAATATTCTGGGTGTTTTTGTGCATGTCCCTAGTCTGGCAGTGGGATACTCAAAATTGTTGGCAACAATCCTCTCAAGGATGTCAACTACCTTTGTGTATTTCTTGTCCAGTAAAGAACCATTTTTCGAAGCATCAACAACAGTTTTTGCATGACCATTGAGCCCAATGTAGAAAATCTCTATCTGGATCCAAGTAGGGAATCCATGCATGAGACATCTTCTCAACATGTCTTTGAATCGCTCCCAAGTATCATAGAAAGTTTCATCATCTTCTTGCCTAAAGGTAATGATTTCACATCGCAACTTGGCATTAAGTCTAGGTGACTAGAATCTCATAAGGAACTTCAGGCATTGTTCTGCCCACGTAGTGACTGAACCTGGCGGCAATGAATTTAGCCACAATTTTGCCTTATCTCGTAAGGAAAATGAAAAGAGCTTCATCCTTATTGTCTATTCACCCACACCAGGCTGGCGAAATAGTTGGCAAACCTCCATGAATTGCTTCAAATGTTGTATTGGGTCACCATTAGGCGATCCATTGAATTGACCTACATCTATTAGCAATTGAATCATTATCCGTTTAAGCTTAAAGTAAGCCATATTTACCTATGGCATGAACAGTCCTGACATCAAATCATCTATGGTGCGTGCTAGATGTTCTCCGATAGATCGTTCTTCACGTATCTGAGAAGCAATAATATGAGCTGGTAGTATAACTGCATATATTGTTGGCATCTCCTAGTTGTTGGCTTTGAGACCAAGGAGATTAACTAAGGTAGACAGCTCAATACAAATTTTCTTCCCCAAAAGGTAAGACTCAATGGCAATAACTTGGGAACGGTCGGGACTAAGGATACATTTTGTATTGGAGTAAAACAACAAAACAAGGTTTCGGTACATGACTCCGGGAATGCTTAAAAAGGCCATGAAATTCCAACGGGATAAAAGGCCATGGTATCTAAAGTGAAAACGATCGGAATCAAGGAAATCAATGTCAACTACACGTTCGGGTCGGATTTTGATGGTTTGATAGTATTTAAAAGCTTGTTGAGCGGTAGGGGTTAGGAAACTCTTTTTGAAGAGATAGACGAGATTTGGTCGAGGGAGGTTTTTCTCAGAAGGTTCAGACCCTTGACCCTTTTTGGAAACTCTAGCTCTCTTCTTGGAGGAAGTCATCCTTAAAATATTAAGCAAGTAAAAAAAATATGTATGCATAAGAAATCCAGATTCAATGCAATAGTAATCCTATAATCAAGGTTTGATAATATACAATGTAGGTTTAAAGAATATACAAAAAGCTTCAAAAACAAGTTTTTATAAGAGAATCACTGAAAAATAGTTTTTAAAAAACACGGTTAAAGAAATTTATATTCGAATAAAAATTTTCAGATTTTGAGAAATTTTTTGTAAAAACATCAAAGCCCATAGTATATAAAAGTAATATATGCAAAATAAATAATTTTAAACTATAGAAATTAAACAAAAATTGAAAAGAAATAGAAAATAGGAAAATACCTTGAATTTGGGATTTAGGAAGAATGGATGGATGATAATGCACAAAGTTGTTGAAGCTTGCTTAGGATTGTTGTTTAGAGCAAAAACCCTCAAATTTGAGTGTAAAAACATTTAGGTTTAGTGGGTATTTATAGGAAAAATTAGGTTAGGGTTTGACAGGAGTTTGGGTATAGAGAAAGTTCTTTTTAAAGATGGAAAGGCATTAAATAGAATTTACAGCGAGTAACCGTATCAAAACGGTTACGAGCGTTTCAAAACACGCGTTTCAAAACAAAAAGACAACTGTTTCAATGCTTGGGGCCGTATCGAAACACCACTTACCCTTTTCGATCCCAATGATTCCAGAGATGTCCCTTTCAAGAACCCATTTCGAAACATTTCTTACCGTTTTGAAACCCTTAAGGGCAAATTCCCTTTAGAAGGTAGCCCGTATCGAAACAGAGGAACCTGTTTCGATACACATGTGCCAGAATATGCAAATTTGGCACAAAATAGCAAAAAAGTTGATTTTCAATCAACTCCAAATGCATGATTGTTGCGTGTAAAAGTGTCTATCGCAATGTAGTGCAAGTGTACACGACGCAAGTAGTAAAGTGATACGTAAGTATCGGATATCGTCTCCACATGGACTAGGCTAATAGCTTAAACCTGGAATTACTGCACGAGAGGAAAAAGAAATAGTTTAAATGTTTGTCACGAGATACTAAAGAATACTGATAATAAAAGAGTAAAGAATTCAAGATAGAGAGAATGGACCGGTATTGATTTGCTCAGTAGTGTAGGTGTTGCAAAGTCTAGGAATATATGTTCTGTTGTTGCGCCTGTCACGACAGCACCTGTCGCAGCAGCGGTCTGTTGTTAGTTGCGACATCGATCACACAACTATGTACTTCAAGCTTGGCAAGAATCCCTACTGTGCCTTGGCCTATCCCTAGGTCCAAGTCTGTCGATGAACACGTCTTTGATGATACCTCCCGGCGTGAATCGAAGGATGAACACCGAAGTTGTTGAATTCTTCCTTACCCACTTAACCTCGTCCTATCCCTAGGTCCAAGATAGTTCAACCATAAACTGGAGAACCCGTACTTATTCCTTTCGTATACTTAACTCTCCCGATATTAAGTAAATGTGTAATCTCACAATGCTCTCCTGATACTCTTGCAAGATGTTGAAAACCAGAATAAGCAAACTTGAAGTTATTTTATTGAACAGAAAAATTCCTAAACAAATGCAATCCTTGCAACTACTTTACAAATCTACCCTTAGCCCTAAGGGAAGTTTACAACATGATGAGGAAGGGAAAACGACTATGGTTTTGGGAAGAAGGCTAGAGAATAAGATGATCCTTCCCTAGGTCGAATTACATGCCTTTATATAGGCCTTGGGTTCAAGTTTTCTAATATGGCAAGAATATAAGTTTAAACTAAAGTACAACTCTATTAAAGACTAAATCTTCATAGCATATATCTTTAATTCGTCCTTCCTTCTTGCTTGGAGTTTCTTCCTTGAACTTTGGGCTTGGCCTTCATTCTGATCTAGGGCTTGGAAAAATATACGGGTGCTCCACGGTAGACAGGCTTAATTTTCTCTTCCTGTCGAGGCCCACTTCACTTCTTCTCTTCACTATCGCTGTCGTCCTTGGCTGCCACGGCAGCGGTCATGGCAGCATATTCTTCCTCGTCTTCAGTCCAGTTCCAATTATGCTTCTTCATTGCCCAGCGTCTGCTTCTCCTCTGCCCTCCATCTGCTACAACAGCTACCTACAAAAGCAACCAATTTCAGTAGAAACTGTGCCATTTGATATAATTGTGGTGTGTAAATGAAATCTAACCTAAATGCAATGAATTATGCTTGAATGCAACATAAATATAGGTTAAATAGTGGATAAAATATAGAACTTTTACACACTCAACACACCCCCAAACTGAAGTTTTTGCTTGCCCTCAAGCAAATGCAACCTAACTAACTAACATGCATGCATACATATATATAATATATATTTTTTTGGCTTAAGTTAATGAACAATCCTTATCCACAATACCATCCCCATCATGTTAGCACCTGTTCAAATATTTAAGGATCTACTTAGAGCAAAAGTATAGTTCTCGTGCATGTGTGTGCAATTATTGTGAACATACTCGAATATAGACTTCCCTAGTAACTAGAATATTATACTTAGCTTGATTAGAGTTTTCCTTTGAGACTTAATTTATTTATTTATTTATTTTCACTAGAGCCAGTAACGGCCACCTCTAGTTATTTTCCTTCCTTGTCGAAAATTTTATCTTCTCTACTAGAGCCAGTATTTCAGGCACCTCTAGTTAACTATCTAGAGCCGGTGATAGGCACCTCTAGAAGTTTTACTCTGGTTATTTTCATAGAGCCAGTGATGGGCACCTCTAGGTTTCCTGAGTTTCTAGTCTCTTTCTACTCTAAGTTCTAAGTTTTCTATTCTAAGTATGCTAGAGAAAGTCTTTTATCAAGTAAGTCACAAAGTGTTTCGGTTTTTTCAGAACTATACTAAGGCTCTACTTACTTCCTAAAATATTTTTAGGGGGCTGTCACGACAGAGATGGCAGCAAAAGATAATAAAAGTTCAAAAATTTAAGCAAAAAATAGACTAAGTAAAAGACACAATTTGTTAAACTTAAAGACTCCATTAATGGAGGGATACCACCCCCAAACTCGAGGGTTGCATTGCCCTCAATGCAAAATGACAGAAATGAAAAAGAAAAATAAAAACAACATCACAAATATAACAAAATAAAGCAGACAACAAAAATAAAAGAAGAAACTTAAATTTTCAAGCGCTGTCGTCGCTGCTGCTGAGTTGAATCTGCCGACGGGCAGTGACTTTCTTTGCTGGTGCTGGCAGACGGATGGGAGAGGTAGAAGTGTTATTGGTTTTGGCTTCCCGTGGAGGTTGGATGCGGGTAGGGGAGATATGTGGTGGTTTATCCACTACCTAAACCTCGGAGCTGCTGCTGCTCCCACTACCGCTGCTGCTACTGATACTGTTGTTGCTACTACTGCCGTCAGATTTTTCTTTATCGGCTCCTTTTTTTCTGCCGTTTCTCCGGGGTGAACTCCTTGGACAAGTTCCTCTTGACAGAGGGCTCATTATCAGATGCCGCCCAGATTTCAGAGGAGGAGAAACCAGCAATATACCTCTCAAGGTCGGACATAGGCTCTTTTTGTTGCATGTAAAAGTGTGTATCGCAATGTAGAGCAAGTGTACACGACGCAAGTAGTAAAGTGATACGTAAGTATCAGATATCGTCTCCACAGGGACTGGGCTAATAGCTTCACCTTGGATTACTGCACAAGAGGAAAAAGAAATAGTTTAAATGTTTGTCACGAGAATAATAAGAATACTGATAATAAAAGAGTATTGAAATCAGGATAGAGAGAATGGGCCGGTATTGAATTGCTCAGTAATGTAGGTGTTGCAAAGTCTAGGAATATATGTTCTGTCGTTGCGCCTGTCGCGACAGAACCTGTCGCGACAGCGGTCTGTTGTTAGTCGAGGCAGCGATCACACAACTCTATACTTCAAGCTTGGCAAGAATCCCTGCTGTGCCTTGGCCTATCCCTAGGTCCAAGTCTGTCGATGAACACGTCTTTGATGATACCTCCCGGCGTGAATCGAAGGATGAACACCGATGTTTGTTGAATTCTTCTTTAGCCACTTAACCTCGTCCTATCCCTAGGTCCGAGATAGTTCAACCATAAACTGGAGAACCCGTACTTATTCCTTTCGTATACTTAACTCTCCCGATATTAAGTAAATAGGTAATCTCACAATGCTCTCCCGATACTCTTGTAAGATGTTGAAAACCAGAATAAGCAAACTTGAAGTTATTTTATTGAACAGAAAAATTCCTAAAACAAATGCAATCCTTGCAACTACTTTACAAATCAACCCTTAGCCCTAGGGGAAGTTTAAAACATGTTGAGGAAGGGAAAACAACTAGGGTTTTGGGAAGAAGGCTAGAAAGTATGGTGATGTCCTCTCCTAGGTCGAATTACATGCCTTTATATAGGCATTGGGTTCAAGTTTTCTAATATGGCAAGAATACAAGTTTAATTTAAAGTACAACTATATTAACGACTAAATCTTCTGAGCATAAGTCTTTAATTCGTCCTTCCTTCTTGCTTGGAATTTCTTCCTTGAACTTTGGGCTTGGCCTTCATTCTGATATAGGGCTTGGAAAAATATAAGGGTGCTCCACGATAGATGGGCTTAATTTTCTCTTTCTATCGAGGCCCACTTCACTTCTTCCCTTCATTATTGCTGTCGTCCTTGGCTGCCACGACAGCGGCCATGGCAGCATCGTCCTCTAGCGTCTGCACCTCTAGTTCCAGCTCTGCTTCTTCACTGCCCAACGTCTGCTTCTCTACTACCCTCCATTTGCTACAGCAGCTACCTGCAAAAACAACCAATTTTAGTAGAAACTATGTCATTTGATATATTTGTGATGTATAACTTAAATCTAACCTAAATGCAATGAATTATGCTTGAATGCAGCAGAAATATGGGTTTAATAGGGGGTAAATTATAGAACTTTTACACACTCAACACACCCCCAATCTCAAGTTTTTGCTTGCCCTCAAGCAATTCAGACCTAAAAAAGAAAAGCAAAATTTTTGTTTGGCTTAAAACAATGAACTTTTCTTTACCTACCAAAACGTTCCCTATTGTGAGCAACACCTTGTTGGATAATTTAGGATTCATTCGGAACCATGCTATAATTCTCGTGTAGTGTGTGCATGCTTTGTGAACAATTATATGCCTAGACTCACTTAGTTTACTAGAATAGCTGAAACTTCTAACTTGAATTTTTATGCCAATTTTCATCTTTTTGGAGGCAATTCTTAGGCTCCTTTTAGGTTTTATGCAGACTCGATACTATTTCTCAAGCTTAAGTTTGACTAGAGCCGGTTTCGGGCACCTCTAGCTAACTTCCTAGAGCAGGTTTCGGGCACCTCTAGGTGTAAGAGTATTTTTTTCTTAACTTCTTTTCCTAGAGCCAGTGTTAGGCACCTCTAGGGGCTACTCAAGTATTAAGCTTTTCCCTATTCTAGTTTACCAGTAAAGTTCTAGACAATATAAAAGTCACAAATGGTGTTTAAGATTCAGAACTATAGCAAGGCTCTAAACTGCTCCTAAAACTCTCCTAAAGGCACTGCCACGACAGAGGCTGTCACGGCAGGTAAGTTCAGTTCAAAGACTTAAGCCAAATTTTCATCATTTTTTAAGCAAAAATAAACTAAGTAAAAGACACAATTTTTAAACTTAAAAAGACTCCATTAATGGAGGGATGCCACCCCCAAACTCGAGGGTTGCATTGCCCTCAATGCAAATGACAGATAAGAAAAATAAAACAGTACATCACAAAATATAAAAAGGCAGACAACAATATAAGATAAGAAACTTAAAATTTAGGCACTATCGTCGCCGCTCCTGCTGCTGCTGAGCTGGATCTGCCGACGGGCAGTGAATTTCTTGGCTGGTGCTGGCAGTCGGATGGGAGAAGCTGAAGTGTTCTTGGTTTTGGCCTCCTGTAGAGGTTGAATACGGGTAAAGGAGATATGAGGTGGTTTCTCCACTACCTAAACCTCGGAACTGCTGCTGCTCTCGCTGCTGCTGCTACTGCCGCTATTAGATTTTGCTTTGTCCGCTACTATTTTCTGCCGCTTCTCTGGTGTGAACTCCTTGGACAAGTTCCTCTTCATAGAGGGCTCGTTGTCGGATGCTGCCCATATTTCAGAAGAATAGAAACCAGTAATATACCTATCAAGGTCATCGTCAGGCTCCTTTCTCTTGGTCCCTCGGGCAGAGGTGTCGGCTATGCGGCTGTCGCCTGCAGTTGTTGTGGCAGGGGTTGGTGTGGACGCAGCAGATGGCGTTTTGGGTGTGGCAGCAGGTGTAGGGGTATGGGCAGGGGTGGGGGCAGCAAAATATTGATTGGGGAAGGTAGGGAACAGAGCATCGAGGAAATTAAGAGAAGCGTGGATGAAATGTACCGTAGCGGTGGTGAAGTCTCGGATGAAGCTCATGAGGCCGAGCTGTCGTTCCTCCAGTTTTTGGATGGCAGCAAGGATCTGTGAGGAGGTGTCAGCTGGAGGAGCTGCTGCAGTAGGCTGCCTGGATTCTGTGGCAGCAGGCTCGGTGTCGGTGGGCTCTATCGGCTCAGCTGCCGTGGCAGTAGGATCAAAAGATGATAGGGGCGTGGCAGCTTTGAGTTCCATCAGGCTGAGTATGTTTCTGTCAGTCCAACCTTTCCCTCGAACTCTTAAATCTTCGGCAGCCTCCGGTACGTTGTGGCCGCGACAGAGGGTAGTGATGAGGTAGGGGTAGAAGAGAGGTCCTGACGGTCGGTACGCACACTCCAATATACCCTCCCAGACATATCTGCCAACGTTAATTGGCCTCTCATTTAAAATAGTATGGATGAGGGCTAACCTTGGTTGGTCGACGGTTGTGTTGTACGAGGAGGGCATACTCCGTTTCTTGATAAACGCATTCCACAATTTTGCCTCCGGGGTGAGCTGGACTCTCTTTACCGTTCTCGGATGCTTCGGATCGGTGTTCCACTCAGTACCCTCATCCGTGAGTTCTGCCATCACAGCATCGTTGTCGGCAGGCTCTAGAATTTCGAGAAATCTTTGGTGGCCATCTTCTCTTTGTCCCACATAGAACCCGTAGAGTATGTTGATATATTTGGGGACGAAGGGTACCTCTTTCCCTCGGACTGTAACTGCTGTCGCGTTCCTGCTGCCGATGGTAGCATAAAATTCTCGGACGAGAGTCACGTTCATCTCCTCCGGTTGTTTTGCGAATATCTGCCACTGCAAGGCTTTGATTTTTCGGGCTATGAACGGCTGCAGTCCCAGGTTCCCCATTTTGGAAGTGTAAATGAAGCCTCTCTCCTCCCACATATCACGAATCTGAAAGGAGCTTGGAGTGGATGCTACCGGGGCAGATCCTGAGGCAGAGCTTCTGCGGGTATTCCTAGTACTCATGTTGCAAGGGCTGTGGAAAGAAAGTGAAAGCAAGTAAAAATTATAGAGGAAATAAGTAGAAAGAGTAGAAGTGAGTGAAAAATGAATAGTAAAATGGGGTTTATATAGATGGGGAGTTGCTGCCCGTTGGAGCTGTAACGGCAGGCGCGAATAATGGGGCCAGCTGTTACGCGGTTTCTGACGCGTCTGTCACGCGTTTCCGTGTCTGCTGCGCATCTGTTACGCATTTTGCATGTCTGCCACGACAGCGTGTTGACAGGCTGGATTTTCCGTGTCTGTCGCAGCAGCTGTAACGACAGGCTCCTAAGTTGGGCTTTTTGGGCTGATGGAAAGATGGTGGGCTGAATTCACTACTCCTCTTCTCCTTGTCTCCTTTATTTCCTAAAAAAGATAAAAATAAAAAATTTATTTCCTAAAAATAAAATAATTTTAATTACCTAATATATATAAATAATAAATAATAATAAAAATAAAAATTAAGTTAAATTAGGGATGCCAGGAGGGGCATCTCCTAAAGTAACCACTTCCTGCATTCTTGGGGCTTCAGTCCCTTGATAATGCTTCATTCTTTGTCCATTGACTTTGAATTGGTGCCCGTCTTTTAGAGATCTGATTGTTATGGCACCATGGGGAAAAACTTGCACTACTTGGAATGGGCCGGACCACCTAGACTTTAGCTTCCCTGGGAAAAGCTTCAACCTAGAGTTGAACAACAACACAAGCTGCCCTGGGCAGAACTGTCCTGGCATCAACTTCTTATCATGTCACTTCTTTGTCTTATCTTTATAGATTCTTGCGTTGTCATAGGCCATTGCTCGAATTTCTTCAATCTCATTCAGATCAAGTATCCTTTTCTGTCCTGCCTTTTCCAAGTCCATATTCACTGCCTTGATGGCCCAGTATGCTCTGTGCTCAATCTCGACAGGTAGGTGGCAGGTTTTTCCATAAATCAGTCGGTAGGGTGACATTCCCAATGGAGTTTTGAATGCTGTTCTGTAGGCTCATAATACATCATTGAGGTGTAGAGACCAGTCCTTCCTAGTTGGCTTAACCATCTTTTCAAGAATGTTCTTAACCTCTCTGTTCGATATTTCAGCCTGTCCATTGGTCTGAGGGTGGTATGTTGTTGCGATCCGATGTTTGACACCATACTTTTTCAAGGCAGTAGCTATAACCCTATTGTCGAAATGCCTCCCTTCATCACTGATGATCGCTTTGGGGATGCCGAATCTGGAAAAAATGTTTTTATGCAAAAACCTCTGAACCATCTTGGCATCGTTTTTCTGAGTAGCGATCGCTTCAACCCATTTGGACACATAATCTACTGCCAGGAGGATATATAAGTTCCCACATGAAGTTGGGAATGGTCCCATAAAATCTATCCCCCAAACGTCGAAGATCTCAACTTCAAGAATGTTTTGCAGTGGCATCTCATGTCTCCTTGAGATGTTTCCAGTCCGTTGACACTTGTCACAGATTTTGTAGAATGTTTGAGCATCCTTGAATAGTGACGGCCAATAAAATCTCGACTGCAACACCTTGGCGGCAGTTTTGTTACCTCCTAAGTGTCCTCCATACTGTGAAGCATGACAGTGATGTAGTATAGCTTCCTGTTCATCCTGTGGTACACATCTCCTGATAACCTGATCTGCACAAAATTTGAAAAGAAGAGGCTTGTCCCAATAATAATGCTTAACATCATTTTGGAACCTTTTCCTAGCTTGATAATTAAGGTAAGGAGGAGTTATTCCGCTAACTAAATAATTAACGAAATCAGCCTACCAGGGGAGTTCAGAAAACTTACCTGCCGCCATGGCTGTCGCGGCAGTGCTTGTGGCAGCGAATAACTGCTCGTCAGGGAAGGTCTCCAGTATGTGTGTCTCGTCTACCGGTAGACTCTTTCCCTTCTCTAATCTTGACAAGTGATCTGCAACTTGATTCTCTGTCCCCTTTTTGTCCTTGATTTCAAGGTCGAACTCTTGCAGTAGCAGAATCCAACGTATCAGTCTAGGCTTTGCATCCTTTTTGGTGAACAGATACTTCAATGCAGAGTGGTCTGTGTGGACTATGACCTTCGTTCCAAGTATATAAGAATGAAACTTGTCAATAGAGAATACCACAGCTAATAGTTCCTTCTCTGTGGTGGTGTAGTTTACTTGGGCGTTGTTCAATGTTTTGCTGGCATAGTATATGACATGAAAGAGCTTGTCTTTCCTCTGCCCAAGTGCTGCCCCGACAGCATAGTCACTAGCATCACACATAATCTCGAATGGCAGTTTCCAATCTGGTGGCTGTACTATTGGGGCTGTTACCAGCTTTTCTTTCAGAACCTTGAATACCTCAGTACATTCAGCGTTGAAGTCGAAAGGACGGTTCTGCTCCAGAAGATGGCATAAAGGTTTTGTGATCTTCGAAAAGTTCGCGATAAACCTCCGATAAAAACCAGCATGCCCTAAGAAACTCCTGATTCCTTTGACTGTGGTGGGTGGCGGCAGCTTTTCGATTAACTCGATCTTAGCTCTGCCGACTTTTATGCCGCGGAAGCTTATTTTATGGCCTAGGATTATCCCTTCATCAACCATGAAGTGACATTTTTCCCAGTTCAATACCAAGTTTGCTTTCTCACATCTTTCGAGCACTTTCTGTAGGTTGCCTAGGAAGTCTTCCACCATATCAGAGAATATTGCCATCATGCACCTTTGAAAGGTCGCTGGTGCATTACACAGTCCAAATGGCATCCTCCGAAAAGCATAAGTACCGTATGGGCATGTGAACGTCGTCTTCTCTTGATCTTTCGGTGCGATGGCTATTTGATTATAACCTGAGTAACCATCAAGAAATCAATAGTAAGGTTTACCCGCTAATCTATCAAGCATTTGATCAATAAAGGGCAAAGGGAAGTGGTCCTTCCGGGTAGCTTTGTTAAGCTTCCGGTAGTCCATACAAACCCTCCAACCGGTCACAGTCCTGATTGGGATTAGCTCGTTTTATTCATTGGTTACCACGGTTATTCCTCCTTTCTTGGGAACGCACCGCACCGGGCTCACCCACTTGCTATCCGAGATGGCATAGATTATTCCAGCATCTAGCCATTTTATGATCTCCTTACGCACCACCTCTCGCACAACATCGTTCAGTCATCTTTGTGCATCAATGGTCGGCTTATGATCATCCTCTAAGAGGATTTTATGCATGCATAGTGCCGGACTGATGCCTTGGATATCAGCTATCGTCCATCCAATAGCCTTTTTGTGCTGTTGCAGCATCCCTATCAGCTGCTGTTCCTGTTCCTGCATCAACTTGGAAGAGATGATTACGAGCAACGTATCATTTAAACCAAGGAAAACATATTTTAGCTGCCCTGGCAGGGGCTTAAGATCTAGAACAGGGGGCTCTACAGTTGATGGCTTTTGGACTGTATGTTCATCCGAGGTATAGTTTAAGGGCTCGAATAACTTACATGGACGATTGCCTATCCAGTTTACCTCCTCTTGATCTTCAGTATCAGATGTATCAGATTCTGAGGAGCTGCTGTCGTCGGTGCTGTCGTGACAGTCTTCTAAATGGCTGCTGGGGCCGTGGCCAATTTTGATGTCGTGGCAGCCCGACCTAATGCATGGTTGGTCAAAGGTAATTTCAGCGATGGCCTTGCACTCTTCTTCTGCATCAACATGTTTTATTGCCTGGAGAACGTTCAGCTTGATCTCTTGATCGTTTACTCTCATAGTGAGTTCTCCTTTTTCCACATCAATCAGTGATCTTCCTGTGGCTAAGAAGGGTCGCCCCAGGATGATTTGTGCATTCTCATCTGCTTTACAATCTAAGACGAGAAAGTTAGCAGGAAAAATAAATTTATTCACTCTTACCAGAATATCTTCAATTTTTCCTTCTAGGTGAATGTAAGAGCGGTCTGCCAGCTGCAGTACTACTGTTGTGGGCCGAGCTTTTCCAATACCTAATTTTTGAAAAACAGATTTGGGCATTAAATTTATACTAGCACCAAGATCACAAAGTGCCTTACCCACAAATTTGTCTCCGATTATGCATGGTATGATGAAGCTTTCAGGATCCTTCTTCTTCTGGGGTGGATGCTTGTGTAGAATACTCATGCATCCCTCTGTCATTTTAACCGTTTCAAATTCCCCAAGTCTGGATTTCTTCGACATGGCATCCTTGAGAAATTTGGCATAACCAGGCATTTCCCTAACGACATCTAACAGTGGAATATTGATATGGACCTGCTTAAAAATATCGTAGATCTTCTTAAGCTGGGATTCCTGCTTCAATTTCTGTAACCGCTGAGGAAAAGGAGGTGGGGGACGGTAATCAGCAATGCGTCCTTCCCACTGCATTCAGATCTGAGGAGGTTTTGGGTCTTCATCTTTCTCCTCTTTCCCTTCTGCTGTCGTGACAGGTTCATCGGCAGTAGGCTGTTTGTCTACTGCTGGGGCAGCTTTCTCGGCAGCAGACTCCAAGGCTGGTTCTTCAACTGATTCAGCTTCCTTCACTGGCCCTGGTAATTTCTTCCCACTCTGAGTAGTGATTACTTTACATTGCTCATGTGTGGGTTGTCTAGCGTTCTCAGTATCGCTAGGAAATCCGCCATTCTGCCTCGGTTTAATATGCTGGGAAATCTGACCCATCTGTGTCTCCAATGATTTTAGAGTAGCTTTATGGTTGGTCATCCGCATCTCTGTTTTATCCATGAATGTCTCAGTCTTCCCGACGAAGTGATTCATGTTCTCAATATAAGTTCATGTTTGAGACATAAACGTAGCCAATGTCTGTTCCAGTATACTAGTTGTGGCAGCTGGTGGCTGTTGCTGCAGTTGCTGCTGCTGCTGCAGTTGCTGCTGCTGCTGCAGTTGCTGCCGAGTCAGTAATCTGGGTCTCCCTGATTCTGAGTGTTCTGTGCTTGAGGATTCAGGGCATTATTAGGGTTACTCCAAGAGAACTTGGGGTCCTTTCTCCAGTTGGGATTGTAGTTGTTGGAATTATAGTTCTGTTTATTGTAGTTCCCAACATACATCCCTTCTTCTAACTGTAGCGGACAATCTTCCGAACTGTGATTTCCATCGCAAGTCTCGCATACCTCTTCAGCAGAGTAGGCAGGCTGTGAATATTCTTTCAAGAGCTTTTTCATTGCCTTAGTGAGATATGCCACCTGTGATTTTAAATAACTGTCGGCCTAATAATCTTTTTACAGCTAGAACTCGTTTACCCCCTCTTCTTGCTGTAGGAAACTGTTCCTCATTCTTCGCCAGATTTTTCAAAACTGCCATTGCATCTTCTGGGTCTTTGTCCAACAGCAATCCATTCACTGCTGAATCAATTCTCATTCGAGTCTGTAAGTTGGAAGCATTGTAGAATTTAGTTACCTGGTTCCAAACGGGAAATCCATACATCGGGCAGTTCCTCGGAAGAGTGGTAAATCTGTCACAGGCCTCGTGCATTGGCTCGTCATCTTCCTGTTGAAAAGTAGCAATTTCGTTACGTAATCGCTCAGATAAGTGTGAAGGATTAAAACGAGACAAGAATTCACGAGTTAAATCTGCCCAAGTTCGTATTAAACCCGGCGTTAGTTTATTCCACCAAGTTTTTGCCCTGTCCCTTAATGAATGAGGGAATAACCGAAGCCTCAGTATCTCCGGATTAACTCTTGGTAGTCTAAACGAACCACAGATTTCTTGGAACGTTTTCAGATGCTCCCTAGCATCCTCTGTAGCAGCACCACTAAATTGGCCAGCGTTGTTAATCATGCTGAACATAACAGGTTTCAGCTCAAAATTGTCAACGTCTACGTCTGGCAAGGTTGTTTCCAGTTCTACATAATCATTGACCATGTAGTCTCGGCATGACCGGCGAGCGACAGTGACAGGAGGATCGGCAGGTGGACCGTTCCTTCCATCTCCGACAGGATTGTCATTATCTTGGGGATTCCCTTGGTTGTTCATGGCCTCTAACTGTTCTTCGAGGTATTCGTTTCTGGCTAACACGAAGCGAAGTCGGTTCCTAAGATTGTACGAGCGTTCGATTTCATGGTCTAATGGATACTCAGATTCCTCTCCTCGTCTCGATCTGCGCATAAACAGAAAACCTTGTGAAAAGCACAGGTTGAACAATCCAAGAAAAATAAAACAGAAAAATAAAAGAAGTGCAGTAAAAGATAGGGTAAAGATATGTTGCCAGTCCTCGGCAACGGCGCCAAAAACTTGTTGCGTATAAAAGTGTCTATCGCAATTTAGTGCAAATGTACACGACGCAAGTAGTAAAGTGATACGTAAGTATCGGATATCGTCTCCACAAGGACTGGGCTAATAGCTTCACCTTGGATTACTGCACAAGAGGAAATTGAAATAGTTTAAATGTTTGTCACGAGAATAAAAAGAATACTAATAATAAAAGAGTATTGAAATCAGGATAGAGAGAATGGGTCGGTATTGAATTTCTCAGTAGTGTAGGTGATGCAAAGTCTAGGAATATCTGTTCTGTCGTTGCGCCTGTCGCGGCAGCGGTCTGTTGTTAGTCGCGGCAGCGATCACACAACTCTGTACTTCAAGCTTGGCAAGAATCCCTGCTGTGCCTTGGCCTATCCCTAGGTCCAAGTCTGTCGATGAACACGTCTTTGATGATACCTCCCGGCGTGAATCGAAGGATGAACACCGATGTTTGTTGAATTCTTCTTTAGCCACTTAACCTCGTCCTATCCCTAGGTCCGAGATAGTTCAACCATAAACTGGAGAACCTGTACTTATTCCTTTCGTATACTTAACTCTCCCGATATTAAGTAAATAGTTAATCTCACAATGCTCTCCCAATACTCTTGTAAGATGTTTGAAAACCAGAATAAGAAACTTGAAGTTATTTTATTGAACAGAAAAATTCCTAAAACAAATGCAATCCTTGCAACTTCTTTACAAATCAACCCTTAGCCCCAGGGGAAGTTTAGAACATGTTGAGGAAGGGAAAACGGCTAGGGTTTTGGGAAAAGGCTAGAGAGTATGGTGATGTCTTCTCCTAGGTCGAATTACATGCCTTTATATAGGACTTGGGTTCAAGTTTTCTAATATGGCAAGAATACAAGTTTAATTTAAAGTATAACTCTATTAAAGACTAAATCTTCAGAGCATAAGTCTTTAATTCTTCCTTCCTTCTTGCTTGGAATTTCTTCCTTGAACTTTGGGCTTGGCCTTCATTCTGATCTAGGGCTTGGAAAAATATAAGGGTGCTCCACGACAAATGGGCTTAATTTTCTCTTTCTGTCGAGGCCCACTTCACTTCTTCCCTTTATTATCGATGTCGTCCTTGGCTGCCACGACAGAGGCCATGGCAGCATCGTCCTCTAGCGTCTGCACCTCTAGTTCCAGCTCTGCTTCTTCACTGCCCAACGTCTGCTTCTCTACTGCCCTCCATCTGCTACAGCAGCTACCTGCAAAAACAACCAATTTCAGTAGAAACTGTGCCTTTTGATATATTTGTGATGTATAACTTAAATCTAACCTAAACGCAATGAATTATGCTTGAATGCAGTAGAAATATGGGTTAAATAGGGGTAAATTATAGAACTTTTACACACGAATAGGTTTCAGCTCAAAATTGTCAACGTCTACGTCTGGCAGGGTTGTTTCCAGTTCTACATGATCATTGAGCATGTAGTCTCGGCATGACTTGCGTGCGGCAGCGACAAGAGGATTGGCAGGTGGACCGTTCCTTCCATCTCCGACAGGATTGTCATTATCTTGGGGATTCCCTTGGTTGTTCATGGCCTCTAACTGTTCTTCGAGGTATTCGTTTCTGGCAAACACGAAGCGAAGTCGGTTCCTAAGATTGTACGAGCATTCGATTTCATGGTCTAATGGATACTCAGGTTCCTCTCCTTGTCTCGATCTGCGCATAAATAGAAAACCTTGTGAAAAGAACAGGTTGAACAATCCAAGAAAAATAAAACAGAAAATAAAAGAAGTCTAGTAAAAGATAGGGTAAAGATATGTTGCCAGTCCTCGGCAACGGCACCAAAAACTTGTTGCGTATAAAAGTGTCTATTGCAATGTAGTGCAAGTGTACACGACGCAAGTAGTAAAGTGATACGTAAGTATCGGATATCGTCTCCACAAGGACTGGGCTAATAGCTTCACCTTGGATTACTGCACAAGAGGAAAAATAAATGGTTTAAATGTTTGTCACGAGAATAATAAGAATACTGATAATAAAAGAGTATTGAAATCAGGATAGAGAGAATGGGTCGGTATTGAATTGCTCAGTAGTGTAGGTGTTGCAAAGTCTAGGAATATCTGTTCTGTCGTTGCGCCTGTCGCGGCAGCACCTGTCGTGGCAGCGGTCTGTTGTTAGTCGCGGCAACGATCACACAACTCTGTACTTCAAGCTTGGCAAGAATCCCTGCTGTGCCTTGGCCTATCCCTAGGTCCAAGTCTCTCGATGAACACGTCTTTGATGATACCTCCTGGCGTGAATCGAAGGATGAACACCGATGTTTGTTGAATTCTTCTTTAGCCACTTAACCTCGTCCTATCCCTAGGTCCGAGATAGTTCAACCATAAACTGGAGAACCTGTACTTATTCCTTTCGTATACTTAACTCTCCTGATATTAAGTAAATAGATAATCTCACAATGCTCTCCCGATACTCTTGTAAGATGTTGAAAACCAGAATAAGAAACTTGAAGTTATTTTATTGAACAGAAAAATTCCTAAAACAAATGCAATCCTTGCAACTACTTTACAAATCAACCCTTAGCCCTAGGGGAAGTTTAGAACATGTTGAGGAAGAGAAAATGGCTAGGGTTTTGGGAAGAAGGCTAGAGAGTATGGTGATGTCTTCTCCTAGGTCGAATTACATGCCTTTATATAGGCCTTGGGTTCAAGTTTTCTAATATGGCAAGAATACAAGTTTAATTTAAAGTACAACTCTATTAAAGACTAAATCTTCAGAGCATAAGTCTTTAATTTGTCCTTCCTTCTTGCTTGGAATTTCTTCCTTGAACTTTGGGCTTAGCCTTCATTCTGATCTAGGGCTTGGAAAAATATAAGGGTGCTCCACGACAGATGGGCTTAATTTTCTCTTTCTGTCGAGGCCCACTTCACTTCTTCCCTTCATTATCGATGTCGTCCTTGGCTGCCACGACAGAGGCCATGGCAGCATCGTCCTCTAGCGTCTGCACCTCTAGTTCCAACTCTGCTTCTTCACTGCCCAGCGTCTGCTTCTCTACTGCCCTCCATCTGCTACAGCAGCTACCTGCAAAAACAACCAATTTCAGTAGAAACTATGCCTTTTGATATATTTGTGATGTATAACTTAAATCTAACCTAAACGCAATGAATTATGCTTGAATGCAGCAGAAATATGGGTTAAATAGGGGGTAAATTATAGAACTTTTACACACGCAATAGGTTTCAGCTCAAAATTGTCAACGTCTACGTCTGGCAGGGTTGTTTCCAGTTCTACATGATCATTGAGCATGTAGTCTCGGCATGACCGGCGTGCGGCAGCGACAGGAGGATCGGCAGGTGGACCGTTCCTTCCATCTCCTACATGATTGTCATTATCATGGGGATTCCCTTGGTTGTTCATGGCCTCTAACTGTTCTTCGAGGTATTCGTTTCTGGCTAACACGAAGCGAAGTCGGTTCCTAAGATTGTACGAGCGTTCGATTTCATGGTCTAATGGATACTCAGGTTCCTTCCTTGTCTCGATCTGCGCATAAACAGAAAACCTTGTGAAAAGCACAGGTTGAACAATCCAAGAAAAATAAAACAGAAAATAAAAGAAGTGTAGTAAAAGATAGGGTAAAGAAATGTTGCCAGTCCTCGGCAACGGCGCCAAAAACTTGTTGCGTATAAAAGTGTCTATTGCAATGTAGTGCAAGTGTACACGACGCAAGTAGTAAAGTGATACGTAAGTATCGGATATCGTCTCCACAAGGACTGGGCTAATAGCTTCACCTTGGATTACTGCACAAGAGGAAAAATAAATGGTTTAAATGTTTGTCACTAGAATAATAAGAATACTGATAATAAAAGAGTATTGAAATCAGGATAGAGAGAATGGGTCGGTATTGAATTGCTCAGTAGTGTAGGTGTTGCAAAGTCTAGGAATATCTGTTCTGTAATTGCGCCTATCGCGGCAGCACCTGTCGCGGCAGCGGTCTGTTGTTAGTCGCGGCAGCGATCACACAACTCTGTACTTCAAGCTTGGCAAGAATCCTTGTTGTGCCTTGGCCTATCCCTAGGTCCAAATCTGTCGATGAACAGGTCTTTGATGATACCTCCCGGCGTGAATCGAAGGATGAACACCGATGTTTGTTGAATTCTTCTTTAGCCACTTAACCTCGTCCTATCCCTAGGTCCGAGATAGTTCAACTATAAACTGGAGAACCTGTACTTATTCCTTTCGTATACTTAACTCTCCTAATATTAAGTAAATAGATAATCTCACAATGCTCTCCCGATACTATTGTAAGATGTTGAAAACCAGAATAAGAAACTTGAAGTTATTTTATTGAACAGAAAAATTCCTAAAACAAATGCAATCCTTGCAACTACTTTACAAATCAACCCTTAGCCCTAGGGGAAGTTTAGAACATGTTGAGGAAGGGAAAATGGCTAGGGTTTTGGGAAGAAGGCTAGAGAGTATGGCGATTTCTTCTCCTAGGTCGAATTACATGCCTTTATATAGGCCTTGGGTTCAAGTTTTCTAATATGGCAAGAATACAAGTTTAATTTAAAGTACAACTCTATTAAAGACTAAATCTTCAGAGCATAAGTCTTTAGTTCGTCCTTCCTTCTTGCTTGGAATTTCTTCCTTGAACTTTGGGCTTGGCCTTCATTTTGATCTAGGGCTTGGAAAAATATAAGGGTGCTCCACGACAGATGGGCTTAATTTTCTCTTTCTGTCGAGGCCCACTTCACTTCTTCCCTTCATTATCGCTGTCGTCCTTGGCTGCCACGACAGAGGCCATGGCAGCATCGTCCTCTAGAGTCTACACCTCTAGTTCCAGCTCTGCTTCTTCACTGCCCAGCGTCTGCTTCTCTACTGCCCTCCATCTGCTACAGCAGCTACCTGCAAAAACAACCAATTTCAGTAGAAACTGTGCCTTTTGATATATTTGTGATGTATAACTTAAATCTAACCTAAACGCAATGAATTATGCTTGAATGCAGCAGAAATATGGGTTAAATAGGGGGTAAATTATAGAACTTTTACACACTCAACACTTTTCTCTTGGCTCCCTGGGAAGATGTGTCGGCTGTGCGGCTGCCGCCTGCAGCTGTTGTGGCAGGGGTCGGAGTGGACGCGACAGATGGCGTTTTTGGTGTGGCAGCAGGGGTGGGGGCAGCAAAATAATGGTTGGGGAATACAGGGAACAGTGCATCAGGGAAATTAAGAGAGGTGTGGATGAAATGTACTGTGGCGGTGGTGAACTCTCGGATGAAACTCATCATGCCTAGTTTTCGTTCCTCTATTTTTTGTATGGCAGCGAGTAATTGTGTGGAGTTGTCTGCTGGAGGAGCTGTTGCGGTAGGCTTCCTGGGTTCTGTGGCAGCAGGCTCGGTGTCGGTGGCCTCTGTCGGCTCAGCTGCCGTGGCAGTGGGGTCAAAAGACGACATGGGCATGGTAGCTTTGAGTTCTATCAGGCTGAGGATGTTCCTGTCTGTCCAGCCTTTCCCTCGAACTCTTAAATCCTCGACAGCTTCCGGTACATTGTGGCCGCGACAGAGGGTAGTGATGAGATAAGGGTAGAAAAGTGGTCCTGACGGCCGGTAAGCACAGTCCAAAATTCCTTCTTGAACGTATCTGCCAACGTTAATTGGCCTCTCATGTAATATGGAATGGATGAGGGCTAACCTTGGTTGGTCGATTGTTGTGTTGTGCGAGGAAGGCATAATCTGTTTCTTGATAAAAGCATTCCAAAGCTTTGCCTCCAGGGTGAGTTGGACTCCTTTTACCGTTCTCGGATGTTTCGGATCGGTATTCCACTCGGTACCTTCGTCTATGAGTTCTGCCATCACAACATCGTTGTCGGCAAGCTCTAAACTCTCGAGAAATCTTTGGTGGCCATCTTCCTTTCTTCCCACATAGAACCTGTAGAGTGTGTTTATGTATTCGGGCTCAAAAGGTACCTCTTTCCCTCGGACTGTAACTGTTGTTGCGTCCATGCTGCCGATGGCAGCATAAAATTCTCGGACGAGAGTCACGTTCATTTCCTCCGGCTGTTCGGCAAACATCTGCCACTGTAGGGCTCTGATTTTTCGGGCTATGAACGGTTGCAGCCCAAGGTTCTTCGTTCTGGTGGTGTAGACGAAACCTTTCTCCTCCCACATATCTCGGATCTGGAAGGAGCTTGGAGTGGATGCTGCCGGGGCAGATCCTGAGGCAGAGCTTCGGCGGGTATTTCTAGTACTCATGTTGCAAGGACTGTGGAAAGAAAATGAAAGCAAGTAAAATTCTAGAGGAAACAAGTAGAGAGAGTAAAAGTGAGTGAAAAATGAATAGTAAAACGGGGTTTATATAGAGGGGGAGTTTGCTGCCCGTTGGAGCTGTAACGACATGCACGAATAACGATGCCAGCTGTTACGCGGTTTCTAACGCGTCTGTCACGCGTTTCTGTGTCTGCTGCGCGTCTGTTACGCGTTTGCGTGTCTGTCGCGACAGCGTGTTGACGGGCTGGATTTTCCGTGTCTGTCGCGGCAGATGTAACGGCAGGCTCCTAAGTTGGGCTTTTTGGGTTGATGGAAAGATGGTGGGCTGGATTTACTTCTCCTCTTCTCCTTGTCTCCTTTCTTTCCTAAAAAAAATAAAAATAAAACTTAGTTCCTAAAAATATAATAATTCTAATTACCTAATATATAAAAATAATAAATAACAATAAAAATAAAATTAGGTTAAATTAGGGATGCTAGGAGGGGCATCTCCTAAAGTAACCACTTCCTTCATTCTTGGGGCTTCAGTCCCCTGATAATGCTTCAATCTCTGTCTGTTGACTTTAAATTGGTGCCCGTCTTTTAAAGATCTGATTGTGATGGCACCATGGGGAAAAACTTGCACCACTTGGAATGGGCCGGACCACCTAGATTTTAGCTTCCCTGGGAAGAGTTTCAACCTAGAGTTGAACAACAACACAAGCTGCCCTGGGCAGAACTGTCGTGGCAGCAACTTCTTATCATGCCACTTCTTTGTCTTGTCTTTGTAAATTCTTGCGTTGTCATAGGCCATTGCTCGAATTTCTTCTATCTCATTCAGATCGAGTATCATTTTCTGTCCTACCTTTTCCAAGTCCAAATTCACTGCCTTGATGGCCCAGTAGGCTCTATGCTCAATCTCGACAGGTACATGGCAGGTTTTTCCATAAATTAGCAGGTAGGGTGACATTCCCAATGGAGTTTTAAATGCTGTTCTGTAGGCCCATAATACATCATTGAGGTGTAGAGACCAGTCTTTCCGAGTTGGCTTAACCATCTTTTCAAGAATGTTCTTAACCTCTTTGTTCGATATTTCAGCATGTCCATTGGTCTGAGGGTGGTATGCTGTCGCGATTCGATGTTTGACACCATACTTCTTTAAGGCAGCAGCTATAACCCTATTATCGAAATGCCTCCCTTCATCACTGATGATCACCTTGGGGATGCCAAATCTAGAAAATATGTTTTTATGCAAAAACCTCTGAACCGTCTTGGGATAAAGGTTTGGTGATCTTCGAAAAGTTTTCAATAAACCTTCGATAGAAACCATCATGCACTAAAAAACTCCTGATTCCCTTGACTGTGGTGGGTGGCGGTAGCTTTTCGATTACCTCGATCTTAGCTCTATCGACTTCTATGCTGCGGCAGCTTACTTTATGGCCTAGGACTATCTCTTCATCCACCATGAGGTGACATTTTCCCAGTTTAATACCAAGTTTGCTTTCTCGCATCTCTCGAGCACTTTCTGCAAGTTGCGTAGGCAGCTCTCAAAGTTATCTCCAAAGATAGAGAAATCATACATGAATATCTCCAGGAAATCCTCCACCATGTCGGAGAATATCGCCATCATACACCTTTGGAAAGTAGCTGGTGCGTTGCAAAGTCCGAATGGCATCCTCTGAAAAGCGTAAGTACCGTATGGGTAAGTGAACGTCGTCTTCTCTTGATCCTCCGGTGCGATGGCTATTTGGTTATAACCTGAGTATCCATCAAGAAAACAGTAGTAAGACTTTCCCGCTAATCTATCAAGCATTTGATCAATAAAAGGTAGGGGAAAGTGGTCCTTTCGGGTAGCTTTGTTAAGCTTCCGGTAGTCCATACAAACCCTCCAACCGGTCACAGTCCTGGTTGGGATTAACTCGTTTTCTTTGTTGGTTACCACGGTTATTCCTCCTTTCTTAGGAACGCACTGCATCGGGCTCGCCCACTTGCTATCTGAGATGGCATAAATTATTCCAGCATCTAGCCATTTGATGATCTCTTTACGAACCACCTCTCGCATAGCATCGTTTAGACGTCTCTGGGCATCAATGGTCGGCTTATGATCATCCTCTAAGAGGATTTTATGCATGCATAGTGTCGGGCTGATGCCTTGGATATCAGCTATCGTCCATCCAATAGCCCTTTTGTGCTGCTGCAGCATCCCTATCAGCTGATGTTCCTGTTCCTGCATCAACTTGGAAGAGATGCTTATGGGCAACGTATCATTTAATCTAAGGAAAACATATTTGAGCTACCCTGGCAGGGGCTTAAGATCTAGAACAGGTGGCTCTACAGTTGATGGCTTTTGGACTATATGTTCATTCGAGGTATAGTTTAAGGGCTCGAATAACTTACCTGGACGATTGCCTATCCAGTTTACCTCCTCTTGATCTTCAGTATCAGATGTATCAGATTCTGAGGAGCTACTGTCGTCGTTGTTGTCGTGACAGTTATCTAAATGGCTGCTGGGGCAGTGGCCAAATTTGATGTCATGGCAGTCCGACCTGATGCAGGGTTGGTCAAGGATAACTTCAGTGATAGCTTTGCATTCTTCCTCTACATCAGCGTGCTTAATTTCTTGGAGAACATTCAGCTTGATTTCTTGATCATTTACTCTCATAGTGATTTCTCCCTTTTCTACATCAATTAGTGATCTTCCTATGGCTAAGAAGGGTCGCCCCAGGATGGTTGGTGCATTCTCACCTGCTTCACAATCTAAGACAAGAAAGTCAGCAGGAAAAATAAATCTATCCACTCTTACTAGAATATCTTCAATTTTTCCTTCCGGTTGTACGTAAGAGCGGTCTGCCAACTGCAGCATAACTGTTGTGGGTCGTGCTCGTCCAATACCTAATTTCTGAAAAACAGATTTGGGCATTAAATTTATACTAGCACCAAGATCACAAAGTGCCTTACCCACAAATTTATCTCTGATTATGCATGGTATTATGAAGCTCCCAGGATCCTTCTTTTTCTAGGGTGGATGCTTGTGCAGAATAGTCGTGCATCCTTCTGTCATTTTGACCGTCTCAAATTCCACAAGCCTGGATTTCTTCGACATGACCTCCTTGAGGAATTTGGCATAACCGGGCATTTCCCTAACGACATCTAACAGTGGTATATTGATGTGAACCTGCTTAAAAATATCATAGATTTTCTTATGCTGGGATTCCTGTTTCAATTTCTGTAACCGCTGAGGAAAAAGAGGTGGGGGACGATAATCAGCAATACGTCCTTCCCACTGCTTTCGGATCTGAGGAGGCTTAGGTTCTTCATCTTTTCCTCTGTCCCTTATGCTGTTGTGACAGGTTCATCGGCAGCAGGCTGTTTGTTGCCTACCGGGGCAGTGTTCTCGGCAGTCGACTCCAGGGCTGGTTCCTTAACCGGTTCAGCTTGCTTCTCTGGCCCTGGTAATTTCTTGCCACTCCTTGTCGTGATGGCTTTACACTGCTCATGTGTGGGTTGTCTAGCGTTTTCGGTATCACTAGGGAATCCTCCATTCTGCCTCGGTTTGATATGCTGGGAAACCTGGCCCATCTGTGTCTCCCGTGATTTCAGAGTAGGTTCATGGTTAGTCATCTGCATCTATGTTTTATCCATGAATGACTCAGTCTTCTTGACGAAGTGATTCATGTTCTCAATGTAAGTTCCTGTTTGAGACATAAACTTAGCCAAGGTCTGCTCCAGTATACTAGTTGTGGCAGGTGGTGGCTGTTGTTGCTGCTGTTGTGGTTGCTGCCGAGTCAGTAATCTAGGTCCCCCTGATTCTGAGTGTTCTGTGCTTGAGGATTTAGGGCATTATTAGGGTTGCTCCAAGAGAACTTGGGGTCCTTTCTCCAGTTGGGATTGTAGTTGTTGGAATTGTAGTTCTGATTATTATAGTTCCCAACATACATCCCTTCCTCTAACTGTATCGGACAATCTTCCGAACTGTGATTCCCATCACAAGTTTCGCATACCTCTTCAGCAGAGTAGGCAGGTTGTGAATCTTCTTTCAAGAGCTTTTTCATTGCCTTAGTGAGATATGCCACCTGTGTTTTTAGAGAACTGTCGTCCTCATAATCTTTCACAGCTAGTACTCTTTTACCCCCTCTTCTTGCTGTAGGAAACTGTTCCTCGTTCTTCGCCAGATTTTTCAATCCTGCCATTGCGTCTTCTAGATCTTTGTCCAGCAGCAATCCATTCGCTGCTGAATCAATTCTCATACGAGTCTGTAAATTGGCAGCATTATAAGATTTAGTCACCTGGTTCCAAACGAGGAATCCATGCATAGGGCAGTTTCTCAGAAGAGTGGTAAATTTGTCCCAGGCCTCGTGCATTGGCTCGTCATCTTCCTGTTGAAAGGT
Source organism: Hibiscus trionum (assembly GCA_030270665.1). Taxonomy (NCBI): domain Eukaryota; kingdom Viridiplantae; phylum Streptophyta; class Magnoliopsida; order Malvales; family Malvaceae; genus Hibiscus; species Hibiscus trionum. The sequence continues at coordinate 38,107,124 of BSYR01000021.1, read as the reverse complement.
AGCAATTTCGTTACGTAATCGCTCAAATAAATGTGAAGGATTAAAATGAGAAAAGAATTCACGAGTTAAATCTGCCCAAGTCCGTATTGAACCCGGTGTTAGTTTATTCCACCAAGTTTTCGCCCTGTCCCTCAATGAATGAGGAAATAACCGAAGCCTCAGTATCTCCGGATTAACTCCTGGTTGTCTAAACGAACCACAGATTTCCTGGAACGTTTTCAGATGCTCCCTAGCATCCTCTGTAGCAGCACCACTAAATTGGCCAGCGTTGTTGATCATGCTGAACATAACATGTTTCAGCTCAAAGTTGTCAACTTCTACGTTTGGCAAGGTTGTTTCTAGTTCCACATGATCATTGAGCATGTAGCCTTGGCATGAACGGCGTACGGCAGCGACAAGAGGATCGGCAGGTGGACCGTTCCTTCCATCTCCGACATGATTTTCAGCATCCTGGGGATTCCCTTGGTTGTTCCTTCTTTCTTCGTGCCTTTCGTTCACCATTGCTTCTAATTGTTCCTCCAGGTATTCGTTTCTTTCTACAAGGAGGCGGACTCTTTTCCAGAGATTGCACGTTCGTTCGATTTCAGGATCTAACTGGTGCTCAGGTTCTTTTCCTCGTTGAGATCTACGCATACGCAAACAAAAGACCTTGTGAAAGGTACAGGTTGAACAATCCAAGTAGAAACAGAAAAATAAAAGAAGTGTAGTAAAAGATAGGGTAAAGATATGTTGCCAGTCCCCGGCAACGGCGCCAAAAACTTGTTGCGTGTAAAAGTGTCTATCGCAATGTAGTGCAAGTGTACACGACGCAAGTAGTAAAGTGATACGTAAGTATCGAATATCGTCTCCACAGGGACTGGGCTAATAGCTTCAACCTGGAATTACTGCACGAGAGGAAAATGAAATAGTTTAAATGTTTGTCACGAGATACTAAAGAATACTGATAATAAAAGAGTAAAGAATTTAGGATAGAGAGAATGGGCCGGTATTGATTTGCTCAGTAGTGTAGGTGTTGCAAAGTCTAGGAATATCTGTTATGTCGTTGCGCCTGTCGCGGCAGCGGTCTGTTGTTAGTCGCGGCAGCGATCACACAAATCTGTACTTCAAGCTTGGCAAGAATCCCTACTGTGCCTTGGCCTATCCCTAGGTCCAAGTCTGTCGATGAACACGTCTTTGATGATAACTCCCAGTGAGAATCGAAGGATGAACACCGAAGTTGTTGGATTCTTCCTTAGCCACTTAACCTCGTCCTATCCCTAGGTCCGAGATAGTTCAACCATAAACTGGAGAACACGTACTTATTCCTTTCGTATACTTAACTCTCCCGATATTAAGTAAATGTGTAATCTCACAATGCTCTCCCGATACTCTTGCAAGATGTTGAAAACCAGAATAAGCAAACTTGAAGTTATTTTATTGAACAGAAAAATTCCTAAACAAATGCAATCCTTCCAACTACTTTACAAATCAACCCTTAGCTCTAAGGGAAGTTTAGAACATGATGTGGAAGGGAAAACGACTACGATTTTGGGAAGAAGGCTAGAGAATAAGATGATCCTTCCCTAGGTTGAATTACATGCCTTTATATAGGCCTTGGGTTCAAGTTTTCTAATATAGCAAGAATACAAGTTTAAACTAAAGTACAACTCTATTCAAGACTAAATCTTCAGAGCATATATCTTTAATTCGTCATCCCTTCTTGCTTGGAGTTTCTTCCTTGAACTTTGGGCTTGGCCTTCATTCTAATCTAGGGCTTGAAAAAATATAAGGGTGCTCCACGGCAGAAAGGCTTAATTTTCTCTTCCTGTCGAGGCCCACTTTACTTCTTCTCTTCACTATCGCTGTCGTCCTTGGCTGCCACGGCAGCGGTCATGGCAGCATCATCTTCCTCGTCTGCAGTCCAGTTCTAGTTTTGCTTCTTCACTGCCCAGCGTCTGCTTCTCCTCTGCCCTCCATCTGCTACAGCAGCTACCTGCAAAAGCAACCAATTTCAGTAGAAACTGTGTCATTTGATATAATTGTGGTGTGTAAATGAAATCTAACCTAAATGCAATGAATTATGCTTGAATGCAGCAGAAATATGGGTTAAATAGGGGTAAAATATAGAACTTTTACACACTCAACAATGAACATGATATATGAGCAAGTTCTATAGGCAAAAACATGTGCATACTCCCCCTAACTATAAGCATAAAAGCAATTAACATCAAAAACACGTAAGCATACAAATCAAAATAGATTCAAGCAATTTTGCATAAAAATGCCCCTAAAAGGTCAAGAAAGGCTGGTTAAACCTAACTCTCTCCTAAGGGTCCAAAAACACTATTTGTCTAGAGGTTAGGTAAAGATGTCCGCTATTTGGTTCAAGGTGTCTACATATTCTAGAACAATATCATTCTTTAAGACTTGATCTCTAATGAAATGGTGTCTTATCTCTATGTGTTTTGTTCTAGAGTGTTGGATGGGATTTTTAGAGAGACACGTGACACTAGTATTGTCACACTTAAGGGGTATGGTACCTACCTCAATTCCATAATCTAAAAGTTGTTGCTTCATCCAAAGGACTTGAGCACAACAACTTCTGGCCGATTTGTTTCTTACAACCCCCATAATCCGCATTCGAATAAGCATGAAGGTTAAAGGTGGAATCTCTAGGGTACCAAAGGCCTAAACAAGGGGCATCTCTAAGGCACCTAAAAATTCTCTTTACGGCTATAAGGTGCGATTCTCTAGGACAAGCTTGAAACCTAGCACACAAGCAAACACTAAACATGATATACGGTCAACTTACGGTAAGGTAAATCAATGATCCAATCATAGAACGATAAAGCTTGGAATCGACACACTTACCTCCTTCATCTTTGTCAAGCTTTATGGATGAGCTCATTGGTGTAGTGTAGGGCGTGTAGGTGTTCCCTTTTTGAGAGAGCGCAAGTGCACACTCCTGCCAAGTTATAATATAAAAGATGTCGAATCCCACGAGGATTGGACATCTTGTCTCATTTCATAGTCCATGCACAATGGAAAAATAAAAACACAAGTGAATGGTTGGTTGAGATAGAAAAGTAAATGAAAACACAGATAATAAAGGATGTAAATCAGGTTGATAGAGCAGGTAGGGTTATGCTGCCACTTAGTGTGAAAACTGCGTTGTAAAGGATTGAGTTGTATTGTGCTGCCACGATATGCTGCCTCGGCGGGTATGGCAGGCAACATGCTACGACCCTGTCACGCAGTCGCAGCGGGTCACTACCACTGTAGGAGTGTACTGTTTTGGCAGGTGGAATGGAAAGAAGTCTTGGCAGCAAGTCTGGCAGATACTCTAAGTTCGGTAGAATAGTCGACAGTGATCCCTCCTATTTCTAGGTTAGGATGCTCGAGAGCTAACGTGATGTAGGCAATACCTAGTAATCTCAGCGTAAACCTAACACAGACTAGTCCACTCGGTTGGTAATCCCTTTTAGCCGCTGAAACTTGTGGACTGGTGTGGAACCAAGTTAGTTACGCCTCAGCACGTTGTGACCGTACTTAACCCTTTCGTGAGCCTTGCACTTTCGTGCCCGACAAATGGATTCTCTTAACTGACTGGTGTAGAATAATTGAAAGAATGAAGAGCAATGGATTAAGCAAACTTGGAATATTTTATTGAAAAAAACTCAAAACCTAAAACAATCGTTTCACAACTAGTTTACAACATCACCCTAACCCAAGTGGAGTTTAGAACATGGCGGCAGCAAAGAACACTAGAAAAGTCTATAGAAAACCTAAGATGATTATGAGTTACAATGGGTATTTATAGACTAAAGACTAGGTTAAGTCCTCCTTAAAGTAGAAGTCCTTGAAAGTAGCTTTCCATCTTTAATATGACTTTAAACTCTTGACTTCTTTGCGTGGAATATGGACTTTATCTCGTTTGCCTTAGCCTGCAAGTAATCTTGAGAATTTTGCTTCGGCAGCCCTGGCCGCTGCTACAGACGTCAGAAAATCAAATGGATACCGGCGATAGACTCAGGATTTTTAGCTCTACAGATCGCACTCCAGTTCTTCCAACTTCAATAGTCAGCTGCCGTAGGCAACAAGGTCGGCGGCAACTCTACTCGGCAGGTACTCGGCAGCAACTTGGCAGCAACTTGTCTTCAGCTGGAACTGCTTCAGTACAACTCCTGGGTTTGCTTCCTCAACCTTGAATCCTCAGCTTCTCGGTTCCCTCTTTGAGCCTTTAGTACCTAAATACAAAAATACACTAAAACAATATCTCTTGTTTACCAAATAAATGATAGCACATTAATTTCTGTGTGTTGTGTGCATATCTGTAAACGAGCTGAATACACAGAATAAATAATTAAATAAAGATGCTGCTGTGATTTAAAGGTTGCTACCGAGGCAGCACAGTTAAGCACATTAATTTCAATCATGGCTATGAGGGCTTCAGCTTATCACAACTACTCTTCCAGGTCTGACGTTGAGATAGGAGCAAACTACAAAACCCCGAACCCTTGGAGTAGAGTCATCCTGTGAAGACTTTCATTCACTCATGCTAATGTGTCCGTCACTTTAAGGCTTTCAGATTCATGGAATTTGATAGCAGCAGAGTGTCCTCGCACATGATTCTTCCTAGAGACTGTTGCGGGCACCTCTAGGGTAAACATCATTGTTCCTTGTTTTTGATTTTGCTGTCGTGATAGTACTGCATTTTTTTGTTTCTTTTGCCTGCCTCGGCGGCTACCTGTAATCATCGTTAGAATTTTGCAAAGAATTCTAAAAACAAACAGGCACTGTTCATCAAATATTCTAACATATTCAGCAAGTAACAGAGATGTTTAACATTTTCAAGCATTAAGCAAAAAAAATTCTAAGTCATATTTCATACTTTTTCCCAAGATTAGGTTCAATTTTTATTAGGTGCGAAAATAAATAAGTCAGCTATCCTATCATAGGCACAAGTCATAACAAACTTTTCTTTTCTAATTATTACTAAGGCAAGTACAATGCAACCTAAATGCAACTAAAAATGTCTATGTTGCGTGTAAAAGAGTCCTATCGCAAATAGTGCAAGTGTACACGACGCAAGTAGTAAAGTGATACTAGAGTATCGGATATCATCTCCACAGGGACTGGAAATAACTTTATCCTTGAATTGCTGCACAAGATAAAAAAATAGTTTAATTGGATTAGTGGAGTAATCTTGAGAAACAACTACAGTAAAAGAATAAAGAATCAGATTTAGAGAATAGGTTAGTATTGAATTGCTCAGTAGTGCAGGTGTTGCACTGTTAGAGGAACTTCTGTTGTCTGTCGTCGTTTCTGTCGCGACAGCACCTGTTGCGGTAGAGGTCTGTTGATGTCGCGGCAGCGATCAACAACTCTGTACTTCAAGCTTGGAAAGAATACATGTTATGACTTGTTCTATCCCTAGGCCCAAGTTCTGTTGATGAACACTTCTAGGATGATACCTCCCGACGTGAATCAAAGGGTGAACACCAAAATTGTTGAATTCTTCTTTAGCCACTTAACCTTGTACTTATCCCTAAGCCAAGATGGTTTAACCATACACTGGAAAACTCGTATCTACTCTTTTCGTATGCTTGACTCTCCCGATATCAAACAAATGGATAACCTCACAATGCTCTCCCGATGCTCTTATGAGATATGAAAAACCAGAGTAAATAAACTTGAAGTGCTTTTATTACTTGAACAGAAAATGCCTAAAACAATACAATTCTTGCAACTACTTTACAGAAGCAACCTGTAGCCCTAGGAAAAGTTTAGAGCATGGTGGAGAAGGGAAAACGACAAGGGTTTTGGGGGAAGACGGCTAGGAATGAGATATCCTTCCCTAGGTCGAATTACATGCCTTTATATAGGCCTTGGGTCCAAGTTTTCTAATATGGAAAGAATACAATTTTAAATTAAAGTGCAACTCTATTAAAGACTAAATCTTCTGAGTGGATGCCTTGAATTCGTCCTCTTTTCTTGCCTTGAGTTTCTTCCTTGAACTTTGGGCTTGGCCTTCATTCTACTTTCGGGCTCAGAAAAGTATGGGAGTGGCCCACGACAGACCGGCTAGAAATCCTCTATCTACCGAGCTCCACTTCACTTTTCCACCTCAGCATTCTCTGTCATCATGGCTGCCACGGTAGATGTCACGACAGCCTTTGCTTCTCGAATCCAACTCTGCAATCCGCCTCTGCTCCTTCGCTGCCCTGGTTCTGCCGCAGCAGATACCTGCAAAAGTAACCAAAATCAGCAGCAACTGTGTCATTTTATCTAATTGTGATGTATATGCAAATATCTTTCCTAAATGCAATGAATTATGCTTGAATGTAGCAAAAATATGGGTAAATGAAGGGTACAATATAGAACTTTTATACACTCAACACACCCCCAAACTCAAGTTCTTGCTTGTCCTCAAGCAAATACGACCTAACTAAAAATAAAAACTTTTTGGCTTGGCTTGATTCAGTTAACTTTTCATTACCTACCACACATTCACTATCAAGAGTAGTACCTTGTCGGGTGTTTCTGGATTAATCTGGAACAATGCTATAGTTCTTGTGCAGTGTGTGCAGGTTTTGTGAACAAATATGTGCCTAGACTCCTTTAGTTTACCAGAATAGTTATGCTACCAACTTGAGCCTTATGCCATTTTCATTTTTTCTGGAGGCAATTCTTAGGCTCCTTTAGTTTTATCTAACTTAGGACTCAATCTTTTTCTTATTTTGATTTGACTATGGCCTATTTTTTTGGTACCTCTAGCTATCTCCATAGAGCCGGTATTAGGCACCTCTTGGGGTATTGAGTCTAAGTTTTCTTTTCTTTTATTCTTTTCCTAGAGCCAGTGTTAGGCACCTCTAGGGGCAACTCAAGTGGGTAAACCTTCCTATTCTAGTTCACTACCGAAATCTGGATAGCATAAGAGTCACAAAGGGTGTTCTAAAGTTCAGAACTATAGAAATGCTCTAAATAGTTCCTAAAACATCCTAAAGGCACTGTTACGACAGAGAATGTCGCGGTATGTAAGTTCATTTCAAAGGTATAAGCCAATTTTTTGTTTTTATTTTCATTTTTTGACACAAAAATAAACTTAAAATGAGACATAAAAGACACAACTAATAAGTTCATTAATGGAGGGATGCCCACCCCCAAACTCGAGGGTTGCATTGCCCTCAATGCATGACATCAATTAAAAATAAAAAGCAGAAATTAACATCACAAAATAGAGAAAATAGCAGCAAAGACAACAAATATATAAGAAAGACACTTAATTTGATGAGCTGCCGTCGCTGCTGCCGGCGGGCAGTGACTTTGACGGTAGGGGCTGGCTGGGTGCTGGGAGACGAGGAGGCCATCTTCTTCTTTGCCTCTCGAGGTGGCTGGACTCGGGTAGGTGAGATGTGTGGGGACTGGTCCAGCACCTCAAGTTCATCATCGCTGATGCTGTTGTCTGATCTGCCGTGGCAGGGTCCTTCGACAGTCTCGTTCAGCTTCTTCCTTCAAAATATTTTGGGTCGATCCCTGGTAGGGGTCCTTCCTTTTCTCTCCTCGGGGAGTGGCAGATTTTCTGCCGCCATCTTTGGTCGTGGCAGGTGTGGGTGTGGAGGCGGCAGTAGGGGTTTTGGGACGTTGCGGCAGTGAAGTCCCTCAGAAACCCCATTAGGCCGAGTTGTCATTCCTCCATCTTCTGCAGCATCTTCAGGATCTGGTTGGAGGCGTCTGTCGGTGGTGCTGCCGTCGTCTGCTCTGGTTCTGCTGCAATAGGTTCGAGGGAGTCAGGGTCTACCGTCGGTTCTGTCGCGATAGTGGGGTCCACATACGACAGAGGAGTGGCAGCCTTTAATTCCATCAGACTGTAGAGATTTTGCTACGTCCATCCTTTCCCTCGGACCTTGACATCCTCGTTGATTTCTGGCACATTGTTGCCCCGGCAGAGCGTGGTGATCAGGTAGGGGAAGACTAGGGGGCCTGAAGGTCGGAGTGCACACTCGATGATTCCGTCTCGGATGTATCGACCGACGTTGATTTTCCTCTCGTTGAGAATGGAGTGGATGAGGGCTAATCTATGCCGGTTAACAGTGGTATTGTGTGAGGTGGGCATGAGGCGCTTCTTGACGAAATGGTTCCACAGTTTGGCTTGTGGGGTGAGCTGAGTCATCCGCACAGTCCACCGGTGCTTGGGGTCATCGTTCGATTCTGTGCCCTCTTCTGTCAACTCTGCCATGACAGCGTCGTAGTCTGCCGGCGACAGACGGTTCACGAACCTCCGATGGGCGTCTTCCTTCTTGCCCACATAAAGCCCATACAACGTGTTGATGTATGCCGCTTCGAGGGAGATCTTCTTGCCTCTGACGGTCACTGTCGTGGCATCCTTGTCGGGAACGGCAGCGTAGAACTCTCGAACTAGAGTGACGTTCATCTCTTCTGGCTGGGCAGCAAACATCTGCCACTTGAGTGCGAGGATCTTCCTGGCGATGAAACTTTCAAGCCCTAATTCTCCCATCTTTTGGGTATAGGTGAACCCTCTTTCTTCCCACATTTCTCTCTTTTGGAAGGACCCATAGTACCTTTTTGCTGAGTCATCTGATGTGAAGCGGTCGGGTATTTCGCTGTGGGTGGGTGTTGACACTGCCGTGGCAGAGGTGGAGGTAGTGCTTCGTCTTGTTGATCTGGTAGTCATTTGCAAGGGAAACTGTAGAAAAATAAAAGAAATTGATGAAAGCCTAATTTCTGGAGAGTAAAGCAGAGAAAGAGAATGAGATGAAAAATGAAATGAGAGTAGGGGTTTATATAGAACGGGGTTTTTCTGCCTGTTGGGACTGTAACGGTAGGCGCGAATAACGGGGCCAACTATTACGCGGTTTCTTACGCGTCTGTCACGTGTTTCTGTGTCTGCTGCACGTCTGTTACGCGTTTGCGTGTTTGTCGTGACGGCTCCGTGACAGGCTGTCTTTTCCGCGTTTGTCGTGACAGCTGGTGACAGGCTGTGACGACATGCTTGTCCGTTGGGCTTTTTGGGCTGTTGTGAATGCGGTGGGCTGGTTCATTCCTCTTCTTTCCTTTGCTTCCTTTATTTCCTAAAAATAATTAAATAAATAAACTGAATTAAAATCTTATTTCCTAAAAAAATTAATAAATAAAATTTTTTATTCCTAATAAATAAATAAATAAATGAAATTAAATAAAACTAAGTTAAACTAGGGATGCCTTGAGGGGCCTCTCCTAAAGTAACTACTTCCTGCATCCTTGGGGCTTCAGTCCCCTGATAATGCTTGAGCCTCTGTCCATTGACCTTGAATTGGTGCCCATCCTTCATGGATTTGATTGTAATAGCATCGTGGGGGAAAACTTGGACAACTTGGAAAGGACCAGACCACCTAGATTTAAGCTTTCCTAGAAAAAGCTTAACCTAGAGTTGAACAACAACACCTGCTGCCCTAGGTAGAACTGTCGTGGCAGCAACTTCCTTTCGTGCCACTTCTTGGTTTTGTCCTTGTAGATCATGGCATTGTCGTAGGCCATTGCTCGAATTTCCTCAATCTCATTCAAGTCTAGTAGCCTTTTCTTTGCTGCCTTATCCCAGCCCATATTCACTGCCTTGATAGCCCAATAAGCTCTGTGTTCTATCTCGACAGGTAAATGACATGTTTTCCCATAGATGAGTCGATAGGGTGACATCCCCAATGGTGTCTTGAACGTTGTTCTGTAGGCCCAGAGTGCATCATTGAGATGTAGAGACCAATCCTTTCTAGTGGGTTTAACCATCTTCTCTAGTATGTTCTTTACTTCTCTATTTGATATCCCGGCCTGCCCAATGGTTTGAGGGTGGTACGCTGTTGCAGTTTGGTGCTTCACTCTGTATTTCCTAAATGCAGCAGCAATTACCCTATTATCGAAATGTCTCCCCTCATCGCTAATTATCGCCACTGGGATGCCAAATCTGGAGAAGATGTTCTTGTGAAGAAATCTTTGCACAGTCTTGGCGTTGTTCTTTTGAGTGGCGATTGCTTCTACCCACTTTGATACGTAGTCCACTTCCAGTAAGATGTACAAATTCCCACAAGATTCTGGGAATGGCCCCATGAAGTTGATTCCCCATACATTGAAGATTTCGACCTCCAGTATGTTCTGCAGTGGCATCTCATGCCTTCTTGATATATTCCCAGTCCTTTGGCATTTGTCACAACTCTTGTAAAAAGCTTGTGCATCCTTGAACAGTGTAGGCCAATAGAGACCGGATTGCTGAACCTTGGCAGCAGTTTTATTTCCTCCTAGGTGTCCTCCTTAAGGGGCAACATGACAGTGGTGAAGCACTGCTTTCTATTCGTCCTGTGGTATGCATCTCCTGATAATCTGATCTGCACAGTGCTTGAAAAGAAGAGGTTCGTCCCAATAATAATGTTTTGCATCATTTTGGAACCTCTTCCTTGCTTGGTAATTAATCTAAGGAGGTAATAACCCACTTACAATGTAATTAACAATGTCAGCATACCAAGGGGTTTCAGAAAGCTTACCTGCCGCCATGGCTGTCGCGGCAGTGCTGGTGGCAGCTAACAACTGCTCATCTGGGAAGGTTTCCAGTATGTTGATCTTGTCTGTTGATTGATTCCTTCCCATCTCCAGCCTTGACAAGTGGTCTGCAACTTGGTTTTCTGTTCCCTTTTTATCCTTGATGTCAATGTCAAATTCTTGTAGCAGCAGAATCCAACGTATCAGTCTAGGTTTTGCATCATTTTTTGTGAATAGATACTTGAGTGCTGAGTGGTCTGTATGAACCACAACCCTCGTTCCAAGTATGTACGGACGGAACTTGTCGATTGAAAACACCACTACTAACAACTCCTTCTCTATCGTGGTGTAGTTGATTTGGGCGTCATTTAGTGTTTTGATGGCATAGTAAATGACATGGAAGAGCTTATCCTTCCTCTGCCCTAATGCTGCCCCGACAGCGTAATCACTGGCATCACACATTATCTCAAATGGCAAACTCCAGTCTGGTGGCTGTACGATCGGGCCTGTTACCAGCTTCTCCTTCAGTATTCTGAATGCCTCGGTACATTCAACATTAAAATCAAAGGGGAGATTCTGTTCCAATACGTGGCAAAGGGGTTGGTAATCTTCGAAAAATTAGCTATAAATCGTCGATAAAACCCTGCATGCCCTAAGAAACTTCGAATCCCTTTAACTATGGTGGGTGGAGGCAGCTTTTTGATAACCTCTATTTTGGCTCTGTCCACCTCTATGCCGCGACAGCTAACCTTGTGGCCCAGTACTATGCCTTCATCCAACATAAAGTGGCATTTTTCCCAGTTTAAAACCAAGTTCGTCTCTTCGCATCTTTCAAGGACCTTCTGTAGATTGCCTAAACAACCGTCGAAGCTGTCTCCAAAGACGGAAAAATCATCCATGAAAATTTCTAGGAAATCCTCCACCCTGTCGGAGAATATTGCCATCATGCACCGTTGGAAGGTTGTTGGTGCATTGCATAGCCCAAATGGCATTCTTCGAAAGGCATAGGTGTCGTACGGGCATGTGAAGGTGGTTTTCTCTTGGTCTTTCGGTGCGATTGCTATTTGGTTATAACCTGAGTAACCATCAAGAAAACAATGGTAAGGTTTCCCCGCTAATCTATCAAGCATTTGATCAATAAAGGGTAAGGGGAAGTGGTCCTTCCGGGTAGCTTTATTAAGCTTCCGGTAGTCCATACAAACCCTCCAACCGGTCACAGTCCTGGTTGGGATTAGTTCGTTTTCTTCGTTAGTTACTACGGTTATGCCTCCCTTTTTGGGCACACATTGCACCGGGCTCATCCACTTGCGATATGAGATGGCGTATAATATTCCGGCATCAAACCACATGATAATTTCTTTCCGCACCACCTCTCTCATAGCCTCATTTAGTCGTCTTTGGGCATCAATGGTCGGCTTATGATCATCTTCCAAGAGTATCTTGTGCATGCATAACGCCGGACTGATGCCTTGGATATCAGATATAGTCCATCCAATGCCCTTTTTATGCTGCTGTAGCATTTTGATTAGCCGCTGCTCATGTTCCTGCATCAACTTAGAAGAGATGGTTACGGGCAACGTATCATTTAAACCAAGAAAAACATATTTAAGCTGCCCTGTAACACCCCAATTTTGGGCTTAGAAGTTTTGGGTTTGAACCGGACCGGTCGGATTTTCGGTTCGAATATAAAAGGTGGTTTTAAGGAAAGCCTAGTTCGGGATGCATTAAAAATATGGAAAAATATCTAAAAATCCTCTTTTAATATATATAAGAGGGTGGTGAAATCAATTTTACAAAATGAGGTTTGGAAATATGACATTTTGAGTTAGTGACTAAAATGTAATTTTTGAAAAGTTCGTGACTGTTTTAAAAGGATTGAAATTTTGAATCTTTAAGGAGCTAATTTATCCAAGGGAGGATTTCTCCAGATTTTTCTTGATTTTTAAGACTCATTTAATGTTTAATTAATAAAAAGAAAAGAGGGAAAAAGATATTTTTAGTTTCATAACTAACTTTTACCAAAATTTTCCCATTTCATTTTCTCTCAAAATTCCCTCAGCCAAACACATTTCCACAGCAACTTTTCCTTTGATTTTCACACCTAAAGTTGAGATTTCAATTCCTAAATGATTCCTAATCATTTCTACATCAAATCCTCACCATTTGCTTAATGAATTTTCAAGGATTTTGGCTCTAAACAAGGAGAAATCTACATTTAGAGGTATGAACGTCCTTCTCCTCTAAATACTCAGTTCTTTACTGAAATTCCCAAGTTCTCAATCCTTAAATTGAGTTTTATTAAAGGTTTTAATGTTGTGATCTTGATTTTGGCTTAAAATGCAAGATTTGGATTTAATTTTGAAGAAATTCGTAATAGATGATTGGGCTCTGTTTTGATATGTCTTTTTGATGTATTTTGGATGTCTAAATGATGTGAAATGGAGGTTTAATCAATGCAATCCCGAATAGGTTGATTTTCCTAAGTTTTTACTTGTGAAAATGGTAGTTTTTGGGGTGATCTTGGTGTTATGTTAATGCTGGAGGTATAAGGACGAGTTTGGGTTCATTTTGGATGTTAATTGATGTTTAAAAATGGTTAGAAGTGATGGATCTTGGCTGGGTTAAGTTTTGGTAGAGTTTGGAGGTGTTTTCGGTTGTGTTTGGTAGCCGAAATGTTGGATTTATGTAGAGCAGCGAGTTGAGTTGTGTTGCTGGTATTTTAATGCATGATGATGCATTAATCCTCTGTTGTTATGTGTTTAAAACATGGGAGAATGATCCGGAAGCAATAGAGGTAGCGTTGGAGGGTTTCAGATGCTTGGAAGGCTTAACGGCTAGCGTAGTTTTGTGTAGCGGTGAGTGAAGTTGGGGTTTTCAGCTTTAAAACCAATGTTTGAAGGTTTTGGGAGCTTAGTTTAAGTCTAAGAAACTTAGCTAAGCTCAAGAGTAAGTAAATGGAATTTCTCTCTTGGTTTGTGTTATGAATTGGTTTTTAATGCACTTGAGATGGTTGGATGCAATGTATGTGATTTGTATGTTTAAATTCTGTTTTGAAAGCATGTTTTAGCATGGTTTAATGCTGGTTTTGAAAGTCATGTGTTGAAGGATGCTCAAGGTAAGAGATCCTTGGTTTTTTACATTGGAATTGTGGAATTGATGCATAGTGTTGCATGTTGTTTAATGGCTTTGTTTAATGCTTTAAAACAGTGAATTGATGATGGTAATTGATGGTATTTGTAAGTGATGTAAGTGGTTGTTGGTTACTTTAATCGGATATAGTTAGCCGGCTATAGGATTGGGTGCACCGTGAATTGAGTCGCCTTGGATGTCGAGGGGTTGTAATGGTACCGTAAACTCCATCCAAGAATCCTAGCGATTGAGATAGATGGTGTCACCACGATGGAGGATGGCTCTCGTGGGTGGGCTTTGTTAAGTGCCACCACGATGGAGGATGGCTCTCGTGGGTGGGCTTGGTTAAGTGCCACCACGATGGAGGATGGCTCTCGTGGGTGGGCTTGGTTAAGTGCCACCACGATGGAGGATGGCTCTCGTGGGTGAACCTTGTTAAACGTCACCACGATGGAGGATGACTCTCGTGGGTGGACTTTGTTAAGTGTCACAACGGTGGAGGGTTGCTCCCGTGTGTGAGCTTGGTTAAGGTGATTACAATGGTTGTGGTAGCTTCCATGTGTAAGCCTTGTGATGTGTCCCGGCTCTCGCTAGTGTGTTATACAACTTCCGATAAGTGATGTTGAGGGGTTGTGATTGTACCGTTAAACTCCATCACGGGTGTTGAGGGGGTTGTGATTGTACCGATAAACTCCACCTTGTGTTGTTCGGTTGTGTGTATGAAGCGTGTGGGACAATGCTTGTGATCCGTGTATCCGATTGTGTCTTGTGTTGTGATGGTTTGTGAATTATCACTTGGAAGACAATATAATGTTCTTGGATGTAATGAAGCATGAGATGCTTGAAATGATGCAAGGTTGCATGGGAAGTGTGTGATGTTCTAAGAATGCATGTATTACTTGTTAAGCTTGAACAAGTGTTTATCTTCTTTTATGAATGGTGTTTATGTGCAAGGAATCTCTTAAATGCATTGAAGTCTTGTGAAGACTTGTTTAGAAAGGCATGAAATGTAAATGTTGCTTTGGTAGATCATGTGTTGTGCATTTGTTGAATACATGAGATAGTTAGAGGGAACAAATGGTTTTCCAAAGATTTTGCTTGAATGGATCATTAAGTATGAGAAAAGCATGTTATGAAGAGGAAATGTTTTTCAAGGTATTTGAGTTTAACTTTGCTTAAGGTGTTCATGCTTGGAAAGGTTTTAATTGATGGTTTTGCGAGAATGTGCTTTGAAGTGAGTTTTTAGCTTTTCTAAGCTAAGGGTTGGTTTTGCGAGCATGTTGTTTAAAAAGGAGTTTTCAAACAATGCTTTGGTTTATCGAATTATATCTACTTTTTAAGAAGGTTTTGTGATTCACTGCATTGATGGTGTTTTGGTTTTGAGCATTCCTCACTAAGCATTATGTGCTTACGCTCCTTTTTTTCCATCAATGCTTGAAGTTGGGACAACAAGAAGCAAGGGATTCAAGGAGAGCTCCACTTGAGAAGTATGTCTCGGTTAATAGCTATAGATAATAAAGGCAATGGGGGGAAAGTCTTTTATATTGACGTGTAATGAGATTGTGTATGTTGGGCAAGTTTGGTTTATGATTTGAACTATGTGGTTTAACACTTGCAACGTTTGAATCTTCTTATTCATAAGTCGTTATGCTATGCTTCTTGTTCTAAAAAGCATGATTAAGTGTTGGATGTGCTGAAAGAGTTTGTGCACCAAGGGGTTGTTTTGTATCTAGATTTTAATGCAATTTGGTAGTTATGATGCTTGGCATGTTGTTGATTTGTAGAGGATTGATTTAGAGTATGTTCGGTGGTGTTTAGACGAGTTAAAACAGGCTTTTCTGCTGTTTCTGGGCAGGGTGTTTCGAAACACCCTTGCATGTTTCGAAACAGGTGCTGGATTTGGCCTGGGTGTTTCGAAACGGGTAGAGGTGTTTCGAAACACTTTGGCTACTGCCAAGCCCCGTTTCTGAACGGTCTATTCCCGTTTCGAAACACTTGACCGTTGGGCACTGATTTGAATGGTTTTGAAGTTTGCAAGCTTTACGTTTTAGTACTGATTTTTGTATGTGCAATTGCTTGAGTTCGAGATGTCCGTTTAAGGTGAAATTTGGCAGAGAGGCATGAAACATGATTAATTTCATAATGGTAACTCAAAAATTGGTAAATTCCTCTTAATTTCCAGAATTTACAAATTGGTCCCTAAATTCGTATGTTGTGCAATTGAGTCCCTTATTGTTTTCCGATTGCTGTGATTTTTGAGTATGCTTACCTCAAGAGTACACCTAGGGTTAATGTGCATCTAAACAAGCTTAAAAAGAAAAAAAGGGTCGTTAATCAAGGTTGACTTTCGGGTTGACTTTGGTTTTCCCCGTGTAATCTTCATAGTTCGGGTCAACCGTGTAGGCCGGGCTAAGGGGGTTACATGCCCTGGCAGGGGTTTAAGGTCTAGAACAGGTGGATTTTCAATGGAAGGCTTTTGGATTGCATGTTCATTCGAGGTATAATTCAAAGGCTCGAAGAACTTACCTGGACGTGTGCCTATCCATTTTACCTCCTCATGACCTTCAGTGTCGGATGATTCTGTGTTTGAGGGGTCACTGTCGTCGTTGCTGTCGTGACAGTCTTCAGGGTGACTGCGGTGGCAGTGACCATACTTTCTATCGTGGCAGTTCGACCTGATGCAGGGTTGGTCTAGGACTACCTCTGAGATTGCTTTGCACTCTTCCTCTGCATCAACTTGTTTTATTGCTTGGAGAACATTGAGTTTGATTTGCTGATCATTCACTCTCATGGCCAGTTCTCCTTTCTCAACATCGATCACAGTTCTGCCTGTGGTTAGGAAGGGTTGCCCCAGGATGATCGGTGCGTTTTCATCTGCTTCACAATCTAAAACAAGAAAGTCAGCAGGAAAAATAAATTTATCCACTCTTACCAGAATATCTTTGATCTTCCCTTCTGGTTGTACGTAAGAGCGGTCTGCCAGCTGCAGCATGACTGTCGTGGGCCTTGCTTGTCCAATACCTAGTTTCTGAAATACAGATTTGGGCATTAGATTTATGCTAGCACGAAGATCACAAAGTGCCTTACCCACGAACTTATCGCCAATTATACATGGTATGATGAAGCTCCCATGGTCCTTCTTCTTTTGGGGTGGATGCTAATGCAAGATTGTCATGCATCCTTCTGTCATCTTCACTGTCTCAAATTCCCCAAGTCTGGACCTTTTGGACATTGCGTCCTTGAGATTCTTAGCATATCCAGCAATCTGCTTAATGGCTTCTAGCAGCGGTATGTTAATGTGTACTTGCTTAAAAATATCATAAATCTTCTTAAGCTGGTACTATTGTTTCTGTTTTTGTAACCGCTGTGGAAAAGGGGGTGGAGGACGGTAATCTTCAAGGCATCCTTCACATGGAATCCGAATTTGAGGAGGCTTAAGTTCTTCAGCATCTTCTGTCTGCTCCTCTATCCCTTCTGCTGTCGTGGCAGGTGTGTCGGCAGCAAGTTGTTTTTCCTCTGCCGGGGAAGTGTTCACGGAAGATGTCTCTAGGGTCGGATCCTTACTCGGTACTTCTTTTATTTCCGGCCCTTGTAATTGTTTCCCACTCCTAGTTGTAATTGCTTTACACTGCTCATGTGTGGGTTTTCTAGTGACCTCAGTATCACTAGGGAATCCTCCGTTCTACCTCGGTTTGATATACTGTGAAACTTGGCCCATCTGTGTCTCAAGAGATTTTAGAGTAGCCTCATGGTTTGTCAACCTCATCTCTGTCTTGTCCATGAATGATTCAGTTTTCTTGACAAAGTTATCCATGTTTGCCATGTATGCTCCCGTTTGTGACATAAATGTCGCCAAGGTCTGTTCCAGTATACTAGGTGTTGCTGCCGGCTGCTGTGTTGGCTGCTTTGTGGCTGCTGCCGCGACAGAATTCTGGGTGCTCCTTGGTTCTGGTTGTTCTGCACTGGAGCGTGTTACCAGCCTGGCCGAGAACCGGGTCGGAGCGTGTTACCGATGAACGATTCAGTGATCGGTGCGATAAATTCAATCTTATTCACAGCACTTAATCCATATTACACCAAACAAACATTACCAATATACATTTAGTCTAATTCATCCATAAGAAGGCCACATCTAACCATTTATGACCTATTTATAACTTTCATAAGTTTTAGGGACTAATCTATAAATTTGACAAACTAAGGGACCTTCAGTGTAATTGACTCTACCATGTTGTAATTTACTACTTAAAAGTCAGGTTTACAAAATTTCATACAAATTGGGGATCATTAACCAATTCAATTTAACATTACATTATTCAGTGACTAAATTGTGAATCTAACAATCTGTTCAATGAGCCTTTAATTAACTTATTGTAGAGTGTCCATAAGTTCTATATTTTGTACACATTCATGCCATTATTATTGTCGTTCTTAAGCTCATTTAGGCATATTTAGGTGCATTTCATGTATAATAACAATATTTTCTCTTTTACCATGCTTTTATTGAATATTCTATGTTTAGTTAATGAAAGATATTGTTTTAGTTTAGTTTTCATTTTCAGGTGTTGTAGCTATGTAGAGGAGGAGAGGACAGGAAAGCAGGGAGAAAAAGGAGCTATACTGAAGCAGTTCGAAAGTGCCGCCAAGGACGCCGCCACTGTAGTAGTGCCGCCAACTACCGCCCAGGCAGAAGTTAAACCAACTTAGTCAAGATGGGTTGCGATTGGAAGAGGACAATTTCCTAAGTCTAATGAGCCCGGTCTTGCAGTTTTCTTAAGCCTGTAGCGGTCTGAAGAGCTGATTGAAGAGGGATAAGTAAAGTGACTTATCTTTAATTACTAGAGAAGGCAATGTCCAAATAGTCCACATTCAAGACAAAAAGGAGTCGACATTTAATGTACAGTTACTTTAAGGACTTCTACTCCAACGAGGACTCAAACTTAGGCCAAGCCGTATATATACCCATGTTTGTGAGGGTATAGGGGCATATAGATACATAGATAGCATAGCGTGGATTGGAGATCACGTTCTAATTCTCTTAGGGTTTAGGCTTTTGTATGCAAAGTAGTTGTGAGAAACGGTTGTAATAGTTAAGTTGTTTTGCAATAAAATACTCTTCGTTTGCTTAATTCATGTGCTTCACTTTTCAATTAGTTCCAAAAGTCCAGTTGAGGAAATCCATTTGTCGGGCACGGGAGTGTCAAACTCACGAAAGAATTAAGCACGGTCTCATCATGACGAGGTGTTGACTAATTCAGCTTAGACATAAGTTAGAATTTCAGCGGCTAAGAGGAGCAACCAAACGTTGACTTCCTGTGTTAGGTTTACGCTGAGATTGCTAGGTATTTCCTACATCATGTAGTAACAGAATCCTAGCCTAGACATAGGTAGGATCACTTTAGAATTGCTTCGCCAAACTTGGAGTATCTGCCAGACTTGCCGCTGAGACTTCTCTCCATCTCACCTGCCGGGACAGCGAAAGTTGCAAGAGCAGAGCGCCGCTGTGGCAGCGAAATTTGCCGCCGCCTCAATCCGCCATTACCTGCCAAGGCAGCAGACCGTGGCAGCGCAAAACACACTTAATCTTTACAACGTAGTTCACACACTACTGAGCTACAACTACCTGGCCCTATCTATCAACCTAATCTCTCTCTATCTTAAATTACTTGTGTTTTTATTTTTATGCTTTTCAATATTCAGAAATTTAATTGTGCAATTTACTATTTCCTTATGCAGGAAAACACTCATAGAAGCTGCTCCAATCCCTGTGGGAGATGATATCTTTTATACTATAACTTGACAGGAGTGTGCATTTGCGCTCATAAATAGAGAACACCCAAAACACTCTAAAAGTTTTTGGCGCCGTTTCCGGGGATTGGCAACAGCAACTGCGTTTGAATTCCTACACTTCTACTTTTAGTTTTTGCATTTAAATTTCTGTTTATTTTATTTTTCAAATATATATATATATGTCTTTTGTCTGTCTTTGGTGTATGACCAAGGTAAACCCTAAATCTGAGGTCGTATACGAAGAAGACATCGATAAGAAGGAGAAAAAGGGAAAAGAGGTTTGCTAGAAAATGGAAGCCCACCAACCCAACCCAGACACAAGACAAACACCTAGCCGCCAGGGCGGCAAAGATGGCAGCCAACACCCACCTGAGGAGAGGAAGGACATACATGGACGAAAAGCCAAACATAAAACCCTCAGGAAGTGGTTATGTTTTGGAGATGCACCTCCAACATAACCTAATTTTAATTTATTTTTATGCATTAGGATTAGATTTAATTTTTATTTAATTTTCAAATCTTTATGTTTCTTGAAATTTATTTAATTTTCAGTTATTTTTATTTTTGCATTTATTTTATTTCAGGTTAGGAATGAAGGCAATACCAAGAAGGATAAAGAATAAAGGAGAGGCCCAACCCAGTGGCAAAGGCGACCCAAGGAAGATTACCATAACGGCTAGCGGCTTCATAACTGTTAGTCGCAACAGCTACATTTGCAACAGCTGGCGGCAACGGCTATCTGCGTAACAACTAGAATCCTGTTAGACGCGCCGCAATCATTGCCGCCCGTAGGCAGCGGAGAGTAGCGGCTATATAAGGCCAACTATTCTCTCCTCATTCTTCACTTTGCTCTCTCTTTTTTGTCTCAAGTCTCCTTGTCTTCTTTGCTTTCAAGATCTCATCTGCATTATTTTCTTGTAATTTCTTTCTTTTCTTTAGGAAACACAACCGTTCTCACAACTATGACAACATCAAAACCCACCACCACATCCTCCAAGCCAACCTTCCAGAGGTTCTTGAACACTAACGTAGCGGCAACCTATCGACAGTACTTCGTTGAGCGGCAAATTTGGGAAGAGATAGGCTTCCAATACACAAGGCAAGAAGGGGATCTTGGCCTTGAGCCCAACGTATTTGAAAGGGTCCACACACTGGGATGGCATATCTTTGCACGGCAGCCAGAGGAGATAAACGCCAACTTAGTTAGAGAATTTTATGCCCACAAACCTACCTCGGGAAACCCCTTCTTCTACATTCGCGGCGAGGGTGTCAAGCTCACGACAACAACAATAAATAGCTTTTATGGAATAGAAATCAAAGAGAATTTGCATAGAGAATGGAGTTTGTGTTTAACGGCATCAGGCTACGAAAAAATCAAAAGAGAAATCTGCCAGCCCAATGCCAAGTGGCTCACCGGCAAAAATAACGGTTCAGTCAACCGCTGCGACTTGCTGCCAGAAGCCATTCTTTGGAGTAACTTCGTCCAGCGCCGCCTAATGCCCAATTCGCATGGTTCCACAGTCAACAGGCCGCGACTGGCCCTAATTAAGAGCATAATGAAGGGGCGGCCAATCAACGTTGGAGAAGTCATACTTGAAGAAATCTATACTCACACAGCCAAACCGAACTCCAAGGCACACCTCGTTTTCCCCTCACTCATCACCGGCCTCTGCGCCAATTTCCGTGTGCCGCCGCATCCCAAAGATACTATCATCGCTGCCAAGGAAGGGTGGACAAAGAATGCTTGCCTCCAGATGATGCAAGAGCCAGAGCCTGAAACGCCAACAACCGCCCAGCCGCCGTCCAATCCTACCGCCACCCCAGCCGCGACGGGCAGTACTGATGCTGCACTTTCTTCTGCCGTGATTCCTCTGCTTCGAAGCCTCGTAGAGAGCTGCCAAAAAATTGAGCACAAGCCGGTAATCTTTTCGAGATACATCGCGGAGGTGCAAGAGGCCTTTGTGGCCTACTTGCTGGACAAAAATCACGACGCCGGCCTAAGGTTGCCAGCCTTCTCATCGAAGTTAGCAGCTTCTAAACCAACCCATATCACACCTCGACCAGCTGCCACTCCAGCTGCAACAGACAGCGAAGGACCACATATTCGCCCCAAAAGAAGGACCACGCCCACTCCCATCCATCCATACAACCTCACCTCATCCTCTGATTCTGAAGAAGAGGAGATCTAGGCAGAAAAAGAGGATGAGACTATCGTCGCCTCCCCAGAAGCAAAGGAGGCAGTTGCCAATGAGAAAGCCGAGGCCTCGGATTCATTGGACATGGAGATATCTGATTCCTCCGACAACAAATCGATCGAAGCAACAAGAAAAAGGAAGCGGCCCGCCAGTGCGACTGAGCCTCAAGGTGAAGGGTTTTATACCGAGCTAGAAGCACCACCTAAAAGACCCACTCCCAGTCGCATCTAGCTGCCACAAGGCCGGAAGAAGAGCTTAGCCGCTAAATCTCCCACCACACGCCGCCTCGTCCTCCCCGCCTCCTCAGAGTACTCCTCCGAGGCAGCAGCGGAAACAGAGGGGAACTCTCCTAGTTTATAGAACCTTTTCTTTATTTTTCTTTATTTTATGTTTTCTTTAATTTTTTGTTTTTTTCTTTTTGTGTTTTATTTTCTTTTTCTTTTTCTGTTTTTATTTTATATTTTGTGTAAGGCATTGAGGACAATGCCAACCTTGAGTTTGGGGGGGTTAGTCCTCTTTGTTTTCTTTGCTCTTAGTTGCATTTAGCCGCATGTAGTAACATATGTAAATTCTGCCCTAACACATAATGAAATAGAAAGTCTTAGCTTAAAAGCTTGTGCCAATGATAGTTAGCCGACTTCTATATTCGCACCATACTTAAAATTAAACTTAATCATGGGAAGAGGCATGAAAAATACTTAGAATTTTTTTTAGTTTCCAATGATTCTTACATTGTCTGTTAAGTGATGAGTTTTGCTTGAGTTCTAAGTTTAACACTGCCTGCTTTATTTAATGAAAATTTCTTAATTGGATGCAGGATTGCCGCTGCGGCAGCACGGGGCAGCAGCACAAAGATGTTTAATACCCTAGAGGTGCCCGAAACAGGCTCTAGGAAGGATGCTTAATACCCTAGAGGTTCCCGAAACAAACTCTAGGAAGGATCATGAGCAAGGACACTCTACTACTATCAAAGTTGAAGTATCTAAAATTAATTGAAGTGACAGACAAATTAGCAAAAGTGAATGAAAGCCTTCACGGGATGACTCTATTCAAAGGGTTCAGAGTTTCGTAGTGTGCGCCTATCATAGCTTCAGACCCGGAGAATAGTTGTGATGAGCTGAAGCCCTTAAGGCCATGATCAGAAAAAGAAAAGAGGAAAGAAGTGCTTAACTGTGCTGCAATGGCAGCAACTCATATCCTTTTTCAAATTTAATTATTTTTAGCGTTCTTTGTTTACTTAGTATACTCAGCATGTTTAGCATGGACACAGACCTGCACACAGTGCACTGGCACTAAAAAAAATTAAATTCTAAGTTATTTCATGACATTCCCTATCACTGATATAAAATAGGTTCCACGACCTTGAGGTAAGAAATCAAGTTAAAGGCTAAGTTTCTGTTAAATTTTGTGCAAAGGGCAGGTTTACTAGTTAGGTTGAATTGCTTGAGGACATGCAATAGTTCGAGTTTGGGGGTGTGTAGAGTGTCCATAAGTTCTATATTTTGTACACATTTCCGCCCTTATTATTGTCGTTCTTAAGCTCATTTAGGCATCTTTAGGTGCATTGCATGCATAATAACAATATTTGGTCTTTTGCCATGCTTTTATTGAATATTCTATGTTTGGTTAAGAAAAGATATTGCTTTAGTTTAGTTTTCATTTTCAGGTGTTGTAGCTGTGTAGAGGAGGAGAGGACATGAAAGCAGGGAGCAAAAGGAGTTGTACTGAAGGAGTTCCAAAGTGCTGCCAAGGACGCTGCCACCACAGCAGTGCTGCCGACTACCGCCCAGGCAGAAGTTAAATCGACTTAGTCAAGATGGGTTGCGATTGAAAGAGGACAATTTCCTAAGTCTAATGAGCCCAATCTTGTGGTTTTTTGAAGCCTGTAGCAGTCTAAAGAGCTGATTAAAGAGGGATAAGTAAAGTGACTTATCTTTACTTCCTGGAGAAGGCAACGTCAAAAGAGTCCACATTCAAGACAAAAAGGAGTCAACATTTAATGTAAAGTTACTTTAAGGACTTCTACTCCAAGGAGGACTCAAACTTAGGCCAAGCCCTATATATACCCATGTTTGTGAGGTTATATGGGCATATAGATACATAGATAGCATAGCGTGGATTGGAGATCACGTTCTAATTCCTTTAGGGTTTAGGTTTTTGTATGCAAAGTAGTTGTGAGAAACGGTTGTAATAGTTAAGTTGTTTTGCAATAAAATAATCTGAGTTTGCTTAATTCATGTGCTTCACTTCTTCAATTAGTTCCAAAAGTCCAGTTGAGGAAATCCATTTGTCGGGCACGAGAGTGTCAAACTCACAAAATAATTAAGCACGGTCTCATCATGAAAAGGTGTTGACTAATTCGGCTTAGACATAAGTTAGAATTTCAGCGGCTAAGAGGAGCAACCAAACGTTGACTGCCTGTGTTAGGTTTACACTGAGATTGCTAGGTATTGCCTACATCACGCAGTAACAGAATCCAAGCCTAAACATAGGTAGGATCACTTCAGAATTGCTTCGCCGAACTTGGAGTATCTGCCAGACTTGCCGCCGGGACTTCTCTCCATCTCACCTGCCCGGACAACGAAAGTTGCAAGAGAAGAGCGCCGCTGTGGCAGCGAAAGTTGCCGCCGCCTCAATCCGCCAAGGCAGCAGATTGTGGCAGCGTAAAACACACTTAATCTTTACAACGCAGTCTACACACTACTGAGCTACAACTACCTGGCCATATCTATCAACCTACTCTCTCTATCTTAAATTACTTGTGTTTTTATTTTTATGCTTTTCAATATTAAGAAATTTAATTGTGCCATTGTAGAATCCGTATTTTGTCCTGGTATACTTATATATATATATATATATATATATCTTCACTATACATAAAACCAAAAAAATATAAATACTAAATAAATAATAAATACACAATAAGTCCACAAATAAATAAAATCCAATACTAGAGTCCAATTTACATATAATACTCAAAGCCCAATTACAAGACCCAATGACAGCTCAAATACAACCCATTTCGGGTAAAAACCAACTCAACAAACACAAAATTTCAGCTTTCCCACCTAAAACTGCCACGTGGCAGCTCCCTATTCGCCCAAATTAGTATCACACGGAAAATGATTTTTATCTCCATTAGTTGGATCCAGTTGGCTGTGCGATGTCATCCATGATGTCATAGATTTGACCACCTATAAATAGTAGGAGAGAGAAAAGTCAGAGGAATTAATTAAAAAACCCATCATAATGACACATAATAATAATTACCATCATTAAAATAATATTAATAATAATAAATAATAAAGTAAGAGGAGAGATAAGGTTACCTTTGGAATCCAAACGGTCGTCGGATATTGAGCCGATGCTGGAACCTAAACCGTCGTCGATACCAATCGCCTCCGTGAAAAGTTGAACGGCCGAGGAATACGAATCAACATCACCGCGAAGCTGTGCCGTTCGAAAGTCGCAACGTTTTCGTGGAGTCAAATCGACGCGTCTGGAGCCGAGTTATCACTAAAGAAGTCGAAGCGCACCGTTGGAGTGAGAACAGACGACAAAATCTCACCAGAATCTTGTCGTGGACGCCGTGAAGGTATAATTCATTCTTATTTTCCCATTACCTACAAAAAAGGACTGGAAGATAAAAACATTAGATTGCATGTTTTGAAACTGAAAAATGAATCGGAAATGAATTATAAAACTTGTCTTGGCGGCCGGTGATCGCTTTGTCGGTTCGAATGTCGTTGGAAGGTTCAGATCTAGGCCATCAGAGTTGTTTAGGAGTTGCCGGAGTCGAAAACGAGCGAATAAGGGTTACGGGTAGGAAGATTTTAGAGGGTGAAGTTGGGTGATACGATCGAATCGGGTCCTAGATTAGGTTTTAGGATCGTAAAAGGGGAATTTTGGAGTATTTAAAGGTTTCGGCGCAGCGGCCGGAAATCGCCCTACGGCGGCCGGCCGAAACCCCATGGTGGTTGGTGTTCGGTCGGCGGCCGAGCGATTTTGGTTTAGAGAGAAAATGACTAAGAGTGAGAGTAGAGAGGGAGAGCAACTCAGAAAAGTGACCAAGTTAGATTCGGTTCAGGCCTTTTATAGGCTAAGTGAAACGACACCGTTTTGGTGCCGGGTCACCAAGATCCGCGCATCTCAACCGGGTGGGGTGGAGAGATTCGCGTTTTTTTAGTGTTTTTGGGCTATTTTGGAATTTTGTCCTCGCACCTTTGCTTTGTATTTCAATTCAGCCACCATTTCAATAAAATTCAAGATTAAAGCTTTTCTTTTCTTCCAATTCAGTCCCTCTAATTGCTTAATTGTCTTGATTTAATTATTTAATTTATTTGTATGATTGCATGATTTTCAATTAAGCATATAGTATGCATGTTAGGAAGATTTAATCACTTAATTATATTAATTAGAGCCTTTTGCATAGATTCCTTAATTACATAATTAAATAGGAAAGATCATTGTAGCAAATAAATGAATATTTGAAATAAAATTAGAATGTTCAATATTGGTTAGTATCACGTTGAAGAGTGATGTTAATCAATGAATATTCCGATAAATGTTTCAATTTTTCATTTCAACTTAGAAAATGGAAATAGTCTAACGATTAGGTAAATTTAAAAATTAAAATAGGATTAATGATTAGAGACATTAAAATTAGAAATGCTATTACTTTTGGACTCATTAAAGAAAGTGTCCAATATTATTTTGGGTGTTTTCTTTTATGTCCAAAATTAATAGTATTTATAAAATTTTAATCAAGTTAATTAATGGAGCTTAATTAGTGTTTACTTAAAATGGAAAGACAATAATTAATCATGCATTAAATCTTTTTTGTTGAGGTACATTTTTCGAATATAAGTTAAAGTGTCCTAATGCAACTGGATGTTTCATAATTATATTCGATCGAAATGTATTTTCTTACAAAAGGATATTCCCATTCGGAATAAAATTAATTTTACGGTTAAAAGATTTAATTAAATCCAAATTAATGTTCTAAATGCCAAAATGTCACGTGTAATTAATAAGGTACCGATAACGGGCGTTCGTAGGGGTGCTAACCCTTCCCTACACGTAACCGAATCCCGAACCCGAATTTTTTCAAAAAAAAAAGATTCTCTGGTGCGTTTTTATGGTGTCCGGCCTACCAAAGTGGCCGGTGGCGACCCCAAAACGATTTTTCAAGCAAATAAAAGGGATTTTGACTAAAAATGGAAAGTTAACTAATTACAAGATAAAATTGGTTAAAACCCTGATTTTCCAAAAAACTAATCATCAGGCTATTTTTTATTCCAACCTTTAAAAAGCGGGCTTTCAAAAAACGACCGTGACAGCTTGGCGACTCCGTTGGGGACAAAATTGAGAGTCAGGCCTAATAATTAATTACACGTGGTATTTTGGCATTTCTAACATTAATTTGAATTTAATTTTTTCTAAAAAACTGTTCGATGGATTTTAGGGAAAATGGGGGTAGTTTTTGTGTATGCTATATCTGTCATTCATGCATAAACACTAAACTCGGGTTTTCCACCTTTAAGTGGGAGTAAGACAATATCTAACGTGATGCTCTTCAGCTCCGAGTTCAGATTTTTGTCTTCTTTCGGTATACTAACCTTACGCATCATGGGGCCCACGTCTCCGTTGTAAGGAACCTATACTACCGAATCGATGTCTTACTGTCGCTGTAGGCCGTAACGACAGTTCGGGAACCGAGAGTCTAGAACCAAGCCCACATTCTGTTTTAGAAACCCCCACTAGAGCCAGACAGGGACCTAGGACAGGTGCCGCCGGTTTAAATACTTTTCTCTGGTTATTTTTCTTGCTTAATTAAATTGTTTGCAATATAATTTTTGCTTACACAGTTAATTTACCATACTGACTCGTTTCTTTTGTTTTCTTTTCTTTTTTTGTTTTGCATTTTGCACTGCATCATCATTTCATGGAGGTATTGATTCAACAAAAGTGGTTATCAATAGAAGACAATCATGACAGATGAAAGGAATCGTAATCCGATAGAAGAGGCTACAAATATGAGGCAGTATCCGAGACGAACCACAGGAAAATTGAAGAGTAGTTCATCCAAGGGTTATAAACAGTGTCAATACTGACAAGAACGAGATGCAAAAACTGAAAAGACAAATGGCTGAAGTGATGACTATGATGACAACTATGACCAAAGAAAAGGGGCGTACTGAACTAAAAGAAGACCTGAACATTAACCAGAACATATATAAACGACCAGGTTCGAGCACTGTTACAATCCGCACTAATAACCCAACTGGAGGATGAATTTTGAAAATGTAATGATAGATCTGGAAGAAGCCCGTGTGAAAGGAAATGAAGAGTCTTTTAATTCAATCCCGATGACATGCAAATTTAATCCCACTTTCGGTAGAAGGGAAACTTGTGAGCCCAGTCTGGTCCGAGCCCAAACTTTTTTATTCAGAAGGTTACAATGGCAGTGCAATATGTGGGTATCATCAGGACAGTTCAGACCATACTACTGAGAATTGCGAAGCTTTGAAGTACAAGGTTGAAGATCTTATCAGGGTAGGCATATTGAGTTTTGAAGACGAAAAGCCCAAATTTACTTGCAAGCCTGTCAATTAATAGAACACCTGGAGATGCAAAGGTGAAAAAGATCCAAATCCATCAGAATCAATTCAGCATGCTATCAAGCTGAAGGCCAGTCAAGCTAAAATGAAACACTAAAGAAGAAGGCAGATGAGTACCTCAACATCACACTAAAGTACAAGGATTTGACGGAAGACATCAAGAAAGACTATCAAGAAAGTGAGGAAAAACGGCACGTCCGACTTCAGAGATCGAGAATAAAAATACGAGAAAGAGACAATGATGTGAAAAATGTTGTTACCCAAGTACGAGAAGTGGCTCAACAAGTGACGGACTTAGCTGGTGTAACAATAGTACTGAGTCAGAACGTTGAACCGACATTAGATCATTGAGGGAAGCTGGCTTGGCTCTTAGAGGAAGTTCAGAAGTTGGGAGTCAAAGCCCACCTATATTTGTAGAATCTAATATCTGATATATTGAATCTTTTCATTTCAATGAAAGTCATTCTATGATAGTCACTTTTAGAATCAATACCTCATGCATTCTTGCATTCATGCATTCTTACATTCATGCATCTTGCATATATTTCGTATTTCATGATCATCATGCGTGTTGCTGATGGGAAAGAATTTGCATCCTTGAAGGAAGAAGTTAGTCCGAATCCAAGAAAATGGTTTCTCGTCAGTATAGCTTTGGGAGCATGAATGATTTGGTGGCTAGAGTGGACAAGCTTGAAGAATGCCAAGGACAGTTAATTCAGATTCAGAAAGAAATGATGGAGTATATGAGGATGTTCCAAGATGAAACAAAGGGGTAGATTAATGAGCTGATGAGTATGATAATTACCACAACCAAAGGAAAGGGTTTGGCAGAAGATTCTTTCATGCAAAAGGACATTGGAAATACAAGTGACAATTGGAAGAAAGACTTCGTAGCAGAAGAGACTTTAACTGATGAAGACCAAGCTATTATCAGTCAATATGAGATAGTCTGCACTGCCCCGGAATGTCCTACTGAGCTGGAATTGTTCAAAACTAAGGATTCTCCCTTGAAAATCTACTTTTACCATGTTAACAAAGATTTGGATAAAATGGAGCTGCAAGTTAGGGAAAATAAAGAATGCAACAAGAAGATGAAGATGACAGTTGCTTTGAAGCCTGAATCGTCACCTCACTCGGCACAAGATAAACCTTTGATGTCAACAATTACAAAACCTCATCAGTTACTAGTTGATCAAGCTTCTGGTTCTCAAAAGAAGAAAGATAAATTGAAGGACTTCCAATTTAGTCCTACTCCTTTCACATATCAAGAATTGTTCTCTAAGTTGCTACGAGCTCGACTAGTTGCACCATGCTTCGTTAAACCATCATTGCCCCCATATCCAAGATGGTTCAAGGAGGAGGATCATTGTGACTTTCACGCTGGTATCCACGGTCATTCCATCAAAAAATGTATAAATTTTAAGCGTAAAATTCAGCATCTCCTAGACCTCGGGGTATTGGGATTTGATATGGCAATGCCAGATCTGAAGATCAATTATCCAAGTATAACCAGTCCCGTGAAATTAGACAATGATCAAAATAAATAGGATAAGAAGAAGACGGGTCTTCCCAATGGGGCCAGTGAGATGTCAATTCCGGATTTGAAGGTCAATTATCCTGTCGTAATTAGTCATGTGAAGGCAGACAAGGATCAAAGTAATGAGAACAAGGAAAAGAGAAGTCTTTCTAAGAGGGCTAGACGCATAGCAAGGTTAGCCGAGAGGAAGCGTTTACAACAAGAAAAGCTTCATGAGGAAACACATCTCGATGTTTTCCAAGTTTCTATCTCAATCTTACTTCCTTATCTGATACAGGGGCAATACCTCGACCCTAGGCCGATGGAGGAAATGTCAGATCAATTGCTTTTCAATTACAATTCAAATAGTATTTGTGATTTCCACATGGGAGCATCGGGGCACCCTACTAGAAGATGTTGGGCCTTGAAGGAGGAAATGGAGAAGTTGATTGCTAACGGAACATTGACCCATGAAATGGTGAAGCAATGGGTTGAAAAAGATTAGGTCAGCTGCCGTAACCGTTGAAGAGTCAGAAAAGACGGATTTGCATTCCTAGGATGGCCTAAAGTGTGGATGCACAAAAATTCTCTGCTTGTCCATAGTTGGTTGGTTCAAATTTTCTCGCATTCTAAGTTTTCTTCTAGAAACGATACATGGAAACAATTCTGCTACTTTTTGCCCAAAGTAGTAGAGGTCATTTTCTAGGGGCATATGTCATGTTTGATGGTTTTCATTTCAATGAAGGGATGTTTTAATCAGTGAATATATGTATACTCTCTACTTCCCCTTGTAGGCCCCTGGATGCCAATTGCAAGGTGCGATATTGATTCTGGTGTGAAGAACGATTGGATGTTGTGAAGACACTGAAGTGAGATTTATTTCCTGGTCTACTCAGGTCAGCAAAGTGAGAAAAGGCCAAATTACAGCACTTTTGATGATGTTTGATGACGAATCCTTGAAGTTCATAAACAGTGAAGCAGACTAGGCGATTTTAACCAAGTAGAGTTGCTTGAAATTGAAGTTCTAAGTGTAGTCTTCTATACCTTAAAAGACACAATAAGAGCGAGAAAGAAAATGAGAGAAAAAGAAAAGGTGGAAAAAAGAAAATTGAAAAAAAGAAAATTGAAAAAAAAGTGAAAAAAGAAAAAGGGAAAAAGAAAAAGGAAAAAGTGAAAATAGTGAAGAAGAAAGAAAGTGAAAGAAAATTAAAGAAAAATGGGAGGAGTGAGGCAAGGAACTATTGAATAAATAAGTCTCGGAACATCCTGATGGAGCTGTGGGGGATGTCGACAAATCTAATAAGGAGCTACGCTCCACATGTCCAATACCCAAGCGTCAGAGATGTATCTTTGAAGGCATTTGTTTAATATTATAATAATAAGTACTAATAACAGTCAGAAGCACACACGTTCACTTATAGAACTCTATTCTTAGAATGATATTTCTACACTCTACTGGTTAAACAAACCCTGAAAGCTTGAACACATTTATGAATAGAAAAGGATGAAGAGAACAGAAAAAGAGGTTTTTTCTAGCTGGATCGAGCAACGCGGTAATCACAGGGCGTGAACCAGTGATTTGGAAGAAATTCCATAACCTCAGACGTTGCCACGACATTCATAAGTTATGTTACCCATAGGAGGGTTGAATCTAAAACGCTCTTGCACTTGGTATCCAGAGCATCCTATTCTGTTTTCTTTTTTTATTAAGATCATGATTTTCCAGGCCTAATAAGGCGCCCTCTATTGAAATGACGATCAGCAAGCTGACATTTTTTTAAAAAAAAGAGAGATTTCCTTGTATTGTTTCGGAAATAAGCTTCAGTATGCAAGATCATGAGTGCAAATGGTCATCTGGATATAGTAAAGATATGGATGAATACAAGATGGTCATTTGTTCGATAGTTTTCTGGTCAAAGAGAAGAATAATTCATCAAGGGTCATGGTGAGGACAACGACAAGAATACATATATTAGGAAGATAAGGGATCTAAAGTGTGTTCCCACCTTGGATTTTTGAATAAGTCTACAGAATGAACTTGAAGAAAGTTCGGGGACCTGAAGGAAGTTCAGGGACCGGAAAATTTCAAGGGCCGAGAAAGTT
Organism: Hibiscus trionum; assembly: GCA_030270665.1. Lineage (NCBI taxonomy): Eukaryota > Viridiplantae > Streptophyta > Magnoliopsida > Malvales > Malvaceae > Hibiscus > Hibiscus trionum. The sequence continues at coordinate 38,075,268 of BSYR01000021.1, read as the reverse complement.
TGGGGACCTAAGTAAAGTTCAGAGATAAAAAATTTGGAGACTTGAAGCATTTTGTTTTTCCTAAATGATGAAATGGGGGGTAAAATCTACATGATGAAGCAAGAAATAAAGAGATCAGGGGCATTATCGACCATGAAGATGAGATCCTTGAGGCATGAGAATCAAAGTTGGAATAGACCAGAAATAATACGGAGCTTGAAAGAATTTGATCACCAAAGAAGTCAGAATTTGCTGAAGAAAAATAAGTTCAACAACAAAATTCTAGGGCAAAGTTTGCCGGAATAAGAAGATAATAAGAGCGGCAGAAGAAACTCAAGAAAATCAAGCCAAGCTAGATTCGAAAAGAGCAGATGAAGTACCATCGCAGTAGAAGCAGAAGGCTCAACGAGGAAGCAAAGAAGATTAGAGCCCATCCAAGTGGTTCCGAATTGACACAACCCATGCATCATATAGTTAGGCATCCAAAAGATAAGAGCATTCTAATCCACGCATTCAAAGCATTTTTATACATTTTCACAGGAATTTACAAGAATCGACAAAAAGCAAACCAAATTTCAATCTACAGTTTCAAGATTTAAGAAGAAGATTGTAACACCCTAGTTTTAGGCCCGAGAGTTATCGATTTGATCTAGGATTAGTTTCGGGTTAAATTTAAATTAAAGAGCTGATTTTTATAAAAATTCTCAATATTTACAATAACGTCATTAATGAAAATTTTAAGAGGGTTTTCAAAATCAAAACCACTTATCTTCTTCCAAAAACCCTATTCTCTCATTTTCTTCTCCTTTCCTCCATTGAAGACCTTTGAAGGTAAATCCTCTTTTTCTTTTCCTTGTTTTACTTAAATTTAACTTAAATTAAAGTTGGTTTTTACAAAGGCCATTAATTCTCAACCTTGAAATTTCAAGATTTATGAAAAGTGGGGATTTTGGGTGAAATCCCGTATGAGTCTTTTAGGGCAGTGTTTTGGGGTGTTTTTAAAGTTTATTTTGAAGTCATAACATGTTAAAAAGGTTGCTTAGTTATAGTATACCTGAAACTATTCTTAGGGGTGGATTTTAGAAGTGAAATAAGTGAGATTTGGCTTGATTTTGTGGTAAAAAGAGGGCTGGAGGTATGTGGACTTTGGATAGGTATTTTTAGATGTTATTTGATGATTTTTGAGTGGTGATAGTGCTGGTTTGATTGGATTCCCGAAACCACTGCTGTAGGTGATTTTTAGAAGTGGAAAATAAGACTTTTTAAGGTGTTTATGTGGGGAAATGAAGAGCTGATGGTTGTACAGCCTTCGGGTGATGTTTTGGACATGTTTTGGAGTGTTTTAAGTGTTTAAATTGAGGGGTAATGGCTGAGTTTTTCTGGAGTACGAAAATGAGAATATTTGGGAGGATTTCGGCTTTGAATTGTTGAGAAAATATTGTGGAATTGTGAGTTGATGTATAACAGCAAATTTGTGGTTGATTAAGAGGTTAATACATTGTTTTTGATTGGTTAGAAATAACAGATTTTGCCTTGGGTGGTTCGGACACGGTCCTGGGAAGTTCGGAAGCTTGAAACGACTTTGTGGTTTGCATTGGTGTGCGAATGGTGAGTGGAAACTGTTTTGAGGTTTAAATATGTTCAAAGATGTTCTTGGGGGTTTGGGTGGAGCCTTAAGGGCTAGCCTAAACCCAAGTGTACATTGCTATTTCACCTTGTTCATTAAGTGTTAATATGTGTGTGTGATTGTTGTGATATTGCGTGAAGTGTAGGTTGCTTTTACTCTATGTTTAATGTTGTTGTGTAGTCGTTGTTGGTGCCGAACCTCACGTGATGATTGTCGTTACTACGGTGATGTGTGGTCCCGCCGGTAGTGACTAGTAGAAGACTACGGTGATGTGTGGTCCCATCGGTAGTGACTAGTAGGAGAGTACGGTGATGTGTGGTCCCATAAGAAAACTACTAGTCGAACGGTGATGTGTGGTCCCACCGTGTTTTGGTTATGCATGTGCATACCATGTAATTATGATGATTGTGTCTCCCTTTGTACTTTTAAAATGGTTTTCATTTCAACTAAGATTTATGTTTTGAAAACTGCATTGTTGATGTGTTTTTAGAGCTCCGCTCACTAAGCTTTATGCTTACGCTCTCCTTTTTCGACAATGCAGATCATTAGCGGGGAGTTAGCAAGGAGAAAGGAAAGGGCGTACAAGCGTGTGGTAGTTGCTCAAGTATGGTTTGGTAAATAATGTAGTAGTTTAGCAATGGGAAATGTTATGTGTTTTAGGAGCGTGTATCTAGACTCTTTTGTGTTGGCTTTATGTTGTTAATGCTTTGTGTTGATGGATTTGTAAACCATGTTTATGTTGATGCCTAAGTGTTTTGTATTTGAAGGTTTTTAACCATGTCATATGAATGCTTATGCTTTTGGTGAAGGCATGTAAACCTTGATTGTGCATTGCTTAGGTGAACGTATGTTTCTTTTGGGTAAATGGTTTTGTTAAGCATGCTTTATTGCCTTATATATATATATATATATATATATATATATATATATATATATATATCATGTTTGGTGGTTTGATGTTTTGGCATGTGTTGGGAGGATCTAAATCTATGTGTTTTGCTTGCCTTGAATCCTATGTATGCTCTATGGTTGATCATGCTTGTGGTAGGTTGGAATGCCTCTAGGTTATGCGTATGTTTGTTGTTTCATGTTTCTTGTGGTTTGGGAGGATGTTTGCTAAGGCCTTTAACTCTTTTTTTGGATTGTACACCATGTTGTTGAGATGTTGTGATTCGTTTGAAAGCATGTATCCTTGCTTCTTGAATCCTTAAGTGTTTTGCTTCAAAGGCATGTGACTCTTGTTATAGATGTATTCTGGTGCATGCTTGTTTCTTTAAATGTTTGGCTTTTGATGCATGTTCTTTCAAATGGTTGGGTCTTGGATGTATGATAAGTGTTGATTATGCCTGAAGTAGGGTGAAATGCCTCTAGAATTCGTGTATGCATATTGTATCTTGTTTCTTGTGGTTTGAGTCATGTTTGGGAACATTTGGAGATGCCTAAAACTGTTTCTAGAGTCTCACAGATTGCAGGCATTTCGAAACGCGTGAGGTGGTTTCAGAACGGGTGCAGCTCCAGGGATACCCGTATCGAAACGCGTTTCAATACGGTTTGACACTGTGAGCCCTTGTTTCGATACGCGTACCGAAACGGTTTTGCTACTATGAAGGCCTGTTCCGGAACGAGATTCGGAATGCTTAGACGAAATGGACCCCTGTACCGAAACTTGGTGGTCCGTACCGGTACGGCTGCTCTAGATTTTAAAAACTGGGGCTCGTGTATCGAAACGGGCAAGCCTATTTCGAAACACAGGCCTGTAAATTGGGCTTTTGGCATCTTAAAGGGTTCTCGGATGTCGGGCTTTGGCCCTGCTTGTCGTAAGCTTTCTTGTGAATCTCGTATGCATCGTTTATGTATAGTTTGGGTCGTTAAGCACAGAAATGGACTAACATGTCACTTGGTAAATTTAAATTACCTTACGTTCCATCTGTATCGTCTTGTCCTCATTTTCCGTTGTCGTTTTCACACTTAGGACCTAACGATACATTTAGACAAGATAATTAAAGAAAAATTTTCTAGGGTTGCTAATCGAAGGGGAGCGCGAGACGACAGAACTGGATTTCCTAAACTCTGCAATACCTGCACTACTGAGCAATTCAATACCAGCCCATTCTCTCTATCTTGATTACTTTACTTTTATTTTCCAGTATTCTTATTTATTTTCGTGACAAAATCTTAAATCATTCTTTTTCCCTTGTGCAGATAGCGAAGGAAAGGGTTAGCCCAGTCCCTGTGGAGACGATATCCGATACTCTAGTATCACTTTATTACTTGCGACGTGTACACTTGCACTCAATTGCGATAGACTATTTTACACGCAACAAGTTTTTTTTCTTTTTCTTTTTCTATAAAAAAAATCAGGTGAAATACAGGTTTAAGGAGCATCAACATGCCAGGAAAAACCATTCGAGAGCTGATGTGGGAAAGTTCTTGCAATTACCGTAAAGGTAATCATGCATTCGAAAGTCGTCCCTATTTTTTCAGTGAATATATGGACAACCAACGAGGGAACCAACAAGAACAAGATATGCCGCCACAACAGCAACAGGGGCAGCAACTGCCGATGCCGCAGCAGCAAAATTTTTATAGTACGATCAAAACCCGCAAAATTTTTTATACCATAACCGTTTTGCTGCAGAACCCGACATGCCCTGGCAATGTCATCATCCTCAAAAGGAGTCAAAATCCTTAGAAGACACACTGCAAGCCTTCTTGGCACTCACTCAAAAAGTGTCGGCTTCTATGAACGCAAGTATCGCCAAGATGGATGCACTCTTGAGCAGACCGGCCCTTATTCATGTCACAGATGAACCTGAAATCCTGAGGCAAGGTGACGAGGATGCCCATGCGAAGGAATACCCAACATATGATGAGTCTGAGCAACAACTTGCCATGGCAATGATCGAGGAGCCGGAATGGAGCAACACCGCGACAACGCTGAGTGAAATTCAAGAGAATGTCACGGCAGCAACCACTTCTGAGGCAGAAACCCCAGTCAAAGCGGAAACTGCCGCCTCGGCAGCAACTGATGTTGAAGCAGCAACCACATCAGAGGCAAATTCTCAACCCACTACCTCGATTATGCCTGACCAAGATTGCACACATCCATCCCTGTCATGGCACTCGCACGACCACCTAGAAGAGCTACCCAATGACAATGCCTCGCTGATGGAATATGAGCAGGTAATAAACGAACCTTTTGAATTCTTTGAAAACTCACAAATTCCATTGCAGGTATTAGAGGAACCAAAGCCGGTGGACATAGAATCATCAAAGTCTCTACTGATGGAGATCTACGAGTGGTCAACAGAATTTGGTATAGAGAGTGATGGCACTTACCAATGTCCCATTGACCTGCAAAGTAACCTGACAACGAACTGTCAAAATAACTGGCTGCCGCAGCAGCAGACACGACAGCAAGGGCTACATTCAACCACAACAACATTCAACGAAAACAAGGTAAGTTTGTGGCCGAATGTCAATTTGATTTTTTTAATCATATATTCATGCCCTCAGAAACATTACCAAGAAGGGAGGACTTCATGGACTACAAAGGGAAGAGAAAGAAAGGATCCCCCACCATGAGAATAATCACCAGATGGAGGGTACGGATGGACTTCAAGAAGTACCGGAAACGACCCCTCAAGCATCAATAGAACAAGGAGTAGTTACTTTAGGAGATGCCCTTCAAGGCACTCCTAATTTAACTTATTTTATTTTTATTTTATCTTTATTGGTTTAGGAATTAGAAATTTGATATTAGTTTTTAGTTTGTTTTTGTTATTAGGTAAACAGAGAAAACCCTTGCAATGACGATACAAGCAACCCGAGGAAGCTCTGCCTCCACCCCTGTCGCGGCAGCACTCATACTCTCAGGGCAACACCCATAGCTCCTCCGACAAAGTTCAAGGAGACTGCCCGCCGACAGCTCATCATCTAAAGCTCCAGCAGCAGCGACGACAGCCGCACAACTTAAGTTTTCTTTTTCCTTTTCTCTGCCGCCTGCTGTATATATTATCTTTTTGTGATGTTTCACTTGTCTGTCATTCTTATTTTCTGTTTTTCATTTTTATGTCTTGTGTCATGCATTGAGGACAATGCAACCCTTGAGTTTGGGGGTAGGCAGTCCTCCTAATTATTAATATAATATTGCATTTAGTTTTAATTGTGTCGCATTTATGTTATGCAAAAAAATGAAAATTTTGGCTTAAGTCTTTGAACTGAACTTACCTGCCGTGACAGCTCTGTCGTGGCAGCGCCTTTAGGATAGTCTTAGGAGCAGTTTAGAGCCTTTCTATAGTTCTGAAACTTAAAAACACCATTTGTGACTGTTATACTGCCTAGAACTCTATTAGCTAACTAGAATAAGAAGCTTAGCACTTGAATAGCCCCTAGAGGTGCCTAACACTGGCTCTAGGAAAGAAGTTTAGCAAAATAGACTCAATAGCCCTAGAGGTGCCCGAAACCGGCTCTAGGAAGTTAGCTAGAGGTGCCCGAAACCGGCTCTAGTGAAACTTTAGCTTAAAAAATTGAAATCAAGTCAAAACAGAAAATCAAAGGAGCATAAGAAGTACTTTCAAAAAGATAAACTTGGCATAAAAATTCGAGTTAAGAGCTGAATTATTCTAGTGAAACTAAGAGAGTCTTGGCATATAACTGTTCACAAGCATGCACACACTGCACGAGAACTATAGTGAGATTCCGGACAGATCCTAAATTATCCGACAGGTTGCTGCCGTCACAGGGAACGAACGACGGGTAAGGGAAAGTTCACTATTTGAAAGCCAAAACAAAAATATTTCATTTTTCTTTTAGGACTTAGTTGCTTGAGGGCAAGCAAAAACTTGAGTTTGGGGGTGTGTTGAGTGTATAAATGTTCTATTATTTACACCTCTTTTAACCCATATTTCTGCTGCATTCATGCATTATTCATTGCATTTAGGTTAGTTTACAGCAAAACATCACAAATATATTAAAAGGCACAGATTCTACTAAGAATGGTTGTTTTTGCAGGTTGCCGCCGTAGCAGACGGAGAAGGCAGGCGCTGGGCGGAGAAGCGGAAGAGCTAAACTGGACAAGCAGACAAAGAGGACGATGCTGCCATGGTGCTGCCGTGACAGCAGAGGACGACAGCAGTTTTTGTGGAGAAAAAGCAAAGTGGACCTCGACAGATAGAGAAAATTCAGCCCGTCTGTCGTGTGAAAACCTCATATTTTTCCGAGCCCCAAATCAAAAGATATGTCAAGCCCAAAGTTCAAGGAGAGAAAATCCCAAGAAACAAGGAGGACGGCTGGAAAGTAGATTCCTTGAAGATTTAGTCTTTATTAGAATCATACTTTTAATTAAAGTTGTAATCCTTGTTAAATTAGATAACTTGAGCCCAAAGCTTATATAAGGGCATGTATTTTAACCTAGGGCATATCCCATATCCCATAACCGATAACCAAAATCCCTAGCCGTTTTCCCACCGCCGACATGTTCTAATTCCTTCCTAGGGCCACGGGTTGATTTGTAAAGTACTTGCAAGGGTTGTTTTTGTTTTAGGATTTTTCAGTTCAATAATTAAACTTCAAGTTCTCTTATTTTTGTTATTAATATCTTGCAAGAGCATCGGGAGAGCATTGTAAGGTTATCTATTTACTTAGCATCGGGAGAGTTAAGTATACAAAAGAAATAAGAGCAAGTTCTCTAGTTTATAGTTGAACTATCTCGGGCCTAGGGATAGGACGAGGTTAAGTGGCTAAAGAAGAATTCATACACATCGGTGTTCATCCTTCGATTCACGTCGGGAGGTATCATCAAGACGTGATCATCGACAGACTTGGACCTAGGGATAGGCCAAGGCAGATCTGGGATTCTTGCCAAACTTGAAGTACGGAGTTCAGTGTTTGCTGCCGCGACAATCAACGGACTGCTGCCGCGACAGGTGCTGCCCGCGACAGGCGCGACGACAGAACTGGATTTCCTAAACTCTGCAATACCTGCACTACTGAACAATTCAATACCAGCCCATTCTCTCTATCTTGATATCTCGAATCTTTTATTTACGTTTACTTTATTATTTTCGTGACAACTTTCTCAAACATCTTCTTTACTTTCGTGTAGTGAATTAAGGTGAAGCTATTAGCCCAATCCCTGTGGAGACGATATTCGATACTTCGTATCACTTTACTACTTGCGTCGTGTATACTTTCCCACTTCGGTTTTCCCCATGTAAACTACTCGGACCGGTCAGTCGTCCAGACCGGGATGAGAGGGTTACATTTGATGGTATCAGAGCCTGAGGTTTCTGAGACCTTGGGTAGGTAAGTAAGGTAAGTTTAAAGTGTTATGTTGATGCTATGTCTCGGTGAATGTTTTGCCATGCATGCTTGATGTTTGCTTGCTAGTACGGTGTTTGAAAGTATGTGTTAGCATGATGGTTGTGATGAGGTGTAGTGTCGAGTTCCCATTGCTACTATTACTTATTTAAAAAGATTTTGAGTAAAGGAGTACTTGAGCACCTTGGACCCTTGCTCTTGCTAACCCCATATAATTGTGTTTGCGTGTTTTGTTTGTTGTTGTATTTTTGCTTTTGGCAAGTATGAGACCAAGGCGTGGGCCTGGAGCTGGTAATCATGAATCTGAGGTTTTAGAGGATGTGAATGATGAGAGAGTTCATCGCTCTAGTTCAGGGCAGTATGGTCGTACCAGAGTTTGAGGTGCAGTTTGTCTGTTTGGGTCAGCGTGCATATGAGTTGGCTTCAGAATGATATCAATGTTATAGCAGGTAATTTCTCAATACAGTCATTGAGTTTGTTTTCTCTTATTAATTATGTATCTACGCATTCATATATTTTGAGTGAGCATGCAAAGTTGTTGAATTTACCTTGTGGGGTACTAGAGGTAGGTGTTAGTGTTACTTGCTCCTTTGGGGATACAGTTGTGGTCAGAAAGATGTACAAAAGATGTTTGTTCATGGTTCAGGGTCATGTGTTTCCAGTAGATGTGATGGAATTTCCTTTTTACGGTTCTGATGTGATATTGGGCATGGATTGGCTTGTAGAACATAGACTTAGGGTAGACTTTGAGACAAAGAGAGTTTTCTTAAAGCTTGCAGATGGTTATGAGATTGTAATGGTAGGTGAGAATGTGAAATTCTTATCAAATGTTGTTTTAGCTTTAGAAGCTCAGAGGTTGTTTGAGTTTGGTTGTCAGGCCTACCTAGCTTAGGGATGAATCCAAACATGAGTGAAGCTAGACCTCAGGATATCAGAATAGTGTGTGATTTTCTGAGTGTGTTTCCGAAATAGTTGCCTAGTTTACCGCCTGATAGAGAGGTAGAGTTTGCTATAGAGACTTATTCAGATTCATCTCTTGTTTCGATTGTTTCGTACCGTATGACACCGAAAGAATTGAAAGAGTTGAAGACTCGGTTGCAAGAGTTGTCAGATAGAGGCTTTATCCGTCTGAGTTCTTCGCCTTGGGGCGCTCCGGTATTGTTTGTGAAGAAGAGAGACAGTAGTATGAGAATGTGCATCGATTGTAGACAGTTGAATCAGTTGACAGTGAAGAACAAGTACCCTTTGCCGCGTATTGATGATTTGTTTGATCAGTTGAGAGGGGGATTAGTCTTTTCGAAGATAGATTTGAGATCCGAGTATTACTAGTTGAAGGTAAAAGAGGTTGATGTTCCAAAGACAGCTTTTAGGACTAGATATGATCACTATGAGTTCTTAGTTATGTCGTTTGGGTTGACGAATGCACCGACTGCTTTCATGGACATGATGAATATGAATTTCCATCAGTACCTAGACTAGTTTGTGGTTGTTTTCATAGATGATATTTTGGTGTATTCGCGTACCGAGGAAGACCATGACCGGCATTTGAGGATAGTTTTACAGACCTTGTTAGGCAACCAGTTGTATGCAAAGTTGAGTAAGTGCAAGTTCTGGATCTGAGAAGTAGTCTTCCTAGGACATGTAGTGTCAGCCGATGGGATTGGAGTTGATCCGAAGAAGATAGAAGCCATTGTTGAGTGGAAGCAACCGAAGTCTGTGACAGAGATTCATAGTTTTCTAGGCTTAGTCGGATACTATAGGAGGTTTGTGAATGGTTTCTTGAAGATAGTCGCTCCTTTGACAAGGTTACTTCAGAAGAATGTTCAGTTTCAGTGGTCAGACGTGAGACGACAAGCCTTTGAGAAATTGAAGGAAGCCTTGACCAATGCACCGATTTTGGTTCAGCCAGAGTCGGGGAAGGACTATGTGATCTACAGTGATGCTTCACGTGTAGGATTAGGTTGTGTACACATGCAAGATGGGAGAGTTGTGGCTTATGCCTCGAGACAGCCGAAGACTCATGAGCGTAACTATCTGACACATGACATAGAGTTAGTTGTAGTTGTGTTTGCTTTGAAGAAGATTCAGATGCATTACTTGTATGGTGAGAAATGCATAGTGTATACAGATCACCAGAGCTTGAAATATTCGATGACACAGAAAGAGTTGAATCTTAGACAACGTAGGTGGTTAAAATTGCTTAAGGACTATGATCTCTAGATTGAGTATAATCCGGGAGAGCCAACATAGTAGCTGATGCTTTAAGTAGAAAAGTGGTAGTTGAATTGCGAGCTATGTTCGCTAGATTGAGCTTGTCGAGTGATGGTGGTTTAGTGGTCGAACTTCATGTTAGACCTACGTTGAGCCAGATGATTAGATAGAAATAGTTGCAAGACAGATCTTTGGCACCTCACGTGCAAAATATAGTGGAAGGAAGACATACAGAGTACAGTTTCAGAGATGATGAGGTTTTGTGTTTCAGAGATAGGATAATTGTGCCGGATGACAGTGATTTGAGACGTACGATCTTGACCGAAGCACACAGTATCTCGTTTGCTATGCATCCAGGTAGTACGAAGATGTATCGTGATTTGAAGAATGAGTACTTTTGGGTTGGTTTGAAGAAAGACGTGGCCGATTATGTGAGTAAGTGTATGGTATGTCAGAGAGTGAAGGCGGAACATCAGGTTCCTTTAGGTTTGTTGCAACCGTTGAGAATTCCAGAATAGAAGTGGGAAATATCACTATGGACTTCGTATGAGGTTTGTCTTTGACTCCTTCTAAGAAGCATTCAGTTTGGGTGATTGTTGACCGTTTCACAAAGTGTGCTCATTTCATAGCCGTTCATACGACCTACTCTCTAGATAAGTTGGCCGATTTGTACATCAGTGAGATTGTGAGATTGCATGGTGTGTCGAAGTCGATTGTGTCAGGTAGAAATTCGAGGTTTACAGCTAGGTTTTGGGAATGTTTGCATAGTGCTTTGGGTACCCGTCTGAATTTGAGTACATCGTATCGCCCTCAGTCCGATGATCAGTCAGAGAGAGATATTCAAATGTTAGAGGACGTGTTGAGATGTGCATTATTGACCTTAAGTGTTACGTGGGAGATCTATCGAGCTTGTCAGGGTTAAGTAGCGACACAGAGGTGTGGAAGAAGCCGTTTGGGGTAGAGAAAGGAAGATATGGAGAAACGGTTTCCGTATCACTTTCTGTCAGGTAATTTCAAGGATGAAATTCCTTAAGTGGGGGAGAGTTGTAACACCCCGGTTTTAGGACCGGGAGTTATCAGTTTTGATCTAGGATTAGTTTCGGGTTAAATTTAAATTAAAGAGCTGATTTTTATAAAAGTTCTCAATATTTACGATAATGCCATTAATGAAAATTTTAAGAGGGTTTTCAAAATCAAAACCACACTTCTTCTTCCAAAAACTCTATTCTCTCATTTTCTTCTCCTTTCCTCCATTGAAGACCTTTGAAGGTAAATCCTCTTTTTCTTTTCCTTGTTTTACTTAAATTTAACTTAAATTAAAGTTGGTTTTTGCTAAGGCCATTAATTCTCAACCTTAAAATTTCAAGATTTACGAAAAGTGGGGATTTTGGGTGAAATCTCGTATGGGTCTTTTAGGGCAGGGTTTTGGGGTGTTTTTAAAGTTTATTTTGAAGTCATAACATGTTAAAAAGGTTGCTTAGTTATAGTATTGTAACCCCCTTAGCCCGGCCTAGACGGTCGACCCGAACTACGAAGATTACACGGGGAAAACCAAAGTCAACCCGAAAGTCAACCTTGATTAACGACCCTTTTTTATTTTTAAACTTGTCTAAATGCATATTATTCCTAGGTGAACTCTTGAGAAGAACATACTCAAAAATCACAGCAATCGGAAAACATTTAGGGACTCGATTGCACAACATATAAATTTAGGGACCAAATTGCAAATTCTGGAAATTAAAAGGACTTAACATGTTTTAAAGTTACCACTATAAAATTAATCATATTCCATGCCTCTCTGTCAAATTTCATCTCAAACGGACGTCACAAACTCAACCAATTGCATATACAAAGTTTGGGACCAAAACGTAAGAGTTTCAAAACATATAACCATCAAATTCAGTGCCCAACGGTCGAGTGTTCCGAAACGGGGATCATCCGTTCCGAAATGCGGGACCGTTCCGAAACTTGTTGCGGAAAAGGGCTTGGCAGTAGGAAAACCGTTTCGGAACGGCTCTACCTGTTTCGAAACGCCATGGCCATTTCAGGCCACCTGTTCCGAAACAGCAGCACCCGTTCCGATACGGGCTGCCCAGAATTGCAGATTTTTGCTGGTTTATTACACAATCAACCCATCAAACATATCCATATGACCTCCATAGCATACACACAAGTCATCAAACACTTAAGGAACATATTAGCATCAACTAAACACAATCATGGCATCATTCAAGGAAAATCCCAATTCTATAGGCATGCATCCTATATAGGAAACCATGCAACCATCAATTCATCAAAACCAAATACCAAAAGGCCATTTACATGTTCCAACATCATCAAAAGCATTAACCAAACTTAGGGAGTCCAAAACATCTCCCAAAAACACAATCTAGGTTCCCATTGCCAAATGCCAAAAGCTAATAGTGTTAGGAAAACATTCACCATACATGAGCTTAATCTTCCACTTGGATTCTTGACCTCCTTGCTGCCCTCAATGCACTTCAATGCTCTGCATTATTGGTTTAAGAAAGAGAGAGCGTAAGCACATAGCTTAGTGAGGAAATGCTCAATTAAAACATCACAATAATGCATTTGTAAAAACACCTTATCAAGGCCTTTAGTTTCAAAACAACATTTACCATGCAATTATGCATACAAACCAAGCATCTCATGCTTCATATCATCAACATGTCATATTGGCTTACAAGTGATAATCTATAACATTTTACAACTCAAAACACAATCGGATACGCGGATTACAAGCGTTGTCCCATACGCTTCATACACACTACCAATATCAAGGTGGAGCATGGTACAATCACAACCCCTCAACACCCGTGATGGAGACTATGGTACAATCACAACCCCTCAACATCACTCATTGGTAGTTGTATAACATCACTAACGAGAACACGGGACATACAACACAAGATCCACACATGGACTTTTAACCACCATTGTGATCTTAACACAAGATCCACTCATGGACTTTTAACCACCATGATGATCTTAACCATCTCGTTAGTGTACTTGGATGGAGTTACGGTACAATCACAACCCCTCAACATCCAAGGCGACTTTATTCACAGTGCACCCAATCCTATAGCCGGCTAACTATATCCGATTCAAGTACTTTAAAACCAACACATCACTTGCCAATATACATCATATAACATCATTAGTCCACTGTTTTAAAGCATTTAACAAAGCCATTTAATCATCATGCATTACAATGCATTAAACCACATTTATCAATGTTCCAAAACAAGGATCTCTTACCTTGAGCATCCTTCAATCTATGGCTTACTAAACCAGCATTAAACATGCTAAAATATGCTTTCAAAACAGAATTTAATCATGCAAACAAAACACATTGCATTCAACCATCTCATGGTTCATCAACAAGAGAGTTTCTCGAAAAACTTACTCTTGAGCTTAGCTAAGTTGTTTAGACTTAAACTAAGCTCCCAAAACCTTCCAACATTGGTTTCAAAGCTGAAAACCAAACTTCACTCACCGATTCCGTTTCGCAAGCTTGCCGAAACACCGATCAAGCCTCCGGATCAACACCACAAAGATCCGATGATGACTCCCCTGTTTTAAACACATCAAAGCAGTGGATTAATGCATCATCATGCATTAATATCTTCAACCAAGACACCTAAACTCGCTGCTCTCATCAACACTCACATTTCGGCTACCAAACACAACCGAAATCACATCCAAACACCTCTACAACCTTACCCAGCCAAGATCCATCAATTCTAAACATTCTTATACATCAATTAACATCCAAAAAGGATATAATCTCGTCCTTATACCTCCAGCTTTAGCAGAACATCAAAATCACCCCATAAACCACCATTAACTCAATCAAAAACTTAGGAAAATCAACCTATCCGGGATTGCATTGATTAAACCTCAATTACACATCATTTATACATCCATTAAACATCAAAAAGACATCTCAAAACACAGCCCAATCACTTAGTACGAATTTAATCCAATTTAAATCCAAATCTTGCATTTTAAGCCAAAATCAAGAACACATCATTAAAACCTTTAATAAAACTCAAATCAAGGATTGAGAACTTGGGAATTTCAGTAAAGAACTGAGTATTTAGAGGAGAAGGACGTTCATACCTCTAAATGTGAGTTTCTCCTTGTTTAAAGCCAAGATTCTTGAAAATTCAATAAGCAAATGGTAATGATTTGATGTAGGAATGATTAGAAACCAATTGGAGATTGAAATCTCATCTTTAGGTGTTAAAATCAGAGGGAAAATGGCTGGGGAAAATGTGTTTGGCTGAGAGAAAAGGGAGAGAAAATGAAGAGGGAAAATTTTGAGAAAAGTTAGTTATGAACTTCCAAAATATCCATTTCCCCTTTTTCCTTTTATTAAATATCATTTAATAAATGTTTAATATTAAGAAAAATCTGGAGAAAACTCTTCTTGGGTAAATTAGCTCCTTAAAGATTCAAAGTTTCAATCCTTTTAAAACAGTCACCAACTTTTCAAAAATTACATTTTAGTCACTAACTTGAAATGTCACATTTCGAAACCTCATTTTGTAAAATTGATTTCACCACTCTCTTATATATAATAAAAGAGGATTTTAAGATATTTTCCATATTTTTAATGCATCCCAAACTAGGCTTTCCCTAAAAACCACCTTTTATATTCGAACCGAAATTCGACCGGTCCGATTCAAACCCAAAACCTCTAAGCCCAAAATTGGGGTGTTACAACTCTCCCCCCCCCTTAAGAAATTTCGTCCTCGAAATTTACCTGAAGGAAAGAGATACGGAAACTGCTTCAACATGTCATCCTTCCGTTCCCAAGTGGCTTCCTCAACACCACGATGCTTCCACAACACCTTTACCAACTCAATGGTCTTGCCTCGAAGAACTTTACAATCCGAATCCAGAATCTTCACCGGTTCCTCATCATAGGTCAAATCCGGATTCAATTCCACTTCCTCCACAGGCATCACATGCGAAGGATCCGATCTATACTTCCGAAGCATAGAAACATGAAACACATCATGGATCTTTTCCAACTCCTGCGGTAACCTCAACTTGTACGCAACAGGACCCACACGCTCAATCACCTCGTATGGTCCAATGTACCTAGGGCTCAACTTACCCTTTCGGCCAAACCTCATCACCTTTTTCCAAGGCGAAACTTTCAAAAACACACGGTCACCCACCGCATACTCAATCTCCTTATGCTTCAAATCCGCGTAAGACTTTTGCCAATCAGAAGCTGCCTTCAAACGCTCACAAATGAGCTTCACCTTCTCGGTGGTTCCTTTCAACAAAGCTGGCATCGAAACCAACTTCTGACCCGTTTCAGCCCAACAAAGAGGAGTCCTACACTTCCTCCCGTACAAAGCTTCATAAGGTGCCATTTGAATACTTGCCTGATAACTGTTATTATAGGCAAACTCCACCAAAGGCAGATGTTTCTCCCAAGAACCCTGAAACTCAATCACGCAGCACCTCAACATATCCTCCAACACCTGGATAACACGCTCAGACTGTCCATCCGACTGTGGATGATAAGAAGTGCTGAAATTCAACCGTGTACCCAAAGCCTGATGCAAACACTGCCAGAAACACGATGTAAACCTCGGATCCCTATCCGACACAATCGACTTAGGCACACCATGCAGACGCACAATCTCAGCAATGTACAGCTCCGTAAGCTTATCCAAAGTGTACGTAGTATGCACAGGCAAGAAATGCGCACACTTCATTAGGCGATCTACAATCACCCACACCGAATTCCTCTTCGATGGCGACAAAGGCAAACCAGACACAAAGTCCATGGTAAACCTTTCCCACTTCCACTCAGGAATCCTCAACGGTTGCAACAACCCTGAAGGAAACTGATGCTCAGCTTTAACTCGCTGGCAAACCATGCACTTGCTTACAAACTCAGCAACATCTTTCTTTAAACCCACCCAATAGTACTCATCACGAAGATCACGGTACATCTTAGTACTACCAGGGTGCATAGCAAAAGGACTACTATGACCTTCAGTCAGAATAGCACGCCTCAACTCAGCATCATTGGGCACTACTATCCGACTCCTAAAACATAAAACTCCATCATCATTAAAGCAGAAATCCGATGGCCTACCCTCTGCAATATCCTGAACATGTGGCACCAAGGAATCATCCAACAACTGCTTCTCCTTAATCAACTGAACCAAGGATGGTTTCACTTGCAACTCAGCCACAAGACCACCATCACGCGAAATGCTCAAACGGGCAAACATAGCCCTCAACTCCACAGCTACCTTCCTGCTCAAGGCATCCGCTACAACATTAGCTTTACCCGGATGGTACTCGATCGTCAAATCATAATCCTTAAGCAACTCCACCCAACGTCGTTGCCTAAGATTCAACTCCTTCTGAGACATCAGATACTTCAAACTCTTGTGGTCCGTATACACCGTACACTTCTCACCATACAGGTAATGTCTCCAGATTTTCAAAGCAAAAACCACCGCAGCTAACTCAATGTCATGCGTAGGATAATTGCGCTCATGCACCTTCAACTGCCGTGATGCATAAGCCACCACCTTACCCTCTTGCATCAACACACATCCCAAACCAACGTAGGACGCATCACTATACACCACAAACTCTTTCCCTGATTCAGGTTGAACCAAGATAGGAGCTTTCGTCAAAGCTGCCTTAAGCTTCTCAAAAGCCTGTTGTCTCGCTTCCGTCCACTCATACTTAACATCCTTTTGCAACAACTTCGTCAAAGGTGCAGCAATCTTGGAAAACCCATCCACGAACCTCCGATAGTATCCTGCCAAACCAAGGAAACTACGGACTTCATGAACAGACTTAGGAGGCTTCCAATTCATCACCGCCTCAATCTTTTGAGGATCAACACGAATTCCCTCCGCAGAAACCACATGACCAAGAAACACCACTTCTCTAAGCCAGAACTCACACTTGCTCAGCTTAGCATAAAGCTGATTCTCCAACAAAGCTTGTAACACAATTCTCAAATACCCTTCATGCTCCTCCTCAGTACGAGAGTACATGAGGATATCATCAATGAACACCACGACAAATTTATCCAAGTATTCATGGAATACCCTATTCATCATGTCCATGAAAGCTGCAGGAGCATTCGTCAAACCAAACGGCATCACCAAAAACTCATAATGCCCATACCTCGTCCTGAAAGCTGTCTTTGGCACATCCACATCCTTCACCTTCAACTGGTAATACCCTGACCTTAAGTCAATTTTAGAGAACACAGCCGCTCCCCGAAATTGATCAAAAAGATCATCAATTCTCGGCAATGGATACCGATTCTTGATAGTCAACTTGTTAAGCTGACGGTAATCAATGCACATTCTCATAGTGTCATCCTTCTTCTTCACAAACAAGACCGGTGCACCCCAAGGTGACACACTCGGCCGAATGAAACCACGATCAAGCAACTCCTGAAGTTGCGTCTTCAGCTCTTTCAACTCTTTAGGTGCCATTCGATAAGGAGTAATGGACACTGGAGTTGTATTTTCATACAGCTCAATCCCAAACTCCACTTCTCGATTAGGAGGTAACCCAGGCAACTCCTCTGGAAACACACCAGGAAACTCTCGCACAGTCCTGATATCTTGCACTCGCAACTCCTTAAAGCTAGGATTCATCACGAAGGCTAGGTAAGCTTCACAGCCTTGCCTCAGCATCCGGCTCGCTTCTAAGGTAGACACCACATTGGCAAGAAACTTCACATTCTCACCAACCACCACCACTTCATAATCATCCGCAAGCTTCAACGAAACTCACTTATTCTCGAAATCCACAACAGCTCGATGCTCAACAAGCCAATCCATACCAAGGATTACATCAAAGCCATAGAAAGGCAATTCCATAAGATCAACATGGAAAACATGATCTTGCACAACCAAGGGACATCTTCTATAAAGCTTTCGAGTCACAACAGTCTCACCAAAAGAACTAGTTACACGCATACCAACATCCAAAGACTCAACAGGCAAACCAAGCAATTGAGCATGCTCACGCAATATGTATGAGTGTGTAGATCCAGAATCAACCAAGGAAAGTAATGACAAGGATTGCAAAGTAAAAGTACCTGCGATCACATCCGTGTCATTCCTCCCCTCTCTCTAAGCATACACTCTGGCCTGGCCACCACCCTCAGGCTGAACAGCTACCACATGAGCCACATTCCTTCCATCATCCTCTCTACGCTGGAAGTTACCACGGCCGCGCCCACGACCTTTCTGTGGTGCAACAACTCCAGGAGCACGTCCTTGGCCACCACCGGCCAACAGAGGACACTCCCTCCTCATATGATCCGCCGAACCACAGTTCCAGCACGAGTTACCGGCCACCACAACAGGAGCCTGAACCTACCTCGCTGCTCGAGGACAATCACGCCTCAGGTGTCCACGCGATCCACATGTCCAACATGTGTTCGGATCAGCTCTCGCCCTGTCTCCCTGAACAGGCGCACCTTGCCCTCCACCACCTCGCCTAGCCGAAGACTGATACTTCCGATCACGGCCTCTCTTGTTCCGTCCGCCACCGGAACTATACTCAGCAGCTCGCTTGCCCACACTAGGACCAGCTCCTCTAGAAGATAAACTCAAATTCAACTCAATGTCCTTTGCCCTTCCAACCAGCACATCAAAATCAGTGTACTCAGCAGCCAGCATATAAGTCTTCACTTCCGTCACCAGACCATAACGGAAACGTTCACACCTCTCCCGCTCATCAGGAACAAGCTCAGGTGCATACTAACTGAGTCGGACAAAATGAACCTCGTACTCAGCCACGGTCATACTCCCTTGAGTAAGAGACATGAATTCCCTTTTCTTCTCATCCAGGTATCGCACACCCAGATACCTCCTCTTGAACGCGTTCAGAAAGAACGTCCAAGTTACATCAGCTTCCTCCATTCCGGAGATAGTGGTTGTCCACCAAGTATACGCATCGTCATGCAACAATGATATCACACAACCCAGCTTCTGCACATCATTGCAGTTCATTTGTCCCAAGATTCTCTTGGTACTTTCCAACCAAGATTCAGAACCTTCAGCAGACAATCCCCTGAACTCAGTCCCTCCCAGACTGCGCAAATGTTCCAGAGGTAGTCTTACATTAGCATCTCCCTGATGCCCAGCTCCTTGAGCTCCAGCTATCGCCGCCCGAAAGGCTCCAGCAATAGCTTGAATCAGCATTGTCATGTCAGGAGTAGCTTGCCCCTGCCCAGCTTCAGGTCCAGCGACCCCAGCACCAGCAGCAACACCAGCTCCTTCACCCTCAGCACCACCACCGCCAGGTGGAGGAGGTAAATCCACTACATTCTCAGCGTTCTCCTCATTCTCATTTTGAGCCATAGCTCGCGTATTAATCCTCGTTTCTCTACGAGGTCCCATTCACTAAACAATGCAATAAACAAGTCAGGTTCAGCAAGGTAAGTAATCCAAGTACTCAAGCTCATTTCCAACTAAAAACAAATCATTTCATTAGCTTTGATTTGGCAATGGGTCCCTCTAACATGCTTCACCACAGCATACACCACAATTGCAACATACTTACAATTTATACATCATACTTTCACTCATCATGCATACATAGCAATCATGCACATATCACCCACATAACCATTCCCAAATACTCGAGAATGAAATGATTTGTTTTTAGTTGGAAATGAGCTTGAGTACTTGGATTACTTACCTTGCTGAACCTGGCTCTGATACCCTCTTAGCCCGGCCTAGACGGTCGACCCGAACTACGAAGATTACACGGGGAAAACCAAAGTCAACCCGAAAGTCAACCTTGATTAACGACCCTTTTTTTTATTTTTAAACTTGTCTAAATGCATATTATTCCTAGGTGAACTCTTGAGAAGAACATACTCAAAAATCACAGCAATCGGAAAACATTTAGGGACTCGATTGCACAACATACAAATTTAGGGACGAAATTGCAAATTCTGGAAATTAAGAGGACTTAACATGTTTTAAAGTTACCACTATAAAATTAATCATATTCCATGCCTTTCTGTCAAATTTCATCTCAAACAGATGTCACAAACTCAACCAATTGCATATACAAAGTTTGGGACCAAAACGTAAGAGTTTCAAAACATATAACCATCAAATTCAGTGCCCAACGGTCGAGTGTTCCGAAACGGGGATCATCCGTTCCGAAATGCGGGACCGTTCCAAAACTTGTTGCGGAACAGGGCTTGGCAGTAGCAAAACCGTTTCGGAACGGCTCTACCTGTTTCGAAACGCCATGGCCATTTCAGGCCACCTGTTCCGAAACAACAGCACCCGTTCCGATACGGGCTGCCCAGAATTGCAGATTTTTGCTGGTTTATTACACAATCAACCCATCAAACATATCCATATGACCTCCATAGCATACACACAAGTCATCAAACACTTAAGGAACATATTAGCATCAACTAAACACAATCATGGCATCATTCAAGGAAAATCCCAATTCTATAGGCATGCATCCTATATAGGAAACCATGCAACCATCAATTCATCAAAACCAAATACCAAAAGGCCATTTACATGTTCCAACATCATCAAAAGCATTAACCAAACTTAGGGAGTCCAAAACATCTCCCAAAAACACAATCTAGGTTCCAATTGCCAAATGCCAAAAGCTAATAGTGTTAGGAAAACATTCACCATACATGAGCTTAATCTTCCACTTGGATTCTTGACCTCCTTGCTGCCCTCAATGCACTTCAATGCTCTGCATTATTGGTTTAAGAAAGAGAGAGCGTAAGCACATAGCTTAGTGAGGAAATGCTCAATTAAAACATCACAATAATGCATTTGTAAAAACACCTTATCAAGGCCTTTAGTTTCAAAACAACATTTACCATGCAATTATGCATACAAACCAAGCATCTCATGCTTCATATCATCAACATGTCATATTGGCTTACAAGTGATAATCTATAACATTTTACAACTCAAAACACAATCGGATACGCGGATTACAAGCGTTGTCCCATACGCTTCATACACACTACCAATATCAAGGTGGAGCATGGTACAATCACAACCCCTCAACACCCGTGATGGAGACTATGGTACAATCACAACCCCTCAACATCACTATTTGGTAGTTGTATAACATCACTGTAACAACGGGTGAGTCGCCACCAATCTTTAGTTTTTACTTTTAGGCGCGATTGGAACACCTGAAAAACCCGGATATTTTAATAGAAACCAATTTTCAAGATTTTATTAAAATTCGAGTTTTAGATCTGCAAAACCAGAAAACATGTTCGGGAGTCGGTTACGTATAGGGAAAAGTGAGCACCCCACACGCCCAAAAATTGGTACCTAGTCGGTTACAAATTGTTTTAATGACGGAACTTAAAAAATTGAATTTTATTTAATGATGTGATCCCAAAATAATTAGAATAAAAATTTAAAATAAAAATTCAAAGAAAGGGATATACACTCCAACACCCGGAGCATGGTCTTCCCTAAAATAAAAATATTATTTTAAAAGGTGATATTAAATAATAATATAATAAAGGAATTAACGGAAAATGACACTCCAACGCCCGGCGTGTGATTTTCACGACAACTCTTGAAAATCTGTAAATGAACTTTAATAAGAATTATTGTTGGTAAAAAAAATAAAAATATAATAATAATAAATATAATAATAATAATATATGAGAAAAATTGTAATAATGAAAATAATAATAATAATAAGAATAATAAGACAGTAATAATAATAATAATAATAATAATAATAATAATAAAATAATAATAAAAGTAATAATAATAATAAAAGGCAGTGGCAGAATTAAAAGAAAACCGAAATTAAAGGACAGAATTTAAAGGAAAATTGTGACGAAAATGAAAGGAAAACAAAACAAAAGGGCAGAAATATAAGGATACAAAGGTTGGATGGCCACATGCGCAATTTCCCCCTCCAGCTTAAAAATGCGCGGGTCTGGTGACCGGGTCGGGTCGCGTATCCGGGTTCCATGCTTGAAACGACGTCGTTTTGGGTGTTGTTTAAATACCCCTTTTATCCTAAAAAAATTCATTTGATTCATTCATTTGAACCAAAAAAAATAAAAGGTTGAGAGCTCTCTCCCCTCTCCCGTTCGGCATGGTCACCGGCGTCGTCTGCCGCCGCGGAGCGTCGTCACCGGTGACGGAAGCCGCCGTCTCCGGTTGCCGGAATTCTACCGCCGGCGAGAATCCGGCAAGCAAGGGTGGTTTCCGACTCGGTTTCGCGTGGTGAACCCGGATCTAAGGTTAGTTTTTCCGAACTCCCCCTATATTTTCCTAGATCTACAAAAAACTTTTCGGATCTAAAAAAAATATTTTACCTTTTGTTGTTTTTTTTTTTGAATTTTGCTTCGAATCTGTGTTTTTTTTTTTGATCTCGAAAGTTTCTTTTTTTTTATTTCCGAATCCTCTTCTTTTTTTTTCGAATTCCTCCCCTTTTACAACATAAAATCTGGTATATATATAGCCAGATCTAAAACTTAAAATAATGTACAAAAAACGGGATTTTTATCCCCTTAATCATGTTTTGGAGATAAGCTTTGACTGCCTTTTTTCTTTTTTGCAGGAGATGTAACACGTGTTGGGGTGACGCGGATAAAACTGATGATGTGGTCGGGCTTCGTGGCGGCAGCTCGAAGGCGGTGGTGGACCTGGTCGGCGGCGGCTCGGCTTCATGGCGGCGGCGGCGGCGGCGGGGGGCAGGCGGCGGCTAGGGTTACAAACTATTAGGTTTAGGGTTTTTTTTTAGTTTAGGATAATTGGGTTTTGGGTTATTTGGATTGGGTTTATTAATTGGGTATTTGGGTTTGTTTATTTATTTATTATTGGGTTTAAAATGGGTTACTACAGTTGCCCCTCTTTGCTTATTGTTGTATAACGACAATGAAGCAAAGACAAAAAGGAACCCATTTTAATTTGGTCTGGTTTAGCTCTTTTCTTCTTGGCACATTCTTTTTTGCTTTACTGATCTACTCAGCTGCCAAGGTAGCTTGATCTGGAGGAGAAAGATTGATCCACTGCAACTCCATAGATGCGAGAAGATCTGAATAAGGCTCGATCATCTGCAACTCCATTGATGCGAGAAGATCTAAAAAGGGGCGATCTACTGCAACTCCATTGATGCGAGAAGATCTGAAAAGGGGCGATCTACTGCAACTCCATTGATGCGAGAAGATCTGAAGAAGGCTCGATCATCTACAACTCCATTGATGCGAGAAGATCTGAGGAAGGGTCGATCATCTGCAACTCCATTGATGCGAGAAGATCTGAAAAGGGGCGATCTACTGCAACTCCATTGATGCGAGAAGATCTTAAGAAGGGGCGATCTACTGCAACTCCATTGATGCGAGAAGATCTGAAGAAGGGGCGATCTACTGCAACTCCATTGATGCGAGAAGATTTGAAGAAGGCTTGATCATCTGCAACTCCATTGATGCGAGAAGATCTGAGGAAGGGTCGATCACCTGCAACTCCATTGATGCGAGAAGATCTGAAAAGGGGCGATCTACTGCAACTCCATTGATGCGAGAAGATCTGAAGAAGGGGCGATCTACTGCAACTCCATTGATACGAGAAGATCTGAAGAAGGCTTGATCATCTGCAACTCCATTGATGCGAGAAGATCTGAGGAAGGGTCGATCATCTGCAACTCCATTGATGCGAGAAGATCTGAAAAGGTACTAGAATTCTGTCAACAAGACGAGGAAGAGTGTCCTTGGTTTACACTTCTTCTGCATTTTTCCCAAATGTACAGGGATGAACGGATTTGAATTGCCTTTACCGGTAGCCGTTTGCTCCGGGCTAGTTGTATCATTCCCCTGGGTACAATCAGTTTCTACCAATCATGAGATTGGATTTTTCCCAAGGATTTATTTTCCTTGGACCATTCGTGACAATGGATTTTCGATGGACATCTGAATTGTCCATTCTCTTAAACTTAACCGTGTTTAAGCATGTTATGCCTACAATTTTGTCGGCTTTCGGATTTGCATTTTTCCCAAATGCACAGGGATCAACGGTTTTGATTTGCCTTTACCGGTAGCCGTTTGCTCCGGGCTAGTTGTACCATTCCCCTGGGTACAATCAGTTTCTACCAATCATGAGATTGGATTTTTCCAAAGGATTTATTTTCCTTCGACCATTTGTGACAATGGATTTTCTATGGACATTTGAATTGTCCATTGTCTTAAACTTAACCGTGTTTAAGCACGTTGTGCCGACATTTTTGTCGGACTTGTCAAAAATTAGCTTCGATTCAGCCGCAATTTTGACGAAGGAACAAGATTTGACGATTTTCTTTTGCAACATGGATGAGGAAAAGATTTGGAAATCAAGAAATTTTTGTTGACCAAGCTACAACACCTGACGAAGAGGCATGGTCTGAAGTGATTTTAATCCAGCTACAACACCGACGAGGAGGCTGGATTAAGGGTTCAAGTTTGGTCAAGCTACAACTCTGACGAAGAGGCATGACCAGAAGTTGACCGAGCTACAACACCTGACGAAGAGGCACGGTCTGAAGTGATTTTGATCCAGCTACAACACCGACGAGGAGGCAGGATCAAGGGTTCAAGTTTGGTCAAGCTACAACTCTGACGAAGAGGCATGACCAGAAGTTGACTGAGCTACAACACCTGACGAAGAGGCACGGTCTGAAGTGATTTTGATCCAGCTACAACACCGACGAGGAGGCAGGATCAAAGGTTCAAGTTTGGTCAAGCTACAACTCTGACGAAGAGGCATGACCAGAAGTTGACCGAGCTACAACACCTGACGAAGAGGCACGGTCTGAAGTGATTTTGATCCAGCTACAACACTGACGAGGAGGCAGGATCAAAGGTTCAAGTTTGGTCAAGCTACAACTCTGACGAAGAGGCATGACCAGAAGTTGACCGAGCTACAACACCTGACGAAGAGGCACGGTCTGAAGTGATTTTGATC
This sequence comes from Hibiscus trionum, assembly GCA_030270665.1. Classification (NCBI taxonomy): domain Eukaryota; kingdom Viridiplantae; phylum Streptophyta; class Magnoliopsida; order Malvales; family Malvaceae; genus Hibiscus; species Hibiscus trionum. Next base: position 38,050,125 of record BSYR01000021.1, on the reverse strand, counting down.
CAGCTACAACACCGACGAGGAGGCAGGATCAAAGGTTCAAGTTTGGTCAAGCTACAACTCTGACGAAGAGGCATGACCAGAAGTTGACCGAGCTACAACACCTGACGAAGAGGCACGGTCTGAAGTGATTTTGGTCTAGTCGCACCTATTACGACGAAAATAGACCTGAAAAACAATTGGTGTGTCGTACCACCAATGGCAAAGCGAGCCTTGGAACAACACTTGGTGCGTTGCATTATTAACTTCAAAGTGAACTCTAGAGGATGTAGGATATGCTACATCATGGCAGGGAGTGACAACCCTCTTGGGCTTTGATTGTCTTGTCTGCTCTTGGAAAAGTAACAAGCCTGAATTAGGTGACTTGTTTCTTTGCATCTTCAAGAAGACATGATCTGTTGGTATGTTTATTGCACTGCAACCTCAGGGAAATGATCTGTTCCACTACGAATTCAAGGTAACAGATTTGCTATCGCGTTCATGGACTTATGTTTGTGCTTATTTTGTTGTATGTTCAAGGAGACAAGTTTGCCGTAGCCTTGTTCTGCTACCAATTCGGGGAGACAAGATTATTGTTTGGTGTTCTCATTCCGCTACAAATTCAGGGAGATGAAATTGTTATTGTGCTTATTCCACTCTGACGGGGAGGCAAAATCTGAAAAAGTTGATCCGTTACACCATGTTACGGGTGAGATAGGACCTGCAAAAGTTAAAAGAGTGACTGGTCAAAATGAGCCATGAACTAACTCTTCGTGAGCTATAAGGTTCAATTTGAATGTTTAATTTGGCTTATTGATTCCTTCTTATCAAGGATGTTTGATCTTGATTGTCTATCATTTCTTTAGTTGAAGGCTCCAGACAACATTTTCATATTTGCTCCAGTCTTTCATGTCAAGGATGTTGGTTCTTGTTGATAACGATTTGCTCCTTCCTGTTTGAGGATATTAGACCCTGCAAATTTTTTTTCTTTAAGAAATGGTCAAATACAGTTGATTTAAGAAAATATCCAAAAAAAAAAATTCAGGAAAACATCCTTGTGGAAGGAATTCATGTTTTGAGAAAAAGTCCTTGTGGAAGGACGAAATTAAGAAATTCTGGTTTTCAAAAAGATGTCCTTGTAGAATGATAGGATTAGGAAATTCCTGTTTCAGGAAAAAACTATCCTTAAGAAGGGAGGGACTTATGAAATTTCAGTTTTGAGAAAAACCGATCCTTGAGGAAGGATGGAATTAAGAAATTATGTGTTTTGTGAAAAAACGATCCTTAAGAAAGGATGAATTTGAGAAATTCTGGTTTTGAGAAAAAACTATCCTTCTGAAAGGATGGAATTAAGAAAATCCAATTTTTGAGAAAAAAAGTATCCTTAAGAAATGACGAAATTTAAGAAAATATGTCCTTAAGAAAGGACAGAGTAAAAAAAACTCTTGTTTTGAGAAAATGTGTCCTTAAGAAAGGACGAAGTTAAGAAACTCTTACTTTGAGAAAAGATGCCCTTAAGAAAGGACGGAGTTAAGAAACTATTGTTTTTGAAAAAAGGTGTCCTTAAGAAAGGACGGAGTTAAGAAACTCGTGTTTTCGAAAAAAATGTGCCCTTAAGAAAGGACGGAGTTAAGAAACTCTTATTTTTGAGAAAAAGTGCCCTTAAGAAAGGACGGAGTTAAGAAACTCCAATTTTGGGAAAAGGTGCCCTTAAGAAAGGACGGAGTTAAGAAACTCCAATTTTGGGAAAAGGTGTCCTTAAGAAAGGACGGAGTTAAGAAACTCCAATTTTGGGAAAAGGTGTCCTTAAGAAAGGACGGAGTTAAGAAACTCGTGTTTTTGAAAAAAAGTGCCCTTAAGAAAGGACGGAGTTAAGAAACTCTTTAAGTAACAAGTTCCAAGTTAGCTCCTGATAGTATTTATGCAGATGATGTTCATGTGCTTGCTTTTGTGATGATGCAAAGATGCATGAAACTCTTGTCGGAATGCTTATCATGATGCGTGAACATGTTTGACAATGCAATTATGCACATGTTTTCATGTCGAAATGAATGTTTCCTGAAACATTAGATGTCATGATGTATGAACATTTTTGACGATGGAATGATGCATATGCTTTCATGTATGCCTTCATGGAGTTCTTGTAGAAGTCCCTTTCTTTTGGTCTTAGTTTGATTTTTTTATTCTTCTTCGAAATTTGCCCCGACAAAAGTTTGCACCCAGGCTTCATTGTCCTTTTCTGGATAAGGTGAATGACTCCGACGTCGTCTTCTTCTTTCCTTTTTGGAGGCAAGATCGGGAAAAAGTTGACTTTGGAACTTCATCGCATGAAGTTATGACCTGAAAATGAAGTGGAATACTAGTTAGTAATATGTTCAGAAAATTTTGTCGTTTTACCTGAATGTTCGAGCTTTTTTGAGTATTTGGCCTCCTTCAGGGTTAAGGGTCGGTCATCATGTTGTTACCTCCACATTTGGGGTCTTCAGTCTCTTTGCTGGACCTGTTTGTATGTACAAGAAAAAATGTGCTATGGGTGCACTTAACTTTGTGTTTGATGCATGTGTCTAGCATAAATGCATGATGACTTGTACAATACATGCAGTTAATGTCGAATGATGGATGTAAGAATGAGAGATTCTGATCTGCCTGTTAAAGGGGTGCCCCCGACTCTATGGTAGTTAGATATTTGATGCTGATGAATAGTGCTCGGTGCCTTGTTTATAAGGATGCCCTCAACCTTCCTTGGTTCGATCATCTTTGGGATTACTCCCTCGAGTCCCAACATTTTTGTCTGCGACTGCTCTTGAAGCGAACGCAAGGCTTGAAGTATGTTTTCGTCTCTTCTTGAAGAGCTTTCATTGTTCTTGTGGACGCGTTATGTTGCCCCCCAGTCGGTCTATAAATTTACGTGTCGGCTCATGGTAACTTATTACTTCCGGCTCTGGCGAAGTGCTACAATCGATAATTGATGTAGCCATCTAGGGTGCAGGAGTCTAACTTGGCATCGGAAGCTCACTTCCTAAACTCGTCGAGGAATGTTCTCAGCTTGGGGCCTTGTAGAGGTATGATGTCTGTATGAGTGCAAATGTTATTTGAAAATGCCCCAGGACTGGGCTCTTGCATCATGTTAGATTGGTCAACTTTGCTTTATCCGTATTTGCTAACATGGGGCATCCCGAGATCGGTTTCAAAGTTCCGAAATGAATGCATGTAAATGCAAGGTACATGTTCTAGATACAAAGGTACTAATTCAAAATAGAATGTATGCATGTAAATGGAAGATGAGAAAGCACTGATTCAAAAATGGTTCCCGTGGTTCAACTTCTGAATTTACGGGATTTATTCGCAACTTTTGAATGTTGCATTGATATCTAGGGAACTAGATTTCCTCCCGATGATAATTTTTCAAATAGGGAACCAGACGTGAATCAATACTTCATGCTGATGAAATGCAAAATATTATGGAGGTGTCATGCGATTAATGCAAAATGAATGACTTAATGCAACGTGATCACCAAAGAGAAGAAACAAGTTAGTTCATAATAAAAGAGTCAAATGGATGAATTGAATGATGAATAAGACAAAAATTAGCAGCAAAGAAAATTGAACATATATGACAAATAAAGGCATCAAAATCTAAACAGGGTGACTGCTAACGGGCAGAGTTTTAGTTTGGCTTTAAGGGGTAAGCTCTTAGGGTTTACTATATGTGTTTTGGTTCTAAAGTAACGGTACCCGAACTGTCGCTAGGACATCGATTCGGGAGGATACATTTCCCTAGGTCTGCACGGAGACGAAAGCCTCACGAAGACAAAGGGACCAATATCCCGAAAGCGTTTCACCATCCTACACGGAGGCGGTACCTCACGAAGGCGTGGTTTCTCGCTTTCACTTAAAGGACGGAGCTCGGGTTGAGAGCTTATGATATGAACTTAGAAAATATATTTTACGAAAAATTTATAAATATATACATATATATATAAATGGGATCACAAAATTAAATTAAACCAAGTTAATATTTTTCGATCAATAAAACAAAAGGGTAACCAACTTGTGGCTTGACTCTCGAAAAAAAAGTCCCCAGCGGAGTCGCCAAGCTGTAACAACGGGTGAGTCGCCACCAATCTTTAGTTTTTACTTTTAGGCGCGATTGGAACACCTGAAAAACCCGGATATTTTAATAGAAACCAATTTTCAAGATTTTATTAAAATTCGAGTTTTAGATCTGCAAAACCAGAAAACAGGTTCGGGAGTCGGTTACGTATAGGGAAAAGTGAGCACCCCACACGCCCAAAAATTGGTACCTAGTCGGTTACAAATTGTTTTAATGACGGAACTTAAAAAATTGAATTTTATTTAATGATGTGATCCCAAAATAATTAGAATAAAAATTTAAAATAAAAATTCAAAGAAAGGGATATACACTCCAACACCCGGAGCATGGTCTTCCCTAAAATAAAAATATTATTTTAAAAGGTGATATTAAATAATAATATAATAAAGGAATTAACGGAAAATGACACTCCAACGCCCGGCGTGTGATTTTCACGACAACTCTTGAAAATCTGTAAATGAACTTTAATAAGAATTATTGTTGGTAAAAAAAATAAAAATATAATAATAATAAATATAATAATAATAATAATATATGAGAAAAATTGTAATAATGAAAATAATAATAATAATAAGAATAATAAGACAGTAATAATAATAATAATAATAATAATAATAATAATAATAATAATAATAATAATAATAATAAAATAATAAAAGTAATAATAATAATAAAAGGCAGTGGCAGAATTAAAAGAAAACCGAAATTAAAGGACAGAATTTAAAGGAAAATTGTGACGAAAATGAAAGGAAAACAAAACAAAAGGGCAGAAATATAAGGATACAAAGGTTGGATGGCCACATGCGCAATTTCCCCCTCCAGCTTAAAAATGCGCGGGTCTGGTGACCGGGTCGGGTCGCGTATCCGGGTTCCATGCTTGAAACGACGTCGTTTTGGGTGTTGTTTAAATACCCCTTTTATCCTAAAAAAATTCATTTGATTCATTCATTTGAACCAAAAAAAATAAAAGGTTGAGAGCTCTCTCCCCTCTCCCGTTCGGCATGGTCACCGGCGTCGTCTGCCGCCGCGGAGCGTCGTCACCGGTGACGGTAGCCGCCGTCTCCGGTTGCCGGAATTCTACCGCCGGCGAGAATCCGGCAAGCAAGGGTGGTTTCCGACTCGGTTTCGCGTGGTGAACCTGGATCTAAGGTTAGTTTTTCCGAACTCCCCCTATATTTTCCTAGATCTACAAAAAACTTTTCGGATCTAAAAAAAATATTTTACCTTTTGTTGTTTTTTTTTTTTGAATTTTGCTTCGAATCTGTGTTTTTTTTTTTATCTCGAAAGTTTCTTTTTTTTATTTCCGAATCCTCTTCTTTTTTTTTCGAATTCCTCCCCTTTTACAACATAAAATCTGGTATATATATATTCAGATCTAAAACATAAAATAATGTACAAAAAACGGGATTTTTATCCCCTTAATCATGTTTTGGAGATAAGCTTTGACTGCCTTTTTTCTTTTTTGCAGGAGATGTAACACGTGTTGGGGTGACGCGGATAAAACTGATGATGTGGTCGGGCTTCGTGGCGGCAGCTCGAAGGCGGTGGTGGACCTGGTCGGCGGCGGCTCGGCTTCATGGCGGCGGCGGGCAGGCGGCGGCTAGGGTTACAAACTATTAGGTTTAGGGTTTTTTTTAGTTTAGGATAATTGGGTTTTGGGTTATTTGGATTGGGTTTATTAATTGGGTATTTGGGTTTGTTTATTTATTTATTATTGGGTTTAAAATGAGTTACTACAGTAACGAGAACACGGGACATACAACACAAGATCCACACATGGACTTTTAACCACCATTGTGATCTTAACACAAGATCCACTCATGGACTTTTAACCACCATGATGATCTTAACCATCTCGTTAGTGTACTTGGATGGAGTTACGGTACAATCACAACCCCTCAACATCCAAGGCGACTTTATTCACGGTGCACCCAATCCTATAGCCGGCTAACTATATCTGATTCAAGTACTTTAAAACCAACACATCACTTGCCAATATACATCATATAACATCATTAGTCCACTGTTTTAAAGCATTTAACAAAGCCATTTAATCATCATGCATTACAATGCATTAAACCACATTTATCAATGTTCCAAAACAAGGATCTCTTACCTTGAGCATCCTTCAATCCATGGCTTACTAAACCAGCATTAAACATGCTAAAATATGCTTTCAAAACAGAATTTAATCATGCAAACAAAACACATTGCATTCAACCATCTCATGGTTCATCGACAAGAGAGTTTCTCGAAAAACTTACTCTTGAGCTTAGCTAAGTTGTTTAGACTTAAACTAAGCTCCCAAAACCTTCCAGCATTGGTTTCAAAGCTGAAAACCAAACTTCACTCACCGATTCCGTTTCGCAAGCTTGCCGAAACACCGATCAAGCCTCCGGATCAACACCACAAAGATCCGATGATGACTCCCCTGTTTTAAACACATCAAAGCAGTGGATTAATGCATCATCATGCATTAATATCTTCAACCAAGACACCTAAACTCGCTGCTCTCATCAACACTCACATTTCGGCTACCAAACACAACCGAAATCACATCCAAACACCTCTACAACCTTACCCAGCCAAGATCCATCAATTCCAAACATTCTTATACATCAATTAACATCCAAAAAGGATCTAATCTCGTCCTTATACCTCCAGCTATAGCAGAACATCAAAATCACCCCATAAACCACCATTAACTCAATCAAAAACTTAGGAAAATCAACCTCTCCGGGATTGCATTGATTAAACCTCAATTACACATCATTTATACATCCATTAAACATCAAAAAGACATCTCAAAACACAGCCCAATCACTTAGTACGAATTTAATCCAATTTAAATCCAAATCTTGCATTTTAAGCCAAAATCAAGAACACATCATTAAAACCTTTAATAAAACTCAAATCAAGGATTGAGAACTTGGGAATTTCAGTAAAGAACTGAGTATTTAGAGGAGAAGGACGTTCATACCTCTAAATGTGAGTTTCTCCTTGTTTAAAGCCAAGATTCTTGAAAATTCAATAAGCAAATGGTAATGATTTGATGTAGGAATGATTAGAAACCAATTGGAGATTGAAATCTCATCTTTAGGTGTTAAAATCAGAGGGAAAATGGCTGGGGAAAATGTGTTTGGCTGAGAGAAAAGGGAGAGAAAATGAAGAGGGAAAATTTTGAGAAAAGTTAGTTATGAACTTCCAAAATATCCATTTCCCCTTTTTCCTTTTATTAAATATCATTTAATAAATGTTTAATATTAAGAAAAATCTGGAGAAAACTCTTCTTGGGTAAATTAGCTCCTTAAAGATTCAAAGTTTCAATCCTTTTAAAACAGTCACCAACTTTTCAAAAATTACATTTTAGTCACTAACTTGAAATGTCACATTTCGAAACCTCATTTTGTAAAATTGATTTCACCACTCTCTTATATATAATAAAAGAGGATTTTAAGATATTTTTCCATATTTTAATGCATCCCGAACTAGGCTTTCCCTAAAAACCACCTTTTATATTCGAACCGAAATTCGACCGGTCCGATTCAAACCCAAAACCTCTAAGCCCAAAATTGGGGTGTTACAAGTATACCCGAAACTAGTCTTAGGGGTGGATTTTAGAAGTGAAATAAGTGAGTTTTTGGCTTAATTTTGTGGTAAAAAGAGGGATGGAGGAATGTGGACTTTGGATATGTGTTTTTAGATGTTATTTGATGATTTTTAAGTGGTGATAGTGCTGGTTTGATTGGATTCCCGAAACCACTGCTGTAGGTGATTTTTAGAAGTGGAAAATAAGAGTTTTTAAGGTGTTTATGTGGGGAAATGAAAAGCTGATGGTTGTACAGCCTTCGGGTGATGTTTTGGACATGTTTTGGAGTGTTTTAAGTGTTTAAATTGAGGGGTAATGGCTGGGTTTTGCTGGAGTACGAAAATGAGAATATTTGGGAGGATTTCGGCTTTGAATTGTTGAGAAAATATTGTGAAATTGTGAGCTGATGTATAACAGCAAATTTGTGGTTGATTAAGAGGTTAATACATTGTTTTTTATTGGTTAGAAACAGCGGATTTGGCCTTGGGTGGTTCGGACGCGGTCCCGGGAAGTTCGGAAGCTTGAAATGACTTTGTGGTTTGCATTGGTGTGCGAATGGTGAGTGGAAACTGTTTTGAGGTTTAAATATGTTCAAAGAGGTTCTTGGGGGTTTGGGTGGAGCCTTAAGGGCTAGCCTAAACCCAAGTGTAAGTTGCTATTTCACCTTTTTCATTAAGGGTTAATATGTGTGTGTGATTGTTGTGATATTGCGAGAAGTGTGGGTTGCTTTTACTCTATGTTTAATGTTGTTGTGTAGTCGTTGTTGGTGTCGAACCTCACGTGATGGTTGTCGTTACTACGGTGATGTGTGGTCCCGCCGGTAGTGACTAGTAGAAGACTACGGTGATGTGTGGTCCTACCGGTAGTGACTAGTAGGAGAGTACGGTGATGTGTGGTCCCATAGGAAAAGTACTAGTAGAACGATGATGTGTGGTCCCACCGTGTTTTGGTTATGCATGTGCATACCATGTAATTGTGATGATTGTGTCTCCTTTTGTACTTTTAAAATGGTTTGATTTTCAACTAAGATTTATGTTTTGAAAACTGCATTGTTGATGTGTTTTTAGAGCTCCGCTCACTAAGCTTTATGCTTATGCTCTCCTTTTTAGACAATACAGATCATTAGCGGGGAGTTAGCAAGGAGCAAGGAGCAAGGAAAGGGCATCCAAGCGTGTGGTAGTTGCTCAAGTATGGTTTGGTAAATAATGTAGTAGTTTAGCAATGGGAAATGCTACGTGTTTTAGGAGCGTGTATCTAGACTCCTTTGTGTTGGCTTTATGTTGTTAATGCTTTGTGTTGATGGATTTGTAAACCATGTTTATGTTGATGCCTAAGTGTTTTGTATTTGAAGGTTTTTAACCATGTCATATGAATGCTTATGTTTTTGGTGAAGGCATGTAAACCTTGATTGTGCATTGCTTAGGTGAACGTATGTTTCTTTTGGGTAAATGGTTTTGTTAAGCATGCTTTATTGCCTTATATATATATATATATATATATATATATATATATATATATATATATATATATATATATATATATATATATCATGTTTGGTGGTTTGATGTTTTGGCATGTGTTGGGAGGATCTAAATGTATGTCTTTTGCTTGCCTTGAATCCTATGTATGCTCTATGGTTGATCATGCTTGTGGTAGGTTGGAATGCCTCTAGGTTATGCGTATGTTTGTTGTTTCATGTTTCTTGTGGTTTGGGAGGATGTTTGCTAAGGCCTTTAACTCTTTTGTTGGATTGTACACCATGTTGTTGAGATGTTGTGATTCGTTTGAAAGCATGTATCCTTGCTTCTTGAATCCTTAAGTGTTTTGCTTCAAAGGCATGTGACTCTTGTTATAGATGTATTCTGGTGGATGCTTGTTTCTTTAAATGTTTGGCTTTTGATGCATGTTCTTTCAAATGGTTGGGTCTTGGATGTATGATAAGTGTTGATTATGCCTAAAGTAGGGTGAAATGCCTCTAGAATTCGTGTATGCATATTGTATCTTGTTTCTTGTGGTTTGAGTCATGTTTGGGAACATTTGGAGATGCCTAAAACTGTTTCTAGAGTCTCACAGATTGCATGCGTTTCGAAACGCGTGAGGTGGTTTCGGAACGATTGTAGCTCCAGGGATACCCGTATCGGAACGTGTTACGATACAGTTTGACACTATGAGCCCCTGTTTCGATACGCGTACCAAAACGGTTTTGCTACTGTGAAGGCATGTTCCGAAACGAGATTCGAAACGCTTAGACGAAATGGACCCCTGTACCGAAACGAGGTGGACCGTACCGGTACGGCTGGTCTGGATTTTAAAAACTGGGACCCGTGTATCAAAACGGGCAAGCCTGTTTCGAAACACAGACCTGTAAATTAGGCTTTTGGCATCTTAAAGGGTTCTCGGATGTCGGGCTTTGACCCTGCTTGTCGTAAGCTTTCTTGTGAATCTCGCATGCATCGTTTATGTGCAGTTTGGGTCGTTAAGCACGGAAATGGACTAACATGTCACTTGGTAAATTTAAATTACCTTATGTTCCGTCTGTATCGTCTTGTCCTCATTTTTCGCTGTTGTTTTCACGCTTAGGACCTAACGATACATTTAGACAAGATAATTAAAGAAAAATTTTCTAGGGTTGCTAATCGAAGGGGAGCCTTAACGGGTTTCACTTCGGTTTTCCTCGTGTAACCTACTCGGACCGGTCAGTCGTCCAGATTTCAACCTGTTTGAAGAGACGAATTTCAACAAAGATTTCCACCCATTTGAAGAGACGAATTTCAACAAAGGTTTCAACCTGTTTGAAGAGATGGACCTCAACAAAATTCGTTTGAAGAGGCGGATTTTAACAAAATTTACTAGTTGATTTGAAGAGGCAAACATCAGCAAGATTTTCTGGTTGTTTGCACAAGAAAGAAAGTGCATTACAAATCTAAATATTTCGGGTCGTCATAAGACAATTGGACAGTTGCACGGTTAGGGCATGTGGTATTGACAAAGATATTAATCTTCTGGGGCCTCGGTTTAAAACAAAGGAAAAAGAAGAAGAGGGAAAAAAGAAAAAATGATTCATGTTACCAGGAGAGAAGCACGAGAAAGATCGACTTTAAGATCAAATAGGTCACATGTAGTAGAAAGAGACGAACTTATATAGAAAGAAACAAGAGACTTGATACGAGCTTCTGATTGAAAGATGGAGATACCTTTGACAGAAACAGTGACTCTACAGATCTCAGTGCCCCAAGAGGAGAATTGAGGATGTTTCATACTATTCTAATTTGGATTCTTATTAATTGATGATATTTTCTTTTTGCAGGTTTCAGTTCCTTAAAAAGGAAACCCCAAGATGTTTCGTTTACAGAGACAGACCTTAAAGACGTACCGTTTACAGAGACGGATCTCAAGACACTCCGTTCATAGAGGCAGAGACATTTCATTTGTTGAGACGGGTCTCAGCAAAGATTTCAACATACTGGAAGAAGCAGTGGATCCCGGCAAAGATATTAACCTCTTGGGTTACCAGTTAAAAAAGAGAGAATGGAAGACAAGATGGATTAATATTGAACTCAAATGAAGAAGATTCGCAGTTTAACTGGTCATGCAATTTCTGAGTGTAGAAAGAGATAAACCAAGGCAACAAGAGACCTTATACGGTTTTCCGATTGAAATATCAAGACACCATAAGCTGAGAATTAGTGATTCTAGAGATTCCAATGCTTCAAACGAAAAATTGAAGATGTCTTATATTACACCAAGAAGAATCCTTATTAATTGATGATATTTCTTTTTTGCAGGAACGGTGAGCTCATAATGAGAAGAGTTCGCCCAGCAAAGACAGAACTCCTAATGAGAAGAGTACGTTGTTTGAAGAATGAGGAAGTTCCTAATGAGAAGAGCTTGCTTATTCAACGCCTTTGCAGAGAAGCAAATCCATGATTTCCAGCAAGAAGGATTCATAATGAGAAGAGTCCACCCCAGCAAAGAAGAACTCCTAATGAGAAGAGTTCGTCCAGCAAAAAAGGATTCATAATGAGAAGAGTTCGCCCAGCAAAGAAGGATTCATAATGAGAAGAGTCCGCCCCAGCAAAGAAGGATTCCCGGTGAGAAGAGTCCGCGCCAGCAAAGAATGATTCCTAATGAGAAGAATCTGCCCCAGCAAAGATAGAGCTTCTAGTGAGAAGAGTTCCCCTAAAGAAAAAAGCCCCCAATGAGAAGAGTTCGCTATTTGAAGAATGAGGAAGTCCCTAATGAGAAGAGCTTGCTTATTCGGCGCCTCTACAGAAATGTGGATCAACAAAGAGTGAGGAATGAAGAATTTCATAATAAGAAGAACAACTTAAGACCTCGGAAAATGAAGAATTTCAAAACCTAGAAGACGAAGAATTTCATAATGAGAAGAACAACTTCAGACTCTATGGTTTGGTAGAAGATTGAAGAATTTCATAATAAGAAGAACAGCTTCAAAATTCGATGGTCAGACAGTTCGAACAAAATCCGTGTCTTCTTAGTCTTTGCCCTATTCCTGTTCCACAGCAATGACCAAAGAGGGGCACCTGTAGAACCCGTATTTTGTCCGGGTATACTTATATATAAATATATATATATCTTCACTATACATAAAACCAAAAAAATATATAAATACTAAATAAATAATAAATACACAATAAGTCCACAAATAAATAAAATCCAATATTAGAGTCCAATTTACATACAATACCCAAAGCCCAATTACAAGACCCAATAACAGCTCAAATACAACCCATTTCGGGTAAAAACCAACCCAACAAACACAAAATTTCAGCTTTCCCGCCTAAACCCGCCACGTGGCAGCTCCCCATTCGCCCAAATTAGTATCACACGGATAATGGTTTTTATCTCCATTAGTTGGATCCAGTTGGCTATGTGATGTCATCCATGATGTCATAGATTTGACCACCTATAAATAGTAGGACAGAGAAAAGTCAGAGGAATTAATTAAAAAAACCCATCATAATGACACATAATAATTACCACTATTAAAATAATATTAATAATAATAAATAATAAAGTAAGAGGAGAGATAAGGTTACCTTTGGAATCCGAACGGTCGTCGGATATTGAGCCGATGCTGGAACCTAAACCGTCGTCGGTACCAATCGCCGTCGTGCAAAGTTGAACAGCCGAGGAATACGAATCAACATCACCGTGAAGCTGTGCCGTTCGTAAGTCGCAACGTTGTCGTGGAGTCGAATCGACGCGTCTGGAGCCGAGTTATCACTAAAGAAGTCAAAGCGCACCGATGGAGTGAGAACATACGCCAAAATCTCACCAGAATCTTGTCGTGGACGCCGTGAAGGTATAATTCGTTCTTATTTTCCCATTACCTGCAAAAAAGGACTAGAAGATAAAAACATTAGATTGCATATTTTGAAACTGAAAAATGAATCGGAAATGAATTATAAAACTTGTCTTGGCGACCGGTGATCGCTTTGTCAGTTCGAATGTCGCTGGAAGGTTCAGATCTAGGCCACCAGAGTTGTTTAGGAGTTGCCAGAGTCGAAAACGAGCGAATAAGGGTTACGGGTAGGTAGATTTTAGGGGGTGAAGCCGGGTGATTCGGTTGAATCGGGTCTTAGATTAGGTTTTAGGAGCGCAAAAGAGGAATTTTGGAGTGTTTTAGGGTTCCGGCGCGGCGGCCGGAAATCTCCCTACGGCGGTCGGTCGGAACCCCATGGTTGTCGGTGTTCGGTCGGCAGCCGAGCGATTTTGGTTTAGAGAGAAAATGATTAAGAGTGAGAGTAGAGAGGGAGAGCAACTCGGAAAAGTGACTGAGTTAGACTCGGTTCAGGCCTTTTATAGGCTAAGTGAAACGACACCGTTTTGGTGCCAGGTCACCAAGATCCGCGCGTCTCAACCGGGTAGGGTGGAGAGATCCGTGTTTTTTAGTGTTTTTGGGCTATTTTTGAATTTGGTCCTCGCACATTTGCTTTGTATTTCAATTCAGACACCATTTCAATAAAATTCAAGATTAAAGCTTTTCTTTTCTTCCAAATCAGTCCCTCTAATTGCTTAATTATCTTGATTTAATTATTTAATTTATTTGTATGATTGCATGATTTTTAATTAAGCATATAGTATGCATGTTAGGAAGATTTAATCACTTAATTGTATTAATTAGAGCCTTTAGCATAGATTCCTTAATTACATAATTAAATAGGAAAGATCATTGTAGCAAATAAATGAATATTTGAAATAAAATTAGAATGTCCAATATTGGTTAGTATTACATTGAAGAGTGGTGTTAATAAATGAATATTCCGATAAAGGTTTCAATTTTTCATTTCAACTTAGAAAATAGAAATAACCTAACGATTAGGTAAATTTAAAAATTAAAATAGGATTAATGATTAGAGACATTAAAATTAGAAATGCTATTACTTTTGGATTCATTAAAGAAAGTGTCTAATATTATTTTGGGTGTTTTCTTTTATGTCCAAAATTAATAGTATTTATAAAATTTTAATCAAGTTAATTAATGGAGCTTAATTAGGGTTTACTTAAAAATGGTAAGACAATAATTAATCATGCATTACACCTTTTGTGTTGAGGTACATTTTTCGAATATAAGTTATAGTGTCCTAATGCAACTGGATGTTTCATAATTATATTCGATCAAAATGTATTTTCTTACAAAAGGTTATTCCCATTCGGAATAAAATTCATTTTACGGTTAAAAGATTTAATTAAATCCAGATTAATGTTCTAAATGCCAAAATGCCACGTGTAATTAATAAGGTACCGATAACGGGCGTTCGTAGGGGTGCTAACCCTTCCCTACACGTAACCGACTCCCGAACCCAAATTTTTTCAAAAAAGAATCTCTGGTACGTTTTTATGGTGTCCGGCCTACCAAAGTGGCTGGTGGCGAGTCCAAAACGATTTTTTAAGCAAATAAAAGGGATTTTGACTAAAAATGGAAAGTTAACTAATTACAAGATAAAATTGGTCAAAAACCCTAATTTTCCAAAAACCTAATCGTCAGGCTGTTTTTTATTTCAACCTTTAAAAAGAGGGCTTGCAAAAAACGATCGTGACATCAATTTACTATTTCCTTGTGCAGGAAAACACTCATAGAAGCTACTCCAATCCCTGTGGGAGACGATATCTTTTATACTATAACTTGACAGGAGTGTGGACTTGCGCTCATAAATAGAGAACACCAAAACACTCTACACTTACCTAACCTCGTATCGAAACACCCTTAGGTTGTTTCGGAACGGGTGCACGAGGGTCAACTTCTGCTGACTTTTCTCCTTAGACCGTATCGATACGGGGGCACTCGTTTCGGTACGGGTTGACTTCCTTTGACTTTGACCTTGACCCGTTTTGATACGATATGAACCTGTACCGAAACGTTAGTCTCCAGTGACAAAATGTTTTGAAACGGCTCAATTCCGTTTCGATACACCCTTACCCTTAGGTTCAATATTGTACACACGTATCGAAATGCCATCACCCGTTTCGATACGGCCTGACCTATAATGACAGATTTTTGTTGGTTTTTATTCGGTTTAACCTATCGAACGATGTCCAAATGCAACAAAACTTTACACACAACATTTCAATGGTATAAACTACTAGCATGCCAAAATTCATGACCATATGAATACGTTTACTATGTTTTTACCTTTTTGAGCTATGTATGCAATTTCCATCCATTTTTAACTTCACAAAAAGGCCATTTAGAGCTATATAACATATTACAACTTAGGCAATACACCAACACATCAAAATAGGCACAAATGACTAGTTCAACTACTTTGCCACCTTCCTAGGAGTTTGTAAGTCAAAAACACATTACTTGAGGCTTGTAGTGACTTGTCTTACTTGTCAATCCGATCTTTCGACTCACGATCCTTTTTAACCTGAAAATGCATGAGATGAGGCACGTTAGGCATACATGAATAACAATAATGCCATGAATATGTTCAATCATGATCTCATGCCAATAATACCAATGTTATATATTAGTATGCAATGTATAAACATTTTCAATCCGTTCTTAATCCTTCGATTGAATCAAGATCGTGGATACGCGAATTCCTACGCCTTGCCAAGTCAATAAATGGTCTAGTCCCTCCGCCTCGCCAATATGACCAATATCCATACACATCCCTCCGCCTCGCCAAATCAATATAGGTCGTAGACTTAGGATCGTAGTCCACCCGTACACTGAGCTCATGAATTCTATGGCATGCCGTTTGTATCCATTGTCCATTCAAATCCAAGGTTGCAATGTTCATATCCATTTCAATGATCAATAATATTCCAATGTCCGATGATTTCAATGTTACCAATGACAAATATATGTATCTAATCATCAATATTTCATAATTCTATGTCAATAACAATGTCCAATGGTCTCAATACAATAATTCGATGACAATGACTATACCAATGACAATGCACCATGACAATAGCAATGACTATGTCCAATGTTCAATAACAACTTACCGACACTTACCAAAGTGTCTGATTAGCCACCCAATGCAATTTTCTTCAACAATATGTTAGCGATGTAATCTAATTATCAAATAATGATCTGGGAAGGCCTTTCGCCCAAACCCGAGACTCCGACTACACTCACCTTGACACTCCGAAGCTTTCAAGGCTCTCGGATGACAATCCCCTTGTTCCTAAATTTGGATGGAGACGATGAATGCTCTTTATCAATGTCTTGAGCTAAGAAATCAATAGGAGACAATTAGGGTTGATATTAAGATATCAAAATCAACATAACAATATCAAAATCTATATTCGATTTCAATATAGATGACTACGATGAGATATTCATGGGTAGTCATAACCCTAGCTTAAGATTAAGCTCAATATATCCATGGAATCCAACTATTGTTTGAGGACTATTGCTTACCCGAACGATAGCAACGATTCGATGTCGATAAAATGAAGAAATAACAAAGCTTAGAATTCCTCCAATGGAGGTGTGTGCTTGAGGGTTGAAGATGAAAAAGATGAAGGTGCTAGCTTTCTCTTGAAATCGGGTAAGCTTATTTTTACTTCTTGTTTTACAATATTTCAAGCTATTTAACTTGAAGGAAAGCTCTCAAACAATCCATGTAAGCTCCAAATTAATCAATGAGGGGGTAATCACAAGGTTAGTCCCTCAATTCTTACCATATTTCGATTTAGCCTCCCAACTTGCATTTTCTCTAATTTAGTCACTATATTGGTTCATCTTTATTCAATAGAGTCCAACGATGATATTTTTCGACTAAATTAGGGTTCGATGTCAATACTTAACTAATCGATACAATGTTTAGATTTCATCAATGTAGAATTTTCCGATCACTGGACTAAATTCCGACTAGACCGGATTTTGGGGTGTTACAACTGCATTAAAAACAGTACTTTTGGAGAGGTAACACATACATACATTCTTTGGAACAAACCACCATCTAACTTACAAAGCACGTTGGAGCCAGGATTAGTGTTTCTTATCTCCTCGGCATAGCTCCCAATCTGAGAGTACTACTCACTATAATTTCCTTGAAGTGTTTTTAAGGCTAGCTATTTTGCCCTAAACAACTTGGACCTTGGGACAGTCAACACACAATCCTTGTACACTAAGCTCTCAAATGTAGAGAGTGAGAAATTTGGATCAGCAAGAAAACAATGCATATAGTTATTGCACAACCACTTGTCCATATTCCTATTTGCATAATTTTTACAACATGTATGCTTCTATTTGTATGTTCTAATATAAAAGGTCAGGTTATTAGTGTCTTTAGTGAACTTCCTAAAATATAAAGTCCAGTCACACCTTTCTTTACAAACAACCCTAAACCTTATTTTTATCATCTTTCTTGACAATTACATTCACCCTATCTTTAATTCTAGCATTTTTACAGCGGCCTTTAATTGTTTCTTATCGGCAAACAACATTCCAAAAGAAAAAGTTGGATCATCCATATTAACAACACAATTAAACTCGAGCCATTTTTTATTTGGTTTATCAACTTCTTCATTGTCAAAACCATCAATACTATAAAGATCATCTGAAAAACAAATAACATCATTGACTGATTCATTTCCTTCCTCTCCCAAATGCCCACCATCTCTCTCAATTAAAACATCTACGGCTTGCTCAAACATAGCATCATCATCCTCGTCAATTTCATATTCACTATCATGAAAATCACTATCACTATGATCACCTTCGACCTCAATTTCATTTCAGCTCCAGCTTCATTAACACCCTCCATTATAAAACATAAATAAGTTTGCAATATATTGCAGGCATTAATGTATTAGTAATCAAAGTAAATAAAACCAAAATGTTAATATTTAGTATCTACAACTTCGACGATGAATGCTTTAACAAAATCGAGCAAAGAATAATCTACTTATTTATCCTAGATAAAGCATGGTGAGTATATGATTATTCAATCTAAGATAGAAGCACAAAAACATTAAAATACATATTGGTTTTCTGTGATATTGTAAACAAACAAATTCAATACTTGAATATTGTAAACAAGTAAATTTTATTTAAATGAAATACAAAGAAAAAAATTCGTATGAATATTTGTTTTAAATTTTAATAGATTGGTTCTAGATACTAACAAACAGAACCCTAAATCTTTAAATTAAAAATAGTAAAACTAAAAATTTCAAAACTAATCAAAATATTAATAATATTTTTAGAATACTTACATCATATAAATGTCCTGAACCATGAGCTATCGATTCCCAACTTATCGTAAACCAAAACTTGTCGTCAACTCTAATCACGTCTAACTCCGTTCCTAACTTTTCTTCTATTTATGCCACTAGAAGTAGAGTTTTCGAAACTTTCAGAAAAAGCTTCGTGTAAAAGGTTCTTTCATCCCTCTTTTGTTTTTTCTCCCAATGTATTTATAGATCTTTCTAGGTTTTAAAGTTAATTATTATTTTATTTTTCACATCGATTATAATTTATGTAATGTCATTTTACACATCACAGCTTACATGGAGTTTTACGGTTCCTTAACGATTTTCTTAACGGAATGACGTAATTGGCATATATTTATAGCTTGGGGATGAAATTGGCACGTTTAGAAGTTTGGGGACGGATTTAGAATGAGAGTCATATTTAAGGACAATTGGCGCAATAAACTCTTGAAGTTCAATTATAATGTCCCCAAAGTGTGTATTTTATTAAAAAATTAAGAATATCTATAAACATAGACTAAAAAATTGTTTAATTTAAAATATATATTTTTTCTGGTTTGCAACTCCCCGTGTTTAAGCCCGCGTCTCACTCTCTCTTTCTTTGACTACCTCGGTCACATCACACCCTAACATTTTCCTTGACCAACAGGCTATATTATTTTTTCAATCTTCAGTTATTATTATTTTTCTTTCGGGCATTTCATCAAACAGGTTTCTCATTTCAAACATGGATGAACAGCCTCAGAAAAATGAAAAGCGTGAAACTTTTCCCGTCACCAACACTCTCAAAGATCTTTGTTTGAACAGTAACAATCTTAGCATTTCTGGGTCTGATTCTCTTATTAGTTGTAGCAATAACGGAAGTAACGGAAGTAGCAGTAGCGGCAGTTTTCCAGATGTTAACGTCAATAAGAACAGTGTTAGCATTAGCTTATGTAGTAGTGCGTCTGATTCGGCTAATAACACTAGTGTTAGTAAGAATGCCGAAAGCAGTGACTGTGAAGAGAGTGAAAAGGGTAGTTTTAGGAGTTTTTGTCCATCGAAACCTCATAAGGGAAATGATAGAAGATGGGATGCAATTCAGCATGTTAAGGGCAAAGATGGGGACTTGGGGTTAGCTCATTTTAGGTTGTTGAAAAAGTTGGGGTGTGGAGATATAGGGAGTGTTTATTTAGCTGAGTTTAGAGGGATGGGATGTTTGTTTGCAATGAAGGTTATGGATAAAGGGATGTTAGCTGGGAGGAAGAAATTGATGAGAGCACAAACTGAGAGAGAGATATTGAGTTTATTAGATCATCCATTTTTACCAACCCTTTACTCACATTTCGAAACTGAGAAGCTTTCTTGCTTGTTGATGGAGTTTTGCAGCGGAGGGGATCTTCATATTCTCCGGCAACGACAGCCAGGCAAGCATTTTACCGAACCAGCAGCACGGTTCGTTTCTATCTTTTAAGGTTTAACTAATATGTTTTTGTCTTCTTGTTTATAGTGCTAGTTAAGGAAATGTTCATTTGATTGAACATAGTACGATGCCAATATACCCTTTTCTCCGGAGAAGTTGAACCAATTGTACAATGCTAAATGCTAATATGGATTTTAAAAACCGTGTTCCAACTTCTATTACCGACAGTATACATGGGAATATTCAAAACTGTTATTTATGTTTAGATGAATTCTTAGTGATTCAGTCATCATTCCAAATTTTCAAATATCAGCCGTGCTTGGTTAATCCGATATCCATCAACATCAACTTGCTTAGGGTTTACCTTCTGGAATGCATTTGAGATATTGTAAATTTTCTGATAATATTTTTATCTTCTTGCAGGTTTTATGCTTCAGAAGTCCTTCTAGCCCTTGAGTATCTACACATGATGGGGGTGGTGTATAGGGATTTAAAGCCTGAAAATGTATTGGTGAGGGAGGATGGCCACATTATGCTATCAGATTTTGATTTGTCATTGCGATGTCTTGTCAATCCTACTCCTGTGCAGTCCTGTTCCGAGCCATCATGTAGAATCGCTGCGTACTGCATTCAGCCAGCATGCAAATTACCTGTATGCGTAGCCGTAGAGCCTGCTTGTTTGCAGCCATCTTGCTTTAAGCCTCGGTTTCTCAGTTCCAAAACAGCAAAGGTGAAGAGTGAAAGAAAAAATTTCATGAAATCAGATTCATTTCCTGTACTTATTGCAGAACCAACTAACGCCCGCTCCATGTCATTTGTTGGGACACATGAATATTTAGCTCCTGAGATTATAAGAGGAGATGGTCATGGGAGTGCTGTTGATTGGTGGACATTTGGTATTTTCCTGTATGAATTACTGGTGGGACGAACGCCATTTAAGGGCAATGACAATCGGGAGACGTTATTCAATGTGGTGGGTCAGTCCCTAAAATTTATGGAGGGATCTTCAATCAGTTTTGGTGCAAAGGATTTAATCCGCGGTTTGCTTGTGAAGGATCCTCAAAAGAGATTAGGCTTCAAAAGAGGTGCAACTGAGATAAAGCAACATCCTTTCTTCGAAAGTGTTAACTGGGCTCTTATCCGCAGCACACATCCTCCAGAAATCCCTAAACCCATTGATATATCCCATTGCTAAACCAAGCAGTTAAGTCGTCAGTGCCTCCTAATGATAAGGGAGCTACAGACTCAGACAGGTCATCTGGTCCTTACTTAGATTTCGAGTTTTTTTGAATTCCGGCGGTAAGCTATAGTGGTTAGCATAGATTGTTGATGTATCTTCATGTTCTCAATGAAATCTTCGTTTCCCTTTTGCCACGTGACATGCCTTTTTTCCCTCGAAAGTAAACGTCTTGATGTTGTGATCCATAATGCTGCTATCCAGCATCAGTTGGCATCTAATGGCGACGGACACGAAAACATGGATTCCTTTTGAACTACCATAAAAGAGATGGACAAAAATTGAAGCAACTTTTGCAGTGAGTTGTCCTTCATTCCCCTCTTTTGATGACTTTATTATGGAAGAGTCTCTCATTTGGGGACCTCCAATTGTGGGGCTTTTAAGCCCTTTCCATTTACACTCCTTGGTATAAAAAATCTGTCCTCACCCCAGAATCCAGATATTCCCTTAGCACTTTATCTGCTAATGAACTTTTGCTAAAGAGACTGAAACAAGACGAGACGAGTCATAGTAAAAGGCTTGGTTATTGTAAACTCTTTGATGCCTACGTTGATACATTGTTTTGACTTTTTTTCTCTCTAGTATTTGTGTCCGACACCCGTATCTGATCCATATTCAAACATAGATATGAGATTGAATATACAGAGAAAATCGAATATGCTCGTACCCGTATTCGAGTATGAGAAACATGGTTGAGAACCTAGGAATGAGTAAATGTTGCGTCACTTTCCTAATTTTATTGTGTTGCTTATATTTTCTTTTTAACCTTACGTGGTTATACTCTGCTTGAATTGCTCCCAGTATTTGCTTTATTTACGCAGGAAATGCACATTCTTTTGCAGAACCCAGGCTATTCTTTTTCTTAATTTCTCTTGTGGAGGATACAAATGTCGAATATGAATACATCAAATAAAATAGTAAATGGTTAGGATCGGAGAAGAGTGAGAAAGAATGATTCCTGACATAATTTAGACATAGAAATAACAAAAGCTGACAATGTCTTTGTGTTGTTGGGATCTCTTTTATTTTATTTTTGGGTTCTTTATCTGAATTCTGTCTCAGATGGTCTTAAAACATGGCTTGCGGAGTTTGTTTAATAACTTGGACTTAATATTATACAAATTTGAGGTCATAAAAGAAAGTTTGAAGTCTTCTCAAGAATTGATGCCATGAATCATGGCGGTCCATTCAAGAAGTGCTCTTAGAGCCCTTAAATTTATATTACTATAACAAATCACATGTCCAATTTCTTGGGAACATTTTCTAATAGAAACAAATGTCAAAGGTAAGCTATTTGAATTATTATTATTTAATTTAGTAAAAAAATATTTTATAAATAGTCATACAAGGTTTAGGTAGGAGTGTTCATTGTTCGTCTAGGACGGAATCAACTGATCGAGTCGAAGTTTAGTTTAGTTAATCATTCGGTTAGTTATCAGTTAATTTGGTTTTAAATTGGTCAATTAATCGAAATAATCATATTAATGAAAATATGAAATATTATATATAGGGGTAGTCATGGGTCGGGTTCGCGGTTGGCCCACACTCGACCTGACATTTGATGATGCTCTACTAAACCCAAACTCAACCTGAATTTTAGAGTAAAAACTTGAACCCGACCTTGCTCGATATAAATATTTTTTTTTCATTTTTATTTGATAAAACAGTTAGTTAAATGAAAAATACATATAGAGAGGGACATCATAATAATTATTTCAATTTTATTAAAAAATATGGAGATAATTGAAAAAATATATAAAGAGATGGACATTATAGCAAGTATCCTTAAATATTAAGAATAAACTAAACTATTATTTCTACTCGAGTCGGGTATTTTTTTCACCCTAAACCTGAATCTGACTCAACCTCATCTTAAAAAACTCGGACACGACCGAACTCGATTTTTTTAAAGAGACCCAACTATTTTTTAATCTTGAACCTATTAAGATATCAATAATTAACCCTATCAATAATATGGTTGGGTCAAGTCAAAACTCGTCGGGTTTGGGTCAAATGACCATCCCTATGAGTTAGGATCAACTTACACAATGTAAAACTCTTTAAGTTTTACACGATTTTTGGATCGTTGGATGGGGGAAATGGATGGCTCAGATTAACTCCTTACTTTTTTTTCCTAAGTGATAATCTTCACATATTTACTGTTAATTTCATTCATCCGTTTCACTCATCCAACGATCCAAAAAACGTGTAAAACTTAAAGAGTTTTACACTATGTAAACAGATCCTCTCTCTCTCTCTCCCCCTCCCTCCCTCCCTCCCTCCCTCACTCATCCAACGATCCAAAAAACGTGCAAAACTTAAAGAGTTTTACACTGTGTAAACGGATCATCTCTCTCTCCCCCTTCCCCCATCCAATGATCCATAAAATGTGTAAAACTTAAAGAGTTTTACACTGTGTAAATGGATCCTCTCCCCCCCCTCTCTCTCTCTCTCTCTCCCTCTATCTCTCTCTCTCTCTCTCTCTCTCTCTCTCTCTCTCTCTCTCTCTCTCTCTCTCTCTCTCTCTCTCTCTCTCTCTCTCTCTCTCTCTCTCTCTCTCTCTCTCTCAAGTTTACATCAAGGCCAATGCGAACAAAGATGTAGCTCAAAACAGTCCCAAAGGTGAAAGAGGTGATGGAGTCGGATAGGTGATACCTTACTTGATGGACCATCTCGGCAAACATTATCTTCACCAAGTTAGGTTGTTGTGCTTGTCGGAAACACTCGAGCCAAAAGGTGTCAACTTGACGAATGTGGGAAAATTTTCCTTCGGATGGCCAAAAGAACCAAGAGATGATTAGGTGCAAGAAACGATCTTAGACATCCAAAGAGAGAACCGATTTGGTTCGAGATCCAAAGTGGTTTTCATCCTCAATACCCTCATCAACAAGCCCAAGAAAGTTCACTAGGGTGGATGGTTCAATGCGAAACTTCTTGCCCAAGATGTAAGACTCGATAGCAATAACTTCGGAACGATCTTCATTGCTAATAAGATTGGCATTGGAGTAGAAAAGCAATACCATGTTTTTGTAGACAATTTCGGGAATATTCATGAAGCTTAGGAAACCCCATTGTGTTAAAAGAGGTAGGTACTTGAAGTAGAAATGCTCGGAATCAATAAATGTCATGTCTACAACTCTCTCTCGTCGAACAACAACATCTTGAAGAATTTTAAAGTGATTCCTAGCCTCTTGGTTTCTAAGACTTTCGACAGAAAAGAGGGTAAGGTTTGGACGAACATTGTCACCGGGGTTCGAACCTTCACCCCCTTCAATCTTTCTTTTCTTAGAATCCATTAAAAACACCTAAAAGCAAAGCAATCAATAAATTTTAAGTGTATGCATTAAATCCTAATTCGATCCAATAAGAATCCCATTAAGGTTTTTAAAGACACTTTGAAAGCATATACATAAAAATAAAATTTTGATGAAAACAAATTTGAAAAACAGTGTTAAAAAATACGATTAAAATAAAATATATTCGAACCAAAAAATTTGAGATTTGAATTTTTTTTACAAGATTTGAAAACCCATAATGTAAAACAAGTATTATATACAAAACTATAATTTTTTAACATAATATTCGAACGAAATCAAAAGAAAAAGAAAAATATAGAAAATACCTCAAAGATGGGATTTTGGAGGAATAGTGGATGAAATTGCACAAAATTGATGAAGCTTGCTTAGATTGATGTTTAGGAGTAAAAGCCCTCAAGTTTTGATGAAAACAAAGAGATTTGAAGGGTTTTATATATGAAATTGGTTTAGGGTTTTGAGGGTTTTGGGGTTTAATTAAAAGACCTTTTGAGAATTTAAAACCCTTTAAATTTGGCTTTTCCGGATACACGTTTTGAAACAGGCGTACCGAAACGTTTTCAAACGTTCCGAAACATGTTGCCTGTTTTGATACAGGTTTGACTGTATCGAAGCCCAAGATTTTGCCCGTATCGAAACCCTTGGGGGCATTTCGAAACAGCTTGGTCCATATGTGTTCTTTAGAGGCAGCCCGTATCGAAACGGGGTGACCCGTTTCGATACCAATAGCCCTGGAAGAGCAGATTAGGCACCAAAATGCAAAAAAAAATGGACTTTGATTAATCCTAGATGCATGAATGAGATGTATGAGTAAGTTTAACATATCAAAACATAAACATACTCCCCCTAACTATAAGCAAGGATGTGATTAAGGTCAAAAACACATAAGCATGAGATTTAACAAGAATTTAAGAAATTTTAAGCACAAAGGTCCTAACAGGTCAAGATAGGCTAGTTAGACCTAATTCTCTCCTAAGGGACCAAAAACACTCTTTATCTAGAGGTTTGGTAAAGATGTCCGCTAATTGATTTAAGGTGTCTACATACTCTAAAACAATATCTTCCTTAAGGACATGATCTCTAATGAAATGATGCCTTATTTCTATGTGTTTGGTTCTAGAGAGTTGGATGAGATTTTTGGTAAGACATATGGCACTAGTGTTATCACACTTAAGGGGTATGGTGTCTACCTCAATTCCATAGTCTAAGAGTTGTTGTTTCATCCCAAGGACTTGAGCACAACAACTCCCTAAGGATATGTACTCCGCTTCGGTGGTAGATAAAGCTACACTATTTTGTTTCTTAGAGAACCAATATATGAGCATACTACCTAGGAATTGACAAGTGCCGAAAGTATTTTTCCTATCTATCTTACACCCCCGTAATCCGCATCCGAATAAGCATGAAGGTTAAAGGTTGAGTCTCTAGGATACCAAAGACCTACACAATGAGTATCTCTAAGGTACCTAAAGATCCTTTTAACGGCTATAAGGTGTGACTCTCTAGGACTAGCTTGGAACCTAGCACACAAGCAAACACTAAACAATATATCCATCTACTTGCGGTAAGGTAAAGCAAAGACCCAATCATAGAGCGATAAAGCTTAGAGTCAACACACTTACCTCCTTCATCTTTGTCAAGCTTTGTGGATGAGCTCATTGGTGTAGCTTAAGGCTTTGCTTGCTCCAAGCCAAACTTCTTGAGCATATCTTTGATGTACTTAGCTTGATTGATGAAGATGTCATCCTTCATTTGTTTGATTTGGAGTCTCAAAAAGAATGAGAGCTCCCCCATCATGCTCATTTCAAATTCACCTTGCATCAACTTAGAAAAATCTTGACAAATTAACTCATTAGTAGAACCAAAAATAATATCATCAACATAAATTTGAACTACTAAGATATCTTTGACATTTTTTTAATAAATAGTGTTGTGTCCACCTTTCCTTTTTCAAAACCTTTTTCAACTAGAAAACTTGATAATCTTTCATACCAAGCTCTAGGAGCTTGTTTTAAACCATATAAAGCTTTTGACAATTTGAAAACATGGTTTGGAAAAATGGGATCTTCAAAACCCGGTGGTTGTTCCACATACACTTCTTCGTTTATAAAGCCATTTAAAAACACACTTTTGACATCCATTTGAAAAAGCATGAAATCATGAGAACATGCAAATGCAAGTAACATCCTAATTGCTTCCATTCTAGCTACGGGTGCATAGGTTTCATCAAAATCAATTCCCTCTTCTTGAGTGTAACCTTGAGAAATGTAGGGCGTGTAGGTGTTCCCTTTTTGTGAGAGCGCAAGTGCACACTCCTGCCAAGTTATAGTATATAAGATGTCGAATCCCTCGAGGATTGGAATAGTTTCTTTGAGTGTGTATCTGCACAAGAAATTTAAATGCACAATTAATTTCAGGTTTGGTTAAAGGAATAAAACTAAAAACACAATTAATTAAAGTAAGAGAGATCAGAGTGATAGAATGGGCCAAGTAATTGCTGCTCAGTAGTGTGTAGACTGCATTGCATAGGTTAAGGTTGGATTGCGCTGCCACGATATGTTGCCTCGGCGGGTATGGCGGGCGGCAGGCTACGACCCTGCCACGCGGCCGCAACGGGTCACTACCACTGCAGGAGTGTACTGTCTCGGTAGGTGGAATGGAAAGAAGTCCTGGCGGCAAGTCTGGCAGATACTCCAAGTTTGGCAGGATAGTCGACAGTGATCCCTCCTATTTCTAGGTTAGGATGCTCGAGAGCTAACATGATGTAGGCAATACCTAGCAATCTCAGCGTCAACCTAACACAGGCTAGTCAACTCGGTTGGTAATCCCTTTTAGCCGCTGAAACTTATGGACTGGTGTGGAACCAAGTTACTCACGCCTCAGCACGTTGTGACCGTACTTAACCTTTTCGTGAGCCTTGCACTTTGGTGCCCGACAAATGGATTCTCTCAATTGACTGGTGTAGAATAATTGAAAGAATGAAGTACACATATTAAGCAAACTTGGAATATTTATTGCAAAACAACTTAACCTAATACAATCGTTTCTCACAACTACTTTACAAGCAAAAACCTAAACCCTAGGGAGTTTAGAACATAGTCGTCTCCCTCTCTCTATCTCTCTATATCTCTCTCTATCTCTATTGATCACTCTATGCCCCTATACCCTCACATACATGGGTATATATAGGGCTTGGACTAAGGTTTAGTCCTCCTTGGAGTAGAAGTCTTCATTGATGATAAAATAGCTTTTACATTTAATGATTCATTCAATTCTGACTTAAATATGGACTCCTTTGGATGTTTACTTGTTCAGCAAGTAAATATAAGCCACCTTGCTTATCGATCTTCAATCAGCTCTATACACCGCTCCAGGCCTAAAAAAAATGCAAGATTGGGTTCAATGGTCTCAGAAAAATGTCCTCTATCAAACGATACCCATCTTGACTATGTCGGCATATTGTCGTCTGCGGCGGCATTCTGCGGTGGCAGCGTCCTTGGTGGCGACATTATGCAGCGGCGACGTCTTTGGCGGCAACTGGAACTGCTTCAGTACAGCTCCTTCTGCTCCCTGCTTTCCTGTCCTTTCTTTCTCTGATCAACAACCAGCACCTGAAATAGAAAACTAACTAAAACAGTACATTTTCTCTACCAACTATAAGATATTCAATAAAAGCATGGTAAAAGAAGAAATATTGTTATAATGCATGACATGCAGCTAATTATGCCTAACTAAGCTTAAGAACAACAATAATAAGGGCAGGAATGGGCATAAAATATAGAACTTCTGGACACTCTACAAGCAACAAGCCTAGCCTTGTTTCTCACTATGTTACCACTCTCATCTAGTTTGTTTCTAAAGACCCATTTAGTTCCTATAGTAGATTTGTTTCTAGGCCTATCAACTAATGTCCATACTTTACTTCTCTCAAATTGGTTTAAATCATCTTGCATGGCCATAATCCAAAAGTCATCTTTTAATTCTTCTTTAACATTCTTAGGCTCAATGCATGAGATAAAAGCAACATTATTAAGCATTTTAAGAGAAGAACGAGTAGTTACCCCCTTGGATGGATCACCCAAGATCTCACCACCTTTGACATAGTTCTACTCCCTTGGGTAGCTCACTTCCTTTTCCTCAAGAGACATGTCTTGCAATGCTTCTAGAGGTGGTTCTTGTGCTTCTTCCTCTTTGGTTGGAATCTCATTCACCTTTGATGATTCTCCACCATCATTGGCTTCAATGATCCCTACATCATCATCATCATCATCATCATCACAAGAATCCTTCCTCGGAAGGAGGTTATCATCGAAAACCCCATGAATAGATTCCTTTACAACTAAAGTTCTTTTGTTAAACACACAATAGGCTTTAGAGTTTAAAGAGTAACCTAGAAAAATAGCTTCATCATTCTTTGCATCAAATTTACCTAAATTAACTTTTCCATTGTTTAAAACAAAAAACTTGCAACCAAAAGGATGAAAATAGCTAATGTTAGGCTTTTTAGATTTTAAAATCTCATAAGGAGTTTTCTTCAAAATAGGCCTAATCATTACTCAGTTTATAATGTAGCAAGCGGTGTTAGTGGCTTTTGCCCAAAAATACTTAGGTAAATTATTTTCACAAAGCATAGTCCTAGTCATTTCTTCTAAAGTACTATTTTTTCTCTCAACTACCCCATTTTGTTGAGGAGTGCGAGGAGCCGAAAAATTATGGCTAATCCCATTTTCATTACAAAAATCTTCAAAACCCATATTTTGAAATTTGGTTCCATGATCACTTCTAATATGTGAAATTTTAAGTTCAAGATCATTTTGGGTTATTTTTGAAAATGTGATGAAGTTTTCTAAAGCCTCATCTTTGGTACTTAAAAAGAGAACCCAAGTATACCTATAGTAATCATCAACAAGTACAAATCCATATGATTTTCCACCCAAGCTAGTAGTCCTAATTGGCCCAAAGAGATCCATATGGATCAAATGCAAACATCTACTTGTAGAAACATCATTAATGGACTTGAAAGAGGCTTTATGTTGTTTACCTTTAGCACATGCATCACAAATGTTATCTAATGAGAACTTGAGCTTAGGTAGGCCTCTAACTAGATTAAGGGAAACTAATTTTTCTAAAACGCTAATGCTAGCATGTCCTAGTTTCCTATGTCATAACCATGCATCATTTTCATTTTGTGCAACTAAGCATGCATGAGATGTATGAATGTAATCTAGATGCACCATATAAATATTGCCTATGCGATGACCAATGAGCATTGTTTTGTTAGATTTAATGTCTACTATTCTACACCCATTTACATCAAATATGACATTAAACCCTTTATCACATAATTGACTAATGCTCAACAAATTGTGTTTTAGACCATTGACATACAAGACATTTTCAATAAGTATGGAAGAGTGATTACCTATGGAGCCAATACCTTCAATGTGGCATGTGCAGTTGTCACTAAAAGTTACTACTCATCCATTTTTTCGCTTTAATTCCATGAATCGACTCTTGTCTCTGGTCATGTGTCTCGAGCATCCACTATCAAGGTACCATGGATTTTGACTTTGTGCTTTGGCCTTGTAACAATGCTCCCCCTACAAACAAAGAGTTTAAACTTTGATTTTTGGTACCCAAATCATTTTGGGTCCATGAGTGTTAGCTCCCAAAACCTTGGTTCCCTTAGGAATCCAAGATGGACAAGGCATTAACATTATTAGATTTTACAAGTTCCTTAGAAACCCATACACTTCTAATCTTTTTAGTCCTAGAATGCCTATAGGAGCCACTTTGTTTGTAGTTAAAATTCTTTCTTTTTGTAAAGTTGGTTTTTGAAGATTCACCCTTTTCAAGCTTTGAAGAACCAACACTTTTGAAAGAATTTTTGAGCTCATTGAGCTCATTCACCAATTTTTGGTGTTCATCATTACATTGAGAAAGAAGGTTGTTCAAATAAATATTTTCTTTTTCAAAGAAATTTAAATCATCTTGAAAGCTTAAAGCCTTTTTCTCAAAATCCGAGTTAGTTTTAGAGAGTAAATTGTTTTGAGCTTTCAAATCTGAAATGACCTTTTTGTTTTTCAAAACGGACTCCTTGTATTTTTCTACTAACTCATCATATACCTATTGTAACTCATCATATGCATCATGCAATTCATCAAATGTAAAATCATAGCAAGATGAGTTAGAGGTTACCATAGAATCCTCCTCAAGAGCCATGAGGCAAAGGTTGGCCACTTCGTGTTCCTCATCCTCGGATGACTCCTCATCACTCCAAGTAGCAATCTTGGCTTTGGGCTTCTTCTTCTTCTCAAAGCCCTTCTTCTTGAGTTAAGGACAATCAGAACGAATATGACCCGAGTTCTTGCACTCAAAGCTAATGATAGGATCCTTTTCCTCTTCTTTGCTTTTGTTCTTGAAGTCTCTCTTTCTTTGAAATTTCCTCCCTCGGTTAGACTTCATGAACCGTGAGAAGCGTTTGGCTATCATTGCCAACTCCTCGAAATCCTCCTCCTCACTAGAAGAGCTCTCCTATTGTAGAGAGGCCTTGAGAGAAACTCCTAGCTTCTTTTTCTTGTCCACCTCTTGCTTCTTTATTCTCCTTTCTTCTTTCTTCTTTTCCTTGTTTCATAACCTCATGAGTAAGAAGAGAACCAACTAGCTCATCAAGCTTCAAGGACTTCAAATTCTTAGCTTCGATGATGACCGTTCTTTTACCATCCCAAGATTCCAGGAGAGGATATAGAAGCTTCCTAACTAGCTTGTCTTCGGGAATCACTTCACCAAATCCTTTTAGACCATTGACGATGATCGAAAATCGATCAAACATCTTAGAGACACTCTCATCGGGATCCATCTTGAAGTTCTCATAGCTCAAATTTAGTAGCCCGATCTTCGTCTCCTTAACATCGTTAGTCCCTTCATAAGTTGTCTCAAAAGTGTCCCACACTTCTTTGGCGCTCTCGATTGAAGAAACCTTAGAATAGGTGTTCGGACCAAGTGCACAAAAGATGATGTGCAATGCTTTATCATTGACTTGCATCCTTCTTCTATCTTCTTCGGTCATCTCCGATTTCACCTTTGGGACAAGTCTTCCTTCATCATTTCTTTTCATCGGAATGTAAGGCCCTTCTTCAACTACATCCCAAACCATTTAGTCAGTGGATTTGATGAAGAGACGCATCCTATTCTTCCAATATGGGTAGTTGTCCCTATTGAAGAATGGTGGTTTAATATTGGATTGAGACTCGTAGAGGTTGGAGGTTGAGGTAGATGCCACGACTTGACTAGAAATTTGATCACACTCTTCTAGGATCTCCTCTTGTGGTTGTTAATCCTTCAAAAGAGGTAGTGTAAAGTGTCCACAAATTCTATATTTCATGCACATTCCATCTCATATTATTGTTGTTTTTAAGCACATCTTAGGCGTAATTAGGACCAAGCATTGCATTTTACAGTATTTCTTTGCTTTGCCATGTTTTTATAGATTATCTTTTATTTGGTGAAGAAAAGGTATTATTTTAGTGTACTTTTGATTTTAGGTACTAGAGGCTGAAAGAGGGAAAGAGGAGCTGAGGATGTGATGCTGAGGCAGCAAACCAGGGAGTTGTACTGATGCAGTTCCTGACAGAGACAACAGCTATCGCCGCCCACCGTGCTGCCCAAGACAGCAAACTATGGAGTTGGAGAACTGGAGTGCGATTTGTAGAGAAGAAAATCTTGAGTCTATCGATGTTGTCCACTCGATTTTCCGACGTCTGTAGCAGCGGGCAGAGCCGCCGAAGTTAAATTTCGAGATTGCTTGCGGAACAAGGCAACATGATAAAGTCCACATTCAACTCAAATAAGTCAGAGTTTAAAGTCACATTTAATGTAGAAAGCTACTTTGAAGACTTCTACTTCAAGAAGGACTAGACCTAGCTAATGCCTATATATACTCATTGTAATTCTAATTCAAAACAACTTAGGTTTTCCTTAGGCATAGTTTAGGTTTTCTTATCGATGACATGTTCTAAATTTCTCTTGGGTTTGGGTTATGTTGTAATTAGTTGTGAGAACGGTTGTTTAGGTTTTCAAGTTTGTTTTTGCAATAAAATACTCTTAGTTTGCTTAATTCATGTGCTTCACTTCTTCAATTAGTTCCAAAAGTCTAGTTGAGGAAATCCATTTGTCGGGCACGACAATGTCAAACTCAAGAAAGAATTAAGCACGGTCTCATCATGATGAGGTGTTGACTAATTCGGCTTAGACACAAGTTAGAATTTTAGCGGCTAAAAGGAGCAACCAAACGTTGATTGCCTGCGTTAGGTTTACGCTGAGATTGCTAGGTATTGCCTACATCACGCAGCAACAGAATCCTAGCCTAGACATAGGTAGGATCACTTCAGAATTGCTTCGCCAAACTTGGACTATCTGCCAGACTTGCCGCCGGGACTTCTCTCCATCTCACCTGCCGGGACAGTGAAAGTTGCAAGAGCAGACTGCCGCCGTGGCAGCGAAAGTTGACGCCGCCTCAATCTGCCATTCACCGTCGAGGCAGCAGATCATGGCATCGCTAGACAACTTGACCTATTCAACGCAGTCACACTAAGCAGCAGCATAACCCTGCCCTCTCTATCAACCTGATCACTTCCTTTAAATTACTTGTGTTTTATTTTATTTTTCTTCTCAACAACCATCTTACTTGTGCATTTACTTTTCTTGTGCAGGAACAACAATTCAATGCAAGCTGTCCAATCCCTGTGGGAGACGATATCTTATATACTATAATTTGACAAGAGTGTGCACTTGCGCTCATAAAAAGAGAACACCTAAATCGCTCTACAAGTTTTTGGTGTCGTTGACGGGGATTGGTAACAGAAAAATTCGTCTTTAATTTCTGCACTTTTATTTCTTTACATTTTATTTCATTTTATTTTTAATTTTAATCGAAAAAAAAGAATTTTACAGTTTCCTTTGCTAGTGTATGACCAGGGCAAATCCAAAAGGAGAAATCCTTTTCTACGACGATATCGAGCGTAGAGCAAGAGAGCTCAAGAAGGAGATCAGAGTAACCCTAGGGAAAAACAAAGAAGAAAAGGAAAAGTCAAAGGCAAAGGTAAACATGGACCCACCCAACAATGCGCGAACGGCGGGGAAGGGCAGCAAGATTTGCCGCCCAAAGAACAGCAAGATCCACCAAGGCAACCCCCTCTACCGCCCAGGCAACCCTAGATTGTTCGAAACTAGAGATTATCTGGAACATGACTTCAGAGGGTTCGATCCGACAGTGACAGAACCTTAGATTGAGGAAGATCACTTCGAGTTGAAGCCCGTCTTGTTTAACATGGTCAACACGTTAGGGCAATTTGGAGGGACTGCCATAGAAGATGCTCAACAGCACTTGAGATGATTCCTGGACATCTGCAGAGCATTCAAAATACACGGGGTCCACCAAGGCGTCCCGAGGCTGAGATTATTTCCCTATTCATTAAGGGATAGGGCAAAATAGTGGTTAAACAACCAGCAAGCAGGATCGTTCAACACATGGACAGAACTGTGTAAGGATTTTCTGGACTATTTTAGCTCGTCCAATGTCACAGACAGACTACGAAACAAGATAACACCTTCTGACAAGGAGATGATGAGCCGATGTATGAAGCATAGGAGCGGTACCAACAGATGCTGAACAACTGCCCTCTACATGGTCTTCCAGCTTGGACACAGGTATCCATATTCTACAACGGGGTGAACTACCCAACACAGATGATGATTGATGCCTCAGCCAATGGAATCATCCTTGACAGACCACCAGAGGAGGCACTGTGGATTCTGAACCAAGCTGCCAAGAACGACTACAAGTATCCAACAGCCCGCCGAGGCGACGTTAGGCAGCCAATCACTGTGAACGAGGTAGAAGCCCCAGAATCTGTCAATGACCGCCTTGACAAGCTAACAAAGCTGGTCATGAGCCATTCTGTGACGAGGGTGGGGGCAACCATGATTCCTCTGACTGCACCGCATCTACCAATTTTATGGGAGGATACGAGAGGAACAACAGACCTACCTAGAAAACTTACAACCCTGGATGGAAGAACCATCCCAACTTCTCCTAGAGCAACCCAAAGACTACTGCAAACCCACACCAGCAACAGGGA
Source organism: Hibiscus trionum (assembly GCA_030270665.1). Taxonomy (NCBI): domain Eukaryota; kingdom Viridiplantae; phylum Streptophyta; class Magnoliopsida; order Malvales; family Malvaceae; genus Hibiscus; species Hibiscus trionum. Next base: position 38,015,653 of record BSYR01000021.1, on the reverse strand, counting down.
GGCTACCAACAAAACCTGTCCAGACAGCAGGCTCAGCATCCGCAAAACAATAATTCACTAGAAGCAACTCTTCATACTTTTATGTCTAGAACTAGCGATTTTATTGTTCGCACTAATAAATTCATTGATAAAACTGAGTCTTTCATGGACAGGACGGAGATGAAGACGAACAACCAGGAGGCTGCTATAAAAAAACCTGGAGACCTAATTTGGGCAGTTCACAGAGATCTTCAGCAACAGAACGATGGGAGACGCATCCAGCAGCACAGAGGCAGCAGCCAAACCCACTTACGAACAATGCAAAGCCATATCTAACAGAAATGGGAAGCAGTTGGATGAACCCAGGGTGGAAAAGCAAATAGAAACACAGCCAGCACAAAAAGAATAGCATGCCGCTGTAGCATCAACACCAGCTGCCCCGGCAGCTGAACATGACAGCAGTCCTGAAGCAGATGACCCTCTACAGATTAAGTTCCCATGCAAAGAGCATATAGAGGAACTCCGCCTGCAAGCACCTTTCCCCCCAAAGGCTTAAGCAACAGAAGCAAGAGCACCAGTTCAGAAGATTCCTTGATATTCTAAAGCAGGTGCACATAAACATACCTATAATAGAAGCCATTCAAAATATGCCAAACTATGCCAAATATCTCAGGGACATGGTTTCTAGAAAGAAGAGGATTGGGGAGTTCGAAACAGTTGCTGTAACAGAATAGTGCATGACAATGCTACACAACAAACTACCGCCCAAGCAAATAGACCCAGGCAGCTTTGTTATCCCATGCAGGATAGGCAGCAAACATGAAACAAAAGCCCTATGCGACTTGGGAGCCAGCATCAACCTTATGCCCAAAGCAGTCTTCGATAAATTAGGAATTGGGCCAACCAAACCTACCTCCGTCATGCTAAAACTTGTCGATCATTCGTTTGTACAACCGGAAGGTAAAATCGAAGACATCCTAGTGAAGGTGGGCAACCTGATTCTTCTAGATGATTTCTTCATCCTAGACTGTGAGTGAGTTGAAAAAGCCCCTATCATCCTTGGGCGACCATTCTTGGCCACGGGCAGAACGTTAATAGATGTGGAACATGGGGAGCTGACCATGAGGGTAGACGACCAGAGCATAAATTTAAATGTGCTACAACCCTCAGGAAAAGAAAAGGAAGGATGCTCAGATGCAAAAGCTGCCAAAATCAGCATAGAGACATGACAAGGCAGCAGCTATCGCGACAGACCAAATGGCAGGCTGAAAGACCAGTAGCACATCACCTGAAGGAACAAGAGGACCCCCCAAGAGGGAAGGACAACCCAAATTACCTCAGGAAGTGATTATGTCTGGGAGATGCACCCAAATGCACTCCTAACATAACTTAATTTTTTTTAAATAATTTCTTTATTTTTATTTGTAGGCATTAGGATTAGAGTTTAATTTATTTTTTTAGGATTAGATTAGTTTCCAGATTTTTATTTTTTAAAAGTTATTTAATTATTTTTATTTTTATTTTAGGTTTAGGAATAAAAAATTCGGATCAAGAAGGAGGCCCAGCAAGGAGCCTGCCCACCATCCCGTCGAGACAGGCCAAGGCAGCCCAGCGTAGAAACGTGTAATGCCTAGTTGACCGCCAACGGCTAGCTACCAACGGCTCTGAAAATAACGGGCAGAAATCTCGTAACGTGCGCGAGACAACTGGACCGTTAGCCATTTAATGCTGCCACGACACCTCTCGACAATCTCTATTTAAACCCTTCTCACTTCATTCATTTACTTTATTTTCACCTTCTTGCTATCTATTCCTTGCATCCACTGCTCTCACCTATTTTCTTTCACAGGTTTAGTATACTTCAACTTTCCAACATGGCTTCCTCATCGGCACCCAAACCCACCTTCCAACGTTTCTTCTCCCACGCAGCTGAAAAGAGATACCGAACTCAGTTCGCAAAGCAGAACATATGGGAGGAGCAAGGCTTTCACTATACTCGGTAGACAGGAGATCTCAGACTAGAACCAAATCTGTTTGAAACCATCCACAGCAAGGGATGGGAAATCTTCGCACGGCAGCCAGAGATTGCCAAAATCACCATGGTCAGGGAGTTCTATGCCCATCATCCCCGCCCAGAGATGCCGTTCGTGTACGTCCAAGGGGAACCTGTCAAGCTCAATGATGCCATCATTAACAACTTCTATAGCCTGGATATGCACGACAACCCTCACGAGGAGTGAAAGCAGTCACTGATAGCTGCCGATTATGAGAAAATCAAGGCCAAATTATGCAAGCCCAACACACCGTGGTTGGTAGGCAAACATAGAGGATCTGTCCAACGCTGTCACCTACTCCCAGAGGCAATGTTGTGGAATACATTTGTAAAAAGGCGCCTGTTGCCCACCTACCACAACACTACCGTCGATCGGCCGTGCCTTGCGCTAATCCATAGCATCATGATGAACCGGCCCATCAATGTTGGGGAAGTTATCTGCAAGGAGATCTACACATGCTTCTGGAAGACGAAGGGCAGGTTGTACTTCTCGTCCCTCATCACAGGCCTTTGCGCCAACTTTGGTATTCCGACCGACCCAAAAGACAAGATGACAATAGCTAAAGAAGGGTGGACCAGAAAAGTCCTCTTGCAGGTGATGTAGGCCCCGGAGACAGAGCCCATAACGCCCAGCCTGACACTCCAGCCACCCCCGACAGTACTGAAGCTACCCCAGACAACAAAGTCCTCACGTTGTTGCACACTCTTATCAACAACAACAAGCGCATCGAGCAGCAGCAGCTGACCTTCATGAAATACGTGGGGGAAGTCCAAGATGCCTTTATGGCTTATCTTTTGCAGAAATTCCCTGATGACGGACCCATCCTGCCTCCATATCCTGCAGAACTTACAGTAGCAGCCCCAGCACAAGGAACGCCATCTGCCTCCGCTGCCCACCGTATCGCACGCCAGATGCCCTCTCCGACGCACTACCCATCTTACTCAGCCACCAACGAATCTAACATAGTGGCAGACTTCCCCGAGAGGCATCAGCAGCACCATTCACCTGTCTGCACAGTAGTGACAGTGGCGAACACCTCCTAATCAGAGGAGATTGAGCAGCAGCAGCCGGAACCAGCAGCCGTAGTGGTAGCAGTAGCAGCAGCCATCCCAATGGCGATTGACCCTCCGGAAGCACCCACGGAGGAAGAAACTAGGAAGAGAAAGAGGCACATCATAGCCGCCGAGCCTGTGAACGAAGAGACAGATTCAGAAGAGAGCGAAGCACCTCCTGCCGAACCTCAAGAAGAGCCTCATCCTACGCTAAAAAGAATCCAGCCGTCGCGGAAAGCAAAAATCTCACCTACTAAGTCTGCCGCCAAGACATCTACCGGCCGCCGCTTCATCATCCAAACCTTTTCCTCCTCAGCAGAAAAGACTCAAGCCTCATCTCAACCCTCAACCAATTTCTAGTTTTTTTTTTCTCTTTCTCTTTTCATTATTTTATTTTTCTGTTTTTATTTATTTATCTCTTGTATTTATTTTTCTGTTATTATTTTTTCTTTTTATTTTGTGCATTGAGGGCAATGCCCATCTCGAGTTTGGGGGGATAGCTCTCGCATCTTTTGTTTATGCATACTTAGTAGCATATAGGTTGCATTGTACTTGCCTTAGTAATAATCAGAACATAAAATTTTGTTATATAACTTGTGCCTATGATAGTTAGCCAATTACTTATTTTCGCACCAATAATAAATTGAACTTAATATGGGAAAAGCATGAAAAATGACTAATGAACACTACCTGCTTGTTTTTAGAATTCTTTGCAAAGTTCTAACAATGGTTGCAGGTAGCCGCCGAGGCAGAAAAGAGAAACAGAAAAATACAGCACTGCCACAGTAGCAGAAGTAAAAACAACATTGTTGTTTACCCTAGAGGTGCCAGCAACAGGCTCTAGGAAGAATCATGTGCGAGGACACTCAGCTGCTATCAAAGTCCATGAATCTGAAAGTTTTGAAGTGATGGACAAATTAGCATGAGTGAATGAAAGTCTTCACGAGATGACTCTACTCCATGGGTTCGGGGTTTTGTAGTTTGCTTCTATCTTAATTTCAGACCTAGAAGAGTATTTGTTATAAGTTGAATCCCTCATTGCCATGATTAAAATAATGTGCTTAACTGTGCTGCCTCGGCAGCAACCTTATATATTGTAACAACATCTTTGTTTATTTAGTTATTCTGCATATTCAGCCTGTACACAGTCCTGCACACACTGCACTGGCATTAGAAATTAATTCTAAGTTATTTTCTTGCTAAGTTCCCTTCACTAATCTAATATAGGTGCCATAGCCTTGAGGTATGAAATCAAGTTGAAAAACATGTTTTTTCTTTCTGATTAATATAAGGGCAAGTATATTTAGGTTGCATTGCTTGAGGACAAGCAATAGTTCAAGTTTAGGGGTGTGTAAAGTGTCCACAAGTTCTATATTTCATGCACATTCCATCTCATATTATTGCTTTTTTAAGCACATCTTAGGCGTAATTAGGACTATGCATTGCATTTTACAGTATTTCTTTGCTTTGCCATGTTTTTATAGATTATCTTTTATTTTGTGAAGAAAAGGTACTATTTTAGTGTACTTTTTGTTTTAGGTACTAGAGGCTGACAGAGGGAAAGAGGAGTTGAGGATGTGATGTTGAGGCAGCAAACCAGGGAGCTGCACTAATGCAGATCCAAACAGAGACAACAGTTACCGAGTAGCTATCGCCGCCCACCGTGCTGCCCAAGACAGCAAACTATGGAGTTAGAGAACCAGAGTGCGATTTGTAGAGAAGAAAATCATGAGTCTATCAATGTTGTCCACTCAATTTTCCGACATCTGTAGCAGCGGGCAGAGCCGCCGAAGTTAAATTTCGAGATAGCTTGCGAAACAAGGCAACGTGATAAAGTCCACATTCAAATCAAAGAAGTTAGAGTTTAAAGTCACTTTTAATGTGGAAAGCTACTTTGAAGTCTTCTACTTCAAGAAGGACTAGACCTAGCTAATGCCTATATATACTCATTGTAATTCTAATTCAAAACAACTTAGGTTTTCCTTAGGCATAGTTTAGGTTTTCTTACCGCCGTCATGTTCTAAATTTCTCTTGGGTTTGGGCTATGTTGTAATTAGTTGTGAGAATGGTTGTTTAGGTTTTCAAGTTTATTTTTACAATAAAATACTCTTAGTTTTCTTAATTCATGTGCTTCACTTCTTCAATTAGTTCCAAAAGTCCAGTTGAGGAAACCCATTTGTCGGGCACGACAATGTCAAACTCACGAAAAATTAAGCACGGTCTCATCATGATGAGGTGTTGACTAATTCGTCTTAGACATAAGTTAGAATTTTAGCGGTTAAAAGGAGCAACCAAACGTTGACTGCCTGTGTTAGGTTTACGCTGAGATTGCTAGGTATTGCCTACATCACGCAACAACAGAATCCTAGCCTAGACATAGGTAGGATCACTTCAGAATTGCTTCGCCGAACTTGGAGTATCTGCCAGACTTGCCACCGGGACTTCTCTCCTGCCGGGACATCGAAAGTTGCAAGAGTAGAGTGACGTCGTGGCAGCGAAAGTTGTCGCCGCCTCAATCCGCCATTCACCGTCGAGGCAGTAGATCGTGGCAGCGCAAGACAACTTGACCTAATCAACGCAGTTTCACACTAAGCAGCAGCATAACCCTGCCCTCTCTATCAACTTGATCACTTCCTTTAAATTACTTGTGTTTTATTTTATTTTTATTCTCAACAACCATCTTACTTGTGCATTTACTTTTCTTGTGCAGGAACAACAATTCGAAGCAAGCTGTCCAATCCCTGTGGGAGACGATATCTTATACACTATAACTTGACAGGGGTGTGCACTTGCGCTCATAAAAAGAGAACACCTAAATCTCTATACAGGTAGGCTCTGATACTAATTGTTGAGTGGATCGTTGAATCGATAAATGCCAAGAGGGGGTGAATTGGATTTTAAAATTGGTTGGTAGTGAAGTGGTAAAATAAAAATTTAAGACAAAGGCACTTATAGTGGTTCAAGTTTCAAATGAACTCAACATCCACTACCTTAGCTCCCACTAAGGATTTTCCAAACAACTTCACTAGTTGATCTTCCCCTTTTCTAGGCTTAGGAGGAAACCTTTACACAAATGGTCAATTTTCTACCCAAAATTGACCAAACCCTCTCACAAGTATACAAAGAAGATTGTGGCAATTACAATGTATCTCTCAAGACTAATATTGCCCAAATTACAAGCACTCAACCCAATTAAATCTGAAAAATAGGAAATTACAAAGAATGACAATTGGGGTTTTACAAGGATATTTGAAATTAAGCACTTGAGCTTGGATTTGATGTAGGATTGTTTCTCTTAGGATCAATAGTTGTTGTTGGTTGTTTTTAGACTCCCTTTTATACATTCTCATTCAATTCTAGCTATTGGGGTAGTTGCCATCATAAATATAGTTGTTGGGATGCAATCTTCCCATCATAAATGCACTTCTGCAACTACCCGTTTTGAAACACATGTACCTATTTTGAAACAGACCAAAATAGAAATAGTCGTTGGGGTGTAATTAAGATATCGTATCGAAACGGACACGATAGTTTCGATACGCTAAGAGCCCGTTCCGAAACGGCTTGACATCCGTTTCGAAACAATTTGAAACTGTCAAAACCCGTATCGAAACGTGCTTAAATCGTTTCAATACATGTTAACCGTTTTGTGAAAATCAGTTATAAAATTGCAACGGTCATAATTTTAAATCCAAGTTTAAATATTGTTTCGATACAATCGTATCGAAACGGATCTGCCCGTTCCGTTGTTCTTCATCTGTTTCGAAACATGGGGTCCTGTTTCGATACTATCGTATCGAAACGGGAGGACTCGTTCCGAAACCAGTGTTCACAGTTCCAAAACGCCTAAGGGATGTTTCGTAACGGTGACTCGAAAATTACTGTTTTGACTTGGAAAACACTTAGAAAATTTTGTATAACAATTTTGTTTTGACTTGGCCACTTTGCTTAAAATTTTTGGGAAGTTTTGAGGACTTAAAAATTTATTTTCTATTTTCAATTTAGTCCTTAAATCCTTTGTTATAGCAAAATCAATTCTTTGGTTTTACAAATCCCTTAATCCTAAATCCCCAAATCCTCACCGTTTCCGCCGCCAATCGCTATCGTTGGCCCACTTTTTCGGTCGCTAGACCCAGCCGACCATTTCTCCCCACTCGCCGTCGCCAGAAATCGATGAAATATGTGCCAGCTGAACATTGAACGTCAAACGTGAAATAACCATTCGATTGGCACACCGTTTGCTGGTTTCTGGCGACGGCAAGTTGGGGGAAATAGTAGGCTGGTTCTGGCGATCGAACGGGTGGGGTTGAAGATGGCGGCCGACGGCGAAAGTAGTGAGGATTTTGGGATTTATGATTTAGGGATTTTTAGGGATTTAGAGACTGGTTTGAACATTTTTGTAAATTTTGGGATTTTTTTAAAAATTATTAAATTTTAAAGTTTTTTTTTCAAAAAATGAAATTAAGTTCAACTGTAGTATTATTTACATACTACTTTCGTTAGGATTATACCAAATATTTAAGTTCGCTTGGTGGTTTGTTGTAAACCTTTCATTTAATAGGTCTTTGGTTCAATCCTCCCGAAATGCAATGTTTTCTTAAAAAAATTTCTAATAAAACGACGTCGTTTTGAACAAAAAATAAAGTTCAGTGGTATTTCGTGTATCATTTTATAGATTAGTGGTATGTTCGATACAAAGGACAAAGTTTAGTGACATTTCGTGTAGTTTACCCTGTTTTATTTCATTCTTTATGAGCTTAAACTTTGTAAACACAAACTTTGAGAGATATAATTTGTTTGCACAAATTCAACCTTGTAAAAGATAGAAGTTTTAGTTTAACCTTAGAAAACAATATTGGTTCTACCTTAGCCATTGTAAAAGATAAAATTCTAGAGGTTAAACCTTATCTTTGACATGTTCAATTCAAGTTAGTGAATTGGAAAATGTTTAGTGTGAGAAAGTTAAAGTACTGGAGATAGACTTTAGTTCAGTTCATGTAACACCCCATAAATTAAGACCAAATTGTAATCCCTAGATTCGAAATGTCCCTAATTTTGAAATCCCTAAATTCAAAACCCTAAAAATTGGGAATTTAAATATGAAACCCTAATAGGGAAATTTGGGAATTAATTGAATTTTTAAACGAATTTAGTGACCTTTTATAAAGAATTGATATTAGGTACCTATTTTGTGAACCCTAGAAAAGTACAAGGTCTTACCTTGTAATTTATCCACAATTTTGGTCATATAACCCACGTTTACCCCTTTCCCTGTGATTTTGTTTTTGCCGCAGTCAATTTTCCCTCTCCCTCGCTCGATTTATATTCGAAACACATCTTCCTTTTCTTTTTTATTTAATTCAATCAAACCCCGCTGAACCTCTAGCACCGCTCAATTCAACTATGTCATCGGTTGATTTGATGATCATTTATTCGAATCAGATAAGTATTTTTCTATATCATTAAATTTCGTTAGATAAGTATATAGGAATAACTCCTTGGTCATAGTGATAATAGTACTAATATAGGAATTATTCGTATAGGTTCTGATACAGCTAAACCCAGTGCTTCTGATCGTGGGAGACATGATATTTAATAGGTTGAGTTTTGCTTTGGCTAAGGTGTGTTTCTTACTGTGCTACATATATAAATTATTTTTCTGTGTGTTTTCTTATTGTGCTAAATAATAATGATTTTTGTCGTGTGATATTATTTTATATCGTATGCATATTTTTATATGTGATGTGGCATGATGAATTTTTCATGTATTTTTACTTGATTTGTGATTTAACTAAACATCAGATTTATCGAATTGTGTAATATCAGATTTATCGAACTATGAAATATCGGACATATCAGACTATGTTTTGAGACTATTGCGAATGGGATTTTACATCATTGTCTGCATGGGTTGGGATTGTACGATTGAAGTAGTGGTTTATACCACACATCGATTGGTAGATGTAGAGAGTGGTTTTGGGGAACCTTACTCTTCGGGCGGTGTTGTAGTGGGGATTCATTAAATTGTTTTTATAAGTTAAAGCTTTTGAATTGAGCATCGTCATTTGTGAATTTAAAGACTTTATTGAAATATATATGTTTTTGAGAATGAGATTTTTCTTGCACTTTAGAGACACACTAAGCTATTTAGCTTACCCTCTTAATTTCTCTTTCAGATATACTCCGACTTTTATGCGACTCGGTACTTAGAGAATCTCAGATTTTTATCCAGTTATTTTATTATTCAGTATGAACTTATTTTAGACTAACATATTATTATTATTTTATGTTTTGGGACATTTATGTATTTAAGACTAAGGAACTTTATATTTTGGGATTATGTTTTAGCATGTATTTATATATTTTATTTCAGATATTTATTAAATGATCATAATATTTTTATAACGTTTAGGTTTTGTAAAAAATTGTGGTATTTTACGGTAATTATTGTTATTTAATAATTATTTTGTTTTATAAATTATTTAAACCTAAAATCTATTACTTGATGGAAAGGTTTTCAAGTGTGACTTCCCAAATTTGTCCCATTTCTTCTGAGCCGGGTTTAGGGGGTTACATTTAGTGGTATCAAAGCTAAGTTCAACTCTCGGACTGTGAGCCTCACATAAATATTTACACCTAAAATGATTTCTACATGAATATTAAATATTTTTGGGCAAAAAGAGACTTTCTAATAAATTTATTATTTTAAAGAATTAATGATATGTTTTGAATAGAGACTCCAAGTACCAACTCTAAATCTAGGTTAATTTTCTCTTTGTAGATAGACTATTATGTCATCTACTAGCAGTTATAAAGTAACGACCGATCGTGATCATACTCGTACTTATGAATCTAAGATCAAAAGTGTTTTTAAGTCTTCTTATGTCATTCATGCTCGACCTGAAATGATCTAAGAAGTTTTTACCAAAATATTTGTATTTTTAAGGATCTATCGCTAAGTTTGAAAATTTCGAGGACGAAATTTCTTTTAATGGTGGGAGAGTTGTAACACCCCAAAAATTAAGCCCAAATTGTAATCCCTAGATTCGAAATGTCCCTAATTTTGAAATCCCTAAATTCAAAACCCTAGAAATTGGGAATTTAAATATGAAACCCTAATTGAGAAATTTGGGAATTAATTGAATTTTTAAACGAATTTAGTGACTTTTTATAAAGAATTGATATTAGGTACTAATTTTGTGAACCCTAGAAAAGTACAAGGTCTTACCTTGTAATTTATCCACAATTTTGGTTATATAACCCACGTTTACCCCTTTCCCTGTGATTTTGTTTTTGCCGCAATCGATTTTCTCTCTCCCTCTCTCGATTTATATTCAAAACACATCTTCCTTTTCTTCTTCTTTTTATTTAATTCGATCAAACCCCACTAAACCTCTAGCACCGCTCAATTCAACTATGTCTTCGGTTGATTTGATGATCAACTATTCGAATCAGATAAGTAATTTTCTGTATCATTAAATATCGTCAGATAAATATATAGGAATAACTCCTTGGTCATATTGATAATAGTACTAATATAGGAATTATTTGTATAGGTTCTGATACAACTAAACCCAGTGCTTCTGATCGTGGGAGACACGATATTTAATAGGTTGAGTTTTGCTTTGGCTAAGGTGTGCTTCTTGCTGTGCTACATATATAAATTATTTTTTTTTTGTGTTTTCTTACTGTGCTAAATAATAATGATTTTTACCGTGTGATATTATTTTATATCGTATGCATATTTTTACATGTGATGTGGCATGATGAATTTTTCATGTATTTTTTTTACTAGATTTGTGATTTAACTAAACATCAAATATATCGAATTGTGTAATATCGGATTTATCGAACTATGAAATATCGGACATATCATACTATGTTTTGAGGCTATTGCGAATGTGATTTTACATCATTGTATGCATGGGTTGGGATTGTACGGTAGAAGTAGTGGTTTTTACCACATATCGATTGGTGGATGAAGAGACTGGTTCTAGGGAACCTTACTCTTCGAACGGTGTTGTAGTTGGGATTCATTGAATTGTTTTTATAAGTTAAAGCTTTTGAATTATGCATTGCCATTTGTTCTGGATTATGAAATTTCGTTAGATTCTTTGTAAATAATGGGCTTTCGATTATATGTTATTACCATCTTTAAATAAAGGTACATGTGTAGTGGGCTTTGTTTAAATAATATATCATTTTATTAAAACCCAAAATGTAAGTGATCTATATGTATGTCATTATTACCACATTATTGTTATCGTATGTTAGTGTTATTATTAACATTATTTTTATTATTATTATCGCTACTAATATTATTAACATTATTATTATCACTACTAGCATTATTGTTATTGTTATTACTGTTATCAACATTAACGTTATTATTATCATCATTATTATTACTATTACTCTTTATACTTATCATCATCATCATCATCATCATCATTATTATTGTTGTTGTTATAATTAATGTTTCGAAGTAAGTCTGGAAATATAAAATTAATATATATATACATGCCCAATTAAATAAAGCCCAATACATAATAGTTAAAACCCAAGTTTATTAATAAAGTCCATCACAAGGAAAAACAAATTATATGGCCCAAAAGACCGAAGCCCTAATATGATGGTTAAGCTAAAACCCTAATATGCCTATGTTTATCTTGCAGCCGCCCAACCCTAGCCGTCAGATCTAAATGAAGATCTGAGGTCCAGATGAAGTCACGAAAAGGAAACCCTAGGGGAGCTTTGTTCGTTCTGCGCCGTAAGGATCGTAGCCGTTAGATCGAGAAGGCATCAACAGCCTAGATCACCTCTCTCGCGGTAACCCTAATGCCCATCTAATGGTCTCGCGCTGCACGGATGTCAACCGTTAGATCAAGATATGATTTAACGGCCTAGACGCGCGATGAGGATTCCAGAAGCTCCACGACCTCCATGCGCAACCTTTCCACTCCCGTCTGTTGACCTCTCCGCTCCCGACGCGCCCACGCGCGACGTTTGGGATCACTCCACGCGCGCGTGTAGCATACTCAATCACCCTTTCGGCTCCCCCGAGACCAATGGCTTGATGCCACGTCATCGTTTTGGCATGACGACGGCCACGTCCGAAGCCGATTCAGCGTCCACGCCCGCCCCTCGTCTCCGCCGTACGAGCCACGCATGCAAAGAAACAGACAAGGGTCAAAATGAAAACAAGGTAGAGGCAAAATGGAAAAAATTGCAAAGGAATAAAAGAAATTAGAGCAGAGCCGCGCATGAATCCGACCAAAAATCGCACGAACCAATAGATTATTTTCATTGCAATTTCATGTAAAAGAAAATCATGTAATATCCAGATATAAAGCCGAATCGAAACGAAAATGTAAAGGACTTCTTCCTTTTTTGAAGGCAAAGAAAAATACAAGTAGAGAGCATTTATAGAGGTAACCCATTTTCATCATCGCATCGCATAAACAAAAAAAAAACAGAAAGCAAAAGGTTTTTTTCATTTTACCTCTTCGTCTTCTTCCTTCGAAATGGCTTTTGCTCTTTCGCCGACGAAAATCCCGACCTTCTCGTGGCTTTGCATGGTGAGTCAGTTGAAGGAGATACGAAGCGTTTCCTCTCTTCCTTTTTGGTTTCGTATCCGTTTTTGAGTATATGAAAGAGGGTTTTGGGGTTTCTGGTTTTCAACAAAAACAAAGGGTAAGAGTTTTTTTAGGGTTTTCGTCTAGGGTTTTTGTATCACAGAAAAGTTTTTTTTTGGGGGGGGTCGTTTTGACTTCACCGGACGGTGATTAGCACCGGCCGTCGTTTAGTGAGTCTAGGACAGAGTTTTTTTAGAGGGTTGAGGTTTCAGAGAGGCAAATGGTTTGTTCTGGTCTGCTGGGGGTGTTTTATAGAGTTTTTTAGGTCTAGATTAGGGGTTAATTAGCTTTTAGTCCTCTCGTGTCGCACCTTTTGTGCATTAGAGGTTTCTGCGTTCTTTAATCCCGTCCTAGGTCATTAGGGTTTCGTTCGTCTTTGCAATTTCGTCCTAAGTCAGCCCCGTAGTGGTCCATTTGTTCGTCCCCTCCCCCGTAGTTTGTGTCCGTTTCAATTATGTCCATTTCGTAGCCTTGTTTGTTTTTCATGCATCTTTCAATTTTTCCACTGTTTTATTTAATTTCTTCAATTTAGTCCTGTTTTTATTTTTACTTATGTGATGCATGTGGTATGTATGTTTATTTGTGATTTTGTGATATTATGGGTTGTATGTTGACATTGTATGAGGAATGAGCTCTTTTATATATTTTTTATATAATGTGAACTTGTAAAGATTAAAATGTATAGTTTAGGTTTCGTTGATACGAAATGTGGTATTTGATACCGTTAAGCTTAAAATGTGCGATTAAGGTTTAATGAAACGTTTTAAAATAACGCATGGTTTCGTACAAAGGCCCATTTTTATAAGAAATGCAACGAAATGACTTTTTTATAAAATGCATGCTTGCCATGAGTTTTTGCTTAAAACATCTTAATCAATGAATGATTTTAGTTTGGGCTTTGTTAATTTGGTTTACCTTAGTATCCCTTTAGTTTGGGTTTTGGGCCTTAGGGCTTTAGGTGGCTAGAGTTAGGTTTTTGGGCTTGCTTAACTTAGGTGGGTTTGGGCTAGCTAAGTTAGTTTTTTTAGTGTTTAGTTTAATCGATTTATTTGTTTCGAATCGTGTGCCCGCCTTATAGGGGCACAGTTCGTACAATTACATCGGTTTAGGTTTTGAGCCTAAATTAAGCTTAGGGATCTAACCGGGTTAATTAGCTTAAATTCATCCTTGTCTTATTAGGATGGATATTAAGCCCATTAAATCGGTTGAGCCATTCTTAACCTTCTTAAGACGAAATTAACATCACATTTAGATGGGTTAAACCAAGATAATTCATAATTTATTAGAGTCTTCTAGTCATTTAGGATTTAATTAATTTAAGGTTGTATTAGAATCACCTAATCTAATTAGATCACTAATCGATCTCCATAATTCGAGCCTTTAAGATAGGGCATTGGGTGGGCTTTTTGTGTGTTTACTTTCAAGCTTTTCTATGACATGCACCTTACACTTGTCATTCATGGAACCGTTAATAATTCAGCTTATTAATTAATTAAACTTAAACATACAAAAGAAAGGTATCATTTAACCTCGATATTCGTGCCAAAATAGTCCAAGCTTAATGGATGTCGACCGAATATTTGGGTTAATTTTCACCGTTTCTAGGTAAACAATAATTAAAAACGGAAATATCATGTCATCAATCCTTACTTGCTTGCATCATGCATAAAGGTGACGTACGGGATCCAAACCCTAAACTAACACGACAGTCAATCTTATATGATGTCGGTTTAGTCTATGGTCCGATGTACCGTCATCCTTTTTAATTAAATGATCGATTAATTCCAAAGTCGCAGTTTGATAAAGCCAATGTCATTTAAGTTAAATTTTCATTTAAGAACATCTAATTAAATTCACTTTAACTTTTAAAATAATTTCTATCGATTAAAGGCAACAAGTAATTTGGTATCGATTTCCGGGAATGATGGGGGTGCTAACCCTTCCCCACACGTAATCAACTCACGAACCCTTTTTAAGAACAAATCTCTGGTTTTATGGTGCCCGGCCTACCTTAGTGGCCGATGGCGACTCCAAATTTTCACCGTTTTCCAAAAAAACAAGTTTTTAAAGGAAAATCCCCCCTTTTACAAACCTTTTTCAAAAAGTGACACCCTTAAGGTTTTTCTAGAAAAAAGGTTGTTACAGTTTGGCAACTCCGCTGGGGACGATTTTTGTTTTGCAAAACAAAAAGAGAGTTAAGCCAATAAAATACTTGTTGCCTTTAATCGATGAAAATTATTTAAAGTTTAAAGTGAATTTAATAAGTTTTTTCTTCCTTGAAAATGTGACTTAAATTGTACGAGCTTTTGAAAATTTGTGGCATTCGAATTAATTCTTCATTTAATTTCTAAGGAGCCACCGACATGTGTTGCATCATGATCATTAAGCTCTATACTCGAGCTAGACCCTTAAGTGGGAGTGAAACGCCCATACCCACGTGAGTATCCCTCCACGGGTCGGTAATTTACTTTCGGAATCCACGCCTTTGACATGTGGACAGCCCTCCACGTCATTAGGTCGTGCTTTCCCTCGAACCGAAACCAATTCGCAAGCCTGTAGTGGGCCAGAATTAGGGTTCTTGTTGCCTCAGTAGGTGATGAGATAGATTCAGGTACCCTTGTTAGAACCAAACTCATATGTGAGAATCTAAGAAGCCCACCCTGTTAGAGCTGTTGAGTGCATAAAAGTTCTATATTTTACCCCTCATTTACCCATATTTTTTGCTGCACTCAAGCATGATTAATTGCATTTAGGATAGATCTTTGCATACACATCACAATTAGATAAAACTGCACAGATGTTGCTGAAATTGGTCACTTTTGCAGGTATCTGCCGCGGCCGCAACCCAGGGCAGCAAAGGAGCAGAAGCAAGTTGCAGAGCTGGATTTGAAGGACAAAGAGCACCGTCTGTCGTGACACCTGCCGCGGAAGCCATGACGACAGAGAGACGCTGAGGTGGACAAGTGAAGTGGAGCTCGACAGATAGAGAATTTCAAGTCGGTCTGTCGTGGCTCACTCCCATATTTTTCTGAGCCCTGAAGCAGAAGGAAGGCCAGGCCCAAAGTTCAAGGAAGAAAGTCAAAGCAAGAAAAGAGGACGAATTAAAGGCATCTACTTAGAAGATTTAGTCTTTAATAGAGTTGTACTTTAATTTAAACTTGTATTCTCGCCATATTAGAAAACTTGGACCCAAGGCCTATATAAAGGCATGTAATTCGACCTAGGGAAGGATATCTCACTCCTAACCGTCTTCCCCAAAAACCCTAGTCGTTTCTCTCTCTCCATCATGTTCTAAACTTCCCCAAGGGCTAAGGGTTGATTCTGTAAAGTAGTTGTGAGGATTGTATTGTTCTTAGGATTTTTCTGTTCAAGTAATAAAACTTCAAGTTTATTTACTCTAGTTTTCAATATCTCATAAGAGCATCGGGAGAGCATTGTGAGGTTATCCATTTGCTTGATATCGGGAGAATTAAGAATACGAAAGGAGTAAATACGTGTTTTCCAGTTTATGGTTAAACCATCTTGACTTAGGGATAAGTACAAGATTAAGTGGCTAAAGAAGAATTCACAAACATTGGTGTTCACCCTTTGATTCACGCCGGGAGGTATCATCCAATACGTGTTCATCAATAGATCTTGAACCTAGGGATAAGACAAGACATAACAGGGATTCTTGCCAAGCTTGAAGTACGGAGTTGTTGATCGCTGTCGTGACAGGAACGACGACATAACGACAGAAGTTCCTTTGAACAGTGCAACACCTGCACTATTGAGCAAATCAATACCGGCCTATTCTCTCAATCTGATTTCCTTACTTTTATTTCCAGTTTTTACTCAAGATTACTTCAAACAATCATTTAAACTATTTCTTTTTCTTGTGCAGCAATTCAAGGATAGAGTTATTTCCAGTCTCTGTGGAGACGATATCCGATACTCTAGTATCACTTTACTACTTGCGTCGTGTACACTTGCACTATTTGCGATAGTCTTATTTACACGCAACAAGTTTTTGGCGCCGTTGCCGGGGACTAGCAACATACCTTTACCTTTTAATTACTGCACTGTGTTTTTATTTTTATTTTCTGTTTTTAGTTGTTTTATATTCCCCGTGCTTTTCACAAGGTTCTCTTATTGCTTATGCGCTCGCAGATCGAGACGTGGTAAGGAACCTGAGTACGAATTAGACCCCGAAATCAAACACACATATCAACTCAGGAACCAAGCCCGACTCTTGATAGAAAGAAACAACTATCTTGAGGAGATACTGGAAGCAATGGTGAACAATAACCCCAGAGGTAATGTGGATCCTCCTAATGACCCCCGAAACAATTTGCCGCCGCCCGCTGCCCCAGCAACACGACAGACTTGTCGAGAGTACATGGATAACGACCATGTTGAACTGGCCAATTTGGTGGTTCTGCTATTGAGGACGCACGTGAAGACCTTAAAACATTCCAAGAGATCTGTGGTTCGTTCAGACTGCCAGGAATAAGTCCGGAAGTACTAAGGCTTCGGCTATTTCCTCATTCATTGAGGGATAGAGCAAAAACCTGGTGGAATAAGTTAACGCTGGGTTCAATAAGAACTTGGGCGGATCTCTCTCGTGAATTTCTTTCTCGTTTTAACCCTTTTCATTTATCTAAAAGATTACGTAACGAGATTGCTACTTTTCAACATAAAGATGAACAGCCAATGCATGAGGCGTGAGACAGATTTACGGCCCTTTTACGAAACTGCCCAATGCATGGATTCCCTGTGTGGAATCAGGTTGTCAAATTTCACAACGCTGCCAATGCACACACTCGATTGAGGATAGATTCAGCAGCAAATGGGTTATTACTGGATAAAGAACCAGACGAGGCAATGCTAGTGTTGAAGAAGTTAGCAAAGAATGATGAGTAGTTTCCTACAGATCGAAGGGGAGGTAAACGAGGAATATTTGTAAAGGAGTACGAAGCTGACAACTCGGTCAAAACTCAGATTGCATACCTCACTAAGATAGTTGAAAATCTGCAGCGAAAGGATTCTAAATCTGTATTTTCTACCGAAGAGGTGTGTAAAACCTGTAGCGGAAACCACAGTGCAGAGGAGTGTCCATTACAGCTGGAAGAATGGATGTATGTTGGAAACTATAACAGGAATAAAACCACTACAATCCAAACTGGAGGAAGGACCTAAAATTTTCATGGAGTAACCTCAACAATGCACTGAACCCTCCAGTCCAGAACAACCAGAACCAAGGAGGTCCTAGGATTCTGTCACGACATCAACCACAGCAGCAGCCACAACAGCAGCCGTCAGCCACAACGAGCATACTGGAGCAGACCCTGGCCACATTCATGTCTCAAACAGGAGCATATATGGCAAACATGGATCACTTTGTCAAGAAAATTGAGTCCTTCATGGACAAGACAAAGATGAGAATGACAAACCATGAGGCTACTCTAAAATCCTTAGAGACACAGATGGGCCAGGTTTCACAGTTCATAAACCCAAGGCAGAATGGAGGATTCTCTAGTGATACTGAGGTCACTAGAAAACCCACACATGAGCATTGCAAAGTGATTACAACGAGAAATGGGAAACAACTACAAGGGCCGGTAATAAAAGAAACACCTAGTAAGGAACTGACCCTACAAACACTTGCCATGAACACTGCCCTGGCAGACGAGAAACAGTTTGCTGTCGTCACACCTACCACGACAGCAGAAGGAACAGAGGAGCAGAAAGAAGAAACTGAAGATCTTGAGCCTCCTCGGATCCGACTTCCATGTGAAGGACGCCTTGAAGATTACTGTCCTCCACCCCCTTTTCCGCAGCGGTTAAAGAAACAGAAACAGGAGTACCAGCTTAAGAAAATCTATGATGTTTTTAAGCAAGTACACATCAACATTCCGCTGTTAGAAGCCATTAAGCAAATGCATGGTTATGCAAAGTTTCTGAAGGATGCAATGTTAGACTTGGGGAATTCGAAACAGTGATGATGACAGAAGGATGCATGGCAATCCTGCATAAACGACCACCCCCAAAGAAGAAGGATCCTGGAAGCTTCATCATACCGTGCATAATTGGCGATAAGTACGTGGGTAAGGCACTTTGTGATCTTGGTGCTAGTATTAACCTAATGCCTAAATTTGTATTTCAGAAACTAGGTATTGGACAAGCAAGGCCCACGACAGTCATGCTGCAACTGGCAGACCGCTCTTACGTACAACCGGAAGGAAAGATCGAAGATATCTTGGTAAGAGTGGATAATTTTATTTTTCCTGCTGACTTTCTTGTTCTAGATTTTGAAGCAGATGAAAACGCACTGATCATCCTGGGGCGACCCTTCCTAGCCACAGGCAGAACAGTGATCGATGTAGAAAAAGGAGAACTGACGATAAGAGTCAATGACCAACAAATCAAGCTCAATGTTCTCCAAGCAATGAAACAAGCTGATGTAGAGGAAGACTGCAAGGCAATTTCAGAAGTAGTCCTAGACCAACCCTACATCAGGTCGAACTGTCACGACAGAAAATTTGGTCACTGCCGCCGTAGTCACCTTGAAGACTGTCACGACAGCATCGACGACAGTGACCCCTCAGACACTGATGCATCCGACACTGAAGGTCCTGAGGAGGTAAATTGAATAGGCACACGTCCAGGTAAGTTCTTCGAGCCTTTGAATTATACCTCGAATGAACATGTAATCCAAAAGCCTTCCATTGAACAGCCACCTGTCTTAGACCTTAAACCCATGCCAAGGAAACTTAAATACGTTTTTCTTGGTTTAAATGATACGTTGCCCGTAATCATCTCTTCTAAGTTGATGCAGGAACAAGAACAGTAGTTGATCAAAATGCTACAGCAGCATAAAAAGGCAATTGGATGGACCATTGCTGATATCCAAGGCATCAGTCCGGCATTGTGCATGCATAAGATCCTCTTGAAGGATGATCATAAGCCGACGATTGATGCTCAAAGATGACTGAATGAAGCTATGCGAGAAGTGGTGTGGAAAGAAATCATCAAGTGGCTTGATGCTGGAATAATATACGCCATCTTGGATAGCAAGTGGGTGAGCCCGGTGCAATGTGTACCCTAAAAGGGAGGCATAACCGTAGTAATGAACAAGGACAACGAACTAATCCCAACCAAGACTGTGACCGGTTGGAGGGTTTGTATGGACTATCGGAAGCTTAATAAAGCTACTCGGAAAGACCACTTCCCCTTACCTTTTATCGATCAAATGTTAGATAGATTAGCGGGGAAGCCTTACTACTGTTTTCTTGACGGTTACTCAGGTTATAACCAAATCGCAATCGCACCGGAGGACTAAGAGAAAATAACTTTCACATGCCTATACGACACATATGCCTTTCAAAGAATGCCATTTGGACTTTGCAATGCACCAGCAACCTTTCAACGGTGCATGATGGCAATATTCTCCGACATGGTGGAGGATTTCCTAGAGATTTTCATGGACGACTTTTCCGTCTTTGGAGACAGTTTCGACGGTTGCTTAGGAAATTTACAGAAGGTGCTCGAAAGATGTGAAGAGGCAAACCTTGTTTTAAACTGGGAAAATGCCACTTTATGGTGGACAAGGGCATAGTGTTGGAACACAAGGTTAGCTATCGCGGCATAGAGGTAGATAGAGCTAAAATCGAGGTTATTGAAAAACTGCCGCCACCCACCACAGTCAAAGGAATAAGAAGTTTCTTATGGCATGCAGGGTTCTATCGAAGATTCATCACCAATTTCTCGAAAATCACTAAACCCATATGTCTCCTGCTGGAACAGAATCGTACCTTTGACTTTAACACTAAATGTACTGAAGCATTCAAGATACTGAAGGAAAAGCTGGTAACAACCTCAATAGTGCAGCCACCCGACTGGAGCCTACCATTCAAGATAATGTGTGACGCCAGTGATTATGCTGTCAGGGCAGCACTAGGGCAGAGGAAGGAGGAACTCTTCCATGTGATATACTATTTCAGCAAAACTCTAAACGATGCTTAGATAAACTACACCACAACAAAAAAGGAGCTACTCGCAGTGGTGTTTGCAATTGACAAGTTACAACCTTATATACTTGGAACAAAAGTAGTGGTCCATACAGATCACTCAGCACTTAAATACATGTTCACCAAGAAGGATGCCAAGCCAAGATTGATACGTTGGATTCTGCTGCTACAAGAATTTGACATTGACATCAAGGACAAAAAGGGGACAGAAAACCAAGTAGTGGATCACTTGTCAAGACTGGAGATGAGAAGGAATCAAGAGAAAGACAAGACCAACATACTGGAAACCTTCCCATATGAGCAGTTGTTCGCTACCACCAGCACTGTCGCGACAGCTATGGCGGCAGGTAAGCTTTCTGAAACCCCTTGGTATGCTGACATTGTTAATTATATTGTAAGTGGGTTATTACCTCCTGAGCTTAATTACCAAGCTAGGAAGAGGTTCCAAAATGATGCAAAACATTATTATTGGGACGAACCTCTTCTCTTTAAGTACTGTGCAGATCAGATCATCAGGAGATGCATACCACAAGAGGAACAGAAAAAAGTACTTCACTAGTGCCATGCTGCCTCTTATGGAGGACACTTGGGAGGAAATAAAACTGCTGCCAAGGTTCTGCAATCTGGTTTCTATTGGCCTACATTGTTCAAGGATGCACAAGCTTTTTACAAGAGCTGTGATAAATGCCAAAGGACTGGAAACATATCTAGAAGGCATGAGATGCCATTGCAGAACATACTTGAGGTCAAATCTTTGATGTTTGGGGAATCAACTTCATGGGGTCATTCTCGTCATCTTGTGGGAATTTATACATCCTGCTGGCAGTAGACTATGTGTCTAAGTGGGTAGAAGCTATCGTCACTCAAAAGAACGATGCCAAGACTGTGCAAAGATTTCTTCACAAGCACGTCTTCTCAAGGTTTGGCATCCCAAGGGCGATCATTAGCGATGAGGGGAGGCACTTTGACAATAGGGTAATTGCTGGTGCACTAAAGAAATACAGAGTAAGGCACCGAATTGCAACAGCATATCACCCGCAAACCAATGGGCAGGCCGAAATCTCAAATCGAGAAGTGAAGAACATCCTAGAGAAGCTGGTAAAACCAACTCGAAAGGACTGGTCTATTCATATAAATGATGCACTCTAGGCCTACAGGACATCATTTAAGACGCCATTGGGAATGTCACCCTACCGCCTCATCTACGGGAAAACTTGCCATTTACCTGTCGAGATAGAACATAAGGCATATTGGGTTATCAAGACAGTTAATATGGATTGGGACAAGGCAGTGCAGAAAAGGCTACTGGACTTGAATAAAATTGAAGAAATTCGAGCAATGGCCTACGACAACGCCAAGATCTACAAGGACAAAACAAAGAAGTGGCACGATAAAAAACTGCTGCCACGACAGTTCTACCCAGGGTAGCAGGTGTTGTTGTTTAACTCTAGGTTGAAGCTCTTCCCAGGAAAGCTTAAATCTAGGTGGTCTGGCCCTTTTCAAGTAGTCCAAGTTTTTCTTCATGGTGCCATCACAATCAGATCAATCAAGGATGGGCACCAATTCAAAGTCAATGGACAAAGACTCAAGCATTATCAGGGGACTGAAGCCCCAAGGATGCATGAAGTAGTTACTTTAGGAGATGCCCCTCAAGGAATCCCTAATTTAACTTAGTTTTATTTTATTTTATTTTATTTTCTTAGTTTATTTATTTATTTTATTATTTTTAGGAAATAAGATTTTAATTTATTTATTTATTTTAGGAAATAAAGGAAGCAAAGCTAAGAGGAGGAATGAACCAGCCCACCGCATTCATAACAGCCCATAAAGCCCAATGGACATGCCTGTCGTGACAGCCTGTCACCAGCTGTCGCGGCAAACGCGGAAAATACAGCCTGTCATGGAGCTGTCGCAACAGACACAGAAATGCGTAACAGACGCGCAGCAGACACGGAAATGCATGACAGACGCGTCAGGAAACCGCGTGACAGCTGGCCCTGTTATTCGCGCCGGCCGTTACAGTTCCAACGGGCAGAAAGTCCCACTCTATATAAACCTCTACTCCCATTTTATTTTTCATCTCATTCTCATTCTCTCTACTTTGCTTTCCAGAAATTAGCTCTCAGAAATTTTCTTTTACCTTCCGACAGTTTTCCTCACAATGACTACCAGATCAACTCGAAGGAGTGCTGCCTCCACCTCTGCCGCAACTGTGTCCACACCCAGCTACAGCAGAATCCCCAAACGATTCGCATCGGCAGATTCGGAGAGGAGATACTATAGCTCGTTTCAAAAACAAGAAATGTAGGAAGAGAGAGGGTTCAACTACACCCAAAAGAAGGGAGAGCTAGGGCTTGAGGGTTTCATCTCCAAGAAAATTATAGCCCTCAAATGGAAGATGTTCGCCGTCCAACCAGAGGAGATGAACGTCACTTTGGTTCGAGAATTTTATGCTGCCATCCCCTCCAAAGATGCCACGATAATGACTGTCAGGGGTAAGGAGATCTCCCTTGAACCAGCCTACATCAAAACATTGTATGGCATATACGTGAGCAAAAAAAAAGATGCCCATAGGAGGTTCGTCAACAGTCTATCACCGGCAAACTACGATGCTGTCATGGCAGAAATAACGGAGGAAGGTACCCAGTGGAACGAGGATCCCAAGCACAGATGGACAGTGTGAAGGACCCAGCTCACCCCGCAAGCAAAGCTTTGGAACCATTTTGTGAAGAAACGCCTCATGCCCACATCGCACAACACTACCGTGGACCGGCAGAGACTAGCCCTCATGCACTCAATCCTCAACGAGCGGTAGATCAACGTCGGCAGATACATCATTGACGGTATTTTCGAGTGTGCACTTAGACCAATGGGGCCCTTTTTCTTCCCTTAACTCATCACCACCCTGTTCCGGGCAAACACGGTTCTAGAAATTGATGAGGGCGTCAAAGTCCAAGGCAAGGTATGGACGCAACAAAATATATACAGTTTGATGGAGCTGAAGCCTGCGAAAATTCCCCCTTTTACAAACATTTTTCAAAAAGTGACACCCTTAAGGTTTTTCTAGAAAAAAGGTTGTTACAGTACTAATATAGGAATTATTCCTATAGGTTCTGATACAGCTAAACCCAGTGCTTCTGATTGTGGGAAACACGATATTTAATAGGTTGAGTTTTGCTTTGGCTAAGGTGTGTTTCTTACTATGCTACATATATAAATTATTTTTCTGTGTGTTTTCTTATTGTGCTAAATAATAATGATTTTTACCGTGTGATATTATTTTATATCGTATGCATATTTTTACAAGTGATGTGGCATGATGAATTTTTCATGTATTTTTACTGGATTTTTGATTTAACTAAACATCAGATTTATCGAATTGTGTAATATCGAATTTATCGAACTATGAAATATCGAACATATCAGACTATGTTTTGAAACTATTACGAATGTGATTTTACATCATTGTCTGCATGGGTTGGGATTGTACGGTGGAAGCAGTGGTTTTTACCACACATCGATTGGTGGATGTAGAGAGTGGTTCTGGGGAACCTTACTCTTCGGACGGTGTTGTAGTTGGGATTCATTAAATTGTTTTTATAAGTTCAAGCTTTTGAATTGTGCATCACCATTTGTGAATTTAAAGACTTTATCGAAATATATATGTTTTTGAAAATGAGATTTTTCTTGTACTTTAGAGACACACTAAGCTCTTTAGCTTAATTCCCCTTAGTTTCTCTTTCAGATATACTTCGACTTTTAGGCGACTCGGTACTTGGAGAATCTCAGATTTTATCCAGTTATTTTATTATTCAGTATTAACTTATTTTAGACTATCATATTGTTATTATTTTATATTTTAGGACATTTACGTATTTTAGAGTGGGAAACTTTATATTTTGGGATTATATTTCAGCATTTATTTACAGATTTTATTTTAGATATTTATTAAATAATCAAAATATTTTTATAATGTTTAAGTTTTGTAAACAATTGTGATATTTTACCGTAATTATTATTATTTAATAATTATTTTGTTTTATAAATTATTTAAACCCAAAATCTTTTACTTGAGGGAAAGGTTTTTAAGCGTGACTTCCTAAATTCGGCCCATTTCTACTGGGGCCAGGTTTAAGGGTTACATTTAGTGGTATCAGAGCTAAATTCAACACTCGGACTGTGAGCCTCATATAAAATTTTAAACCTTTAATGATTTCTGCATGCATATTAAATATTTTTGGGCAAAAGGAGACTTTCTGATAAATTTATTATTTTAAAGAATTAGTGATATGTTTTGAATATAGACTCCAAGTACCAACTCTGAATCTAGGTTAATTTTCTCTTTGTAGATAGACTATTATGTCATCTCATAGCAGTTCTAAAGTAACGATCGATCGTGATCATACCCGTCCTTATGAATCTAAGATCAAAAGTGTTTTCAAGTCTTCTTATGTCATTCATACTCGATTTGAAATGATCTAAAACGTTTTTACCAAAATATTTATATTTTTAAGGATCTATCTCTAAGTTTGAAAATTTCGAGGACGGAATTTCTTTTAAGGGTGAGAGAGTTGTAACACCCCAAAAATTAAGTCCAAATTGTAATCTCTAGATTCGAAATGTCCCTAATTTTGAAATCCCTAAATTCAAAACCCTAGAAATTTGGAATTTAAATATTAAACCCTAATTGAGAAATTTGGGAACTAATTGAATTTTGAAACGAATTTAGTGACCTTTTTATAAAGAATTGATATTAGGTACCTATTTTGTAAACCCTAGAAAAGTACAAGGTCTTACCTTGTAATTTATCCACAAGTTTGGTTATATAACCCTCGTTTACCCCTTTCCCTGTGATTTTATTTTTGCCGCAGTCGGTTTTCCCTCTCCCTCTCTCGATTTATATTAGAAACACATCTTCATTTTTTTTTTCATTTAATTCGATCAAACCCCGCTGAACCTCTAGCACCGCTCAATTCAACTATGTCTTCAGTTGATTTGATGATCAACTATTCGAATCAGATAAGTATTTTTCTGCATCATTAAATTTCGTTAGATGAGTATATAGGAATAACTCCTTGGTCATAGTGATAATAGTACTAATATAGGAATTATTCGTATAGGTTCTGATACAGCTAAACCCAGTGCTTCTAATTGTGGGAGACACGATATTTAATAGGTTGAGTTTTGCTTTGGCTAAGGTGTGTTTCTTACTGTGCTACATATATAAATTATTTTTCTGTGTGTTTTCTTACTGTGCTAAATAATAATGATTTTTACCGTGTGATATTATTTTATATCGTATGCATATTTTTACATGTGATGTGGCATAATGAATTTTTCATGTATTTTTATTGGATTTTTTATTTAACTAATTATCGGATTTATCGAATTGTGTAATATCAGATTTATCGAACTATGAAATATCGGACATATCAGACTATGCTTTGAGACTATTGCGAATGTGATTTTACATCATTGTCTGCATGGGTTGGGATTATACGGGGGAAGCAGTGGTTTTTACCACACATCGATTGGTGGATGTTGAGAGTGGTTACGAGGAACCTTACTATTTAGACGGTGTTGTAGTTGGGATTCATTGAATTGATTTTATAAGTTAAAGCTTTTGAATTGTGCATCTTCATTTGTGAATTTAAAGACTTTATCGAAATATATATGTTTTTGAGAATGAGATTTTTCTTGCACTTTATAGACACACTATGTAACACCCCAAATTTGGGCCTAGATGTTTAGAGTCCGAATCGGACCGGTCAAAAAACGGTTCGAATCTTAAAGGGAGTTTTAGGGAACACCTAGTTCGGGATGCTTTAAAAATATAGAAAAATATCTAAAAATCCTCTTTTAATATATGAAAGATAATGGTGGAATCAATTTTCCAAAGTAAGGTTTGGAAATATTACATTTCGATGTAGTGACCAAATCGCAGTTTTTGCAAAAGTTAAGTAGTGACTGTTTTGTAAAGGATTGAAACTTTGAATCTTTAAGGAGCTAATTTTACCAAAATGTTTTCATCAGATTTTTCCTTAATTTGGGTGATTTAATTAATGTTTTAATTAAAGGAAATGAGGGTTAATTAATTTAGAAACTACCTTTGACTATTCATAACTACTTTTCACAAATTTTCCCTCATTTTGTTTTCTCTCAAATTCCTTTCAACCAAACACATTCTCTCCAGAAAATATATTTTTATTTTCATTTCATTTGATGAGATTTCAATCTTAGTTTGATTCTTAATCAAATCCTCTTGATTTCTACATTGAATTTTCAAGAAAACTTGCCCAAATCAAGGAGAAATCATCCATTAGAGGTAAGCTTCGTCCTTATCCTCTAATGATCAATTCTTTACTGAAATTCCCAAGTTATCAATCCTTTGTTAATGATTTTTAAGTGGTTTTAATGTTAGAAATAAGAAATTGTCTTAAAACTCAAGATTTTGGAAGAGATCTTGAAGATTTTCGTGGTGAATGATTGGGCTCTGTTTTGAGATGATTTTCTAATGAATTTTGGATGTTAATTGATGTTACAAATGAGGTTTTATCAATCAAATCCCGAATAGGATTGTTTTCCTAAGTTTTGCTTGTTAGAATGGTGGTTTTTGGGGTGATTTTGGTGTTCTGTCATAGCTGGAGGTATAAGGATGTTGTTGTGTTGGTTTTTGATGTTAATTGATGTTTAGAAATGATTAGAAGTGATAGATCTTGGCTGGGTTTTGTTTTGGAAGAGTTTGGAGGTGATTTCGGTAGTGTTTGGTAGCCGAAATGTGGTTTTTGTGTAGAGCAGCGCGATTAGGTGTGTGGCTGATGATTTCAATGCATGATGATGCATTAATCCTCTGCTCTTATGTGTTTAAAACAGGGGAGACATCTTCGGACGCCTTTGGAGTTGATCCGGAAGCTTAGATAGCGTTTCGGCAAACAAACGAAACGTAATCGGTGAGTGCGTATGGTTTTAGATGTCCTTGAGGGACAAAGAATCAAGGTTTGGGGATTTATGAAAGGTTTGAAACACCTTCCTAAGTTCGGAAGTAAGTATTGGCTAGATTGCTCTCATAGATGTGGTTGCCCCTAAAATGCTTTTACATGCTCATGGTTTAAGATTGATAAATTCCTATTGTTTTTATGCATATTTTATAGCATGTGATGATGTTTGAAATGATTTCATGAAGTAACATGTTGCATGGTTGAGATTTGAGCTTTTGTTAAAGCATGGCAAATGTTATGGTTTTGAAATGAGTTGAGAATGTTTGAGAATTGTTGCATGAAAAACAGTAGGTGAGATGATGTTTTGACATAATATATTGGCATAGATGTTGGGATACTTACCAGATAT
This sequence comes from Hibiscus trionum, assembly GCA_030270665.1. NCBI lineage: Eukaryota > Viridiplantae > Streptophyta > Magnoliopsida > Malvales > Malvaceae > Hibiscus > Hibiscus trionum. Next base: position 37,987,577 of record BSYR01000021.1, on the reverse strand, counting down.
AATTGATCGATCAATAGGATGAGAGTGCACTATAAACTAAAAATTCGTACGTGCTCTTTGGTTAAGCCAAAGGGAGAGAACCGATGATAGGCATTCCATCGGGTAGGACTTGGTGAAATACCCAAGCTTTGTGGCGATGAGAGATTCTTCCATGTGAGTACGGTGATGCGAGATTCCACCGGAAATTATGTTGCTAGACGAGTGAGTACGGTGATGGTAGATGCCACCGGAAGTTTCTAGTGAGATGTCCGCATATCCGAGTAATAATGAGATGTGAAATGCCAATATAAAATATGAAATGATTTTTGACTCACATGTACCTTTGATGAAATGATTTATGCTATGAGAATTGCATATGAGATTTGTATTAGAAATGCTTTGGTGTCACAAGCATGAGTATGGCTTTTCCATGAGTTTTGCATTGGTTTAAATGCATGAGATAGAATGAAGGTACATGTGTTTTTCAATGAGAGATTGCTTCAAATGGTTTTCAAGCATGAGATAGAATGAGCATGTTGTTTAAAAGCTTTTGAGAAAGTGTTTTCAAGATATGCATTATTGAGTTGGTTTCTTTAGAGCATGCCTCACTAAGCTTAGTGCTTACGCTCTTTTTTACCAATAATGCAGATAATTGAGGTGTTTCCGGGCATCAAAGAGGTTAAGATCATCCAAATAAGTTCGAGCTCATGTATGATGAAGTTTTCACACACTTTAGTTTTGATACAATGGCAATGGGAAACCAAAGTTGTGTTTGGGAGATATGTTTGAACTCCCTAAGGTTGTGGCATGTTTATGTTGGCATGTTTGGGTTGTAATTGGCCTTAAGTGTTTTGTTTGAGGTTGGATTGCTTATTTTGGTTTTGTGATTAGAGAGTATGCCTCTAGACTATGTGAATTTGTGTTGATGCTATGTTCGTGTTAGAATATCCTAAATATGTTCCTTATTTGTTAAATGGTTTGCTTGTATGATTTGGATGTCTTTGAGGCATGTTTGATTAGGTTAAAGGATGAAAAACCAGCAATAGCTGCTGTTTATGGGCAAGGTGTATCGAAACACCCTCTTGTGTTTCGAAACGAGGGCCTGAAACGGTCTTTATGTTTCGAAACGTCTAAGGCTGTTTCGAAACAGTTTGGCTATTGGAATGTCATGTTTCGGTACTGGTCTCGGAACATACCCGCGTTCCGAAACGATCCACACAGTTTCAATACAGTGTTTCGGTACGGTGGGTAGGTGTTCTGATACGGGTGACCGTTGGGCATAGATTTGAATTGCTTTGAGTCTGCATGCTTTACAATTTAGTCCTAAATGTTGTGATTGCAATTGCTTGAGCTTGAGATGTCTTCTTAAGCTAAAATTTGGCAGAGAAACGTGTAACATGATTACTTTCATAATGGTAATCTTAAAATCAATGAAGTCCCTCTAATTTACAAAAATTACAATTTGGTCCCTAATATGCGTAAGTTAAGCAATGGAGTTCCGAAATATTTTCTGATCATTGTGCCTATCCCTCCCACGATTTGTGAGTGCTTACCTAGGCTTAACGTGCATCTAGACAAGACTAAAATGAAAAAAAAGTCGTAAATCAAGGTTGACTTTCGGGTTGACTTTCGGTTTTCCCCGTGTAATCTTCGTAGTTCGGGTCTAGCGTCTAGGCCGGGCTAGGGGGTTACACACTAAGCTCTTTAGCTTACTCCCCCTTAGTTTCTCTTTCAGATATACTCCGACTTTTAGGCGACTCGGTACTTGAAGAATCTCAAATTTTATCCAGTTATTTTATTATTCAGTATGAACTTATTTTAGACTAACATATTATTATTATTTTATGTTTTGGGACATTTACGTATTTTAGAGTGAGGAACTTTATATTTTGGTATTATGTTTCAGCATGTATTTACAGATTTTATTTCAGATATTTATTAAATGATCAAAATATTTTTATAACGTTTAGGTTTTATAAATAATTGTGGTATTTTACGGTAATTATTATTATTTAATAATTATTTTGTTTTATAAATTATTTAAACCTAAAATATATTACTTGAGAGAAAGGTTTTCAAGCGTGACTTCCTAAATTCGGCCCATTTCTTCTAGGCCGGGTTTAGGGGTTACAGTTCAAATATGAAATATCATCCAGCTTTCGACGAATTTTTGATTGGGATCCAAATATTTATGGGTCAAAATGTCGTCTTAAGTATTGATCATCTTTTACTTACCTTTTCAACACATGTTAAAACGCCTTAATTAGAAATTAAAAACTGAAGATCCGTTCTTTTATTGACGATAACACAAGTAGAAAACTATATACATGTTTAATATAAGATTTAGGCCATGTTTGGCAATTAGCGGACAGCTGATAGCAAATAGCGGATTACATTAGCTGATAGCTGATTACATTAGCTGATTTGACTAGCGGATTGTATTAGCTGATTGTATAAAAGTGTTTGATAAAATTAACTGATAGCTGATAGTTGTTAGATTATTTAAACAAGTAAAATGACATATAAGGACATGATTATATTCAATACTTGTTTGAATAGTTTATTAGTTATCAATATTTTGTATCTAATTAATATTAATTATATCTATAAAATTATTTTTAATATAACTTTTCTAAACATATTCGAATGATTTATATATTAATTTATTATTTATATAATTATTTTAATATAATTTAATTAATTAATAATTTTAAATACACATATAAATATGTGATAATAAAAAGAAAAAAGTAAATAGGATTAGCTTATAAATAGGGTGAGAAATATTTAATTTATGTTATTTTGAGACTTTTAGTAACTAGTAAGGGTAAAAGGGTCTTTATAACTCTAATATCAAACATCTAATCTCAAAAAGCTCCTGTTATGAGCTTTTTCAAAATTAGTGGTTTCACCTCAATCTGCTCTTTTAATCCGTTGTTCACCAAACAACAATATTAGCGAATTTGACTAGCCAAACCTCTAATTATGCTTCAAACCTCTAATTTTTACCCAAACATCTCTTTACCAAACAGGCCTTACTTCTATTTATTAAAGAATTTCAATAATTTTATTTATATAATTAAATTCAACCAAAAAATTTTCATTATTTAGTTTAGGTAGTTTATAATATCTTTATTATTTTATAATTTATTTCTTAGTTAAAATCAGGTTTTCTTTTTTTTTTTTGAATATGCTGGTGCGATGCAAAGGTAGCATCTGTTCAACTTTCTTAATCTTTTCAAAGACGGCACACACAGCATGGCATAACTGGTGCTCGAACCCGAGTCCCAAGGGATGATAAACATCTACCTTTGCCACCAGGACACAAGGGGATGAGCAAAAAAATCAGGTTTTCTTTGTGTTTAAGGAAAACTGCTCTGTGCGTTGGTAAATATATTATTTTCTCTTCAAGCATAACTGACAAAAATGTAAAAGATACACGTTTTTCTATATATGTTTTTAGGATTTTTTTAACCTATAATAATTTAAATTTTTTAAAATATTTTTAAAACTCAAAAAACTCATTCCAAACCACTTCAATATACGATATATACTATTTGATGAGCGTGAAATTAGGATATGTAGCTCGTCTCCTGCTTCTTCGCTTCTTCACCATTGAAATTTTGAAGATGATGCACCATTGTCGAGAAATAAAAAAAATCTAAAATCAAGAGTTTTTTCACAAAAATAAGAAAAGTTTTGGGATGTTTCATAAGTTTTAAAATAAAAATACTTAAATCATATTGCCGTTAAGTATTTAACGGAAAAATAATTAAAATAGGAGTAATTCAAAAATTGGGTGATTAAGTTAAAATTTTACTTTCAGTGACCAAAATAAGAGTGAGAAGAAAGTTAGTGACATAATGTATAATTTACCCACAAAATAGAAGAAAAAGCTTTCCACAACCAATCCACGGGCTCCCGTTAAATTTCCATTTAAATAGAAAATAAATACCAAGTATTTACACAAAGAAAAGCCAATTTCTGCAAATTCTAAGTTCTCTCAATCTCTGCCATTCTAGTACGGATTGGATCCAAGCCAATCATACATTTCATTTTTGTTTTCATGGATTCTGGGCATTTTCTAGGATTCTTCCTTCTCATTGTCCTTCATTTCAGTTTGGCTTCGGCTGAGATTAGTGAATCGGTTATTAAAATGAAAACAGGATCTTCGTCGGTTCCGTTTGATCCCACTCATGTTACTCAGCTCTCATGGCACCCTAGGTAAATTTAATTTCTCCTCTTTTTTTCTTCTCAATTTAATTTATTCAAAATTGTGAAATTTATGAATTTTTTTTTCTTTTTGCAGGGCTTTCATTTACAAAGGATTTTTAACGAGTGAGGAATGTGATCACCTTATTACTCTGGTAAGCGACAAGATTGATTTTCTAATAACCATTTTGGAGAACTTATATTTATTATTTATTTATTTTTAAAAAAAATCGTTTTAATTTCAGGCTAAGGATAAGTTAGAGAAATCAATGGTGGCAGATAATCAATCAGGTAAAAGCGTCCCAAGTGAAGTTCGAACCAGCTCCGGCATGTTTCTTAATAAAGCTCAGGTATATAAATAAATCACCTTTTTTTATGTTTCTAGCTTAAATCTGCGACATCAATTGGAATTTGTTGGTATTAGAGAGCAATGCTATTGTTTCTTTTTTACCATGTCCGTCTTCAAATGGTGAATTTATGGCTAGAATTATAGTATCTAGATGTAAATTGAATTGGCATTTCGTTTTCTTTTTTTTTTTACCGTAATAAATTGATATTTCACTTGAATTTGATTTGTACTTCTTTTTTTTGGGCTAAATTGAAAGTACGTAGTTTCATGCAATGAAATATTGCTGTAGTTTTTTAAGAATGTTAGTCTTTAAGTTTTCCCTTTCCCCTCTCCATTGGATGCTATAAATCCGGTCCCAATAATTCAATTATGCTCTGCTTGTAGTGAACTTGCATTTGATATTGACAAATTCCATGATTTTAACTAATAGTTTGCAAAACAATTATGAGTTTTGAACCGCTTAATGGCAGAATTGCCGGGCATTCTTTATTGATGTTCTGTAAGGAGTTAGTTATATTATGCTTTCGCTGTCTTCTTCATAATGAGCCAATTTTTGGTTGATAGTTGATGCGTTGTATGATTCTGCCTTTTACTTCGTGATTCACTCAAACCTAATCCTAGGGCTTTTTTTTTACCAAAAGAATTTGTTTCCTCATTGAAGAACAGTTGAAAAGCTTATTACATATGAGTGAGTCATATAGGCTCTCGCTAATTTACACCATATCAAATCAATGCTTTAAAATCAATGTCGTGGGCGCATCCATGCAAGTGTTTCTTGTGGGTGCATTAAGTTTAGAGATTGTTTCATCTATGCTTATTGTTTTGAAATGCATTTTTATGCGCCGCCTTATGAACTTAAAAGGCTCATGTTATGTCTTATATTTCTCATTTGCAGGATCAAGTAGTTGCTGATATTGAAACCAGGATTGCGGCATGGACCTTCCTTCCAATAGGTATGTTTTTTTTACTTGTTTGTTGTTACTCTTTGACTTCTTAATCCATGTGGCCAGACTTTTTTCTCATCGGCATTGCAAACAGAAAATGGAGAGGCCATACAAATACTACACTATGAGCATGGTCAGAAGTATGAGCCACATTTTGATTTTTTTCATGACAAGGCTAACCAAGAGCTGGGTGGTCACCGTATTGCCACTGTATTGATGTATTTGTCTGATGTTGAGAGTGGTGGGGAAACTGTGTTTCCAAATGCAAAGGTAAGCATTTGCATGTGAAATCTAGTCTCTGTCGGTCTTTTATGCTTCTTTGGTTTATGCCATTTTATTTAGTTCAGCGCTCTGTGTTTTTTTTTCTGCAGGGAAGACTTTCTCAGATCAAGGATGAAAGCTGGTCAGAATGTGCCAAAAATGTATTTGCAGGTATTAGGATCACCCTTGGAGATTTAAAGTGGGTATTTTAGATCACATGAACATGATAATGAAACTTTCTCTTGATTCTAATTATAATAAAATCTCAGTTAAACAGTGAAAAAGTATCTTAATCATCATGAATCATTTAATTACGGATATGTTATATGGACCGACAACTTTGATTGGCTAGTGATCAGTCATTCCAATGAATTCTGCTGGTGTTACTACTAAACTGCCAATCTGCCATATCATGTTCTTATTTAATTATTGCACTAGAATCCAACCATATAGTTGTTGGTATTTGACATAACTGTACTGCCAATACTTGCAGTGAAACCACGAAAAGGCGACGCATTATTGTTCTTCAGTCTGCATCCGGATGCAACCACTGATACCGACAGTTTGCATGGAAGTTGCCCAGTGATAAAGGGTGAGAAATGGTCAGCAACAAAGTGGATCCATGTGAGGGCCTTTGATAAATCGAAAAAGCATTCTAACGGACAATCTGCAGTGGGGGATTGTGTTGATGAGAATGAGAACTGCTCTGTGTGGGCGAAGACCGGTGAATGTGAAAAGAACCCTAGTTACATGGTGGGTACCAATGCCTCTCCCGGATATTGTAGAAAGAGCTGTAACGTATGCTCCTAGAAAGAGGCCTTTCTGGGTTCTATAAAGAGTGATGCTTAGCCATGAATAGCTGTGTATACTCATAATGGAGTTGTCATCTGGCAAAGTGGACTTTGTTTCCGAACAAAGCAAGTTTTCGAATAATCCGATGTCTATCAACTTTCCTCATTACCAGTTTTTGGTATTTGTTACGTAACTAGAGACTAATTCAACGACTTTTTTCCTCTCGTGGTTAGAACCTGCCTTGTTTATTGACCTATAGAATATAGATGTCAAATTGTCCAACAAACAAAAGATATAGGAACACTAAGATCAACAACCAGTATCAAATTTCATTGCAAAACAAGGGTCAAAGAAGTTTTCATTAAAGTTTAAGAACCTAAGATTTAACAAAGTTTGTTTGAATCATATAACTTTAATACAAATATGTATAAATTTGTATGCATTACCATGTTCTGCAGATTTCTCCCAAATTTCCACTACAAGGCTACATTGATTCATGAAAAAACAGTGGGAAATCATCAAATTCTTCCGAGAAACCTTTTTGTTCAGCCATGTTTTTTAGTGACTCGTAAACTTTGTACATTGACCATCGGTCCTTCGGTCGAGGGTTGACACAGTTTAATGCTATTTCGAGGAACTGCAATATTTCGTCGTCGTGTCCTTTTCCGCGAAGACTGTCATTGATAGCATCTTTGGTTCTGCCAGAGTTTGAGAGATGATTTATCCAATCCACCAAGTTCCCTATGAATCCTTCTTCACCACCTGCATTAACTTCAAGGGGTTTTTGCCCCGTCACCAATTCGAGAAGCACGACTCCAAATCCGAACACTTCCCCTTTAAGTGAAGCTACCATAGTGGCTGAATACCCTGGAGCTATGTAACCAAGTTCACCTAAATCCTCTTTCATGAAACTAGTCTCATTAACATATGATGTATTCATAAGCTCTGCCAATCCGAAGTCCATTATTCTGGCATCAAAGTCCTCATCGAGAAGAATCACGTTGGAGCTGATATTCTGCTGCAGAAACGGAGGGTTGCAACCATGGTGCAGCCAAGCAAGACCCTTGGCTGCACCCAAACCGATCCGAAACCGAGTTGGCCAATCTAAAGCCTCAACACTACCATGTAGCAAAGAATATAGAGTCCCATTAGACATATGCTTATAGACTAAGAGCTTTTCGTACCCTGCAATACAAAATCCCAAAAGGGGTGCCAGATTGGGATGCCTAAGCTGGCCTAATCGGTTCATCTCAATACGAAACTGCTTCTCGCCGAGCCTACAACTTGTGAGCCTCTTGATTGCAAGGACTGATCCATCAGGAAGCACTGCTTTGTAAGTAGTTCCAGTCCTAGTGGAAACTATGACACTTTCAGCACCGAAACTGTTTGTGGCAGCCATTAAATCAGCCAACTTAACTTTCACAAGCGGCTTCTGAAACAATGAAACTTGAGTCGATTTGTGAGGCGTCAACTTCTCAGCCCAACCACTGTATCCACCCCTTCCAAGAAATCCATTCTTCAGCCTCACCCATCTCAAATGGTGCCACCACCAGACCCCAAACCCAAACAACATTGAACCTGCAGCACCAAGAACCCCAGCTGCAATTATAATGGCTAAATTCCTCCTGCTCAAACCCCCACAGTTTCCAAGAGGACCCCCACAAAGACCACTGTTCCCAGCAAAATCTGCCTTATCATGTCCCTCAAAAGCCGAAGGAATAGCGCCGGTAAGATCATTGTCTGCTACTGAAAGCCTCTTCAGCCTATCTAAGCCAGATAATTGGTATGGAATTGGCCCTGAGAGTCTGTTACTCGACAGTATCAAATTGTTCAAATAAGCACAATTTGATAACTCAGAAGGGATGGGACCTGACAGATCATTGCTAGACAAATCGAGGGTTACTAAATAAGGTAACCAAGAACATATCTGAGGAGGGATGTTACCAGAAAGATTGTTGGCCGACAGATCCAATGTTTGCAGACTCCCACAGTACTCCAAAGATTGAGGTAACTGTCCGGAAAGTCTCATCTCCCGAAGTTCAAGACGTAGCAGCCGGTTTTCCCTTTGATTCCAACATGTAACTCCAACAAAATTGCAAATAAAACCAAGTGAATTGTTGTTGAAACTCCAACCGCTTATCTTGCCATCTGGGTCGTTTACTGAATTCTTGACTCCTTCAAGGCACCTCATATCATCCTCAGTCACAGCTGACAAAACAAGCCATGGGAGAAACATCCAAGCCAAAACAAGGAATCTGGAAAAATATCCCTTCATTTTTTATCACCAACAAAATCCCAGAGTTTTATTTGTGATTTAGAAGAGGAAAACTGGTAAATATTGATTGATTGTTGTTGTTGGAGTGAGACAATGACTTTGAAGGAAGTAAACTTGCGCGTGGAATAGTCTAAAGAGGAAGGTTTGTATTCCATCGAAGAAAAAAACCACATCAGAATATCAATATTCTTTTCCAATAATCAAAGCTCCTCAACATTTTTGTTTTGCAAATTTCTTGACCAAAAAGCCAGCAACCGAAGAACATCAACGACTCGTTCAAAAAGAGCAAACAACATCAACGAATTGTATTATTTTATTTATTTTCCGTGACTGTATTTTTCTTTTATTAGTTTTAAGTTGATTTGTCGGGATGAAAACAATTTGTTTGACTGGAAGATTGATTTATTTAAAATAATTAATTATCAACTGGTTGACCAACAAATTATAATTATGGTCGATTAAATTTGGGTTCAAACCTACCTTATCAATACATATTTTCAGGGACATACGGGTAAATTTATAAAATTTTAAAAAATAAAAATAGATCATATATAAAAGTTTTAAATTATATACAGATGTCAAATTTTCAGGTGATCAACCCTCGAGTTGCATGTTTCCATTCTTTCATTTTTTTGTACCATGGCATTTGTCACTACTCAGATTTGCAGAATTCATCCATGAATTGTATGTGAAAGTCACACATGTAAATGGGGATTAAACTTATTTTTTTCTTTTTATAATGATTGACTAACTTGTGGGACTTTGGTGTTGCTATGATCTTTTCTTATCAATTGAATGGATCAGTTTCAAATAAAATAAATCTAAATGTTTAAAGATACTTTTATTGTTGTTTTAAAAGTTACACAATTAAACATTAAATTCTACAATTACCGAGTCTACATTATTAAATTGTTTAGTAATTGGTAAAGATCAAGCATATTGAAAATGTATTAACCGGCAAATTATTTTGTGTTATTGGGACAAATTTTTTGTTTGCTTTTCATTCATCATATTCTAATAATAATGGAAGTGGAAGCCTAGGTCCCTATGCAATCATGCATTTCTCCGTTATTTCAAGCCTGGGTCTATTATAATTATGTAATCAGCGTTGAGTCAAAATTAAAGGTTTAAATTAATTAAATTCGCTAATTTAGATGTTTGGTAAATAATTATATCGGATTGAAATAACGGATTAGAGTGAAATTTTTAATTTTAAAAAAGTCGCTAATATAAACTTTTAAAAATTAGAAATTTTGACATTAGAGTTATAAAGACTCCTTTACCCTTAACAATTATAAAAAATCTCAAAATAATTTAAATTTAATTCTTTTTCTATTTTAATTCTTCACCCCACGTATTTATACTGTGACATTTGTAAATTAATATTTTTTGTTTCTTTTTGTTCTCACATATTTATATTTGTATTTAAATTTGATAATTAATTAAATTGTATTAAAAATAATTATAAAAATAAAAAACAACGACACAAATACCCATGTATTTTTTAAAATTGTCAATAAGTTTATAAATTATTGAATTAGCAACCCAATCATTACAATATGGAGGGATGAAAGAAAAGAAATTGGTCATGAGAAGAATATCTTTCTCAATTCCAGTCCATAGAGAATGAGATTTGATGAAAAGTGTTTTAGCATGAGCTTGATTATCAGATTGCACAATTATATTAGGAAGACCAAGGGTTTTAGCTGTGAAGACTCCCAGTGGGATCGCTTCTGTTTCTGCATCATTATTCATTAACAGAAAGAAAGGAGGATTTTTTGGTGGCATCACGACCAGTACTTGAGTCTCTAGATTCATCACAAAGGGAGGTGGAGACCATTTTGCAGGGAAATGTTCCTTAGGTTCAACTCTTTAACTTATTATTTCAAAAAAATGAAATCGATATGAAGTGAAAATAATTTGGTTCTCTCGATTTCCCTCTCTTTTCGGTGTTTGGGTCTTCCTCTGCTTTTCTCCTGCCGATTGTAGTATTTCGCACATGTTATAAAGAATTGCATTTCATAAACCACAGAAAAATGAATACCTAAAAATTAAGAATAAACGGGGAAGAAGAAGAACCCATTTAGACCCAGGGTTTTTTCAGCTCAATCTGAACGGTGCAAAATGAGAGAAGTTCGTGGCGAAGAACATACTCCAATGCTGGATCGATCCAACAACGGCACACAGAAATATGATAGAAATTTTTTGAATCTTTAGATTTTATTTCCTGAGATTTATAGTCTTTTTTTAGAGAAATCTAACTCGATAGAAGAATAGAGGAAGAGAAACACTTCGATTTGGTGGAGATTGTTGGCTGAATGTTGGGAGGAATCGGCAGCGACAGATTAGGCAATGAAGAAGAAGAGGTGCAAGGCTTATTTGGAAGGAAGTAATGAAAAAAAAGAGAGGAAAACCTGTAATTTAGATTTGAAGAAGTAGATTTATTGCTAAGAAGCCTTGAATTTTCTAGCTAATTGTTTTAAAGTCTTTTGACTTTTTTGAGCTGAATTGCCATGTGGCAGCATATGATTGCTCCACACGTCCTAATGATGGCAGTCTTTAACCACGTTAGACTCATGGAGCATTTTGAAAGATGAAAACAAAGTACGAGTGACACATTAAACGTTTACAAAGTTCAGACACCATGTTGACAAATTTGAGAAAGTGCGGGAGGCATTTATGCTATTACCCTTGTAAATAATAAATTAATATATAGATCTCTCAAATATGTTTAGTAATGTTATATTAAAAAATATTTTTCATAATCTAATTAATATCAATATATACAAAATATTGATAACCAGTAAACTATTCAAACAAGTATCGAATATAATTATGTCCTTATATGTCATTTTGCTTGTTTAAATAATCAAACAACTATCATTCATAAGCTAATTTTACCAAATACTTTTATACAATTAGCTGATACAATCCGCTAGTCAAATCAATTAATGCAATCAGTTATCAGCTAATGTAATCAGCTGTCGGCTATCTGTTAATTTCCAACATGGCTTTTATAAGGTTAAAAAATCATTAATTCAAAAATTAAAAAAAAAGTAGTAAAATCAAATATTGATATTATTCTTGACTTGAATAGAATAAAATAATATAAATATATTCGAAATTAAAATTGAGAACAAGAACAGTAGCTGAAAGCGTTTACTTGTATCCGAACAATAATTCAAATGAAAAGATTTGTTAAGGTCTGCAACACACAATTTTCTTAAGACAAATTTATCAATTTCTATGGTGCTTGAGAAACGTTGGACGTGTATCTCCTATGATAGACCAACAGAACGGGCACAATAGTAGCACGTATGCAGTGATCAGCGAACCGTAACCTCGTCTTCCTCTACTACCGAAAAATTGGTTTAAAAAATCACATGGTAAAAATAATAGAAAATTTTGTGTGTGTTAAACTTAGTAGGTTTACATGTTATTTTTAGGGGTTTCACATAAGAGAAATATCAAAAATTAAATGCAAATAAAAATAAAAGTGCAGAAAAATAAAAACGAATTTACTGTTGTCGAATCCCCGGCAACGGCGTCAAAAACTTGTAGAGCGTTTGGGTGTTCTCTAAATATGAGCACAAGTGCACAAGTAAATTTAAGTTTGTAAAGAAAAGTAAATAAACACAAGTAATTGATAGAAAAGACCAGTGTAATAGAATGGGTCAGGTTATGCTGCTTAGTAGTGTGAAACTGCGTTGAACATGTTAAGTTGCTTTGCGCTGCCAGACTTTGCTGCCTCGGCGGAAAATGACAGATTGGCTGCTTTGACGCTTTCGCTGCCTCGGTAGTGGAACAGACAAATGGCTCGGTGGCAAACTTGGCAATCCTTCAAGGCTTGGCAGAACACTTCGATAATGATCCCGCTTATGTCTAAGTCAGAATGCTGTTGTTGCCCACTGCAGATGATACTCGTCGGCATGAATCGTACAATGAACAACAACCTTGGTTCGTTCCTTTTTAGCCGCCTTAAATCCTAACCTATGTCTATGCTGGATTGATCAACACCTGGTATTGATGAGATCGTGCTTACTTCTTTCATGAGTTTGACTCTCTCGATACCAAACAAATAGATTGCTTCCAATCGATCTTTCGAACTCAATTGAAAATAGTGAAGAACATGAAATAAGCAAACCTTGAATTTATTGCAAAAATAAAATTTAACCTAAACAACTGTTCTAACAACTACTTTACAACATAACCCAAACCCTAGAGAATTTAGAACATAGTGGTGGCAAGAAAACACAAGAGAAACCTAGGCTATGCCGACTATGTGGTGTCTAAAATACAAGGTATGGTCGGGTATTTATAGAACATAGGCCTAGATCAAGTCCTCCATGGTGTAGAAGTCTTCCTCATCTTAAAGTAGCTTTAGCATTGAATGCATCATTTAAATTCTGACTTCTTTGACTTGAAGTTGGACTCATTGTGGCACAAGTAACCTTAAGCCGCCTTTGATAATCTCCCCTTGGGCAGCTCGGTCTGCTGTTTCATGCATCGATAAATTGCGTGGATGGGCTCATTAGTCTCAGGAAATTAGGCTCTTCCAATCGCACTTCAATTCACCAATTCCTTAGGTTGTTGCCTTGGGCGGTAGGTATGGCGGCGGCAGCTACTCGGCATCACTTCTCTTTGTGTTGAGCCGCTTCAATACAGCTCCTTGGTCTGCTGCCTCACCATCAGCTCCTCTCTTCTTCTGTCAGCTTCTAGTACTTGAAACTAAAATAAAACTAAAACAGTACATTTTCTCACCAAATTAAAGATATTCAATATAAACATGGTAAAGTAAAGAATACTGTAAATAATGCATGCATGCACTTAAATATGCCTAAAATGTACCTAAGAACAACAATAACATGAGATGGAATGCATATAAAATATAAGACTAATGAGCACTTTACACGGTGCATGTTGAATTTGCCAGCACCGATTCCTCCTCTGAGTCGGAGGACATTCATGCCAAGAAACCAAAGCCTACGCCAGTTACACCGCTAGCAGACCCTGCCAAGAAGAAGAAGGATGTTGGAGCCTCCACTGCCGCCTCAAAGCAGGGTTGGAAAGGGAAGAAGAAAATGACCCCTAAACGTGGGAGCCTAACTATAAGGAAGACTCGTGCCAGAAAAGAAGAAGAAGCCCGTGCCAAACGGGAGGAAGTGGTCTCCGAAGGGGAGTCTTCTTCTACTTAACTCCTTTGCATTTCATTCTTGCATCTTCATGTTCATACATTTTTGTTTTTCTGTTTTTCTTGTATATACGTGTTGTTTCATGCATTGAGGACAATGCACATCTTGGGTTTGGGGGTGTGCATTTTCTCACATTATTCTATGTATTTCACGTTTAAATTTTTTGATTGCCATGTAGTTCATATAGAGTAGTTGCATACCGAACCATAAAAAAAGTGAAAAAGAAAATTTTGTCTCGGACGAAATTTGAAGTTTGTTAACAATTGGTTAGGAAAGCTTATTTTGATCCTAGTTTTCTGCCCAATGATGAATTTTAATCTTCAGTTTTCCATGCCAGTAGATAGTATGCCAAGTTGCTTGCCAATTGATCTATAGTTTAGGAAATTTATTTACACTTAGCACATGATATGTATCTAGTTCCCTAGCAAACTTAGACTATTTGAAACCATGCTCAGATTAAAAAAAAAGAATGTCGGGGTAAAAGAAAATAAGGCAACAATGTTCTGCCATGGTAAAAAATGAAATGAAATCTCCTCTATTTTAGGGATAATAAGTTACTTGGGGCTTCGTGGTATGCTCCCTCTTAGTTCTCAAGTCCAATACCCTAGAGTATGAGTTGAAGAAAAAGCCTAGTGATGTCTGGATTAAGGTGGGGATTCGTGTTATGCTCCCTCATATCACTCACGCTAAATAATGTCATGAAGCAAGCTTAAGATAATGCCAAAGACCTCCGGCAAATAAAAGAAAAAATAATAATAAGGATCTGAGTTTAGGAAGTAAAATTTGGCTAAGGGGGTGAAAGGATAATTGGATGCATACTGCCCACACTTTGCGCACAAATCATGCACTTAGACTAGAGTTATATTGCTGCACTTGAATTATTTTCTGCTTGGCATTATGCACTGTGATTCCTGAGGGCAGCATTAGCATCAAACTCTGCTTGCCAGCATTTTCTGGAATTCCAACCAAACTTTTGACGAGGTACTATTTTCACCATTTTTATTTTTCTTTCTTTTGCATTACTTGAGGACAAGCAATGCGTTGGGTTTGGGGGTGTGTTACCTCCTCAAAAGTATTGTTTTTCATGCCTATATTTATATGATTTTGCTTGTTTTTGGGTACATTTAGTTGCATTAGGTTGTTAGAATCATGTATTTGCATAAGGAGTTTAGTATTCTACCTATGCTAGAGTGAAGGGTTGTTTTTGTGGCTATTTTGCAGGTTTGGCATAGGATTTGGCAGAAAAATGGACATAGGAAAGCAACACAGTTAGAAATGCAGTTAGGAATGCCAAGAGCTGTGGGCACAAATGGGCCATAGGTGTGCCAAGAACTTGTTGGCAGAGAGATGCCAGTGATGCCATGCCAAGAGATGATGAACCCCCGAAAAAATAGGAAAGGATCAGGCTCCTAAAAGATCGCTAATGGACCAATCTCTGAAAAAATAGCGGATAAGGTGGAACCAAGTGAAGTTGGCAACGTTGTTCCAAGCTTGGATGCCAAGGCGACATCGACATGATAATGTCAGCCCTAGCCTGATAAGCTATCACACCAAGCTGATAAGATGTCAAAATGATCGGATGAAGCTCTATCTCTTATCCCTTGATCATTTCAAATTCAAATGCAAAGGCTTATCTCATCCTTTCCCACTCACGCCTATATAAAGACCAAATCGATCAAGCATTGAGAGATAACGAGACGAGGAGAGATGAAGTGAGAGTGATCAGGTGAAGAGTGACCAGAGTACGGCATTGGAGTGACCGGCGAGTGACGACCGGCTGCTCCGAGGATGGGTGGTTTAACCTTTTGGCTGAAAGCCTGGCGTGGAGGGCTGCATCGAGAGACCCCTCTACCTATTCCCTTGGCACAAGTTGTTTATCTTTAGTTTTTTTATGATGTTATTTTTGAAAACGATTATGGTTGTGTTGGTTAATCCCCTCACCATGAACTAATTTTCATAGTTCGTGGGGGATCTTTTGGATTGAATATTGAGTTTATGCCTTAGTTTATTTATAATAATTCTATTTTTGGCAAAGTTTTTCTATTTGGCATACACTTATTTTTCATAAACACTCTGCCAAGCAAGAGCTGGCACCGTACGCCTATTGCCTCCCAATATCTTAATAGGTTTGGGTTGGCGACGATTAAGTTGTTGAATACTTAGGAGAGAAGCTTCGAGAGAAGTCGTTCAAGTAGATGAACTTACTTTAGAAGAGAAATCTACCCCTCGGAGTATAGATTGGTTCGAATCAAATTGGTTTAAGAAAAACATACATTATAGAGATATAATGGTTTTTACTTGGCCAATTTAGGGCAATGACCATCGAGAGAGGCGTTGCTAATGTTGAATCTACTCAGCAAACAATTCCAAGACAGTTTTGCCAATAAAGGCTAGCATGAGCCATGTTGAATCCAGACATTCCCTGCCAACAGTCATCACTCATTTAGAAACACCTTTATTGCCAACAATTTACTTCATTTTATTTTTTTCCTTTAGTTTCAAAACAACTTTCAAAACAAACATGTTTTCTTCCAAAACAAGTAACAATTAAAGAATCGAATTCAAGTCAATCTTTATAGGATCGATAACTCAGCTTACCAAGCTGTATTACTTGCAGACCGTGTATACTTGCACGCAAAAGACTCTTGGCATAACCTGCCCAATACATATCATTTATATCTTTTTCCAGCATCCATCTTACACATCTTATATAGCGTCTACAGTAGTACGAGTTCGTCGGGTCTTCCTCAGGTCATGCACCAGCACACACATGAAAAAGACAAACAAAAACAACAAATAAATCTCTATAAAAGAGGAAATAAACTGATGCTAAAACTAAACCTAAAATGACAAATTGCCAATCCCCCACAACGACGACAAAAACTTGTTGCGTTTTGCGGTGTACTATAAATGATACGCTAATAGTGCAAGTATACACGTCAAAACAAGTAACAAAGTGGTAAGTGAGATCGTTTCCAATGGGATTGGAGGTAATTTAGGTGAAGTCCATGCACACTAACACAAAAGTAAATATTTGAGTGAAAGGTTGATGTCACAAGATATTAGAAATGTTGTAGCAAAAACAATTAAATAAAACTGAAGTGAACTGAATAAGCTGCAAGGTCCTCAATCGTATGTGAAACTCTCTATTGGGAATGACAAGATGGGCTTGTAAGGAATCCTATACCTAATTCTAATGTATATCTAAAACTTTCCAGTTCAAACTATGCTCGACAGAGTTTCCTATGTTGTTTCTAAACCATCTCTAGCAAGAAACCTAACAACCAGAATACTACGACAATACCTCTCAGCGTGAACCCTAGTAAGCTACTTATCGTTGACGTGCTACCCTTTTTAGTCGTTGAAACCCTATCCTTATCTCTAAGGTGAGTTAGAGTTGTTCCTCTTAGCAGCCAACCCATTGTCTACATGGATCTAAGCTTAACTCTCTCGATCATTAACCTAATCTAACACCTAAGTAAAGGCTAACTCTCGAGAGCTCTTCAAACTTAGAGCAATAAAACAATAGAAAAAGCATATGAAACTAGAAAGATGCTAATTATTCATTAAAAACTAAAACAAATCATCCAAAACAAGCCCAAGCCATCTAAAGTTAGTTCATGGCTGGGTGTAAATCATCCATCATCATTCGTCTTAAACAACCCATTTCCAAAATATAAACTGTTAAAGCAAACAACAAAGAAAAGGGAATCTCCAGTGCTACCTTGGACTGCTGTGAACCACCCTAGACTTTCTGCTTCTCTCGAAGGCCAACAAGGTCACCCCTTGGAGCTTCAACAATGGAGGACACTAATTTGAGGAAGAAGATGGAAAGTAGCCACCTTTTCTCCTCACTCTTAGCACCCAAAAGTCACTTTTTTAACTCTCCCTTTAATGTGGGTATCTTGTCCTTTATATAGTGGAGGTTCCTAGGGTTTTGTGCCCTAAACATTCCTTGTGTGTCCTAGGGAATATTCCCTAGGATATGCTAGGCACAACAGAAAAATGGGGGGGGATCTCACATGTGGGCTGGAAAATATCTTTGTTGCTTTGTTCTTTTCTACACCCAGAATTACCGTCCAAAATGCTGCAGCATTCTTCTTTGCTCAGCCACACTCCCTTGCTTACTGCACATCACCATACCAGAACAACCCTTTCTCAAGCAGCACCCATTTCTTAATTAAATCACAACAACCAAGCTAACAACACCAAATGCAGTTATATAAATTAAATGCAAATGAAATGAGCTTAAAGACAAGCAAATAACTAAGTAAAAAGGCATGAAATGTATGCTTTTTACAAGGTTATCACCCTCCTATCATCCGTAGTTATGATTTCTCATCCGCTGCTACCATAAAAAATGTACCAACCAAGTTAGTTAATTCTCCTGACAATGTCAATGAAGCTGGTGACTCACCACGAGTGGAGGCATCGAGTAAGATCACCAGGGATTGTTTGTTCGATTTGAACATCCCTACTGATGTTAATGCAATTCCCACTGCTACTGAGGATGATGAAGTCCTTGTTGAGGACGTTGATGAAGATGAAGATGATAGTTCTATTGCTGATAAGTCAGCCACACATAAATTTTTTGTTGGGGAAGATTTGGTTTCATCCAGGATTGTGGATGCAACCACAGAAGGACATGCGATGGATCCAGTTGCTACAAGGCCGAAAAATTTTCTCCTAAAGTAGATAAACCTTCTTGCAATGGTGCTCTACAAGGCACCACCACAGTTCATTCTATCCGAGGATGCAGCCAATGATGCTAAAGTGGAAGATGAGTTAGAAAAAGATGAAGAAGCTGAACACGAAGAAGAAGAGACTCCTCTACCCAAGAAGGAAAAGAAAATAAAGTTCTTCAAGTCCAAGGAGAAGAGAGAAGAAGAGAAAGAAAGAGAAAAGGAGTAAGAAGAAGAAGAGACGTTCCACCTCCTCCTCCCATGAGCCCGAGAATTGAGATAGTTTCTTTTTAGTTTTAGTAGGCATACATTCCATGTAGTTTAGTTTCATTTTGCATTTTAGTATTGTCCTTACATTTTCATTGTCATTGTAAAAACATGTAGTTCTAATAGTACTGCATTCATCATTGTAACTACATTCTGTTATTGCATTTTGTCATTACATTCTCTCATTTCATTCTATCATTCTATTGTGTTTTCTTTTGCGTTGGGGATAATGTAACTTTTAAGTTGAGGGTATACGCCTATGAGTTGAAATGCACCCTGATTTCAAAAATTTCAAAAAGAAATTCTAAGCAAATGCAAGGTTCTTGAATAATATTTTTCTTGCATTCGATGTGTAAATCTTGAATTGTTCTAATTATTGATAAGTTTGTTGGATATACATGATGGATAATTTCATTTCTTAGCTCTACATTGATACATTTGTTGGTTTGATTAGAGATTATCTTGCATCATTCCTTTGATTTTTGATGACTTTCTCCTGTTGCAACTGTCGCAACCCTCTTTCGAGTAGCTCGACATTTTTAAAACAAAAACAACAGCAGAGTCGCCACCAATCTTTTTTTGATGTGTGATTGGATCACCTAAAAGTGGGTCGTTTTAATAAAATCATTTTGTTTCATTAAAACAACAGTTTTGGTCTGCGAAAACACAAAACGGGTCCTAGAGTCGATTATGTGTGGGGAAAGGTTAGCACCCCAACAACGCCCAAAAATTGGTACATAGTCGATTACAAAAGTTTTAAAGTCGGATTTTACGAAATCACATAGAGCATAAGATTATTGTCCGTTTATGAATTTAATTCCATTTTAACAGCCTTACTATTCAGAAAATGAACTCCAATCACCACCAACACTTCTGGCGCTAACCCGTCATTCACGTTTAGAAAGACACCACATTAATTAAATTTCACTTTCTTTAGCAAACAAACAAAGAAATATTTGGTTTGTTGAAATTTTTTATTCATCCTAAATTAATGTTTATTAGCCTAAATAATCTAAATATTTTATCTATTTAGGGTTAAAGTGATATTAAGTGTATTTTATCATTTTTTGTGAAAGAACATTCCATTTAAAGAAAGAGTCTCTAACTAGGGCTTTTAAGATCCTAATTCCAGGGCTTCCTAAACTAGTAAACAATAAATAATAAGAAAGTTACAAAACAAATTAAGTTAAAATGATTTTTATTTTTTGTTTTTTTTAAACTTGAATTACGAAGATTTAAAAGGGTTGAGGGCGTATCCTTCCCAAATCAGGTTAATGCCTTATTTTTTATTTATATTAAAAAGGAATCTTTATTATTCTATTTATGTTTTTTTTAAATGTAAGATAAAGAATGAGAATTGATTACTTTTATTTTTTTAAAAATATAAAAGGGATGTAATTTGATTAAAAGGGGTAAATCCTTCCCAAAATTGGGTCAACACCCTAATTTATATTTTATTCAAAAAGGTTTTAAAAACTTTTTATAAGTGTGACTAATTTGGAAGATTTAAAAAGCTTTATTTTCGGAACAAAATAGTGGGAAAGATTCGGGGTTTAATGAATAGAAATATCCCAAAAAGTTTTGGGTATCAAGCCAATTTTTTATAAACATTTTCTCTCTTTTTTACACCCAAATGGATCAAACACACAAAAAACCCCTCATTGTTATTAGTGTTTTTCATTCTTGAAAAACACTGGTGAACAACCACCATGCCGGCCGCCCACCACCGGCGTTGGCCGCCGCTTGTCGGTGGTAGTATCAATTTTTTATATATTTTTAATAACTCTAAAAAACACAAAAATTCAGTTTTTAATTCGAAAACGAGGATCAAGGTTCAACAACATATTCAATTAAAGGTAAGAGCAAAACCCAAACTAATATTTAAATTTGAAATAAGATTAACAAATAGAAAAGAAGAGAGCAATACCAAAATGAGGAAGAAATTGCTTGCTTTCATTCCAACAAAATTCGAATACAATTGCTGTAAACTGGAGCCACTTCTCTGTGAATTTCTTGAGTGTTTTTCTATTGATTTTTAGATGAAAAATACAACGGGGTGGGGGGTTTATATAGTGCTCAAGAACTCCAATCTACAAGGAAAATTGGGATTTCAATCTCTAAAATCGAGCAAAATCAAACCAAAAAACTCGATTCTTGGTTGATTTTCAAAATTAACCCGATTTGGCTCAGATTTGAATGATTTGGGATGATTTTCCCCTAATTTTTGAGCTAAGGTTTGACCATTTTTCTTCTTGTTTTGTAGATAAACGGCGGCGACAGGGGACGCCGATGGCAGCGGTGGAATGGAGAGGGAGAGGCGGTCTTCATGGCCCCACCATAGATGGCGGCCGATGTCGTCTGCGGTGGGGGAGATTAGTGGCCGCATCTGCTGTTCGAACAGGGGAGGGTTTGGGAGAGCCAAACCCGCGCGCGTGGTGGCGCAGGTGGCCCTCCTCACCCTTTTCTTTCTTTCTTTTTTATTCGATCTAAGCCACCCTTTTATTCTGCCATAGATATGACGACCCTCAATAAGCCTACTGTGAAACCGATATTTTAATTTTGATATAACTAAAGAACCTAAGGACTAAATTGAAAATGTGAAAACGAATTTTTAAGTCCTCAAACATCCCCATATGATTTTAAGAATATGCCTAAGTTAAAAACTATGTTTTCCAAATATTTTCTAAGTGTTCTTAAAACCAAAACAATGATTTTCGAGTCCCTGTTTCGAAACGGCCTAAGGCGTTTTGAAACAGTTTTGAAACTGTCAACCCATGTTTCGAAACGGGTATCAAAACGTTTTCAACACTGCCAACTTGTGTTTCGAAACAATTTTTGAAACGGCTTAAGAACATAGAGACACCGTATCGAAACGACACTCAGTGTTTCGAAACGGTTCTTCATTTGATTTGAAAAATATGACCGTTGCAAGTTTTTAACTGATTTTTAAGAAACCGTTAAGGCGTTTCGAAACGAGTTCAAGCTGTTTCGATACGACCCTTGACAGTGGCAAAAGTGTTTCGAAACGGGTCAGACCGTTTCATGTTGCATTTGATGGAGGACAAACTTCAAAGGAGGATGAGATTCCAACAAAAGAAGAGGACACACAAGATCCACCTCTTGAAGCCTTGAAGGACTTGGCTCTTGAGGAAAAGGAAGTGAGCTACCCAAGGGAGTTCAACTATGTCAAAGATGGTGAAATCTTGGGTGATCCATCCAAGGGGGTAACCACTCGATCTTCTCTTAGATTAATGAATCATGTTGCATTTATCTCATGCATAGAGCCTAAAAATATAAAAGAAGCATTGAAAGATGACTTTTGGATTATGGTTATGCAAGAAGAGTTAAATCAATTTGAGAGAAGTAACGTTTGGACATTAGTTGATAGGCCTAGTAATCAATCTACCATAGGAACTAAATGGGTCTTTAGGAACAAGCTAGATGAGAGTGGTAACATTGTGAGAAATAAAGCTAGACTAGTAGCACAAGGTTACACTCAAGAAGAGGGAATAGATTTTGATGAAACCTATGCATCCGTAGCTAGAATGGAAGCCATTATGATGTTTCTTGCATATGCATGTTATTATGATTTCAAGCTTTTTCAAATGGATGTTAAAAGCGCGTTTTTAAATGGTTTTATAAATGAAGAAGTGTATGTGGAACAACCATCGGGTTTTGAAGACTCAAAATTTCCAAATCATCTTTTCAAACTTACTAAAGCTCTTTATGGTTTAAAACAAGCTCCTAGAGCTTGGTATGAAAGGCTTTCAAACTTTTTAATTGAAAAGGGTTTTGAAAAAGGCAAGGAG
This sequence comes from Hibiscus trionum, assembly GCA_030270665.1. Classification (NCBI taxonomy): domain Eukaryota; kingdom Viridiplantae; phylum Streptophyta; class Magnoliopsida; order Malvales; family Malvaceae; genus Hibiscus; species Hibiscus trionum. The sequence goes on along the minus strand of BSYR01000021.1, from coordinate 37,964,815 downwards.
GACACTACGCTTTTTATAAAAATGTATAAAAATGACATCTTAGTAGTTCAAATTTACGTTGATGATATTATTTTTGGTTCTACTAACGAATGTCATTGCAAAGAGTTTGCTAAGCTAATGCAAGGTGAATTCGAGATGAGTATGATGGGGGAGCTCTCATTCTTTTTGGGACTCCAAATCAAGCAAAAGAAGGATGGCACCTTCATCAATCAAGCAAAGTACATAAAGAATATGCTCAAGAAGTTTGGCTCGGAGAATGCAAAGCCTCAAGCCACACCTATGAGCTCATCTACAAAGCTTGACAAAGATGAAGGAGGTAAGTGTGTTGACTCTAAGCTTTAGCGTTCTATGATTGGATCATTGCTTTACCTTACCGCAAGTAGACCGGATATCTTGTTTAGTGTTTGCTTGTGTGCTAGGTTTCAAGCTAGTCCTAGAGAGTCTCACCTTATAGCCGTTAAGAGAATCTTTAGGTACCTTAGAGATACTCCTTGTTTAGGTCTTTGGTACCCTAGAGACTCCACCTTCAACCTTCATGCTTATTCGGATGCGGATTATGGGGGATGCAAAATCGATAGGAAGAGTGCTTCGGGAACTTGTCAATTCCTAGGTAGTATGCTCATATCTTGGTTCTCTAAGAAACAAAATAGTGTAGCCTTATCTACCACCGAAGCCGAGTACATATCCTTAGGGAGTTGTTGTGCTCAAGTCCTTTGGATGAAGCAACAACTCTTAGATTATGGTATTAAAGTTGAAACTATACCCTTAAAATGTGAGAACACTAGTGCTATATGTTTAACAAAAATCCCATCCAACACTCTAGAACCAAACACATAGAAATAAGGCATCATTTCATTAGAGATCATGTCCTTAAAGAAGATGTGGTTATAGAGTATGTAGACACCTTAAATCAATTAGCGGACATTTTTACAAAACCTTTAGACAAAGAGCGTTTTTGGTCCCTTAGGAGAGAGTTAGGTCTAGCTAGCCTATCTTGACCTTTTAGGACCTCTTTTGTGCTTAAAATTGCTTGATCTTGTGAAATGCCATGTTTATGTGTTTTTACTCCTAATTTCATCTATGCCTATAGCTAGGGGGAGTATGTTTATGTTTGCATATGTTTTTCCTGCTCATTCATGTCATTCATGCAAGTTAGGCCCTAGAAAAACTCATTTTTCTGCACTTTTAGAGCCTCATCTGCACTTCCAGGCCCAGGTGTAATCAAAACGGGTGAACCTGTTTCGATACGGTTGCTTTAAATTTCTATCTGAGAGAAGGGCGTTTCGAAACGCCTTCCAAGGGTTTCGAAACGTTTTGGCTACTGCCAAGGGGTGTATCGAAACAAGTTTCGATACGAGTCAACGAGGCTTCGATACAGTCAAACCTGTATCGAAAAGGTCAGCTAAAGTCGAAAAGACGGTCAAACCTTCATGCCCGCGTTTCGTAACGGTCGAGACCGTTCCGAAACGGATTCGTGGACTGCTTTAAAGAGGCCTTTAATGATAAAGTTTAACATAACTTAAAACTCTCCCAAACCCTAAAAACCCTAGCCCGAATTTTTCCTATAAAAACCCTCTAAACCTCTTTGTTTTTCACCAAATCTTGAGGGGTTTTTCTCTAAAACACAAGTCTAAGCAAGCTTCAACAATATTGTGCAAGGATTTTCATCTATTCATCCAAAATCCCAAATTAAGGTATTTTTCCTCTTTTTTTCTTTTTCCTTCAATTTATATTCGAATCTTAGGTTAGAAAATTTTATTTTTGTATAGTTTATATGTTTTGATGCTTGGGTTTTTCAAATCTTGTAAATTTTTTTCAAAATCTTCTATTTTTTGATTCGAATATAAAATTTTTCTCTCGTATTTTTATTCACTGTTTTTTCTCTTAAAAATTTTGTTTGTTTTGTTTTTCTTTGTTTATCTGATTTTAAAAACTTGTTTTTAAACCTAAGTGGGATTTATCATTGGATTGAATTATAAAATCTCATGCATACACTTAAAAATTTTTCTTGCTTGCTTAATGTTTTTAGGATGGCTACGGAAAATATTCCCAAAAAGCGTAAGACCAGTCAAGTTAGTGACTCGAGTATTCGCCCAAATCTCACCCTGCTCTTTCAAAAATCTCTTCGTACTCAAGAGATGAGGGATCGCTTCAAGTATGTCAAGGAGTATGAAGTTCGTCGTGAGCGGGTTATTGATATCAACTTCCTTGACTCCGAGCGCTTTCTTTTCCGTTACCTCGAGTGTTTGAGAGAATGGAGTTTCCTTGGTCTTTTGAGCATCCCAGACATTTGCTACAAACACATGGTACTTCTCTTTTACTCCAATGCTCAATTTATCAATGATGAAGAAAACTCTGAAATTGTTGGGATTGAGTCTTTTATTTTGGGAAAAAGGATTGTGGTTAATGTCCCTCTCTTGGAGTCTACGTTTTCTCTTAAGGATGAAGGAATTGAGAATGAGAGTCACTTTGGTTCTCACACCGGTTAGGTTCTTACTTTGGATGCGCACGATCGTTTCCTCCATTTGATGGTCTCATGGTTCCTTCGCCCCTCTAGAGGTAAATATTCTCACATCCGTCAAGTAGACTATTTTTGGCTTGAGTGTTTCCGTCGTGGTGAGCGCCCTAATCTGTTTAAGATCATGTTTGCCGAAATGGTTAACAATGTTAAGCTTCATGACACCGATGCTCTGAAATCCTTCACTTATGGAACGATTTTAAGTCATATCTTTAGCAAGCTTAATCTTGATTGCACCTACGACTCTCCGGAACTTCGCAAGTCAAAATTTGGTGACTCCTCTCTCCGTAAGTCCGGTTTTCGCTATGTAAATGATGGCAATTGGGAACGTGTTGATCGGGAAGCACCTCCTCCTCCTCCTCCCGTGGAACCTCAACCACAAGCTCAAGTTGCAAACAATGAAGCTCTCACGGCTTTCCTTACCGAGCGGTTCAATGCCATGGACACTAACATGGCTTCGGGCTTTGGTGCTATCAATACTCGTTTACAAAATGTAGAGGATCGACTCCAATCCCTTGAGAATCAACACTCGGCCATGGATATGTCCTTCTCTACCTTTTATGGCCAATGGATGAAGTTTCGTCAATCTCAAGTGAAGAGTGATGATGAGACTTCGGATGATGATGGTGACGACGATGCCTAGGTCGTTCATGACATATCATATTAGCTATGCATTTTAGGATTAAGTTTGCATCTTTATTTTCATTATGTTTTATGAACCTATGCTTTTAGTTTTATTTGGGATTATGCTTTGAACTTATTGTTGAAGATTTATGTTTTGGATATTTTAATTTTTTGAATTAATATTATTGTTGCTTATTGCTTAATGATTATTGTCATTAACCCTATTTCTTCTCTTGAGCCTTGTTTATATTTTTTGATCTAACAAAAAGGGGGAGAAGTAATCTAAGAGCCAAAAATTCGTTTTAAATGTTTAAAGTGTTTTTAAGTTTTAAACCTTGAAATTTCAAAGATAAATCTTTTTAAAACTTTAAAAACCAATCTTAAATTGAGGGGAGTTAGAATGTATTCAAAATTTTCAAAACTCTTAAAAATTCTAACTTTGGTTTTGTTATATCAAAAAGGGGGAGATTGTGAAACCGATATTTTAATTTTGATATAACTAAAGAACCTAAGGACTAAATTGAAAATGTGAAAACGAATTTTTAAGTCCTCAAACATCCCCATATAATTTTAAGAATATGTCTAAGTTAAAAAATATGTTTTCCAAATATTTTCTAAGTGTTCTTAAAGCCAAAACAGTGATTTTCGAGTCCCTGTTTCGAAACGGCCTAAGGCGTTTCGAAACAGTTTTGAACTGTCAACCCATGTTTCGAAACGGGTATCGAAACGTTTTCAACACTGCCAACCTGTGTTTCGAAACAAGTTTCGAAACGGCTTAAGAACATAGAGACACCGTATCGAAACGACACTCAGTGTTTCGAAACGGTTCTTCATTTGATTTGAAAAATATGAGCGTTGCAAGTTTTTAACTGATTTTTAAGAAACCGTTAAGGTGTTTCGAAACGAGTTCAAGCTGTTTCGATACGACCCTTGACAGTGGCAAAAGTGTTTCGAAACGGGTCAGACTGTTTCGATGTGGGCTCTTTAATGCACCCCAACGGCTCTTTCTATTTTGTCTGTTTCGAAACAGGGTCGGGCGTTTCGAAACGGTTGGTTGCAGATTGCATTTATGGAGGTGAGATAACACCCCCAACGGCTCTATTGATGAATGCAACAACCACAACGGCTAGAAATCAATGAGAAGGTATAAAAGGGACCTCTAAAAGCTCCAGCAACAACTATTGATCCAAAAGCAAACATCCAAACATCAAATCCAAGCATTTGTGCCTAAATCCCAATATTGTCTAGAAACCCCAATTGTAATTTTCATTCTTATCATTTCAATTGGGTTGAGTGCTTGTAATTGGGCTACAATTTGTATTGAGAGATATTTTCTTAGCCAACAAAATATTTGTTTTATTTGTGTGAGGATTGGGTTAAATTTTGGGTAGAAAATTTAACCGAAAATTGTAAGGGTTACCTCCTTAGCCTAGAAAAGGGGAAGAGCAATTAGTGGAATTGTTGCAAATCCTTAGTGAAGCTAAGGTAGTGGATGTAGAGTTCATTTGGAACTTGAACCACTCTAAAATTCCTTGTCTATCTTTTTAATTTGCAATTTCCACCACCTAAACCTTTAAAAATCCAATTCACCCCCTCTTGGTTCATTTCGATCATTCGATCCACTCAACACCTACAAATGGGGAATAAAAAATGGGTTAGTTGGGCATTAAATGATGATTTTTGGATATTGGCCATGCAAGAAGAGTTAAATCAATTTGAGAGGAGTCAAGTTTGGACATTAGTTGATAGGCCTAGTAATAAATCTACTATAAGAAATAAATGGGTTTTTAGAAACAAACTAGATGAGAGTGGTAACATAGTGAGAAATAAGTCTAGACTTGTTGCTCAAGGTTACACTCAAGAAGAGAGAATCATTTTTGATGAAACATATACACCCATAGCTAGGATGGAAGCTATTAGGACACTTCTTGCATTTGCAGGTTATCATGAATTCAAGCCTTTTCAAATCGATGTCAAGAGTGCATTTTTAAATGGTTTTATAAATGAAGAGGTGTATGTGGAACAACCACCCGGTTTTGAAGATCCTAAATTTCCAAACCATGTTTTTAAACTTACTAAAGCTTTATATGGTTTGAAACAAGCTCCTAGAGTATGGTATGAAAAGCATTCAAGCTTTTTGATTGAAAAAGGTTTTGTTGAGTGGATCGAATGATCGAAATAAACCAAGAGGGGGGGGTGAATTGGATTTTTAAAGTTTTTGGTGGTGGAATTGCAAATTAAAAAGGTAGACAAGGAATTTTAGAGTGGTTCAAGTTCCAAATGAACTCTACATTCACTACCTTAGCTTCACTAAGGATTTGCAACAATTCCACTAATTTCTCTTCCCCTTTTCTAGACTAAGGAGGTAACCCTTACAATTTTCGGTCAAATTTTCTACCTAAAATTTGACCCAATCCTCACACAATTGAAACAAAGAATTTGTTGGCTAAACAAGTATCTCTCAATACATAAACTAGCCCAATTACAAGCACTCAACCCAATTGAAATGATAAGAATGAAAAATACAATTGGGGTTACAAGACAATAATGGGATTTAGGCACAAATGCTTGGATTTGATGTTTGGATGTTTGCTTTAGGATCAATAGTTGTTGTTGAAGCTTTTAGAGGTCCCTTTTATACATTCTCATTGAATTCTAGCCGTTGTGGTTGTTGCATTCATCAATAGAGCCGTTGGGGGTGTTATCTCCCCTCCATAAATGCAGTCTGCAACCAACCGTTTCGAAACGCCCGACCCTATTTCGAAACAGACCAAAATAGAAAGAGCCGTTGGGGTGCATTAAAGAGCTCGTATCGAAATGGTCAGACCTGTTTCGATACGCTAAGAGCCGTTTCGAAACTTGTTTCGAAACATTTTGCCACTGTCAAGGGTCGTATCGAAACGTCTTGAGCTCGTTTCGATACGCCTTAACGGTTTGTTAAAAATTAGTTAAAAACATTCAACGGTCACATTTTTCAAATCAATTTAAGAACCGTTTCGAAACACTGGATGTCGTTTCGATACGATGTCTTTTTGTTCTAAAGCCGTTTCGAAACTTGTTTCGAAACACAGGTTGGCGGTGTTGAAATCGTTTCGATACCCGTTTCGAAACATGGACTCACAGTTTCAAAACTGTTTCGAAACGCCTTAGGCCGTTTCGAAACGGTGACTCGAAAATCACTGTTTTGGCTTTAAGAACACTTAGAATATATTTGATAAACTTAGTTTTTAACTTAGGCATATTCTTTAAAACATATAGGGATGTTTGAGGACTTAAAAATTCGTTTTCACATTTTCAATTTAGTCCTTAGGTTCTTTAGTTATATCAAAATTAAAATATCGGTTTCACAATCTCCCCGTTTTGATATAACAAAACCAAAGTTAGAATTTTTAAGAGTTTTGAAAGTTTTGAATACATTCTAACTCCCCCTCAATTTAAGATAGGTTTTTAAAGTTTTAAAAGGATTTAAATTTTAAATTTAAAGTTTAAAACTTAAAAACACTTTAAACATTTAAAACGAATTTTGGCTCTTAGATTACTTCTCCCCCTTTTTGTTAGATCAAAAATAATAAACAAGGCTCAAAGAGAAGAGATAGGGTTAAAAGCAATAATCAATAAGCAATAAGCAATAAGCAACAATAATATTAATTCATAAAATTAAAATATCCAAAACATAAATCTTAAACAATAAGTTCAAAGCATAATCCCAAATAAAATCAAAAACATAGGTTCATAAAACATAATGGAAATAATAATGCAAACTTATTCCTAAAATGCATAGCTAATATGATATGTCATGAGAAACTTAGGCCTCGTCGTCACCATCATCATCCGAGGACTCATCATCGCTCTTGACTTGAGAATGACGAAACTTCATCCATTGGCCATAAAAGGTGGAGAAGGACATATCCATGGCGGAGTGTTGATTCTCAAGGGATTGGAGTCGATCCTCTACATTTTGCAAGCGTGTGTTGATAGCACCAAAGCCCGAAGCCATGTTAGTGTCCATGGAGTTGAACCGTTCGGTGAGGAAAGTCATGAGACCTTCATTGTTTGCAACTTGAGCTTGTGGTTGCGGTTCAACGGGAGGAGGAGGAGGTGCTTCCCTATCAACACGTTCCCAATGTCCATTGTTTACATAGCGTAAACCGGACTTACGGAGAGAGGACTCACCAATTTTTGACTTGCGGGGTTCCGGAGAGTCGTAGGTGCAATCAAGATTAAGCTTGCTAAAGATGTGACTTAAAATCGTTCCATAAGTGAAAGATTTCAGGGCATCGGTGTCACGAAGCTTAACATTATTGACTATCTCGGCAAATATGATCTTAACAAGATTAGAGCGCTCACCACGACGGAAACACTCAAGCCAAAAATAGTCTACTTGACGAATGTGAGAATATTTACCTCCGGAGGGGCGAAGAAACCATGAGACCATCAAATGGAGGAATCTATCGTGCGCATCCAAGGTGAGCACCGAACCGGTGTGAGAACCAAAGTGACTCTCATTCACAATTCCTTCGTCCTTAAGAGCAAACGTAGACTCCAAGAGAGGGATATCAACGACAATCCTCTTGCCCAAGATAGAAGACTCAAGGCCAACCACTTCGGTATTGTCTTCATTATTAATAAATTGAGCATTGGAGTAAAAGAGAAGTACCATGTGCTTGTAGAAAATGTCCGGGATGCTCAAAAGACCAAGGAAACTCCATTCTCTCAAACGGTCGAGGTAACGAAAAAGAAAGCGCTCGGAGTCAAGAAACTTGAGATCAATAACACGCTCACGACAAACTTCGTACTCCTTGACATAAGTGAACCGATCCCTCATCTCTTGAGTTCGAAGAGTTTTCTGAAATAGCTGAGTGAGATTAGGACGAATACTCGATTCACTTGCTTGACCGGTCTTACTCTTTTTGCTAACGTTCTCCGTAGACATCCTAAAAATATAAAGCAAGCAATTTTAAAAAAATTTAAGTGTATGCATGAGATTTCTTAATTCAATCCAATGGTAAATCCCACTTAGGTTTAAAAACAAGTTTTTAAAACAAATATACAAAACAAAACAAAAACAAAAAAAATTTAAGAGAAAAAATAGTAAAGAAAATACGAGTGAAAATTTATATATTCGAATAAAAAAATTGAAGATTTTGAAATTTTTTTACAAGATTTGAAAAACCCAAGTATAAAAACATATAAACTATACAAAATTAAAATTTTCTAACCTAAGATTCGAATATAAATTGAAGGAAAAAGAAAAAGATGAAAATATACCTTAAATTGGGATTTTGGATGAATAGAGGAAAATCCTTGCACAAGATTGTTGAAGCTTGCTTAGACTTGTGTTTAAGAGAAAAACCCCTCAAGATTTGGTGAAAAACAAAGAGGTTTAGAGGGTTTTTATAGGGAAAAATCGATTCTAGGCTTTTTAGGGTTTGGGAGAGTTTTAATTAAAGCATAACTTTATCATTAAAAGCCCTTTTTAAAGCAGTCCGCGAACCCGTTTCGGAACGGTGTCGACCGTTTCGAAACGCGGGCATGAAAGTTTGACCGATTTTTCAACTCCAGCTGACCGTTTCGATACGTGTTTGACCGTATCGAATCCCCGTTGAGTCGTATCGAAACTTGTTTCGATACACCCCTTGGCAGTAGCCAAAACGTTTCGAAACCCTTGGAGGTTGTTTCGAAACGCCCTTCTCTCAGATAGAAATTTAAAGCATCTGTATCGAAACTGGTGGACCCGTTTCGATACACCTAGGCCTAGAAGTGCAGATGAGGCTCTAAAAGTGCAGAAAAATGAATTTTTCTAAGGCCTAACTTGCATGAATGACATGAATGAGCAGGAAAAACATATGCAAACATAAACATACTCCCCCTAGCTATAGGCATGGATGAAATTAGGAGTAAAAACACATAAACATGGCATTTCACAAGATCAAGCAATTTTAAGCACAAAAGAGGTCCTAAAAGGTCAAGATAGGCTAGCTAGACCTAACTCTCTCCTAAGGGACCCAAAACGCTCTGTCTAAAGGTTTTGTAAACATGTCCGCTAATTGATTTAAGGTGTCAACATACTCTATAACCACATCTTCTTTAAGGACATGATCTCTAATGAAATAATGCCTTATTTCTATGTGTTTGGTTCTAGAGTGTTGGATGGGATTTTTTGTCAAACATATAGCACTAGTGTTGTCACATTTAAGGGGTATGGTTTCAACTTTAATACCATAATCTAAGAGTTGTTGCTTCATCCAAAGGACTTGAGCACAACAACTCCCTAAGGATATGTACCCGGCTTCGGTGGTAGATAAGGCTACACTATTTTGTTTCTTAGAGAACCAAGATATGAGCATACTACCTAGGAATTGACAAGTTCCTAAAGTAATCTTCTTATCGATTTTGCATCCCCTATAATCCGCATCCGAATAAGCATGAAAGTTGAAGGTGGAGTCTCTAGGGTACCAAAGACCTAAGCAAGGAGTATCTCTAAGGTACCTAAAGATTCTCTTAACGGCTATAAGGTGAGACTCTCTAGGACTAGCTTGAAACCTAGCACACAAGCAAACACTAAACAAGATATCCGGTATACTTGCGGTAAGGTAAAGCAATGATCCAATCATAGAACGGTAAAGCTTAGAGTCGACACACTTACCTCTTTCATCTTTGTCAAGCTTTGTAGATGAGCTCATAGGTGTGGCTTGAGGCTTTGCATTCTCCAAGCCAAACTTCTTGAGCATATCCTTTATGTACTTTGCTTGATTGATGAAGGTGCCATCCTTCTTTTGCTTGATTTGGAGTCCCAAAAAGAATGAGAGCTCCCCCATCATGCTCATTTCAAATTCACCTTGCATTAGCTTAGCAAACTCTTTGCAATGACATTCGTTAGTAGAACCAAAAATAATATCATCAACATAAATTTGTACTACTAAGATGTCATTTTTATAAAAAGTGTAGTGTCCACCTTGCATTTTTCAAAACCCTTTTCAATTAAAATGTTTGAAAGCCTTTCATACCAAGCTCTAGGAGCTTGTTTTAAACCATAAAGAGCTTTAGTGAGTTTGAAAACATGATTTGGAAATTTTGAGTCTTCAAAACCCGGTGGTTGTTCCACATACATTTTTTCATTTATAAAACCATTTAAAAACGCGCTTTTAACATCCATTTGAAAAATCTTGAAATCATGATAACATGCATATGCAAGCAACATCCTAATGGCTTCCATTCTAGCTACGGGTGCATAGGTTTCATCAAAATCTATTCCATCTTCTTGAGTGTAACCTTGTGCTACTAGTCTAGCTTTATTTCTTACAATGTTACCACTCTCATCCAGTTTGTTCCTAAAGACCCATTTAGTTCCTATGGTAGATTGATTACTAGGCCTATCAACTATGTCCAAACGTTACTTCTCTCAAATTGATTTAACTCTTCTTGCATAGCCATAATCCAAAAATCATCTTTCAATGCTTCTTTTATATTCTTAGGCTCTATGCATGAGATAAATGCAACATGATTCATTAATCTAAGAGAAGATCGAGCGGTTACCCCCTTGGATGGATCACCCAAGATTTCACCATCTTTGACATAGTTGAACTCCCTTGGGTAGCTCACTTCCTTTTCCTCAAGAGCCAAGTCCTTCAAGGCTTCAAGAGGTGGATCTTGTGTGTCCTCTTCTTTTGTTGGAATCTCATCCTCCTTTGAAGTTTGTCCTCCATCAAAGGCATTTATGATTCCTACATCATCACCATCACAAGAATCCTTCCTTGGAAGGAGGTTATCATCGAATACAACATGTATAGATTCTTCTACTACTAAAGTTCTCTTGTTAAATACTCGATAGGCTTTAGAGGTTAAAGAGTATCCTATGAAAATAGCTTCATCACTTTTTGCATCAAATTTACCTAAGTTGTCTTTTCCATTATTTAAAACAAAACACTTGCAACCAAAAGGGTGAAAATAGCTAATGTTAGGCTTTTTAGATTTTAAAATCTCATAAGGTGTTTTCTTTAAACTTGGCCTAATCATTACTCGGTTAACAATATAGCAAGCAGTGTTTGTGGCTTCTGCCCAAAAATATTTAGGTAAATTATTTTCACAAAGCATGGTTCTAGCCATTTCTTGAAAAGTTCTATTTTTCCTCTCAACTACCCCATTTTGTTGAGGAGTTCGAGGAGCCGAAAAATTGTGGCTAATACCAATTTCATTCAAAAAATCTTCAATCCCTAAATTTTGAAACTCGGTTCCATGATCACTTCTAATATGTGAAATTCTAATTTCAAGATCATTTTGAGTTAGTTTTGAAAATGTGATGAATTTTTCTAAAGCCTCATCTTTAGTACTTAAAAATAGAACCCAAGTAAATCTAGAAAAATCATCAACAAGTACAAATGCATAAGATTTACCACCCAAGATCATAGTCCTAATTGGCCCAAATAAATCCATATGAATAAGTTGTAAACATGTACTTGTAGAAACATCATTAATGGACTTAAAGGATGACTTATGTTGTTTACCCTTAGAGCATGCATCACAAATTTTATCGTTTGAGAACATAATCTTGGGTAAACCTCTAACTAGATCAAGAGAAACTAGTTTTTCTAAAACACTAATGCTAGCATGTCCTAGTTTCCTATGCCACAACCATGCATCATTTTCATTTTGAGCTACCAAACATGCATGAGATGTATGTATGTCATCTAGATGCACCATGTATATGTTACCTATGCGATGACCTATGAGCATAATATTATTAGATTTAATGTCAACAATTTTGCACCCATTTTTATCAAATAAAACATTAAATCCTTTATCACACAATTGACTTATGCTGAACAAGTTGTGTTTAAGACCATCGACATACAAGACATTTTCAATAAGAATAGTAGAGTGATTACCTATGGAGCCAATACCTTTAATGTGGCCTTTAGAGTTGTCACCAAATGTCACCACTCCTCCACTTTTTGGCTTTAGATCCATGAATCTACTCTTGTCTCCGGTCATATGCCTCGAGCATCCACTATCAAGGTACCATGAGTTTTGACTTTGTGTTTTGGCCTTATAACAATGCCCTCTACAAACAAAGATATTAAGCTTATGTTTTTGGTACCCAAATCATTTTGGGTCCACGAGTGTTAGCTCCCATTAACTTGGTTCCCTTAGGAATCCAAGGTGACATAGCAACAATATTATTAGATTTTACAAGTTCCTTAGGAACCCATACACTTCTAATCCTTTTAGTTCTACTATGTCTAGGAAGACTACCTTGTTTGTAGTTATTAGTCCTTTTCTTAAGTTGGTTTGTTTTAGAAGATTCACCTATTTCATGCTTCACACTACCAACATTTTTAAAGGACTCATTGAGCTTGTTAAGCTCATCTAACACCTTTTGGTGTTCACTATTACATTGAGATAAAAGATTATTAAGGTCAACATTTTCATCTTGGAAGAATTTTAGCTCATCTTTCAACCCTAAAATCTTTTTCTCAAATTTTAAATTAGCTTGAGAAAGTGAGTCATTTTTATCATTTAATTCCAAAATAATTTTCTTATTCCTAATGACCGACTCCTTGTATTTCTCAACTAATTCATCATAGACCTCTTGCAACTCATCATATGCATCATTTAATTCATCATATGTAAAATCAAAAGATGATGAGTTAGAGGTTACCATAGAGGAATCTTCCTCAAGTGCCATGAGGCAAAGGTTGGCCACTTCTTGTTCGTCATCCTCCGATGACTCCTCATCACTCCAAGTAGCAAGATTGGCTTTGAGCTTCTTCTTCTTCTCAAAGCCCTTCTTCTTGAGTTGAGGGCACTCCAAACGTATGTGGTCGGGTTTATTGCACTCGAAGCAAATGATTTGATCCCTTGCTTCTTCTTTGTTTTTACCTTTGAAGTCCATCTTCCTTTGAAATTTTCTTCCCCGGTTGGACCTCATAAAGCGTGAGAATCGTTTGGCTATCATAGCCAATTCTTCTAGCTCATCCTCCTCACTAGAAGAGCTCTCCTCAAGTAATGAAGCTTTGAGAGCTATTCCCATCTTCTTCTTCTTTTCAACCTCTAGCTTTTCTACTCTCTTCTCTTCCTTCTTCTTCTCTTCTTCCCTTCCTTGCTTCATAATCTCATGAGTAAGGAGAGAACCCACTAGCTCATCAAGCTTTAAAGTCTTCAAATTTTTAGTTTCTATGATGGCGGTTCTCTTCCCATCCCAAGACTCGGGAAGTGAGTAGAGTAGCTTCTGGACAAGCTTGTCTTCCGGTATTATCTCTCCAAATCCTTTGAGCCCATTGACTATGGTGGAGAAACGATCAAACATCTTGGACACCATCTCATCGGGCTCCATCTTGAAATTTTCAAAACTAAGACTGATGATTCCAATCTTAGTTTCCTTGACATCATTGGTTCCCTCATAGGTAGTCTCAAGGGTATCCCACACTTCTTTGGCACTCTCAATGGATGATACTTTGGAGTAGATGTCCGGACCGAAAGAACAAAAAAGCATGTGGAGAGCTTTGTCATTTATTTGGATCTTCTTCCTTTCTTCTTCACTCATCTCCACCTTTTCCTTCAAAACCATCTTCCCTTCACTATCTTGCTTCAATGGAATGTAAGGGCCATCTTCAATCACATCCCAAACCAAGTAGTCATTGGACTTGATGAAGAGACGCATTCTATTCTTCCAAAACGGATAGTTGTCACCATTGAAGAAGGGTGGTTTTGTAGTGGATTGAGACTCATACATGCTCGAACCGGAGGTAGAAGCCATCTCTTGATTTTTGGATGATCACATTCTTCCTAGGAACTCCTCTTGTGGTTGTTAATCCTCAAAGAGGTAGGCTCTGATACCAATTGTTGAGTGGATCGAAATGAACCAAGAGGGGGTGAATTGGATTTTTAAAGTTCTTGGTGGTGGAAATTGCAAATTAAAAAGGTAGGCAAGGAATTTTAGAGTGGTTCAAGTTCCAAATGAACTCTACATCCACTACCTTAGCTTCACTAAGGATTTGCAACAATTCCACTAATTGCTCTTCCCCTTTTCTAGGCTAAGAAGGTAACCCTTACAATTTTCGGTCAAATTTTCTACCCAAAATTTGACCCAATCCTCACACAATTGAAACAAAGAATTTGTTGGCTAAACAAGTATCTCTCAATACATAAACTAGCCCAATTACAAGCACTCAACCCAGTTGAAATGATAAGAATGAAAAATACAATTGAGGTTACAAGACAATAATGGGATTTAGGCACAAATGCTTGGATTTGATGTTTGGATGTTTGCTTTAGGATCAATAGTTGTTGCTGAAGCTTTTAGAGGTCTCTTTTATACCTTCTCATTGAATTCTAGCCGTTGTGGTTGTTGCATTCATCAATAGAGTCGTTGGGGGTGTTATCTCCCCTCCATAAATTCAGTCTGCAACCAACCGTTTCGAAACGCCCGACCCTGTTTCGAAACAGACCAAAATAGAAAGAGTCGTTGGGGTGCATTAAAGAGCCCGTATCGAAATGGTCAGACCTGTTTCGATACGCTAATAGTTGTTTCGAAACTTGTTTCGAAACATTTTGCCACTGTCAAGGGTCGTATCGAAACGTCTTGAGCTCGTTTCGATACGCCTTAACGGTTTGTTAAAAATCAGTTAAAAACATTCAACGGTCACATTTTTCAAATCAATTTAAGAACCGTTTCGAAACACTGGATGTCGTTTCGATACGATGTCTTTTTGTTCTAAAGCCATTTCGAAACTTGTTTCGAAACACAGGTTGGCAGTGTTGAAATCGTTTCGATACCCGTTTCGAAACATGGACTCACAGTTTCAAAACTGTTTCGAAACGCCTTAGGCCGTTTCGAAACGGTGACTCGAAAATCACTGTTTTGGCTTTAAGAACACTTAGAAAATATTTGATAAACTTAGTTTTTAACTTAGGCATATTCTTTAAAATATATAGGGATGTTTGAGGACTTAAAAATTCGTTTTCACATTTTCAATTTAGTCCTTATGTTCTTTAGTTATATCAAAATTAAAATATCGGTTTCACAGGATTTGAAAAAGGAAAGGTGGACACTACACTTTTTATTAAAAGAAATGGCAAAGACATATTAGTAGTTCAAATTTACGTTGATGATATTATTTTTGGTTCTACTAATTAGTTGTTTTGCCAAAAGTTTGCTAAGCTAATGCAAGGTGAGTTTTAGATGAGCATGATGAGGGAGCTCTCATTCTCCTTGGGACTCCAAATCAAACAAAGGAAGGACGATACCTTCATTAATCAAGCTAAATACATCAAGGACATGCTCAAGAAGTTTGTCTTGGAGAATGTGAAACCTCAAGACACTCCAACGAGCTCGTCTACCAAGCTTGACAACGATGAAGGAGGTAAGTGTGTTGATTTAAAGCTTTATCGTTCTATGATTGGCTTTTTGCTTTTCCTTACCACAAGTAGATCCGATATTATATTTAGTGTTTGCTTGTGCGCTAGGTTTCAAGCTAGTCCTATAGAATCACACCTTATAGCCGTTAATAGAATCTATAGATACCTTAGAGATACACCTTGTTTAGACCTTTGGTATACTAGAGATTCCTCCTTGGATTTGCATGCTTTCTCAGATGTGGACTATGAGGGATGTAAGATAGAGAGAAAAAGTACCTCTAGAACATGTCAATTCTTAAGTAGTATGCTCATATCTTTGTTCTCTAAGAAACAAAATAGTGTAGCCTTATCTACCATCGAAGCAGAATATATATCGACCGAAAGTTTTTATGCTCAAGTACTTTGGATGAAGCAAGAACTTTTAGATTATAGAGTTGATGTAGGTACCATACCCCTTAATTGTGACAATACTAGTGCCATATGTCTCACTAAGAATCTCATCCACCATTCTAGAACCAAACACATAGAAATAAGACATCATTTCATTAGGGATCATATCTTGAAAATGTAGTTCTAGAGTATGTTGACACATTGAATCAATTAGCGGACATCTTTACCAAACCTCTAGAGAAAGAGAGTTTTGGAATCTTAGGAGAGAGTTAGGTCTAACAAGCCTTTCTTGACCCTTTAGAACCTCTTAAGTTCAAAAACTTGCTTGAATTTGATTAATGTGTGTGCTTATGTGTTTTTGCTCCTATATGCATCTATGCTTGTTGCTAGGGGGAGTATGTATATGTTTTAGTCTATACATGTTGTTCATATGCCATATACATGCATTTAGATTCGATTAAAGTTGAACCTTTGAGCTCCTTGTTGCCGAAAATGCATTTTCTAGCAATAGGGTATCGATACGGCCCTTCGTGTATCGATACGGGTTCAAGAACGCGCTTCGGAACATGCAATCCTGTACTGCTACGGTCACATGTTTCGGTACATCTAAAAAATGTACCGACACGTTGTTCTAATACGCCATGTGGCGTTTCGGTACGCGTAGCCGCTAGAGTGTTTAAATGAGCATTAAAGACCAAATTTAACTTTAAATCAAACACCTCTCTTTTCTCTCAAACCCTAGCCTATTTTCCCCTATAAAATCCCCTCAAATCTTTTAGTTTTCACACAATTCTTTGAGAGTTTTTGTTTTTCAAATCAAGACTAAGCAATATCATTAAGTGTGGTGCATCATCATCCCTTCATTCGTCCATAATCTCATATTCAAGGTATAAACCCTTTTTCTTTTTCCTTTTAATTTTGTTGTGATTTAAATACTGTTTTTAATCAAAATTTATGTTTTTAGTATGCATATATTATGAGTTTCAATAATTTTGTAAAAACTTTTTCAAAACTAAATTTTCTTGATTCGAATATAAAATTATATCGTATATTTTTCTAAACTGTTTTTCAAAATTCTTTTTACCAAAAATTATTTTTATACTTGTTTATATTTCTAAACTATATTGTATATATTTTCTCTCTAAATATCTTTATCATTGGATTAGTTATTTGGATCGAATGTGATGATTTATGCATACATGTGTTTTTGGTTTGATTTTAATTTCAGGATTTTTATATGGCACCTAAAAAGTGACCAAGAATTAGTGAGGTTGGAGAATCCTCCGAGAATGATGGTACGAAACCAAACCTCACCCTTATCATCCAAAAGTGTTTTCAATCACCCACCAGAATGGCTCACTACAAGCAATACCAAAACTATAAGATCTGTCGTGAGCGTGTTACCCCTATCCCTTTTCTTAATTCCGAGCGTTTTAAATTTAAATACATTGGTTTATTGCATCAGTGGAAATTTATGTCCTTTTTAAGTATACCCGGTGTTTTGTACTGTAGCCTTGTTATCATCTTTTATGCCAATTCTCGGTGTATCTATAGTCCCGACCGAACCGAGGTTATAGCCATAGAATCCTATCTCATGGGGAAAAAGTTTAGGATTGACCAAACCGTTTTAACCAATGTTTTCAGGTTTGAAAATGTGGGGATAGATGATGAAAACTCCTTAGGCCATGTCCTTAGCGGCTCCGTAACCGTCCTTGATGCCCATGATCGCATCCTTCACCTCATGATCACTTGGTGGTTCCATCCATCTAGTGGCAAGTTCTCTACAATCCGTCAAGTCGATGATTTTTGGTTCCGATGCTTTCGTGAGGAGAAGCGCCCAAATTCAGCTCAAATCATGTTCGCGAAGATTGTCTACCCCGTGCAACATCGCCACACCACCCTTGTCTCATCCTTCACATATGGTACTGCTTTGAGCTACTTGTTCTGGAAGTTGGAGATTGATTACTCGAAAGACTATGCTAAGCCCTTCACTGATCCTATCGACGAGAGTTCCTTAGATCGTGCAAAGTTTCATTATATTAATGGAGATTGGGTCTGTCTTGAAGCACCTCCTCAAAATGTGGAAGCCGATCCGGTGGCCCCTCAAGAAGTTCCTCAAGCTTCAGTGGCCCAACCTTCTATGGATGCTCTCATGGCTTATCTTAATGAGCAATTTACATCCTTGGGCACCAACATTGTGTCTTTGGATACTTCCATGTCTTCCGAGTTTACCGCCATCGACACTCGATTCACTTTCTTAAGGAAAGGATGACCACCATTGAGAATCGAGTTACTTCTATTGAGACTCAACAAACTTAATGAACGTCTCTCTTACCGCTTTTCAAGGTGCATTGCTCCAATCTCAATCAAGACACTCCAATGATGAAGGTGAAGAGGATGACGACGATGTAAACGAGTCTTAAGCTCATGCATCTCATATCATATCATATTAGGATTTCAATTTTTATGCACCTATGTTATTTGATTTTGAACCTATGCTTTAATTTATGTTTTTAGGATTTGAGTTTGGATTTTATGTTTGCTTTGAATTGTTATGCTTTAAGCTTTTAATGAAGTTTATGTTGTTTTCTTAATCTTGCTTATATTATCTTACTTTTATAATTGATTTTGATCTAACAAAAAAGGGGAGAAGAGTATAAGCTAAAATTATAAAAAAACCTAGCTTAAACTAAAGGGGAGTACTTAAAATTTTACTATGGTTTTGTTACATCAAAAAGGGGGAGATTGTAAAACCTTTGTTTGATTTTGATATAACAAATATTTTAAGGATCAATTTGCAAAGTAAATAAATTTTTTAGTACTTGAAAGTCTCACTATTGACAAGGATTATAAGCCTAAATTATTTCCAAGTCAAAACTTAAACCCCACAAATTTTTCTAAGTGTTTTCATAGCCAAACTTTACAAAATCGCCCAAGCGTATCGATACGCCCTATAGCCTTTCGATACGGATTTTGGCTACTTGAATTTTTATTGAGCACATCGTTTTGATACGGCTTACCCCGTTTCAATACGGTGTTTCGATACGGGCTTGTCCGTTTCGATACGACCTTCAAACTAGGTTTTAAACAAATGAGCTTCGGTACAAGTCTTAAGTGTATCGATCCTCAGTTTCGGTACAACACGTCAGCATACCGATACGAGGTCTTAAGATTTTTAAAATCTTTGCAATAAATTTTTCGACCGTTGAGTGTCAGTTAAAGCTTCAAATTTTAGTTATATCGTACCGATACATGTGACGTCTGTTTCGATATGCTTTTGTAAAAACAAGCTTTATGTATCGATACGCCCTTGAAGCGTACCGATACCTTTTTCTTAAGACTTTTTTTATCAGATTCTAGTGAGCAAAAATCGTACTGATACGTTCCAGACGATTCGATACGACCCGTATTTTATACTAAGGCTGGTTTGATACGTACTTCCCGCGTATCGATACGCCCTCTTTATTACCTGCAACGACTCTTTCTGTTTTGAGATAGGTATCGATACGAGTACCTCGTGTACCGATACGGTAGGTTGTAGAAGTGCATTTATGGTGGGAGAAAGAGAGCTCAACGGCTCTATCGATGATGCCAACCATTCAAATGGCTAGAATTCAATGATAAGGTATAAAAGCAAGCATAAAAAACTACAACAACAACTATTCATCAAGTCAAGCACAATTAAGCAAAAAATCAATCTCTTTGAGCCTTTTAGAGTTAAACCCTTACACCCAACTTGTAATTCATTTGTAATCTTTCATTTCAAGTTTGGGGAGTGTGCTATTGTAATTGGGAAAATATTTTACATATTGAGAGGTTTATTTCAATTTGCCAACTTCTTTTTGTAAAATAGTGATTTCGATCAAGCTTTAGGTAGAAAGCTTTGATCTTTGTAACGGTTTCTTCCTAATCCTAGAAAAGGGGAAGAATTCAGTAGTGAATTGGTTGATATCCTTAGTGGGAGCTAAGGTAGTGAATGTAGAGCTTGTTAGAAGCTTTAACCACTCTAAATTTCTTTGTCTTCAATTTTTATCTTACCATTTTGCTCCGTTTCATTTTAAAAAGTCAATTCACCCCTCTTTGCTAGTTCGACATTGTTTGATCATCTTAACATTTGCGAACGCTAAACAAATGAACATGAACACCTTTAAAAATAAGTAAATGGAAATAAACACGATATTAAAAATTTAAATGAACATGAACCAAACATGAACACCTTCAAAAATAAATAAACGAACATGAACCAAACATGAACACCTTGAAAATAAATAAAAGAACACGGACATAGCCTTGTTCGTTCAAACTTGATCCCTAAAATGGTTAAATTGTGATTAAATCCCTAAAATTGAAGATGCATAGAAAAGTGAATATAGGATGGAAAATGTCATCTTTTCCAAAAACCTCCCAAAATATTGATTTGTTCATTGCATTAGTTTTTAGAGGTTTTGAGCTCATTAGAATGGTGATTAAAAGGGGAAGAATAAGCTTAGTGTTTTAAAATAAGGGGCAAGGCTTGAGAAATATTGAGTCTTGGGTTAAGGTTTAGTGTTTGGCAATGGAGGGAGAACAAAGGGGATAGAGGGGCAGAGAGGAACTTTTCTACCCAAATACCCCAACAATCACATATAAAAATAAAATATTTCAGTTAACTTTCTTACCATGGAGAAATTTCATTCCGAACCCCTCAATTTGGTAGGATAAAGCACAAACGCCCCCATGCCATTCAAATGGACTTAAAGCTCAACCAAAACAAAGTCTATTCTTAGCCCAATGAGTCCATCATTCATTGAAATTAGGCCGACTAATGCTCGGGGTCATTCATTCGCTATGCCTATGAAAATTTCGGTTGTTATATCGATTGTAATTAAAATTTTGTTTTGATATTTTTAATATTTTTATGCAATAATTTCCAAAAAGTATTTTTTTCATTTTTTAAATTATATGAAAAATCATCATCTATTTTTGAAATTTAAAAATATTTTTTAAAATTATAATTTTGTGAATTTTTTAAATAAAAAAATTCATGAAATTCATAAAATTTATTTGGTCAAAACACGAGAAATACTTAATGAAAACGTTTCCAATATCAATACCATATACTTATATTCAAGGATCAAATATTGATAGGAGCAGTAGTCTATTAAATTTTTAAACCTAAACATTTTAAGGACAAATATGTTATTTAACTAATATTTAAACTAAAAAGAACTTAAAATGTCACCATTCTAAAAATTTTAGAAAGGCAATGACACGTCCCACATTACATATAGTTTCTGTCTCTACTTATATTAAAAGAGTAAAAATAATAGATAAAAAATATATTAAGCAATAACATTGAAAATATAGTTGATCGAATATATATATTGTAAAATTTAAATCCCAACTTATAAACAAGCTTTCAAAATTGAATCTATTTATCATATGCAATAAGTTTGAATATTATTATTTAAATTCCAATTAACTAAAATATTTGTCTGATATCCAAATCATAAATTATAGAGGTGTAACAAAATTGTTTAGATAATTTTTAAAAGTAAAGTGGACAATTGCTCATGATATTCAAATAATGGATATTTGAGAATTAATATATAAATGTTATGAATATTTATATGTGTTGATGTTTATTATAATAAGAATTTTATTAAGGAGATTTGACTTATTTTATCATTAGGAATATTATCTAAATTAATTAGAGTTTAATGTATTATGTATTTCTTATGCTTATAAATAGATGATTTATTGAAGGCATTATACACAAGTTTATTTTTTAGAATAATACAAATCTCCCTCTTTCTCTTATCTCTTTGTTCATTTATTATTGTTCGTTGTTCTTCGTTATTTTATTTACAACATTTTATCAGCACGAGTTCGCTCGAAAGATTTCGGTGCTCTTCATTCGAGTCCAAAAGAAATTACCGGAAAAAATTTGATTCTACGTTAAACTTTTTTAGTTATTGATAGTCTTTCGCTTTAATTTTTTTAAATCATAAAAACATGTTTGATTATATTTGAGCAATGTACAAAGATGAATTTGTGGCTTCTAGCAAATCAAAGGATGAATTGACAGAGATTGAGAGACCATGTTCGGTATAAGTTATATAATTTTAAATTATTGTCTTTATTGATCTACCTTTGACATATTTGAACCAAAAACAATAACCGGTACATATTAGTATAAATTAAAAAGAGAAATATTAAATTAAAAGTAAAAGAAAACACGTCTGCGCGTGCGCTTAATTTTTTCATGGAAAGGGATAATCTTGCATACGGTTCTTTCATGTTTCTATTTTATTTAGTGTAGTCCACACTTACTTTAAATTCGATTTTAACCATGGACAATTGGTGTTTTCTATTAAAATTGTGTGTGAACATCCTTGATGTAAATTTATTGAGATTTCCCTATATATTTAGTTTGTAATTAAAAATCAATATTTGTTTTTGATATTTATTAATAAATATTGATATTTTTAACCGTGTTTTGAGTTTTACATGATATAATAGTTTGGAAAGAGACGAGATTATTATGAGAAGCTACCTTGGTCATTTTCTATGCCTCCATTGTCCTCGAGAAGAAAATAAATATCGATAAATTTTGATTTTATTTTTATTCTTTAAATTATGATTTTGAATTGCGATAAATCATGGTGATTTTGCTCGAAAGCAATAATTCTCATGTGTCGAAAAACTATATTATTTCTCCCAAGTTCAAGTAACGAAAATTCGTATTGATCCAAAAAGTTTTATGGGAGGCATTCCCTGAAGTGAATGCAAGCATGATGTTTATTCCATGCGATTATTGGATCTGTTTCATCCCCTAAAGTAAATGCAAACATGATAAATCACTAATTCCTAAGTGAATGTGAGATTATATTGTGGAAAGAATAAAAGCCACCTTAGAAGTTGTGGTCGAGGCCTTGAATATAGACATGGAAAATATGATCATTTTTTAAAAAAAAACTTCTACCACCGGTAATGAGGTTATAAGGATGAAAAGAGTGATAAATATCATTCTAAGGAAGTGAAATACTTTTTACCAATGTGATGTTATAAACCATTGGTCTCGTACTTATCGTACGATGAAAAAAATCAACAATCATTGAATGATAAAGGAAAGAAAATAAAAGTTTTGTTTGCGAAAATGACGAAGATGATACTGGTCCAACTCATTTGGACGTTGTTGGTCCAACTCATTTTGACATCGTTGATTTCCTTATAACCCTTGAAAGAAATAAATCATCTTATAATTATTCTCATAACTTTGAAGAGAATTATTTATCTTTTTTATTTACTTTTCTTTTTATTTATTTTGTTTTATATTTATTTACTTTACTCTTTAAATATTAATTTAACGCCTAAAGTATATTCTTTAATTAGTTAATATGTTCTCTATTCTGTTAGTTTAATCCAAATATATTGGCTGGACATTTCGTTCTGCGGGGCTATTGGTCTCAAAGGAGGTTTCTAAAGGAACTTACGAACTGGTTTAACAATACTGCGCACAAGGATTAAATCTTTGTTCTATGTTGGTTTGTATATATATATATATATATATATATATTATGACATTTATTTATTTTATTTCACATGATTACTTATCAGATACAATCTATAGTGACAATTTATGCTTAGCAGAAGCATAAGATATATTTTCCCATTTAAATGCAAGGGATAATGTTAGTACTATATCTCAAACTACTGAAAATATTTATGCTCCGGAAGAGCAATAAGTTCTTAAGAGAAATCACATTATGAAAAGCGCAAAATTGCGAATATTGTAATAATTACCGTTGACGGTAATAATATCGTCACCACTAGAAGTGAAAATTTTAAGAAGAGCAATATGAGTTCGTAAAATAATCTTTCAAAAATTATAGATAACATATATTATCAATTGACATTTGAAATAAGTCAATGTGGATATAAGTTCTGGTAGCCAAAAGTCAGTTGAAAGCTCTAGAAAAGTTATATATTGCTACCAAAAGAATAATTTTCATTGAAAGCTCATGAAGAGCTAAATATATTCCTATTCAAAGGGACAATTTTTGGTGGACAATGCATTATCAAGTTTCAAAGAAACTTGTATTTCAAAATTTGTACCACACATGTACAAGTGATATTAAATCACATGTTTTGGTAAACAGAAGTTTACAAATTGAGGAATATATATATAAACACATGTATATATAGTTGGCGTGATCGGTTAGACCATCCTGATCAATAATGATGCGAAAGCTATTGAAATTTATATGCACATTTATTAAAAGAACATGAAGTACTTGTGGTGCTTGTTCTCAAAGGAATTGATTAAATTCCACTTACTAAAAGTGCACAAAGTTCTCGTGTTACTTGTTCTCAAATGAAATGATTAAGATCCCACTTACCAAAAGAACTTGAAGTTCTTGTACTAAAGTTGAGACTGTATGTCTTGCATATCTGAGTGAAATATGGGCCCATTTATCCACAAATGTGGAAAGTTTTATATGATTTTAGTAGATGCATCTACATTGTTTTATCAACTTACAAACATAAGTTTGTGAGATTGAGTATAAAAGGATTCAGATTATGCACCTAGACTATTTGTCTTGCAAAAGCTAGTGAGTTTATATTTTAGGCTATATCAGTTGTTACAAAGCCTATTGATTATGAAAAATACGATTTAGCAAAATTTTAATTGTATGCCTCCTCTTTAATAGCTAAACTATGAGAACAAAATAGTTATTATTTATATGGTATTTCTATATAGCGGCACTTATACGCATCAAGCCAACGAGTTATAATAAACTCCCCGTTATGATTGGTTTTTGATCAAAAGCCATATGTTTCCCATTTTATAATTTTTGAATGTGCGATATATTGTTGAATTGCTCCACCACAATGCACAAAATCGTTAAATAAAAAGGGTTGCAAATATATATATTGAGTATAGGTCTCCTTTTATGTTTAGATTCTTAAAAATTAATTAGAAAATTATTTATGACATGATTTTTCTCAACAACAGGGGGAGATAATAATCAGCTAGATAAAGGAAAATGAATTATCGTTATCTAGATCCTCGTATATGAACCAGAAGTTCATAAGATAATTCATGTTATTACATGTCAACTATCATACATATTAACTGACCCAATGAATGTAACTAAGTCTCATATACCAGCTGAAATGCTCTAAATTTGAATCATATGTTAGAGCGAACGGATGTAAATCATGCATGAAGCATGAAAATTGGTTCTAATGATCAAATTTCTCGTAAATGGAAAATAGTATGAGATGGTCATATATTGGAGGTGGGTGCTCCTGAAGAGACCCAAGGCATACTAATAATAAAACTCTAGAAGAGTTTCAGGTACCTAAAATAAATATTGAAATCTTGAAGAGATATCGATGTGTTATTTCAGTACTAGAATGAAACCAGAAAATTTAAAAGTTGTCGACAACGATTTTACAAACAATTTTACATAGAAAACTTCTATAGGAGTAAAGAAAGAAAATGAGGATCTTGTATAGAAATCTATAGATATTGAAATGATTTCTCAATATAGAAAGACGCTTTGAACTTCCAAAAGAGAAGTATTTGGACCAACAGTCCAAACACCTAATGATGTAATGCAAGGGAGACACAAATAAGTAGTCGTAAATATGACTTGAATTATGATTTATGAAAAATTTAATTACTTTATGGTAGATGCAATTACTTTGGCAGTTATGAAATATTTTATGTGCGTCTAATCATTTTTGGGATCCCTATAAAAGGAAAGTTATCCTTGACGGATTTAAAATGCTAGAAGCATTTGGAAATTTCTGAGAAAAATTATTTAGATATATACCCTTGAATATTTCTATTTTGGCGCATTTGGTATAATTGCCTTAGTGGGTACTAATTGAGGAAATACTATAAGAATGATCATATTTCCTTATCTATTTTATAAAGGAGTTTCGATCAAGATTCATTATATTATTAAAACTCCTGAAGAGTTTCAAATTGGAAATTCATGAAAAGCTTTCAAAGTGTTTAATGAAAGTATTTGAGAAAAAAAATCTTGAGATGAGGTTTTGTCTCAACCTAAAGATCGAGCACTTAAATATGAGTTTTTGTCTATGAATGGACACATGCTGAAAGAATCTTAACGAGATTCAATATGAACAAAGCATATCCATTGAGTACCCCAACAATTGTAAGATTGTTGGATGTGAATAAATATAACTATATCTTTTCTTGGTCTTGAAGCATCATATCTTAATTGGTCCAGAAGCACCAGATTTTAGTTGCTCTATAAAATAATATCTTGGTGCAACAAGATCATTTGAAATCTTTAAACTTGATATATCTTCAAATCATGTAATTGTTATACACAAGACAAGCCAAGAATGTGTTTGGCTAAGACCATTGACCCTTCATATCCAGAAGATATGTGATTTACTTTCAGAAGATATGATGCAAAACTATCTTGTGTAGAGATAATGCAAGATGTATATCTCAATAGAAAGGTGAATACATCAAAGATGACAAAATGGAGCATATTACTCCAAAATTGCATCCCTCGCGATCTTTAGAAAAATAGTATTCAAGATTGAATTATAAAGATTCAAAGATCTTATGTGATGTTTTCATGAAGTGGAGTAAATACACGTTGCACTCTTTTCCCTTAACCGAGGTTTTGTCCCAATGAGTTTTCCTGGTAAGGTTTTTAATAAGGCAACATATTATGCGTATCAAAGATGTGTGTACTCTTTTTCCTTCACTAAAGAATTTTTCCCATTGGATTTTTATCTTAGTAAGGTTTTAACGAGGCATATTATCTTCATAGGCATCCAATGGGGAGTGTTATGAATATTTATCTATGTGGATGTCTATCATGATAAGAACTTTATCAAAGAGATTTGACTTACTTTATCATTAGGAATATTATCTACATTAATTAGAGTTTAATGTTTCATGTAGTTCTTATGCCTATAAATAGATGATCTATTGAAGGCATTGTACACAAGTCTATTTTTGAGAATAATAAAAATCTCCCTATTTATCTCATCTCTTTATTCTTTTATTCTTGTTCGTTGTTCTTCATTATTTTATTTACAACAATAAATTCTCTATATATTGTAATTAGAATATTTGAATTCTTGTCAATAATCTCTAGAGCATATGGTTAAAAGCTCTCAGTTCATACCCTTCCTTCTGTTATAGGTTGTGGGTTCAATACCCATTAGGAACAAATTTCTGTTGTCCCCTCGCTTAAGTAGGAATTGTTCAAAAAAAGATCAACCTGAATTCACAATAACTTTAATCACTAAGCCAAGTCTTTAGTCTAGTTAAGGGTTTACAACTCCTTTTTATTAAAGATTATGCTTTGGGTGAAAATTAAAGAAAGTAAAAATGTGATGGAGGGGAGATCTGGTTGATGATGTTGGCAATGCAGTAGTCTGAACATGGAAATAGATGGGGAATGGTCAAATCCTATAATACGAGGACAGAACGAATTCATGAAGTTGTCATCCTCAGATTCTAATCTTAGTAGCATCAACTCTCATAAGCAACTTCTCATTGGGCCATTATTCTCTTCCTAAAAAATATGTCTAATAGGATGTACAACACTACGACTTATATATCTCAAGACCTCCATTTTTTCCGATGTGAGATTAATGTCCCCGCCTCTTTTCAGGCGTGATATTCTCCCCCACTCAACCTCATGACGCCCTCGTCACGAGTCATGTAACACCTCGAGTTTAGGGTCTGAGAGTTCGGATCGGGACCCAGGAAAAGTTTGTAAATCGAGTTTTGGGGTTCGGATTGTCTTTAAAGGAAAATGGTTTCATAAAAGAGTTTTAAAAATTAAATTGAGTTTTTAAGGATAAATACAAATAAAATAAGGCAAGAAAGGAGTTTTTTAAAAAGAGAGTTTTAAGATAAAAGAGAAATAAAATAGTATATTTCAAAAAGAAAAAAAGGATATCCACTTTCTTCTTCCCTTCCCTTTTCCCCCTTTTCACGTTAAATTTTATTCTAAGTCTAGCCACCATCCGTTTTCACCAATCTCCACCATTTTTAAGGTTTCAAGGAGGTAAACAACTTGAATTTCACTCTTCTCTTCATTTAAATCTTGCTTGTAACATTTCCTTTCCAAAAACTTGGCCATTTCTCAAATTCCCTCATTTTGGGTAAAATGGGTTTTTGAAGGGTTTAAGCAAATTTTGTTAAAATAGTGATTTGGGTGAGTTATAAACCATATTTTGAGTATGAAATAATGTTAAGATGATGGGTTTATCAAGAAATCCCGAAATGGAATAAATGGGTAAATTTTGAGTTAAGGAAATATGGGTTTATGGGTTGTTTATGGTTGGAAATGGTTCCTAAGGGGTTTGTGGATGTATGTTGATGATTTTGATGCTTTCGGGTATGTTTTGGATGTTAAACTGATGAAGTTATGGCTGATTTTTGGTTAGGGTGGAAATGAGAATGATTTTGGTTAGTTTCGGGTAGGAATCGGAAATGGTTGTTGTCGAATTGTGATAGGGTTGATTTCAGTGGGTTTGATTGTTGAAAAGTGTGTTAACTCCTTGTTTTGATTTGGGTAGAAGCTGCAGATAAAGATTTAGATACTTCGGACGTGATACTCGATGTTGTGGAGGCTTGAAATCGGTGTTTCGGCTATCGTTTGGGTTTTACCGGTGAGTGGAAATGTTTTGAGAGTTTAGGTTGAGCTTGAAAGGCCAACCTAAGCTCGAGAGTAAGTATTAAATGTTTACGTTTTACTTTTCCAGAATTCTATGCTTCAATCTTGTTATGCATTGTTGATATGTTATGCTGGATTACATGATGTTTATGTATTGGCAAATATGAGAGTCTTACCGGGTATAATTGGTCGACCATAGGGTTAGAGTGCACTAGTAAAATTCGCGCGTGGCCCTAGTGATGTAAGATGCCATTAGGGAGGAGTACGGTGATGTAAGATGCCACCGGAAGCTTTATTATTATTAGACCTCGGTGATGTAAGATGCCATCATGAGTCTTGTTGTCCTTATAGATTCGGTGATGTGTGATGCCATCGAATCCAATCCGCGTTTCTGAGTAATGTAACCATAGTTGCCAATATACTCCTTGTGCTAAAAGATTGAATGTTATCAGGTTGGTGGTTGAGAGTTATGCTATGTTTTTATGTGTTGATGCATTGCTTGATGTAAGATGCCAAGCATATGTAGGATTGTTGATAAACATGTTGACGAATTGTCATGCTTGTGGAATTTCGTTTTTAGTTTTGTTTTCAACTCAAAATGGTTTTATTAAAACTGCATTGTTGTTGTTGTGGTTTTGAGCACCACTCACTAAGCTCTTATGCTTACGCGCTCCTTTCCAACAATGCAGATCGTTAGTGATCCGGGAAGCAAAGGAAGGCGAGGGAAAGGCTCCGGTGATCGTAGCTTAAGCTCAAGTATGAATTTTAAGTTGTAATAATAATTTAGCAATGGGAATACTTGGACTTGTGGTTAGGGAGGTTGATGTAAACTCCCATGAGTTTGATCATGTTGCTACATGTTTTGAATGTTGAAACCATGCTATGTTGAGGCTTGCTTTGGCTTTTGGTTAAATGCCTTGTGTTTTGGCTTGTTGGTGTTTTGAGTTAAAGTGTTCTTATGAGTTTTTTAAATTTGAGATCCATGCTTGTGTGTGTGCATGATTAAAACTTGTTTTTAGGGTGTTTTGCCTCTAGATGGGTTGCTCATTATGTTGCTTTGTGGTTTGTGCTCTTTCGGGGTAAGTTTGGGAACATTTGGGGAATGCCAAAATGCCTTTTCGGGCCAATTTGTGCCCAGGTGTTTCGAAACATCTGGTGTTATTTCGGAACGCCCAAGCCTGCAGGACCCCTGTTTCGAAACGGGTTTCGAAACATTTTGCCTCTGGAGACCATCATTTCGATACAATGGGAGTCGTTTCGGAACGACCTTATTTTGCTTTTTGCCGAGAGCCCGCGTTTTGAAACGGGCAACCCCTGTTTCGAAACACAGGTAGTTAAAGTGGTTAAAAGGCATCTTTGAAGGTTTCCAAATGTTGCATTTTGGTCCCTAATGCTTGTAGGCTTCCTAAATGAGTGTATATGTATCGATTGAGTTGGTTTTGCCTCGTGCGCTTGAAATTTGACTAATAAACTATTTGGTAAGGTTAAGATTACCTTTTTGCCACTGTTTAGTGTGATTTTGCAAAATGGTCCCTCGTGACTGTTTTAGTCCAATTGGACATCCGGTTGATGTTCGATTAAGACGTTGTTTCTTCCGGTGTGAACCTTAACACCATAGGATCGTTAAAATGCATTTAGACAAGATAAATCTTAATCTAGGGTTGTTAATCAGAGGGAAATTCTCAGATTTTTCTCCGGTTATCCCCGTATAACTCTCCCGATTTGGTCCTGCGACTAGACCGGGTCGAGGAGGTTACATTTGGTGGTATCTGAGCCTCGGTTACGAGGTTCCCCGGGAAGGTAAGTCAGGTAAGTTGATTCTGTGTCTGTTTAACTGTTTTGCATTGTGTTTGTGAGTATGACTTTGCGTTTCTGCTGATGTTTTAAGGTTGGTTACGTATAACTCTCCCGATTTGGTCCTGCGACTAGACCAGGTCGATGAGGTTACATTTGGTGGTATCAGAGACTCGGTTACGAGGTTCCCCGGGAAGGTAAGTCAAGTAAGTTGATTCTATGTGTGTTTAACTATTTTGCACTGTGTTTGTAAGCATGACTTTGCGTTTCTGCTGATGTTTTAAGGTTGGTTAAGCATTCCTATGGCTAGGCATTATTATGGAAAAGTGGTTTGGATTTAAAAGAGTTTAAACACACGGATCCCTGCCTTTGCTGACCCAATGTTCTTTTCTCGTGTTCTGTGTTTGTTATTTTAGATTGTTTTATTGTTATGGTGAGACCGAGGGTACGGCCTAGAGCGGGTGACCAGGCACCCGGGGATGTGCTTCCTACTCCTCCTGCTCCCGATGGTAATGGGGCAGATGTTAGAGGTAATGGGCACATGTTGGCCAGGGTCAGGCTGGAGTGGACATGGCCTAGTTACTTCAGACTATAGCCGGAGCTTTTCAGACGGTTGTTGCTAGTCTTCATGCTGCAGCACCACCTCAGGGTGCAGGGATAGGTTTGCCCTTTGAGCGACTTTGTAGCTTAGGCGGAGTCAGGTTTCGTGGTATGTCTCCCGAGGGTTCGGAGGCATGGCTTGAGAGCACTACTCGTATCTTGGGTCAGATGGAGTGCTCGAACACTCATAAGTTGGGTTGTATTGTTTCGTTGCTTCAGGGAGATGTGTATGCTTGGTGGACCACAGTTATCTTAGGTATGCCCGAGTCTGAGGTTACTTGGGAATTCTTCCGTAGTGCGTTCCGCAAGAAGTACCTTGGTGCTCGCTATCAAGACGAGAAAAAGAGAGAATTCATGGCTTTAGTGCAAGGCAGTATGTCCATATCCGAGTATGAGGTATAGTTTGCGCGCTTGAGTCAGCATGCCTCAGAGTTGGTTCCAACTTAGAGGGAAAGGTGTGAATGGTTCCGTTACGGGTTGGTTACAGAGGTGAAGACCTACATGCTTGCTTTTGATTACACCGAGTTCGATGTGTTGGTCTCTAGGGCCAAAAACATTAAGCAAAGTCTCACATAATTTTTTTTTGTTTTCCATGCATTAGTTTTAAAATTTTCTCGATAGAATTTGTAAATCTTAGTTGAGATATTTTTTAACATTTTTCAGAAAAAGCATTGATTTTCCTCTCTTGAGGACATTTTTAAAAAAAAACTTGATTCTCCTCTCTTGAGGACTTCTTTTCACATTTGTTTATTCTCCTAACTTGAGCAATTTTTTTTAAAAAAAAATCTATTGAGATAGTTTTTTATCTCTTGAGACTGTTTCTCTCGAAATACAATCTAATCTCACTTGAGACTGTCTTGATTTATTGAGATGAAATTTTTTCAAAAAAACATCCATGGGTCTTTCTAGAGACATAAATTTGTTCAAATTATGGGGCATAATGCTAAAATCATGCATTCAAGACAAGTGCATCCATTTCATGCAGACATAAAGATGCATTTAAGGCGAGTGCTTTTTTATAACTTGAAAAGACAGGTTTTCACGAAGTAGGAATTCAAGACAAGGTTTGCTCAATGTCAAGATGAAGATAAGTCCTTCGGCCATCAATAAGCCATTCGAGCATGATGTTAAGATGACGAAGATAAGTCCTTCGGGCCATCAGTAAGTCTTTCGAGCATGATTTTAACAGATAATGAATATAAGTCCTACGGGCCATCAATAAGTCTTTCGAGCATGATGTTAAGATGAGACTGAATATAAGACCTTCAGGCCATCTATAAGACTTTTAGGCATGATGTTTAAAAGTGAAATGGTGATGATGATAAGTCCTCCGGGCCATTTGTAAGACTTTCGAGCAAGATGCTATGATCTATAGACAATCTTTAAGACCTTTGGGCTTGATGTTTAAAAGTATAATGATGATAAGTCCTTCGGGCCCATCTATAAGTCCTTCGGGCATGATGTTAAAACCTTCGAGATAGAGTGTCAGTAATTACCTCTGAGATGGAGTATCAGCAATTATCTCCGAGGTGGAGTGTCATCAATTACCTCCAACATGAAGTATCTTACATTACCTCAAAGACGATTATTATCAAATCTAATTGCCATAAAGATGAGTAAATGAAATCGTCAAAACCAACGTCCTTAAATATGAGAGAGTGGAGTCTTACATTCGTAACAGAGTTTCTGACCCATCATCCTCAGGTTTGAAGGAGTGGAGTCAGATTTTGTTACCCTCAGGTTTGAAGGAGCAAATCAATTTTTCAGCTTAGTATTCTCGGGTTCGAATGATTAGAGTTTCTAACCCATCTTCCTCAGGTTTGAAGGAATGGAGTCAGATTTTGGCATCCTATAGTCCAAAGGAGCAAAATAATTTTCAACCCAATATATTTGAATTCAAAGGATTAGAATTTTCGAATCCAGCGCCCTTGAGACGAGCGGGATGCATATTATATCAAGAAATGAGTTCTTGAATTCCAATGCCCTTGAGACGAGCGGGGTACATCTTACAATCTCAGTGCCCTTGAGATGAGCGGGGTGCATCTTGCATCGAAAAATGAGTTCTCGAATTCTAGTGCCCTTGAGATGAACGGGGTACATCTTACAATGCTAGATCCCTTGAGAGGAGCGGGGTGCATCTTACATCGAGAAATGAGTTCTTGAATTCTGGTGCCCTTAAGACGAGTTGGGTACATCTTACATCAGGGAGTGAGTTCTTGATCTTCAACACCCTTAGGACGAGCAGGGGTGTCACCTTTGCAGGTTCAATATTTGTAGAGTGTTTTGGTGTTCTCTATTTATGAGCGCAAGTGCACACTCTTGTCAAGTTATAGTATAAAAGATATAGTCTCCCACAGGAATTGAGGCAGCTACTATGAGTGTTTTCCTGCACAAGGGGAATAGTAAATTGGACAATTAAATTTCTAAATATTGTAAAGCATAAAAATAAAAACACAAGTAAATTAAGATAGAAATGAGAGAAGGATATAAGGTTGATAGATTAGGCCAGGTAGTTGTAGCTCAGTAGTGTGTAGACTGCATTGTAAAGCCTAAGTGTGTTTTGCGCTGCCATGATCTGCTGCCTCGGTGGGTAATGGTAGATTGAGGCTGCGACAACTTTCGCTGCCATAGCGGAACTCTGCGCTTGCAACTTTCGCTGTCTTGGTAGGTGAGATGGAGAGAAGTCCCGGCGGCAAGTCTGGCAGATACTCCAAGTTCGGCGAAGCAATTCTGAAGTGATCCTACCTATGTCTAGGCTAGGATTCTGTTATTGCGTGATATAGGCAATACCTAGCAATCTCAGCGTAAACCTAACACAGGCAGTCAACGTTTGGTTGCTCCTTTTAGCCGCTGAAATTCTAACTTATGTCTAAGATGAATTAGTCAACACCTCAGCATGATGAGGCCGTGCTTAATTCTTTCGTGAGTTTGACACTGTCGTGCCCGACAAATGGATTTCCTCAATTGGACTTTTGGAACTAATTGAAGAAGTGAAGAATATGAATTAAGCAAACTTGTGAGTATTTTATTGAAAACACACTTAAACTATTACAAGCGTTTCTCACAACTACTTTACATACAAAAACCTAAACCCTAGAGAGAATTGGGACGTGATCTCCAATACCCCCACTTAATCTATGGCCCTATACCCTTACAAGCATGGGTATATATAGGGCTTGGCCTAAGTTGAATCCTCCTTGGAGTAGAAGTCCTTAAAGTAACTTTACATTAAATGTTGACTCCTTTTTGACTTGAATGTGGACTCTTTGTACGTTGCATTCTTCAGCAAGTAAAGATAAGTCACTTTACTTACCCTTCTTCCATCAGCTCTTCAGGCCGCTATAAGCTTTAGAAAATTGCAAGAATGGGCTCATTGGACTCAGGGAATTGTCCTCTTTCAATCGCGACCCATCTTGACTAAGTCGGTTTAACTCATGCCCGGGCTGTAGTCGCCGGTAATGCTGCTGCGGTAGCATCCTTGGCGGCACTTGGAACTGCTTCAGTACAGCTCATTTTCTCCCTGCTTTCCTCTCCTCCTCTACACAGCTACATCACCTGAAAATGAAAACTAAACTAAAACAATATCTTTTCTTAACTAACATAGAATATTTATAAAAGCATGGTAAAAGAGAAAATATTGTTATTATGCATGTAATGCACCTAATTATGCCTAAATGAGTTTAAGAACAACAATAATAAGGGCAGGAATGTGTACAAAATATAGAACTTGTGAACACTCTACAATATTCAATGGGAAGATTTGTTGTTTCTAGTCTTTGCTCTATTCCTCTTGCTCGAGCAATGAGCAATGTGGGGCAACTGTACACACCAAATTTTTATCACATTAAATATTGAAATAAATAATTTAAAACAAAGTGTGCCCAAATATAATCGAGCCCAAATTTTGATGCGACACTTTAACTCGATCAGTCTATTACCGAGTCAACTTCCAAACCCACAACCTCTCCTTTTTTCTTGGTCAAACACCCACCAACTCACCTCCCTAAACATCTCAACCACTACCCATGATCAACTCCTAAATATCCGGTGAACCTCAACATTAATCATTCACTATTTAATCATCAACTCAACTTCAATTCAGGGGGAGGAATGAAGAAGGCTCGACTAGTCACGGTTTAGTAAAGGAACGAATTTAGCAATAGGGGCATTTGCCACGGTTAGGAGTGGAAAGCTGAGAGGTTAGGAGTGGAAAGCTGAGAAAAGGCTATGGCCTCTCGGCCATAGCTTAATCCAAACGTACACCCTCTCATTACTACCCCTATGGCCACCACACAACCGAACCTCACCTACACACTCCCCTAAACACCAACAACATCGGCAAAACCAGAAAATCAGGGGAGTAGCCAACACCAAAAGAAAAAAAACGAAGCAAGAGAAAAAGTGTGCTTACCCATGCGGCCAGAGCTCGTCGTCGATGATTGGAGTCTCTTTTTAGCAATCCAAAGGGTAAAGACAAACCAATGGCCATAGATAATGATATATCTCAAATACAACTTGATTCTACGGTGAATTTGGGAGATCCGAGAATGTGAAGCGGAAACGTTCTCGGCAAAATATGTGGGCTTGGAGGCATTTTTTTTTGGCAAAATCGAGACTACAATCGAGCTAAGGAATTTATGTCGAGCATGTTGGTTAATTTTGGATTCGAATGGTCCCTGGTGAAGGTGGCCAGTGGCAGTCAGACATGGCGGATGACAATCGGGAAATGCAGGGAGTAAGAGGGGAGATACCTTTTTTACTGACTGATCTTTGGGTCTCTTTAGAAAGTAAAGAGAGTTTTTGAAGTTTAGTTTATTTTTAGAAATGAATGAAAATGAAATAAAAACATTAAAAACTCTTGTAATGTCTAAAGTGTAAAACAATGTAGTTTGAGGTGGACGATTCGCGCATCCTAACCCATGCCCAAACCATTATCCGTGTGTTTTTAGGTCAGGGGTTAGTTGCACATTTAGTTCAGTCAACTTTTAGAGTGTTTCAACTAAGTCCCTACTTCATGCATTTATATTCAATTTTAATTCTATTTAGTTAAAATTTAGATTAATTATTTTTATTAAGCCTTTATGTTCATGTTATTTTTTTAATTAGACCCCCTTCATAAAATAGATTGATTATTAAGCCTCATGATTTGTTCTTTAATTTTATTTGGTCCCTGAATTAAGATTTGGTGATTTATTGGCTTTAATATTTGATCAATTTGTGAATTGACCTTTAATTGAAATTAACTTAGTCTAATTTGATCCATAATTTGAACTTGTTTAATTTGTCAGATTAATTTTGAATTTGTTTTAATTAGTGAATCAATTAAAAATAAATTTTTTAATTATTTTGCTAATTAATTATTTTCTTCACACATTTATATTTTTTGAGCATGCCACATCATTTTTCATATATCTAGTGATATTCTTTAGTAGTGTTATTGACCCTCTTTTTTTAGATCCTTTTTATTGACAACATGAACCTTTAGGTACCAATTTATGGGCGTAGTGGGGGTGCTTTAACATTCCCCACTCGTAACCGACTCTGAACCCGATGACGATCTCGGTGTTGACGTTGACTAAAATTATATGTTCTCATTCGTACCCAACCCAAAACGATCGATGGCAACTCCAAATGTTTGGCGGGCTTTTGAAGGCCTAATTCATTTCGCCCGGACGAAAAACGACGTCGACAACAGCAAATCTTGATTGGAAGAACCATTTGAAATCCTTGAGTGCTCGTTAGAGTTTCAGCACAACTGTTCGTTAGAGTTAAATGGTTGGTTTGGAAGAGAATGTTTGAATCTTCGAGGATAATCGAGCGAGTTCTGATCTCTAGTAGAATTCGTAAGTGGCAAAAGTTTTCTTTTAGAATCAAAGTGGCTCGATTAGTGGAGTTACATGGCCGTGAGTTAGCTTTCGTTTGAGTTGGGGCGAATGCAAGTAAAGTGAGATGTTATGTTCCGTCTTGGTTAGCCAAGTCGAGGAGGAAGGGTTTTTAATTCTAGTTAGATCGATGGTGGAGCCCGATTGTCAAAGTTTCGCATGTTCTCGAAACGTTTGTTCATGGTGTTAGTAATAAATGAAGAAGTGTTCCTAGTAGTACATCTTTTAAGAGGTGTCGCGTTCTGGAACATATGAAGCTTAAGTTCAAGAGTTTTGAACCGTTGATGAGGTGAGAGAGGATTGTTAACCGAGATGAAACTCGTCTAAAGTGAGTTCCTTGGATTGATGCTTGGACAACATCATTTGGGTCTATCCTATGTTGTTCTGATTTAGGGTTTGATGTGAGTGCTGATTTAAGAGTTGGGAACTAGCGTTAAGGGTTCTCGAGAAAGGAGTTGTGAGAGTCTATGTAAGGAGCTTTAGCTAGTGAAGTTTTGCGAAAGGACCTTAGGTTAGAGGTGAACGTGTGTAAGACAGAATGATGGTTGGATTTGTGATGGTCTCCTCTCCTTCCTTCGTTTAATTTCGAGGACGAAATTTCTTTTTAGGTGGGGAGAGTTTTAACGACATGAATTTTGTGTCAACGACTAGGTGTTGACCTAGGTCATAGACCTTTGGGTTGGATTGGGTAATTATACCCCTTGAAAAAAAATTTGGGCCTTGTTGGATGAGAATTAAGCTACATGGGCTTGGGTGGTGACCAAATTGTAGCAAGGATAGAAGTTGAGGGTTTATAGGGTGAATATACCACTTTTGAATAAAGTGGGATTATCTCCCCTTTATTTCCTTTTCCTTCACGTGGGATTAAGGGAAAAAGCAAGAGCACCTTTTTCTTTTCTTGAGCCTAGGAAAATTTCTCGAGCCTATGAAGCCATTTCTGGGCTTCGTTGCCAGTACACAGGGAGCCCGTACCGGTACCCTAGTGTTTTGAGGAAGATGAACATTATTCTATTGAAGGCAAGCTATGTAGGGGGTGCCGGTATAATGTTCAACCTGTACTGGTACACCATGCAAATTTTTATCGGTACGAGTTGACCGATACCAGTACGCAAAAGCATTGGAAAATTCTAATAAGTTAAATTTGTATCAGTACGCTATGAGTACCGATACCTAAGGGTACCGTATCGGTACACGAGGGCCAGTACCGGTACCCACTGGGCATTCTGCCCGAAAAGTTGAGTTAGAGCCTAGGTGCTGAAAAGTTACAATATTCGATCTAATAGACTCCTAATGAGGTAAAATGAGATGTAAAACTAAGAAACCGAGAATTTACCCTTTTTATGAGCTTAATATGTAAGAAATTGACAATTGAAATGGGTGACTCGTAATTTGTTAGCAACTGTGGGGTCGCTTGATGCTATATTGATGTGTGTGTGTGCCATGCGGGCACTTGTTGGCTGAGTCACCTTGATTAATGAGATAACGTGGTCTAAATGGAGACAATGAATAAGATTAATTATATACTTCTCTATAATGAATTAATAACTCGATAATGTAAAATAAAAGATGTGTTGATGATGAACGATAATATGGGTGATCCTTGGGATCACATTGCTTGTATACTGGGTAGGCATTTGATTGGGTTGAGTAACCTTGATTGATGGGATCAGGATACTAAGTGAGAGAGTGTTGCAACATCATGGTTAGAGATGCCGAATGTACGTTCTCAATGTTATGTGGCACCAGGTTTCATTCGAAGATACTTGAGGGGGGATTTCGAGTATAGAGTTTACGTTCCCAATGCTGTGTGGCCCCGGGTCTTACTCAGGTATTTCAGAGTTTAAAGTGTATATTCCTAATGTTGTGTGGCCCCAGGTCTCGCTCAGAGTGTTTGTTCTCGATGATGTGTGGCCCCGGGTCTCACTCTAGAGTTGTGGTTCTACTTTATGTGCTTTTGCCTTGTAGATCTTATAAGATCTTGGGTATGGTTGGGCCTTGTGTGCCATGTATGATAGCTTATGGTTGTATTTGAACACCGAGGGGCTGAGTGACCTTGAGCATTGTGAAGCAATGTAGAGCATGTAAGAATTCTTGTAGATTAGTTGATGCCTTGATATAAGTAATCTAAGAACTCTAACTTGTGTATGCTCTCTAGACTATACTCATCTTGTATGCTTATTTATGATAATCACGAATTATGGTAGAGTAGAAATGTACCAATGAGCTTTGTAAGCTCAGTGTTTAAAATTGTTGTTTTTGTTCGTAGGTTATTAAGTTGATCGTGGCCGAGGAGCACGTCGAGAAGAGATTTCCCTGCATTGTATCGCTTCAGAGTACAATACTTTATTTTTAGTTTGGGCTATAATATTCATAGGATCTTACGGTGGTTGAGTCTATAAACTCTATTTGAAATATTAACTTATTATACGGTGTTTTAAAACTTAGAGCTCCTGCTTTGTACACTTATTTTTAATGCTTATTTAACCATATGAAATTATGGATAATTTGATGTTTTGAAAATGGAAAATCTAAGGTTTTACATTTAGAAATTTGGTGGGTCAGTTTGGGTGACCCGAATGTAGCGCTTCAGATCGGGTTCGGGATCGAGGTGTTATATCATAACATAATTTGAAGTTTAATTTTTACTTTATAACTTTTAAAATTTTAATTATCAAAAATTTATTTTTCTATAGTTTTGTGACTATAGGTACTTTACTCTTTGTTATTCTAATTTCTCTTAGAGATGGAAAAGGTCTGTTAGGTTTCGACCCTACCCAACTTTATAGGCGAAAGTTTTAGGAAAGGCTGAGTCAAGGTAGATCGAATTTAGTTTTAGGGTGAAATTTTTTCGACCTGACCCGATATATATACCTATACATATTATTTTTCCTAGACGAGTCAGGTTCAGTCGAGTTTTTTGAAAATTCTAAGATCAAAACATGATCGAATTATGTTATTATTATATCAGATCGATTTGAGTAGATATTGAAATATATTAATATTGAATCAGGGTCGGATTGAAAATTTGAAATTTCTAGTCGGGTGGGATTGACATTGAATATGTTAGCGATATAGTTAATTGTTGGGTAATCTAGAAAAACCCAACATACTCTGAAACGAACTCCATCAAAAGGCTAACGATGTCAAATCCAGCGAATTACGATATATTTCAACTTGAGATATTGTAGTTTTTAAAGGGGTTTTTAAGGAATCCAAACCATGAAGAAGAAGTGGAGAAAGAAAGCTTTCGTTTGTTGGTCTTGGTTCATCGGAAAAAGACGGGCGACATTTGAGGGTTGTTTAAAACTGGCGATAATAGGAACGACGATGGTGGCAGAAAAAAGTGTACGTATTGGTTTAGAGGAGAGGAAGATTTTTTTTTAGATTTTTCTTTGAAAGGGGTGGAAAAATAAACTCTCAAAAGTTTAGGGTGTAAAATTAAAATTAACATTTTCTACTAATGAATGTTAACAGTCGAGTGACTAAAATAGTAACGATCGAAAACATAAGTGTCCATTTTAATCTTTTTTCAAATTGAGTGACCAAAACAGAACAAGGCCCAAACAAAAGGAACCTCCGATGTAGATTGTCCTTAATTGTTAGACTATGCCTAGAAAACAAATCCGAATAGACGAAATTAAAAACAATATGTTTTTGTGATTAATACCAAAATAAACAAATAGTTATGCGGTGATAATCAATTTAGTTGAGCACAAAAGCATTCTGTCACAGGGAAATAATGGTGTCCTTTCATGAAACGTGGCGTCACGAGGGGAAACATAAGTGTCCATTTTTATCTTTTTTAAAATCGAGTGATCAAAACAGAATAAGGTCCAAACAAAAGGAACCTCCAATGTAAATTACCCTTAATTGTAAAAATATGCCTAGAAAACCAATCCGAATAGACGATATTAAAAACATTATGTTTTTGTGATAAAAATCAAAATAAACAAACAATTATGCAGTGATAATCAATTTAGTTGAGCACAAAAGCATTCTGTCACGGGGGGAAATAATGTTGTCCTTACGAGAAACGTGGCATCACGGGAGAAACATAAATGACCATTTTAATTTTATTTCAAATCGAGTGGCTAAAACAGAACAAAGCCCAAACAAAAGGAATCTCCGATGTAGATTACCCTTAATAGTTAGAATATGCCTAGAAAACCAATTCGAATAGACGAAATTAAAAACATTATCTTTTTGTGATTAATGTCAAAATAAACAAACAATTATGTGGTGATAATCAATTTAGTATAGCACAAAAGGATTCTGTCACGAGGTAATAATGTTGTTCTTTCGAGAAACGTGTTATCACGAGGGAAAACACAAGTGACAATTTGAATCTTTTTTTTTAAAATTGAGTGTTCAAAACAGAACAAGGCCCAAACAAAAAGAACTTCCGATGTAGATTACCCTTAATTGTTAGACTATGCCTAGAAAACTAATCTGAATAGACGAAATTAAAAACATTATGTTTTTCTGATTAATATTAAAATAAACAAACAGTTATGCGGTGACAACGAATTTAGTTAAGCACAAAAGCATTCTGTCACGGGGGAAATAATGGTGTCCTTTCGAGAGACGTGACATCACGGGGGGAAATATAAGTGATCATTTTAATCTTTTTTCAAATCGAATGACCAAAACAGAACAAAGCCCAAACAAAAGGAACCTCCGATGTAGATTACCCTAAATTTTTAGAACATGCCTAGAAAACCAATCCGATTAGACGAAATTTAAAACATTATATTTTTGTGATTAATATCA
The DNA here is from genome assembly GCA_030270665.1 of Hibiscus trionum. Lineage (NCBI taxonomy): Eukaryota > Viridiplantae > Streptophyta > Magnoliopsida > Malvales > Malvaceae > Hibiscus > Hibiscus trionum. The sequence goes on along the minus strand of BSYR01000021.1, from coordinate 37,923,212 downwards.
AAATAAACAAACATTTATGCGGTGATAACCAATATAGTGGAGCACAAAAGCATTTTGCCACGTGAAATATTGGTGTACTTTCGAAAAACGTGACATCACGTAGAAAATATAAGCCATCATTTAATCTTTTTATAAATCAAGTGACCAAAACAAAACAAAGTCCAAACAAATGGAACCTTCATTGTAGATTATCTTTAATTTTTTTGATTGAAAAAGAATGCCCCACGTGCCTCGTTAAAACCCCCTAAACCTAAATGGGGGAAAAGAGTACACATGGTGGTATGTACATCAGAAAAGAAGAAACGACATGCGCAAAAGCACTACATAAAAAACAAAAGGGTACTCACATATGATCCCGAGAAACAAGCACCTCAACTGTAGGCGGAGGTATCGTGAAAGTCCATTCTCCCACTGGATGCCCCCGAGCCAAGCTCGCCAACTTATTCGCAACCATATTCGCCTTCTGAGAGATATGATTCATAGTGATATCCCAATCTCGACTCACATAATTCTTTATGCTCACCACCAAAGCATTATCACGAAGGCATAAAGAGGTGTTGCCAATAATCTTAACCACAGTAATATTATCAACCTCTAAATCAACATGTCGATAACCAAGATCCCATGCATATCTCAGGGCCTCATGCGCTGCCCATAACTCGGCCATAATCACCGAACAAACGCCAATACTTTTTGAGAAACCAAATAACCACTTACCCGTAGCATCGCGGATAGCACCCCCGATGGCAGCCATGCCATTCGCGCCACCAACAGCACCGTCGGAATTGATCTTCACTCGCCTCAACCCTGGTTTGGTCCAGCTAACGTCCGTGGTTTCCAGCACACCAGCACGCAGCTGTGGAGGCACCTGATTCACCAAAGGAGCGGCTGCGCACTCATCCTGCATACGTACAACAAAGCGCACAACATCCCCGATGCGCAGTTGATCATTCTCGAAGGTACGGGCACACCGATCCTTCCACAAACCCCAGCATACAATTGCAAACAACAACGACCAGTGGGGTTGTGGCGATATTCTAACATTCGTGCCCATTATATTGGATGAGAGCCATTCATGTAAGGGTAGTCGCATGAATCCATGAAATTGTGAAGGGAAAACAAAGTAAGACCATACCCGACGCGCCATGGGGCAAGAACGAAGAACATGATTCGTATCCTCCAAGTCACTACCACAAGAAAAACAGCTGCTAGAGGAGGCCATATGTCGTCGGCAACGTTCAGCATTAGTAAGAATACGGTCATGAGCGACTAGCCAAGTAAAGGTTCGAACACGTTATGGGAAATTAAGCTTCCAAATCACCTTCCAAAGTGCACTAGCCTAACCACCCATCTCACCATCTAAAGTAGTATACGCAGTAGCCGTTGAGAATACCCTCGAGTCATCCCACTTCCATCCTGGCTTATCAGGGCCAAACGACGCGCGAGGCGGGTGTACTGCAGCAATAGCCATAACCTTGCTAGGCGGAAGCACCTTAGCAAGCTTGTCCCAATCCCAAGTACCCGAGCGGTGCACTATGACAGCCACGAGAAGCGAGGCCGGTTGAGCACTAACCAAGCAAAACGATGCAAGGGGTTGATCAATATCAAGCCAACGATCCCACCAAAAATCCGTGTGCCATCCATCACGAACTTGCCAACACACACTATCGCAAATCATATCCCAAATACGGCTCAATCCCTTCCAAAGTCTCGAACACCCAGGTCGAACAATACTTCTAGGACAAACTTCATCCCACTTGTACTTATGCTTGAGAGCTTGTACCCATAGCTTATTTTCATCTGTTACAAGTTGAAATCCTATTTTCATGAGCAACGCTTTGTTGTGACGAGTCAAAGACCGAAGACCCAAGCTACATTTATCCATAGAAGACGTAAGGACATCCCATCGGACAAGCGAGATACCCCTAGCACCACTGGCATTCCCCCAAATGAATATCCGAATAATTTTCTCCATCTCATCACAAACCCCTTTAGGAATCCAAGTCGTCTGCATCACATACGTGGGAATGGCCTGCAGAATCGCTTTAGCAAGGGTGATTCGCCCAGCTAAAGAAAGAGTGCGCGACACCCAACCCGACAATTGCTGCTTAATCTTCGCAATCAAAAATCGACACGTCTCTTTGGATACTCTTTTATGAAGCAAAGGAACTCCCAAGTCAGTGCCCAAAATCATCAACCATTTGAAAACCAAGGTTGTCCGCTATCATACAACAAATATCCATCGCACAATTTTTAGAAAAGAATATCTGCATTTTAGACACGCTGACTTTATGCCCGGAGCACTCACAGAAGTTGAGCATAATATCTTTAATCACCTCAAGTTGTTCTAAGGACACCTCCGCAAAAAGAACTAGATCATCGACAAAAAAGATGAGATATATTTGGGCCATGCTTAGAAAGACGAATACTTCTCCAAGTACCACCCTGAACCCGACGACTGATGGCATGAGACAATTGTTCCATACAAAGGATTAATAAGTACGGTGAGAGAGGATCGCCCTGACGGATACCTCGTGAAGGCGTGAAACTGTCAGTCAAGTCTCCATTCCAAATAATATGCGTTCTCACGGAGCGAACGCGATGCATAACCCATCCAATAAATTGATCCGTAAACCAATAGAGTATAGTGTTTCCTCGATGAAGTTCCATTCAAGGCGATCATACGCCTTCTCCAAATCAACTTTGATCGCCATCCAAGCTTTATTCCCCGTCTTTCGACTCATGGAATGTATAACCTCCTGTGCAAGAATCACATTATCTGTTATTTGACGGCCGAGCACAAAGCTACCCTGGGTCTACGCAATCCAATCTGACAAGAAGGCTTTAAGGCGATTAACTAAAATCTTTGTGACAACTTTTTAAAGCACAATGCATAAACCAATAGGGCGAAATTGACTTATCTTTTCCGGGTTAGGCACTTTAGGAATGAGAACTAAAAGGGTTCTATTAGCATCATCCGGAAAAACCCCTGTGGTAAAGAAATCGTGCACAAACCGATGAACCGATTTACCAACAGTACTCCAATTCCGCTGGAAAAAAACCGCCTGAAACCCATCCGCGTCAGGAGCCTTGAATGAATCCATACTAAACAAAACATCCCGCACCTCCTCTAAGGTCACCACACGAATCAACTCATATAAGTTGTAACACCCCAATTTTGGGCTTAGAAGTTTAAGGTTTGGTCGGACCGGTCTGAGAAACGGTTCGAATATAAAAGGAGGTTTTAGGGAAAGCCTAGTTCAGGATGCTTTAAAAATATAGAAAAATATCTAAAAATCCTCTTTTAATATATATAAGAGAGTGGTGAAAACAATTTTACAAAATAAGATTTGGAAATACTACATTTCAGTGTAGTGACCAAAATGCGATTTTTGAAAAGTTTAGTGGTGACTGTTTTGTAAGGATTGAAACTTTGAATCTTTAAGGAGCTAATTTATCCAAAAATGTTTTCTCCAGATTTTTCCTTAATTTGGGCGATTTATTAAATGTTTAATTAAATAAAATAAAGATGAGAAACTACTTTTTGGATTTTCATAACTACTTTTTCCTAATTTTCTCTCATTCCATTTTCTCTCAAAATCCCATCATGCAAACACTTTTCTCCAGCAACTTCTGCATTGACCTTCACTTCAATTGATGAGATTTCTATCATCCATTAGTTCCTAATCAATCTTGCATCAAATCCTTTTGATTTCCTCATTGAATTTTCAAGGAATTTGGGCCAAATCAAGGAGAAATCACCATATAGAGGTAAGATTGTTCTTCTCCTCTAACTACTCAGTTCTTTACTGAAATTCCCAAGTTGTCAATCCTTAATTTAAGTTTTATAAATGGTTTTGATGTTGGAGACATGATTTTAGCTTAAAACTCAAGATTTTGGAAGAAATCTTAAGGAATTTCGTTGTGATTGCTTGGGCTCAGTTTTGAGATGATTCTTTAATGTATTTTGGATGTCTAATGATGTTTGAAATGATGTTTTATCAATCTAATCCCGAATAGGTTGTATTTCCTAAGTTTTTGCTTGTGAAAAGGAAGGTTTTTGAGGTGTTTTTGGTGTTCTATTATAGCTGGAGGTATAAGGACGAGTTTAGGTTCTTTTTGGATGTAAATTGATGTTTAGACATGGTTAGAAGTGATGGATCTTGGCTGGGTTAAGTTTTGGAAGAGTTTGGAGGTGATTTCAGTTGTGTTTGGTAGCCGAAATGTTGGGTATAAGTAGAGCAGCGAGTTTTGGTGTGTTGGCTGAAGATTTCAATGCATGATGATGCATTAATCCTCTACTTTTATGTGTCCAAAATAGGGGAGACATCTTCGGACACTTTTGGAGTTGATCTGGAGGCTTGATTGATGTTTCGGCAAGCAAGTGAAACGAAATCGGTGAGTGCGTTTGGGTTTGAAGTCTATGAGGACAAAAACACCAGGTTTGGGGATTTAGAAGAGGTTTGAAACACCTTCCTAAATCCTGAAGTAAGTATGGCTTGTTTTGATCTCTCTAAAGTGGTGTTTGGCCCCAAAATGCTTTTACATGCTCATGGTTAGAGATTGTTAAATTCCTACTGTTTTTATGCATGTTTTGAAGCATGAGATTATGCTTGTAAAGATGTCATGAGATGGCATGTTGCATTGAATAGACTTGAGCTTTTGGTTTGAAGCAAAGATTGATTTATGATTTGAAATGTGATAAGAAAACTCTTGAGTTTTATTGCATGAAAAACAGTAGGTGAGATGATATATTAACACATTATATTGACATAGATGTTGAGAAACTTACCGGATATAATTGATCGATCAATAGGATGAGAGTGCACTATAAATTAAAAATCCATATGTGCTCTTTGGTTAAGCCAAAGGGAGATATTCCGATGATGGGCATTCCATCGGGTAGGACTTGGTGAAATACCCAAGCTTTGTGGCGATGAGAGATTCCGCCATGTGAGTACAGTGATGAGAGATTCCACCAGAAGCTATGTTGCTAGACAAGTGAGTACGGTGATGCGAGATTCTACCGGAAGAGTCTAGTGTAGAAATGTGTCCGCATATCCGAGTATTAATGAGATGCTAAATGTCAATATTAATGATGAAATGGTTTTTGTTACACATGTACCTTGATGAAATGATTTATGCTATGAGATATGCATATGTGTTATGTTTAGAAATGCTTAGTCAATACAAGCATGTGAATTGCTTTGCCATGAGATTTGCATTGGTTTTAATGCATGAGCTAGAATAAAGGTACATGTGGTTTCATTGAGTTTTGCTTTGAAGGTTTTTTCCAAGCATGAGAAAGAGATGAGCATGTGGTTAAAAAGCTTTGATGAAAGTGTTTTCTAAATGTGCATTATTGTGTGGTTTTCTTAGAGCATGCCTCGCTAAGCAATTATGCTTACGCTCTCTTTTACCAATAATGCATATAATTGAGGTGTTTGAAGGCATCAAGGAAGCTAAGTTTGTCCAAGGAAATCCAAGCTCATGTATGGTGAAGTTTTCGTACACTATTAGTTTTGATAAGTTGGCAATGGGAACCTAAGATATGTTTTGGGAGGTGTGTTAAACTCCCTGAGGTTGTGGCATGTTTGTCGTGGTATCAAAGCTTAGTTCTCGTATCCTTGGAATTTGTACGAGGATGATGTATGTGTATTTGCGTGATATGCCTTTTTGGGTGAAAGAATGTTGTCTGAATTGTGATGCAAGGTTTCAATTGTGATGATATGCTATGTTGAAATGTGTTAGGGGATCACATTGCCATATCAAAACTAATGAAAGGAATTTTTCTAGAAAATGATCTTGAGTACTTGGATTACTTACCTTATTGAGCCTAATTGTGTTTATTGCATATTTTGTTAGTGCATTGTTTTCTTTGTAAATGGGGCCACGTAGAGAGATGAGAGTGAATACAAGAGCTATGGCTCAGGATGAGAATGATGCCAATGCATAGAATGTTGTGGATTTACATCCTCCTCCTGGTGGTGGACCACCTGGTGGTGATGGTGGTGCTGGAGCTGGTGCTGGAGTCACTGGACCTGAAGGTGTGCAGAGGCAAGCTGCTCCTGACATGACGGTGTTGATTCAGGCTATTGCTGGAGCTTTCCAGGCAGCAGTAGCTGGGGCTCATGGAGCTGTGCATCAGGATGATGCTAATGGGAGGTTGCCTTTGGAACGTCTTCGCAGTCTGGGAGGGACTGAGTTCGGAGGTCTATCTCCGGAAAGATCTGAGTCTTGGTTGGAGAGCACCAAGAGGATTTTGGGACAGATGAACTGCAATAATGTGCAGAAGTTGGGTTGTGTGGTATCACTACTGCATGGTGACGCCTATACGTGGTGGACGACCACTATCTCTGGTATGGATGATGATGAGGTGACTTGGATGTTCTTTGTGAATGCGTTCAAGCGAAAGTATCTGGGTGTGCGATACCTAGGTGAGAAGAAAAGAGAATTTATGTCTTTGATGCAAGGTAGCATGACGGTAGCTGAGTATGAGATCCAGTTTGTCCGCCTTAGTCAGTATGCACCTGAGCTCATCCCTAACGAGTGGGAGAGGTGTGAACGATTCCGTTATGGGTTGGTAACAGATGTTAAGACTTTCATGCTTGTGGCTGACTACACACATTTCGATGTCTTGGTCACTAGAGCCAAGGACATTGAGGCGAACCTTGGTTTGACTAGTCGAGCGGGAGGATCTAGCTCTGGGAAGCGAGCGGCTAAACGCGATTATAGTAGATATCGCAATAAGAGGCATAAAGATCAGATGCCACAGTATGATGCTAGGCGTGGGTGTGGTAACCCTGGGAGAGGTCAACAAGGACCTAATTCTGTTCAGAGGACTCCTGAGTGTAACCGTTGTGGTAGACGGCACGGTGGTGAATGTTGGGGTAACCTTGGGATGTGCTGGAATTGTAGAAACCGTGGACATATGTAGAAGGATTGTCCTCAGCCTCTGAGAGAGGGACAGGCTCCGGTGAGAGCAGCTGAGCCACAGAGAGGTCGTGGGCACGGCCGTGGTAATTTTCAGCGTAGAGATGATGGTGGCAGGAATGTAGCGCATGTTGTGGCCGTTCAACCTAAGGGTGGAGGTCAGGCTAGAGTGTATGCCCAGCGAAAGGGAAGGAATGATACGGATGTGATCGCAGGTACCTTCACTTTGAAATCCTTATCATTACTTTCTTTGATTGATTCGGGATCTACACACTCATATATATTGCGTGAACATACTCAAATGCTTGGTTTACCTGTTGAGTCTTTGGATGTTGGTATGCGTGTGACTAGTTCCTTTGGTGAAATGGTTGTGACGCGAAGGTTGTATAGGAGATGTCCCTTGAAAGTGCAAAACCATGTTTTTCTTGTTGATCTCATGGAATTGCCATTCTATGGTTTTGATGTAATCCTTGGTATGGATTGGCTTGTTGAGCATCGAGTTGTAGTGGATTTTGAAAGCAAGCGAGTTTCGTTGAAACTTACGGATGATTATGAAGTGGTGGTAGTAGGTGAGAATGTGAAGTTTCTTGCCAATGTGGTGTCTACGTTAGAAGCAAGTTGAATGCTGAGGCAAGGTTGGAGGCTTACCTAGCCTTTGTGATGAATCCTAGTTCAAAGGAGTTGCGAGTTTAGGATATCAGAACTGTTCGTTAATTTCCTGGAGTGTTTCCGGAGGAGTTACCTGGTTTGCCGCCTAGTCGCGAGGTGGAGTTTGGAATTGAGCTATATGAAAACACAACTCCAGTGTCCATTGCTCCCTATCGCATGGCACCTAAGGAGCTAAAGGAGTTAAAGACGCAACTTCAGGAGTTGCTTGATCGTGGGTTCATTCGGCCAAGTGTGTCACCTTGGGGTGCACCGGTTTTGTTTGTGAAAAAGAAGGATGGCACTATGAGAATGTGCATCAATTATCGTCAGCTGAACAAGTTGACTATCAAGAATCGGTATCCTTTGCCGAGGATTGATGATCTTTTTGATCAATTTCGGGGAGCGACTGTGTTCTTCAAGATTGACTTAAGGTCAGGGTACTATCAGCTTAAGGTGAAGGATGTGGATGTGCCAAAAACAGCCTTTAGAACGAGGTATGGGCATTATGAGTTCCTTGTAATGCCGTTTGGCTTGACGAATGCTCCTGCAGCTTTCATGGACATGATGAATAGAGTGTTCCATGAATACTTGGATAAGTTTGTTATGGTGTTCATTGACGATATCCTTGTGTACTCTCGTACTGAGGAGGAGCATGAAGGTCATTTGAGAGTTGTCTTGCAAGCGCTTTTGGAAAATCAGCTTTATGCTAAGTTGAGCAAGTGCGAGTTTTGGTTGAGGGAAGTTGTGTTCCTTGGTCATGTGGTTTCGGCTGAGGGGATTCGTGTTGATCCTCAGAAGATTGAGGCTGTGATGAATTGGAAGCCTCCTAAGTCTGTTCATGAAGTCCGTAGTTTCCTTGGGTTGGTAGGATACTACTGGAGGTTCGTAGATGGATTTTCAAAGATTGCTGCCCCTTTGACGAAGTTGTCGCAAAAAGATGTTAAGTATGAGTGGACGGAAGCAAGACAACAAGCTTTTGAGAAGCTTAAGGCAGCTTTGACGCAAGCTCCTATTTTGGTTCAACCTGAATCAGGAAAAGAGTTTGTGGTGTACAGCGACGCATCCTATGTTGGGTTGGGGTGTGTGCTGATGCAGGAGGGTAAGGTGGTGGCTTATGCATCGCGCCATTTGAAGGTGCATGAGCGCAATTATCCTACGCATGATATTGAGTTGGCTGCGGTGGTTTTTGCTTTGAAGATTTGGAGACATTATCTGTATGGTGAGAAGTGTACTGTGTACACGGATCACAAGAGTTTGAAGTATCTGATGTCGCAGAAAGAGTTGAATCTTAGGCAACGACGTTGGGTGGAGTTGCTTAAGGATTACGATCTGACGATCGAGTACCATCCGGGAAAGGCTAATGTTGTAGCGGATGCCTTGAGCAGGAAGGTGGCAGTTGAGTTAAGGGCTATGTTTGCCAGCTTGAGTATTTCGCGAGATGGAGGTCTTGTGGCTGAGTTGCAAGTGAAACCATCTTTAGTTCAGTTGATAAAGGATAAGCAGTTGTTGGATGATTCCTTGGTGCCACATGTTCAGGATATTGCTGAGGATAGACCATCAGAATTCTATTTTAATGATGATGGAGTTCTATGTTTTGGAAGTCGGATAGTAGTGCCTAATGATGCGGAGTTGAGGCGTACTATTCTGACTGAAGCTCATAGTAGTCCTTTTACTATGCACCCTGGTAGTACAAAGATGCATCGTGATCTGAAGGATGAGTACTACTGGGTGGGATTGAAGAAAGATGTTGCGGAGTACGTGAGTAAGTGTATGGTTTGTCAGCGGGTTAAGGCTGAGCATCAGTTTCCTTCTGGGTTGTTGCAACCGTTGAGGATTCCTGAATGGAAGTGGGAAAGGATCACCATGGACTTTGTGCCTGGTTTGCCTATGTCGCCATCGAAAAAGAATTCGGTGTGGGTGATTGTGGATCGCCTTACGAAGTGTGCGCATTTCTTGCCTGTGCATACTACGTATACTTTGGATAAGCTTGCAGAGTTGTACATTGCCGAGATTGTACGTTTGCATGGTGTACCAAAGTCCATAGTGTCGGATAGAGATCCGAGGTTCACATCGCGTTTTTTGGAGTGTTTGCATCAAGTTTTGGGAACGCGGCTGAATTTCAGTATTTCTTATCATCCACAATCGGATGGGCAGTCTGAGCGTGTTATTCAAGTGCTTGAGGATATGTTGACGTGTTGCGTGATTGAGTTTCAAGGCTCTTGGGAGAAGCATTTGCCTTTGGTGGAGTTTGCTTATAATAATAGCTACCAGGCAAGTATTCAAATGGCACCTTATGAAGCCTTGTATGGGAGGAAGTGCATAACTCCTCTTTGCTGGGCTGAAACAGGACAGAAGTTGGTTTCAATGCCGGCTTTGCTAGAAGGAATCACCGAGAAGGTGAAGCTCATTTGTGAGCGGTTGAAGGAAGCTTCTGATCGACAGAAGTCTTACGCAGATTTGAAGCGTAAGGAGATTGAGTTGCGGTGGGTGACCTTGTGTTCTTGAAGGTTTCACCTTGGAAGAAGGTGATGAGATTTGGCCGGAAGGGTAAGTTGAGCCCTAGGTATATTGGACCATATGAGGTGATTGAATGTGTGGGTCCTGTTGCGTATAAGCTGAGATTTCCACAAGAGTTGGAAAAGATTCATAATGTGTTTCATGTCTCAATGCTTCGGAGGTATAGATCGGATCCTTCGCATGTTATGCCTGTAGAGGAAGTTGAGTTGAATCCAGACTTGACCTATGATGAGGAGCCGGTTGAGATTCTGGATTCGGACAGTAAAGTTCTTCGAGGTAAGGCCATTGAGTTGGTTAAGGTGTTGTGGAGGCATCGTTGTGTTGAGCAAGCCACGTGGGAAAGGAAAGATGACATGAAGAAGCAGTTTCCTTATCTTTTTCCTCCAGGTAAATTTCGAGGACGAAATTTCTTAAGAGGGGGAGAGTTGTAACACCCCAATTTTGGGCTTAGAAATTTAGGGTTTGGTTGGACCAGTCTGAGAAACGGTTCTAATATAAAAGGAAGTTTTAGGGAAAGCCTAGTTCGGGATGCTTTAAAAATATAGAAAAATGTCTAAAAATCCTCTTTTAATATATATAAGAGAGTGGTGAAAACAATTTTACAAAATAAGATTTGGAAATACTACATTTCAGCGTAGTGACCAAAATGCGATTTTTGAAAAGTTTAGTGGTGACTGTTTTGTAAGGATTGAAACTTTGAATCTTTAAGGAGCTAATTTACCCAAAAATGTTTTCTCCAGATTTTTCTTAATTTGGGTGATTTATTAAATGTTTAATTAAATAAAATAAAGATGGGAAACTACTTTTTGGATTTTCATAACTACTTTTTCCTAATTTTCTCTCATTCCATTTTCTCTCAAAATCCCATCATCCAAACACTTTTCTCCAGCAACTTTTGCATTGACCTTCACTTCAATTGATGAGATTTCTATCATCCATTAGTTCCTAATCAATCTTGCATCAAATCCTTTTTATTTCCTCATTGAATTTTCAAGGAATTTGGCCCAAATCAAGGAGAAATCACCATTTAGAGGTAAGATTGTTCTTCTCCACTAAATACTCAGTTCTTTACTGAAATTCCCAAGTTGTCAATCCTTAATTTAAGTTTTATAAATGGTTTTGATGTTGGAGACATGATTTTGGCTTAAAACTCAAGATTTTGGAAGAAATCTTGAGGAATTTCGTTGTGATTGCTTGGGCTCTGTTTTGAAATGATTCTTTAATGTATTTTGGATGTCTAATGATGTTTGAAATGAGGTTTTATCAATCTAATCCAGAATAGGTTGTATTTCCTAAGTTTTTGCTTGTGAAAATGGTGGTTTTTAAGGTGTTTTTGGTGTTCTGTTATAGATGGAGGTGTAAGGACGAGTTTAGGTTCTTTTTGGATGTAAATTGATGTTTAGAAATGGTTAGAAGTGATGGATCTTGGCTGGGTTAAGTTTTGGAAGAGTTTGGAGGTGATTTCGGTTGTGTTTGGTAGCCGAAATGTTGGGTATAAGTAGAGCAGCGAGTTTTGGTGTGTTGGCTGAAGATTTCAATGCATGATGATGCATTAATCCTCTGCTTTTATGTGTCTAAAACAGGGGAGATATCTTCGGACACTTTTGGAGTTGATCCGGAGGCTTGATTGACGTTTCGGCAAGCAAGCGAAACGAAATTGGTGAGTGCGTTTGGGTTTGAAGTCTATGAGGACAAAAACACAAGGTTTGGGGATTTAGGAGAGGTTTGAAACACCTTCCTAAATCCGGAAGTAAGTATGGCTTGTTTTGATCTCTCTAAAGTGGTGTTTGGCCCCAAAATGCTTTTACATGCTCATGGTTAGAGATTGTTAAATTCCTACTGTTTTTATGCATGTTTTGAAGCATGAGATTATGCTTGTAAAGATGTCATGAGATGGCATGTTGCATTGAATAGACTTGAGCTTTTGGTTTGAAGCAAAGAATGATTTATTATTTGAAATATGATAAGAAAACTCTTGAGTTTTATTGCATGAAAAACAGTAGGTGAGATGATATATTAACACATTATATTGGCATAGATGTTGAGAAACTTACCGGATATAATTGATCGATCAATAGGATGAGAGTGCACTATAAATTAAAAATCCATATGTGCTCTTTGGTTAAGCCAAAGGGAGATATTCCGATGATGGGCATTCCATCGGGTAGGACTTGGTGAAATACCCAAGCTTTGTGGCGATGAGAGATTCCGCCATGTGAGTACAGTGATGAGAGATTCCACCAGAAGCTATGTTGCTAGACAAGTGAGTATGGTGATGCGAGATTCCACCGGAAGAGTCTAGTGTAGAAATGTGTCTGCATATCCGAGTATTAATGATATGCTAAATGCCAATATTAATGATGAAATGGTTTTTGTTACACATGTACCTTGATGAAATGATTTATGCTATGAGATATGCATATGTGTTATGTTTAGAAATGCTTAGTCAATACAAGCATGTGAATGGCTTTGCCATGAGATTTGCATTGGTTTTAATGCATGAGCTAGAATAGAGGTACATGTGGTTTCAATGAGTTTTTCTTTGAAGGTTTTTTCCAAGCATGAGAAAGAGATGAGCATGTGGTTAAAAAGCTTTGACGAAAGTGTTTTCTAAATATGCATTATTGTGTGGTTTTCTTAGAGCATGCCTCACTAAGAAATTATGCTTACGCTCTCTTTTACCAATAATGCAGATAATTGAGTTGTTTGAAGGCATCAAGGAAGCTAAGTTTGTCCAAGGAAATCCAAGCTCATGTATGGTGAAGTTTTCGTACACTATTAGTTTTGATAAGTTGGCAATGGGAACCTAAGATGTGTTTTGGGAGGTGTGTTAAACTCCCTGAGGTTGTGGCATGTTTGCCGTGGTTGGTTTGAATTTTAAATGGCCTTGAATACTTGATTTGAAGTTTTATTGCCTATTTGGTTTTGATAATAGGAAGCATGCCTATAGATTTGTGAGTTTTCATGTTTTATGCTATGAGTGTGTTAGGGTGTCCTAAATATGTGCCATATATGTATGTTGACTTGTTGGCATGATTAGAGAGTTGTTAGGATGTGTTTGAATGTGTTTTTGGATGAAAAACCAGCTAATTCTGCACTTTCTGGGCAAACCGTATCGAAACACTCTCTGGCGTTTCGAAACGGGGGCTTGAAATGGCCTTCGTGTTTCGAAACGGCTGGAGGATGTTTCGAAACGTTTTGGCTACTGGAGAGCCGTGTTTCGGAACAAGTTTCGAAACGGGGAAGTTTTTTTCCTTGTCGTTTCAATACGGCTAGTGGGTGTTTCGAAACAGGTGACCGTTGGTCACAGATTTGAATTGTTCTAAAGTTTGCATGTTCTACATTTTAGTCCTAAATGTTGTGATTGCAATTGCTTGAGATTGGGATGTCCATTTAAGTTGAAATTTGGCAGAGAAGCATGTAACATGACTAATTTCACATTGGTAACTTTAAAATCAGTAAGAACCTTCTAATTTTCAGAAATTACATTTTGGTCCCCAAATTTGTTTATTGTGCAATTGAGTCCCTTTTTGAAATCCGATCGCTGTGCCTTTCTCTATTGTATCTCGTGAGTACACACTTAGGATTAACAAGCATCTAGACAAGATTAAAAGGAAAAAAGGGTCGTGAATCAAGGTTGACTTTCGGGTTGACTTTGGTTTTCCACGTGTAATCTTCGTAGTTCGGGTCAACCGTCTAGGCCGGGCTAAGGGGGTTACATTTGGTGGTATCAGAGTTTAGTTCTCGTATCCTTGGAATTTGTACGAGGATGATGTATGTGTATTTGCGTGATATGCCTTTTTGGGTGAAAGAATGTTGTCTGAATTGTGATGCATGGTTTCAATTGTGATGATTTGCTATGTTGAAATGTGTTAGGGGATCCCATTGCCATATCAAAACTAATGAAAGGAATTGTTTTAGAAAATGAGCTTGAGTACTTGGATTACTTACCTTATTGAGCCTAATTGTGTTTATTGCATATTTTTTCAGTGCATTGTTTTCTTTGTAAATGGGGCCACGTAGAGAGATGAGAGTGAATACAAGAGCTATGGCTCAAGATGAGAATGATGCGAATGCAGAGAATGTTGTGGATTTACCTCCTCCTCCTGGTGGTGGACCACTTGGTGGTGATGGTGGTGCTGGAGCTGGTGCTGGAGTCGCTGGACCTGAAGGTGTGCAGGGGCAAGCTGCTCCTGACATGACGGTGTTGATTCAGGCTATTGCTGGAGCTTTCCAGGAAGCAGTAGCTGGGGCTCATGGAGCTGCGCATCAGGACGATGCTAATGGGAGGTTGCCTTTGGAACGTCTCCGTAGTCTGGGAGGGACTGAGTTCAGAGGTCTATCTCCGGAAAGATCTGAGTCTTGGTTGGAGAGCACCAAGAGGATTTTGGGACAGATGAACTGCAATATTGTGCAGAAGCTGGGTTGTGTGGTATCACTGCTGCATGGTGATGCCTATACGTGGTGGACGACCACTATCTCTGGTATGGATGATGATGAGGTGACTTGGACGTTCTTTGTGAATGCGTTCAAGCGAAAGTATCTGGGTGTGCGATACCTAGATGAGAAGAAAAGAGAATTTATGTCTCTGATGCAAGGTAGCATGACGGTAGCTGAGTATGAGATCCAGTTTGTCCGCCTTAGTCAGTATGCACATGAGCTCATCCCTAACGAGTGGGAGAGGTGTGAACGATTCCGTTATGGGTTGGTAACGGATGTGAAGACTTTCATGCTTGCGGCTGACTACACAGATTTCGATGTCTTGGTCACTAGAGCCAAGGACATTGAGGCGAACCTTGGTTTGACTAGTCGAGCGGGAGGATCTAGCTCTGGGAAGCGAGCGGCTGAACGCGATTATAGTAGAGATCGCAACAAGAGGCATAAGGATTGGAGGCCACAGTATGATGCTAGGCGTGGAGGTGGTAACCCTGGGAGAGGTCAGCAAGGATGTAATTCTGTTTAGAGGACTCCTGAGTTTAACCGTTGTGGTAGACGACACGGTGGTGAATGTTGGGGTAACCTTGGGACGTGCTGGAATTGTGGAAACCATGGACATATGAAGAAGGATTGTCCTCAGCCGCTGAGAGAGGGACAGGCTCCGGTGAGAGCAGCTGAGCCACAGAGAGGTCGTGGGCACGGCCGTGGTAATTTTCAGCGTAGAGATGATGGTGGCAGGAATGTAGCGCATGTTGTGGCCGTTCAACCTGAGGGTGGAGGTCAGGCTAGAGTGTATGCCCAGCGGGAGGGAAGGAATGATACGGATGTGATCGCAGGTACCTTCACTTTGCAATCCTTATCATTACTTTCTTTGATTGATTCGGGATCTACACACTCATATATATTGCGTGAACATACTCAAATGCTTGGTTTACCTGTTGAGTCTTTGGATGTTGGTATGCCTGTGACTAGTTCCTTTGGTGAAACAGTTGTGACGCGAAGGTTGTATAGGAGATGTCCCTTGAAAGTGCAAAACCATGTTTTTCTTGTTGATCTCATGGAATTGTCATTCTATGGTTTTGATGTAATCCTTGGTATGGATTGACTTGTTGAGCATCGGGCTGTAGTGGATTTTGAAAGCAAGCGAGTTTCGTTGAAACTTGCGGATGATTATGAAGTGGTGGTAGTAGGTGAGAATGTGAAGTTTCTTGCCAATGTGGTGTCTACGTTAGAAGCAAGTCGAATGCTGAGGCAAGGTTGAGAGGCTTACCTAGCCTTTGTGATGAATCCTAGTTCAAAGGAGTTGCGAGTTCAGGATATCAGAACTGTTCGTGAGTTTCCTGGAGTGTTTCCGGAGGAGTTACCTGGTTTGCCGCCTAGTCGCGAGGTGGAGTTTGGAATTGAGCTATATGAAAACACAACTCCAGTGTCCATTGCTCCCTATCGCATGGCACCTAAGAAGCTAAAGGAGTTAAAGACGCAACTTCAGGAGTTGCTTGATCGTGGGTTCATTCGGCCAAGTGTGCCACCTTGGGGTGCACCGGTTTTGTTTGTGAAAAATAAGGATGGCACTATGAGAATGTGCATCGATTATCGTCAGCTGAACAAGTTGACTATCAAGAATCGGTATCCTTTGCCGAGGATTGATGATCTTTTTGATCAATTTCAAGGAGCGGCTGTGTTCTCCAAGATTGACTTAAGGTCAGGGTACTATTAGCTTAAGGTGAAGGATGTGGATGTGCCAAAAACAGCCTTTAGAACGAGGTATGGGCATTATGAGTTCCTTGTAATGCCGTTTGGCTTGACGAATGCTCCTGCAGCTTTCATGGACATGATGAATAGAGTGTTCCATGAATACTTGGATAAGTTTGTTGTGGTGTTCATTGACGATATCCTTGTGTACTCTCGTACTGAGGAGAAGCATGAAGGTCATTTGAGAGTTGTCTTGCAAGCGCTTTTGGAAAACCAGCTTTATGCTAAGTTGAGCAAGTGCGAGTTTTGGTTGAGGGAAGTTGTGTTCCTTGGTCATGTGGTTTCGGCTGAGGGGATTCGTGTTGATCCTCAGAAGATTGAGGCGATGATGAATTGGAAGCCTCCTAAGTCTGTTCATGAAGTCTGTAGTTTCCTTGGGTTGGCAGGATACTACCGGAGGTTCGTAGATGGATTTTCAAAGATTACTGCCCCTTTGACGAAGTTGTTGCAAAAAGATGTTAAGTATGAGTGGAAGGAAGCAAGACAACAAGCTTTTGAGAAGCTTAAGGCAGCTTTGACGCAAGCTCCTATTTTGGTTCAACCTGAATTAGGAAAAGAGTTTGTGGTGTACAGCGACGCATCCTATGTTGGATTGGGGTGTGTGCTGATGCAAGAGGGTAAGGTGGTGGCTTATGCATCGCGCCAGTTGAAGGTGCATGAGCGCAATTATCCTACGCATGATATTGAGTTGGCTGCGGTGGTTTTTGCTTTGAAGATTTGGAGACATTATCTGTATGGTGAGAAGTCTACTGTGTACACGGATCACAAGAGTTTGAAGTATCTGATGTCGCAGAAAGAGTTGAATCTTAGGCAACGACGTTGGGTGGAGTTGCTTAAGGATTACGATCTGACGATCGAGTACCATCCGGGAAAGGCTAATGTTGTAGCGGATGCCTTGAGCAGGAAGGTGGCAGTTGAGTTAAGGGCTATGTTTGCCAGCTTGAGTATTTCGCGAGATGGAGGTCTTGTGGCTGAGTTGCAAGTGAAACCATCTTTAGTTCAGTTGATAAAGGATAAGCAGTTGTTGGATGATTCCTTGGTGCCACATGTTCAGGATATTGCTGAGGATAGACCATCAAAATTCTGTTTTAATGATGATGGAGTTCTATGTTTTGGAAGTCGGATAGTAGTGCCTAATGATGCGGAGTTGAGGCGTATTATTCTGACTGAAGCTCATAGTAGTCCTTTTGCTATGCACCCTGGTAGTACAAAGATGCATCATGATCTGAAGGATGAGTACTACTGGGTGGGATTGAAGAAAGATGTTGCGGAGTACGTGAGTAAGTGTATGGTTTGTCAGCGGGTTAAGGTTGAGCATCAGTTTCCTTCTGGGTTGTTGCAACCGTTGATGATTCTAGAATGGAAGTGGGAAAGGATCACCATGGACTTTGTGCCTGGTTTGCCTATGTCGCCATCGAAGAAGAATTCGGTGTGGGTGATTGTGGATCGCCTTACGAAGTGTGCGCATTTCTTGCCTGTGCATACTACATATACTTTGGATAAGCTTGCAGAGCTGTACATTGCTGAGATTGTACGTTTGCATGGTGTACCAAAGTCCATAGTGTCGGATAGAGATCCGAGGTTCACATCGCGTTTTTGGGAGTATTTGCATCAAGCTTTGGGTACGCGGCTGGATTTCAGTACTTCTTATCATCCAAAATCGGATGGGCAGTCTGAGCGTGTTATTCAAGTGCTTGAGGATATGTTGACGTGTTGCGTGATTGAGTTTCAAGGCTCTTGGGAGAAGCATTTGCCTTTGGTGGAGTTTGCTTATAATAATAGCTACCAGGCAAGTATTCAAATGGCACCTTACGAAGACTTGTATGGGAGGAAGTGCAGAACTTCTCTTTGCTGGGCTGAAACAGGACAGAAGTTGGTTTCAATGCCGGCTTTTCTGAAAGGAACCACCAAGAAGGTGAAGCTCATTTGTGAGTGGTTGAAGGCAGCTTCTGATCGACAGAAGTCTTACGCAGATTTGAAGCGTAAGGAGATTGAGTTGCGGTGGGTGACCGTGTGTTCTTGAAGGTTTCACCTTGGAAGAAGGTGATGAGATTTGGCCGGAAGGGTAAGTTGAGACCTAGGTATATTGGACCATACGAGGTGATTGAACGTGTGGGTCCTGTTGCGTATAAGCTGAGATTGCCACAAGAGTTGGAAAAGATTCATAATGTGTTTCATGTCTCTATGCTTCGGAGGTATAGATCGGATCCTTCGCATGTTACGCCTGTAGAGGAAGTTGAGTTGAATCCAGACTTGACCTATGATTAGGAGCCGGTTGAGATTCTGGATTCGGACAGTAAAGTTCTTCGAGGTAAGACCATTGAGTTGGTTAAGGTGTTTTGGAGGCATCGTTGTGTTGAGGAAGCCACGTGGGAAAGGAAAGATGACATGAAGAAGCAGTTTCCTTATCTTTTTCCTCCAGGTAAATTTCGAGGACGAAATTTCTTAAGAGGGGGAGAGTTGTAACACCCCAATTTTGGGCTTAGAAATTTAGGGTTTGGTCGGACCGGTCTGAGAAACGGTTCGAATATAAAAGGAGGTTTTAGGGAAAGCCTAGTTCGGGATGCTTTAAAAATATAGAAAAATATCTAAAAATCCTCTTTTAATATATATAAGAGAGTGGTGAAAACAATTTTACAAAATAAGATTTGGAAATACTACATTTTGGTGTAGTGACCAAAATGCGATTTTTGAAAATTTTAGTGGTGACTGTTTTGTAAGGATTGAAACTTTGAATCTTTAAGGAGCTAATTTACCCAAAAATGTTTTCTCCAGATTTTTCCTTAATTTGGGTGATTTATTAAATGTTTAATTAAATAAAATAAAGATGGTAAACTACTTTTTGGATTTTCATAACTACTTTTTCCTAATTTTCTCTCATTCCATTTTCTCTCAAAATCCTATCATCCAAAAACTTTTCTCCAGCAACTTTTGCATTGACCTTCACTTCAATTGATGAAATTTCTATCATCCATTAGTTCCTAATCAATCTTGCATCAAATCCTTTTGATTTCCTCATTGAATTTTCAAGGAATTTGGCCCAAATCAAGGAGAAACCACCATTTAGAGGTAAGATTGTTCTTCTCCTCTAAATACTCAGTTCTTTACTGAAATTCCCAAGTTGTCAATCCTTAATTTAAGTTTTATAAATGGTTTTGATGTTGGAGACATGATTTTGGCTTAAAACTCAAGATTTTGGAAGAAATCTTGAGGAATTTCGTTGTGATTGCTTGGGCTCTATTTTGAGATGATTCTTTAATGTATTTTGGATGTCTAATGATGTTTGAAATGAGGTTTTATCAATCTAATCCCGAATAGGTTGTATTTCCTAAGTTTTTGCTTGTGAAAATTGTGGTTTTTGAGGTGTTTTTGGTGTTCTGTTATTGCTGGAGGTATAAGGACGAGTTTAGGTTCTTTTTGGATGTAAATTGATGTTTATAAATGGTTAGAAGTGATGGATCTTGGCTGGGTTAAGTTTTGGAAGAGTTTGGAGGTGATTTCGGTTGTGTTTGGTAGCCGAAATATTGGGTATAAGTAGAGCAGCGAGTTTTGGTGTGTTGGCTGAAGATTTCAATGCATAATGATGCATTAATCCTCTGCTTTTATGTGTCTAAAACAGGGGAGACATCTTCGGATACTTTTGGAGTTGATCCGGAGGCTTGATTGACGTTTCGGCAAGCAAGCGAAACGAAATCGGTGAGTGCGTTTGGGTTTGAAGTCTATGAGGACAAAAACACAAGGTTTGGGGATTTAGGAGAGGTTTGAAACACCTTCCTAAATCCGGAAGTAAGTATGGCTTGTTTTGATCTCTCTAAAGTGGTGTTTGGCCCCAAAATGCTTTTACATGCTCATGGTTAGAGATTGTTAAATTCCTACTGTTTTTATGCATGTTTTGAAGCATGAGATTATGCTTGTAAAGATGTCATGAGATGGCATGTTGCATTGAATAGACTTGAGCTTTTGGTTTGAAGCAAAGAATGATTTATGATTTGAAATGTGATAAGAAAACTCTTGAGTTTTATTGCATGAAAAACAGTAGGTGAGATGATATATTAACACATTATATTGGCATAGATGTTGAGAAACTTACCGGATATAATTGATCGATCAATAGGAGTAGAGTGCACTATAAACTAAAAATTCATATGTGCTCTTTGGTTAAGCCAAAGGGAGATATTCCGATGATGGGCATTCCATCGGGTAGGACTTGGTGAAATACCCAAGCTTTGTGGCGATGAGAGATTACGCCATGTGAGTACGGTGTTGAGAGATTCCACCGGAAGCTATGTTGCTAGACAAGTGAGTACGGTGATGCGAGATTCCACCGGAAGAGTCTAGTGTAGAAATGTGTCCGCATATCCGAGTATTAATGAGATGCTAAATGCCAATATTAATGATGAAATGGTTTTTGTTACACATGTACCTTGATGAAATGATTTATGCTATGAGATATGCATATTTGTTATGTTTAGAAATGCTTAGTCAATACAAGCATGTGAATGGCTTTGCCATGAGATTTGCATTGGTTTTAATGCATGAGCTAGAATAGAGGTACATGTGGTTTCAATGAGTTTTGCTTTGAAGGTTTTTTCCAAGCATGAGAAAGAGATGAGCATGTGGTTAAAAAGCTTTGATGAAAGTGTTTTCTAAATGTGCATTATTGTGTGGTTTTCTTAGAGCATTCCTCACTAAGCAATTATGCTTACGCTCTCTTTTACCAATAATGTAGATAATTGAGGTGTTTGAAGGCATCAAGGAAGCTAAGTTTGTCCAAGGAAATCCAAGCTCATGTATGGTGAAGTTTTCGTACACTATTAGTTTTGATAAGTTGGCAATAGGAACCTAAGATGTGTTTTGGGAGGTGTGTTAAACTCCCTGAGGTTGTGGCATGTTTGCCGTGGTTGGTTTGAATTGTAAATGGCCTTGAATACTTGATTTGAAGTTTGATTGCCTATTTCGTTTTGATAATAGGAAGCATGCCTCTAGATTTGTGAGTTTTCATGTTTTATGCTATGAGTGTGTTAGGGTGTCCTAAATATGTGCCATATATGTATGTTGACTTGTTGGCATGATTAGAGAGTTGTTAGGATGTGTTTGAATGTGTTTTTGGATGAAAAACCAGCTAATTCTGCACTTTCTGGGCAAACCGTATCGAAACACTCTCTGGCGTTTCGAAACGGGGGCCTGAAATGGCCTACGTGTTTCGAAACGGCTGGAGGATGTTTCAAAACGTTTTGGCTACTGGAGAGCCGTGTTTCGGAACAAGTTTTGAAACGGGGAAGTTTCTTGCCGTACAGTTTCGATACGACTAGTGGGTGTTTCGAAACAGGTGACCGTTGGTCACAGATTTGAATTGTTCTGATGTTTGCATGTTCTACATTTTAGTCCTAAATGTTGTGATTGCAATTGCTTGAGATTGGGATGTCCATTTAAGTTGAAATTTGGTAGAGAAGCATGTAACATGACTAATTTCACATTGGTAACTTTAAAATCAGTAAGGACCTTCTAATTTTCAGAAATTACATTTTGGTCCCCAAATTTGTTTATTGTGCAATTGAGTCCCTTTTTGAAATCCGATCGCTGTGCCTTTCTCTATCGTATCTCGTGAGTACACACTTAGGATTAACAACCATCTAGACAAGATTAAAAGGAAAAAAAGGGTCGTGAATCAAGGTTGACTTTCGGGTTGACTTTGGTTTTCCCCGTGTAATCTTCGTAGTTCGGGTCAACCGTCTAGGCCGGGCTAAGGGGGTTACATAAGTGCTCATGTGGTATGCACGGGAAGCCATCGCAGAAGTCATCCCAGTGTAAGGCACGACTGCCCGTAGTGAAAAGGCCAAAAAATATGTAATCGCATGGGCTTTTAGCTCAGAGGGGTCGTCACACCATGTATCGTTACTGAGACGCATCATACGACGAGTATTTCGTCGTCTTCTACTCAGGGTGGTGGTATGAAAAAACTTTGTATTACGGCCCTCCTGTGAAATCCATCTAGTGCGCGACTTTTGGAACCATAGACTCTCTTCTTGTTTAAGCACCTCATCAAGGTCCTTCTTCAAACTATTAGCAAGTTCGAGAAGATATGGGTTAGCCGCCCTTTCCAAGGCAATCTCGACCCCCCGTATCCGAGCTAACAACTATTGCTTACGACGATTTATATGACCAAAAGTTTCTTTATTCCATCGCTTGGTGTGCTGCTGAAATTCCTGTAAATTGTCAAAAGCCGATTTCTCACTATCCCAATTATATGACAAAAGCCTCTCAAAATCAGGGTGATCTTGCCACGCAACAATGAAGCGATAAGGCCGCACACCTTGATTCCCATGCCTAGGATCCGTCGAAAGGAGAATATGTCTATGATCAGACCCAAGCTGCTGTAAGTGAAAAACCTCCGAATCAACAAAGTGCCAATACCATCCTGAATTACATAAGCATCTATCAAGCCGCTGACTCAGATCCCCCCTCTGCCAAGTAAAGCGAGGCCCGATAAAACCCATATCAAGAAGACAAAAAGAGAAAATAAATTCACTGAACAGAGGTGAAATCCCGGATCTCCTAAGTGAACCACCATGTCGTTCCGAAGAGGAGAAAATAACATTAAAATCACCCCCAACACCCATGGTCTGTTACCTCCTGGATCGAGAGCATGCAATTGATCCCATAACAATCTCCGACGACTAGCTTCCGGACTAGCATAAACAACAGTTATAAAGAATGTCCGAGAAGGATTAACATCAACACAAATGCCATGCAAAAACTGGTTAGAAACGGCCAGCATATTTAAATGAATCGTATCCCGCCAAAGAACCTAGATACCTCCAGAAACCCCAGTAGCTTCAACCCGATACGAATGCGCATAACCAGACCGTCTAATAAAAGTATCTGTCGACTACCCACTAATTCTCGGCTCCATGATCACAAAATATATGGTGATTGTGTACTAACAAGCAACTTAAAATAACGATTAAAAGCAAGGTCCAAAGCCCCTTGTACATTCCAGAAAATGACTTTAACCATAAGGATAAAATAAAACAATACGGAGAAGAGGAGGACTCACTGACACGAGCTAGCCGACGCCCCTTCAAACGTCAAATTATCAACCCATCTGATCGAACTACCCTGTACATCTTTCGATGCTCGGCCATCACTGACAATAGGCACAATGTTACCATCTTTAAGCGAAAGGGCATTTGACAAATTTACTGCCCAATCCTTAACCGGAACGCGCTTCACAGCATTTTCATCCACCTTTTTCGACTTCATACCCTTTCGGACCATCCCCTTAGCAACCTGCAAACTACGGTTTTGGCTCTTTGAGGCAACGCTACGCGTTGAAGTGTTATGATGTCTCCCAGTATTATCTTTGGGTGTCTTCTTGCCACCTTCCTCAGTAATACGTATCGTGGTGTGATTATTCGGATGAAGGGACGAAGGCGCAAGCCTAACCGTGTCTTTAGCCGCAACCTGTGGGCTCGCTCGTTCCTCCAAATCACAAATGGGAACTGCATGTTTCACAACCTCAGACGGTGCTGCATTACCGCGTACACTCGATACGACACCCACTCCTACAGGTGTACCATTCTTCACGACTACCTCATCCCTGTGCGACGCGGACACAACAACAACCAAAACACGCGCATTAGGCGTAGATACAGGCAGGTCGACAACAGGTTCCCTCACAGCACTAGCAGGCATCTGGTCAGTAGTACCGATAGGCATGGGTACCTCAACGCGTTCGACATTAGCCGTACCTGTCGGATCCTCCGTAGACAACTCACTCAAAACGCCAAACCGTGAACCCTCTTCACGCTGTGGAACCTGCTGGTTAGGGATCATTTTCTTAGGAGCAGGCGGTCGTTTCCTTCTTCTCGATACCTGCATCCACGGGCCAAAGAACTCATCCTTCCCCATCGACGCATGTTCATCCACCTTTTCCTTGCCCTTGCTCGATCTTATACTCCTGCAAATTTCTTTTGAATGACCATACTTCCCACATCCAAAACAAATGGTAGGCAGACCTTCATATTCGATACATTGATGCTTACCATACATAATTATTCCTGGAAAAAGCGGCTGATCAAGATCAACAACCACAGCTAGTCTTGTAAACTTGCCCCGTGAACCCTCGGAAGTATTGTAATCAACACGAACCACCTTGCCCAAGACACAAGCTATGGCTTCAAACAAACTACGAGAGTAATAGCGATACAACAATCTAGGCAGACGTATCCAAACCAAAACCTTATTCAGATGTGCAACCGACGTAGAAAATTCACGAAACCAAGGCTGCACGGTGAGATAGCTCCCATACACCATCCATGGGCCTCTGGTTAACACATGCTCATAATCATCATCCATGGCAAAGCGAATTAAGAAATACCCGTTATCCAGATCAATAATATTAATCTCACTGTTAGGTTTCCATAATGCCTGAACACGAGATTGAAGTGCGCGATAACCAATCGATCTTCCCAGGAGTCGAACAATCAAGGATTTCGATAATCTATCATCAATGGCCTTGTGCACCCTTTCGGAGAAACGAGTCTCAGGTAAATTCCCAGTATTACTGATAATAACATCATCATCCAGAAGTTCAACATCTAGGGAACAAATAAAATTGTCTTTTTGAGAAGTCTCGTACCTCATTGCGACCATGTCTCTAAACGACGGTTTTCCAGCAGGACCGCTGTCTGCCAGGGCCTCCGGCGACGTACCAGCAGCCAGCGCCGCAGGCGTCGCAACATGCTCCATATCCGCTGCAACCATTGAATCACCAAGGTCAATGTCCGTACACTCATCATGTTGAAGTTCCTGGCCTACTTGCACCGAGAAAGAACCGTGTTGAGTGGATCAAAGGATTGATCAAAGCCAAGAGGGGGTGAATTGGGTTTTTAAAATTTGTTGGAGTAAAAGGATAGCTAAAAAATGAAGAACAAAGAATTTTAGAGGGGTTCAAGTTCCAAATGAACTCTACATCCACTAACTTAGCTACCACTAAGGATTTCCAACAATTCACTAATTTTTATTCCCCTTTTCAAGGCTTGGGAGGTAACCTTTAGACAACCGGTCAAATTTTCTACCCAAAATTTGACCAAACCCTCACAAGAGTACAAAGAAGAATTAAAGGCAAGAAAGATATCTCTCAATACAATATTGCCCCTTTAAGTACAAACACTCAACCCAAATTTGACAATAATATCAGAATTGAACACAACACAATTTGGGGTTTACAAGAGATTGGAAAATAAGCACTTTGAGCTTGGATTTTTGCTTGGATGTTTATCTTTGATGCAATAGTTGTTGCTTGTCTTCAATTCGCTTCAGTTTATACCTTCTCTATAAATTCTAGCCGTTTGGGTGGTTAGGGTATTGATTATAGCCGTTGGAACCCTCTCTTTCCACCATAAATGCACTTCTGCAGCTTACCGTATCGGTACGCGTGGACCTGTATCGATACCTGTCTCAAAACAGAAAGAGCCATTGCACAATAACAAGAGGGCGTATCGATACGCGTGTAAGTGTATCGGTACGAGACAAGGACTGTTTCGATACGGGGAACAACCGTATCGGTGCCTTTTTTTCAACTGAGCTCACTAGAAGTTTCCGTATCGATAGGGCTAGGCGCGTATCGGTACGGGTCAACCACGACTTTAAATTTTAGTTACCTAACAACTGACACCAACGGTCGAAAGCATTAAAAGCTTTTCGAATTAAAAATTCCATTAAATCCGTATCGATACGGGTGGAACCGTATCGGTACGCGATTCAAACTCCTTCAGTTTTTATAGAGGGGCGTATTGATACAGATTCAATTTGTTTCGATACGGCTTTAAATTTTAGTTACCTAACAACTGACACCAACGGTCGAAAGCATTAAAAGCTTTTCGAATTAAAAATTCCATTAAATCCGTATCGATACGGGTGG
Organism: Hibiscus trionum; assembly: GCA_030270665.1. Classification (NCBI taxonomy): domain Eukaryota; kingdom Viridiplantae; phylum Streptophyta; class Magnoliopsida; order Malvales; family Malvaceae; genus Hibiscus; species Hibiscus trionum. The sequence continues at coordinate 37,897,000 of BSYR01000021.1, read as the reverse complement.
AACCGTATCGGTACGCGATTCAAACTCCTTCAGTTTTTATAGAGGGGCGTATTGATACAGATTCAATTTGTTTCGATACGGTGAGGGGCATATTGAAACGCGTCTTTCCAGTAGCCAACTTTGTAAAAAAGGTATCGATACGCTTCCAGCCGTATCGATACGCCTGGACGTTTTTCAATACTTTGGCCTAGGAACACTTAGAAAATATTTGGAGTTTGAGTTTCTTCAAATCAGATTAAGCCTTGGTGTATTATAAATCATTTGAGGGACTTAAAAGTCTATTTCAAGTTTTCAATTTAATACTTAACAAACATTGTTATATCAAAATTAAACATAAGTTTTACAAACCGTCCGGTGGGACGGGCAAGGATTCCGACGTGGTAGGGTCCGGCGGCTGCCCAGTTGGCGTCGAATGCTGCAAGGGAGAGTTGCCGACCAACACATGGTTTTTTGACATTAGGGTTTCGTCGATAGCTGCTGCTGCGATGATTATCTTTAATTTTTAGCATATGCCTAGAAAACCAATCTTAATATTGGAAATGCAAAAATATCCTGCCCCGACCCGACTCGGTGCACCCCGATCCGACCCGATCGAGTTTTTTTTTCATAAATTTCAGGGATCGGGTGGGGTGGGTATTGAAAAGCTTTGAGTCGGGGCGTGATAGGTTTGGGTATGAGGTAGAAATTTCCCACCCCACCTCGCCCTGGTATATTTTTAATTTTATTTATTTATGTATTTATTATATATGTGAAAATGCCACTATATATAAATACTTTTAGGGGTTTTAAGCTATCTTTTAGTTTGTGTTTATCATAAATTTTTATTAGATATTGTTCGAGTTGTAATATATCTAATTCCAACTATCAATGGTTCTAGTTTATTCTTTTAAATATGTATTTTTTCATGTAGATAGTTTAATTGATCTTATTTTATTTTTATATAGTTTTAAAGGACACTTGAAACCTATATTTTGTGACTATGATGATAAATCAATTGAATCTAAAATTTATCGTCGATGAAAATTATTTTTTAAAAATTTTCGGGTCGGGGTTGAGTTTATGAATTGCTACACCGGAACAGGACGAGAAGGCTAAATTGATATTTTTACCCGGGGCTGGGCGAGGTCAAATTTAGAAGTCTATAAGTCGGGGCAGGTTCTGAGCGGCCAAAAATCCGCCACGCCCCGCCCGATTGTCATACCTATCTGAATAAACGAAATTAATAACATTATGTTTTTGTGATTAATATCAAAATAAACAAACAGTTATGTGGTGGTGATAATCAATTTAGTTGAGCACAAAAACAGAACGTCGCATTCTGTCACGGGAGAAATAATGGTGTCCTTTCGAGAAACGTGGCATCACTATTATTTATGAGCTGATTCATTACCTTCTCAATCTTTCTTCTAGGATTTAGCACATGCTGGGTGAGGTTCGTCTTGTAAATTCGATCGCCATTGAATTAGTATTATCACTATCAGCAATTTCAGCAAGGAATTCCATTAGGCAGATGCATGCTAATGAAGAAAGCAACCACCACTTCTATGAAAAATTCACCTTCTTAATGTGCTTTTCAAAGTGGATGTAACTGTCAAAGGCCAAAGAATGGTGGGCGAATGGCCATGGAAGAAAAAGCAAGCATTTCCCCTCCTTGGAGCAGAATCCATGGATGAAATCATGAAACTTGTTCAAGGAGTGCTTTCATAAATATCTGACCCAGTTCTTTTGTAAATTTTGGAGCTTAGGGCTTTGAGAATTCACCATTTGGTGGGTCATTTTTTAAAAAATCTCTATCAGTTTAAATCGTCTACTTATGGGCATAAAAAAATAAAAATAAAAAGTAATGCTTATATAGCTTCTTTTTGTTATTTGTACAAACAGTTGGTGGGTGGTGGGGGAATGGAGATAATGCTTGTCACTGATATGTTGAAAGTTCAATTTTTCCTTTCATTTATGAAACATGAAACGAAAAGCAACACTGGGTCTTTCTCCAAATGGGAAAAGATTGTGGGGAAAAGGCAAGGGAGAGGTGTTGTTATAGATTTGAGAATGGGTGATGAAAAGCTATGGTGGAGCTTGTAGATATGGTTTTCTCAATGGCGAAGTCTAGTCTTGTCCCTTTATTTGGACTACAGCAGAGGGACCCCTACAAGCACTTTAACTGAATTACATTGAAGCAAACATCATCCACAGATGGAGTGCTAAAAACAGGCCCAAAGCTGTCGTTTACTGCCATTTCCTCTTTCACACATTTTCAGTATTAGAAAAATGTTCAATACTTTTCCATTTGTTGTCTGGTATCAGCGTGTATCATCCATCATCTAATAAGGGATGGGCTTCTCCAACCGACGTTGGACGCCAAACGAAAAAATAGTGCTGAATAGGGTATAAGATATGCGTTTAACATGTGTTATCCTTGGTTTTTTTTTTCACTTGATTTTACGTTCAAACGTATGTTTTCTCACAACTGATTTTCTTATCTTCTTTAAAAACGACAGATTAGCAAAAGTTCTGCGTTTAAAAATTCCTGTTGAACGAGCCCTTAATTTATTAGTCTTGTAATTGATTTTAATGCAATTGAGCCTTACTTTTAAAACTTGTGTACATAAAATAAATAAATTATACAACTTCAAATGGAGAGAAATTCCAATAATAACAAAATCTCAATTTATACTCTATGTTACGATAGTTAAATTCAACTTGTGTGATGGCTCACCATATTAATAGCGGAACTGAATTAAAACATTGAGCATCATAAACATAATGCGATTGGAAAGGCATCCATAACCATAAATGATTAAGTAGGATTATCATAATTGTGACGACCATGTTTATGTGCTTTCCCTGTTTTGATGCACTCTAAAACTAATTGCTTTCTTGGGGAAGGAACCGCAATTCCTATTGGGGAAGAAGGTTGAAAGAATTTCTTCACACTTTTCGCAATCTCCACCATCACCACTCACAAACTCACCTTGGATTCGACAGATCTGACTTGTGATTAGGCTTTAGAATATTGGTATAAAAATTTATCCTAGAATAAATTTAAATCATTTTAATATCGGAACGATCGATAACTCAAACTTTGATAAATTTTTTAGTGATTTATTTTGCTAGAGATGCTTTGATAGATACTTAGCTTCCGAAAATAGTACTAGTGTTTTTACTCCCACTAAAGCTTTGCATCTGTGCCATAACAGTTGATTCCCACATCCAAAAACTCCATGCTAAAGATGCTTTTTAATGCCTAAAGGTAAAATCTCTTTAAAGGCAATAATATATTCTCAAGAACATTAAATTCATTTTTTAAAAGAATAAACAACTGGTTTAGTTGGTGTCTTAGTCATAACTGAAGCATATGGAATATATTTATTTTATTCAAAATTATCTTTTTTTTATTATAAAGTATTGTGTATGATATCGAGTCAACTAGACAAGAATTCAAATTTATTTTATTTATATTAATTTAATTCTTTTCTCTTTTAATTGGTGTTTGAATTTATAAAAATAATTCAAACACCAATCATCAAAGTATAAAGTTTAGCTTACGAGTAAGAGTGTAAATGAACTGAGTCGAGTCCGAGTTGTGTTGAGCTCGACTTGGCTCGTTAAAAATTTGAGTCGAGTTCGAATTCAGGTCAAATATTGATCGAGTCGGACTAGAATAGCTCGCGATCAATTTGTCTAATAATAATAATAAGGGTAAACTACATATTTAGTACCTAATCTATTAATGTGTTTGTTTTTTTGGTACTCCACCTATTATTTTTGGTAAAATAATGTCTAACATTACGTTTTTGTTCTGTTTTGGTACCCCAACCGTTAAAAATTAACGAAGATGATGATGTGGCTCATTTTTAATTAGGATAATAACAATTTTAATCCTAAAAACTTGTACATTTCTATCATTTTAGTCCAAACCCTATCAATTTAATAATCATTTTAAATATTTGTGTTAAAACTACAAATTTTTCCTTTTTTTCTTTCTTCTTCCCCGAAACCCTAGCCCATCTTTTTTCCCTTGAGCCACCGTTAACTGTGACTCAAGATTTTTTGAGCCGGTTCGTGAACTATGTGGAATGATAAAAAGAAGGAAATATTGGGGTTCCACCTGCACTGCCTTAACCTAGAACATTACAATGGGGGAGAAAAGTGCTTGCTGGTGGTTTAGAACTCCCCCATCGCCACCACTGCTAATGTCGCCTCCACCATTATATACTTGAATTGACTTAAAATGTGTAAAAGCTCGGATCAAAGAAGAAGAATTATTAAGAAGGAAGAAAATAGAGGAAGCAAAGATAGGAGCATAAACGAAAAAAATTGGGAAAGACAAACAATATTCATTCATTCATTCATTCAGTATTTTTCCCAATCTGATCCACATACTCATCTTATCCTAATATTCACAACGAAAACGTTCAAGTCACTATTTTGACTTGGTAAAAACAACAAACATAAAATTAAAATATAATAAAAACGACATTGTTTTTAACTTTAATTGAAACGATACGTTACAAAACTTCCCCTCAAAATAATCTGTGTCTCAAGGAGTAAAGAAAAATTTCCATGGCAATATCCCTTGAAGACCATCCCTTGATCAACCTTTGACCAGCCTTGTTTTCTTCAAATGATTGGACCCAACATTAGTCCAAGCTGATTTTGCCTTAGCTAAACTTGACATTGTTAGAACAACTATGACGTCTACAATTATGGATATATTGTTATAAATTTGCATCTTTCAGTACCTCATTTTCTCTCATCATATTTCTGTAAAATTGAGTTTTTTCATATGAGAACTTGTAGATCGTTTGGGTGTTCTCTAAATGTGAGCGTAAGTGTACACTCTTATCAAATTATAGTATAAAAGATATCGTCTCCCACAAGGGTTGGACAGCTAATTCGAATGTCAATTCCTGCACAGAAAATATTAAATGCACAAGTTTTAGTTTGTAAAAGAAGAAAAAGTAAATAAACACAAGTAAATAAAGAGAAGAGTTCAGGGTGATAGAATGGGTCAGGTTATGCTACTTTGTAGTGTGAAACTGCGTTGAATAGGTTAAGTTGTATTGCGCTGCTAGAATTTGCTGCCTCGGTGGAAGATGGTAGATTAGTGCTTCGACGCTTTCGCTGCCTCGGCTGTGGAACAGAAAATTGGCTCGGCGACAAACTCGGCAGTCTTTCAAGGCTCGGCAGAACGCTTCAATAATGATCATCCTTATGTCTAAGTTAGAATACTGTTGTTGCCCACTGCAGATAATACCCGTCAGCGTGAGTCTTGCAACGAACAACAACCTTTAGTTCGTCCTCTTTTAGCCGCCTTAAACCCTAACCTATGTCTAGGCTGGATTGATCAACACCTGGTATTGATGAGATCGTGCTTACTTCTTTCGTGAGTTTGACTCTCTTGATGCCAAACAAATGGATTGCTCCCAATCGATCTTTCGAACTCAATTGAAAACAATGAAGAACATGAAATAAGCAAACATTGAATTTATTTGCAAAAACAAACTTAAACCTAAACAACCATTCTCACAACTACTTTACAACATAACCCAAATCCTAGAGAATTTAGAACATAGTGGCGGCAAGAAAACACAAGAGAAACCTAAGCTATGCCGACTATGAGTTGTCTAAAATACAAAGTATGATCGGGTATATATAGGGTATTGGCCTAGGTTAAGTCCTCCTTGGAGTAGAAGTCTTCCTCATGGTAAAGTAGCTTTTTCATTGAATACATCTTTTAATTCTAACTTCTTTGACTTGAAATTGGACTCATTGTGCCACAAGTAAGCTTAAGCCGCCTTAGACAATTTCTCCTTTAGCGGCTCAGTCCGCTGTTTCCGGCATCAATAAATTGCGTGGATGGGCTCATTGGACTTAGAAAATTATGTTCTTCCAATCGCACTCCAATTCACCAAATCCTTTGGTTGCTGCCCTGGGCGGCAGATATGGAGGCAACAACTACTCGGCAGCATCTCTCTCTATGTTAAGCTGCTTTAGTACAGCTCCTTGACTTGCTGCCTCAGCATCAGCTCTTAAGCTTTCTTCTCCTCCTGACAGCTTCTAGCACATGAAACTAAAACTAAACTAAAACAATATCTTTTCTTGCCAAATTAAAGATATTCAATAAAAACAAGGCAACACAAAGAATATTGTAAATAATGCACACATGCACCTAAATATGCCTAAAATGCACTTAAGAACAACAATAATATGAGATGAAATGCATACAAAATATATGACTTATAAGCACTTTACACACCCCCAAACTCGAACTATTGCTTGTCCTCAAGCAATGCAATCCTAAACATACTTGCCCTTGCACTAATCAAAAAGAAAAAAAAATGTTTTATACTTGATTTAGCACCTCAAGGCCGTGGCACCTATCATTAGTGTTGAGTGCATAAATGTTCTATATTTTAACCCTCATTTATCCATATTATTGATGCACTCAAGCATGTTTAGTTGCATTTTAGGATAGAATTTGCATAAACATCACAGATAGATAATTTTGCACAGATACTGCTGATTTCAGTCAATTCTTGCAGGTACCTGTTGTGGCAGTCTTCAGGGCAGCAGAGGAACAGAAGATAACTGCAGAGTTGGAGTGAATGGTTGAAGAAAAATGCCTCATACATCACCGTCATGACAGTTGTTGTAACAGAAGTGGCAACAATGAAGACAACATAGATGGAAAATGTAAAGTAGAGTTCGACTGATAGCGGATTTCAAGCCTGATTTTTGTAGACCACTCGCATAATTTTTGGAGCCCAGAAACACAAGGAAGGCCTTGCCCAAAGTTTGAGGAGAAAGTCAAAGCAAGAAGATAGGGCGAACTAAGGGATGTTTATTCAGAGGTTTAGTCTTTAAATAAATTGTACTTTAATTCAAACTAGTATTCTTGGCCCTTAAGAAAGCTTACACCTAAAGCCTATATATATATATATATATATGCTTGTATTTCGACAAGGGAAGGGATATCTGGCTCCTAGCCGTCTTTCATCATAAACCCTAGCTGTTCTCTTCTTCATCATGTTCTAAATCTTCCCCAGGGCTAAGGGTTGATCTTGTAAAGTAGTTGTAAGGGTTACACCGTTTCTTAGGTTTTTCTGTTCAATCAATAAAACTTCAAGTTTATTTACTCTCGTTTCAACATCTCATAAGGGTATCGAGAGAGCATTGAGAGGTTATCTATTTACTTAATATCGGGAGAGTTAAGTATAAGAAAAGAGTAAATATAGTTTTCCAGTTTATGGTTAAACTATCTTGGCCTAGGGATAGGTACAAGGTGAAGCGGCTAAAAAAGAATTCACAAACATCGGTGTTCATCCTTCGATTCACGCCGGGAGGTATCATCCAAGACGTGTTCGCCGACAGAACTTGGATCTAGGGATAGGACAAGTCACACCAGGGGTTCTTGCTGAACTCGAAGTAACAGAGTTGTTGATCGTTGTCGCGACAACAACAGACCTCTGCCGCGACAGGTGCTGCCGCGACAGGTTCTACAACATAAGCAACAGAAGTCCTCTGAATAGTGCAATACCTGCACTACGGAACAAATCAATACCAGCCTACTTTATCAATCCGATTTCCTCCTCTATTTTAGTTTATCTTCAAGAATTCTCAAAACACTTTATTAAACCTATCTCTTTTCTTATGCAGAGTTTTAAAGTTATAAGTATTTCCAGTCCTTGTGGAGACGATATCCGATACTTCGTATCACTATATTACTTGTGTCGTGTATACTTGCACTCAATTACGATAGTCTTATTTACACGCAACAAGTTTTTGGCGCCATTGCCAGGGACTGGAAACATACCTTTACCTTTAATTATTGCACTTTTATTTTTATTTCTTTTGTATTTCTGGTTGTTATATTTCCATGTGCTTTTGACAAGGTTTTCTTCTCTTGCTTATGCACATATCGAGACGCGGTACAGATCCTGAACATGAACTAGACCTGAAAATCGATCGTACATACCATTTCAGGAACCAAGCCTGACTCCTGATAGAGAGAAACTGCTATATTGAGGAAAGAATTGAAGCAACGGAAACCCTAAGACAAGGTGTTGGGGTAGATAACAACAAAAACAACAACCCTAGGGCTGATGTTATTCCTCCTGCTAATGTTCAAGACAACTGGCAAGCTCCTGCTGCCCTGGCAGCACGACAGACATACCAAGAGTATATGGAGAATGATCAAGTTGAATTGAAAACTACACTGCCAGACGTGGAAGCTGAACACTTCGAACTAAAACCTGTGATGTTCAGCATGTTAAATTCAGCCAGACAATTTGGCGGTTCTGCTACAGAGGATGCACGCGAGCATTTGAAAACCTTCCAGGAGATTTTTGGATCATTTAGACTACTAGGAATAAGCCCGGAAGTACTGAGACTCTGACTATTTCCCCATTCATTGAGGGATAGAGCAAAAACCTGGTGGAATAAGTTAAACACGGGTTCAATAAGAACTTGGGCAGATCTTTACCGTGAATTCCTTTCTCGTTTTAATCCTTCTCTTTTAACTGAAAGATTGTGTAACGAAATTGCTACTTTTCAACAGGAAGATGATGAACCAATGTATGAGGCATGGGACCGTTTTACAACTCTATTACGAAACTACCCGATGCACGGATTCCCCGTATGGAACCAGGTCGTCAAATTCTACAATGCTGCCAATGCACCCACTCGAATGAGGATAGAATTGGCAGCTAATGGTTTGTTACTAGACAAAGAGCCAGAAGATGCAATGCTTGTGTTGAAAAGGTTGGAAAAGAACGACAAACAGTTCCCCACAGAACGAAGAGGAGGAAGACGAGGAGTATCTGTCAAGGAACATGAATCTGACAACTCGGTAAAAACCCAATTAGCATACATCACCAAGGTAGTTGAAAACCTGCAGCGGAAGAGAGAATCTAAGGTGGTATTTTCTACCGAGGAGATGTGTGAAACTTGCAGCGGAAACCACAGTACAGAGGAGTGTCCCCTACAGCTGGAAACGAGAATGTATGTTGGAAACTACAACAAGAATAAAGGCTATGACTCTAACAATTACAACCCAAATTGGAGGAAGAACCCTAAATTCTCCTGGAGTAACCCAAAAAATGCTTTGAATCCTCCAGTCCAAAATAATCAGAATCAAGGAGTTCCCAGAATACTGTCACGACAACAACCACAACAGCAGCTGACATCATCCACAAGTATAATAGAACAGGCCCTAGCAACTTTCATGTCCCAAACTGGAGCATATATGGCCAACATGGATCACTTTGTCAAGAAGACTGAAACATTCATGGATAAAACATAGATGAGAATGACAAATCATGAGGCTACTTTAAAGTCTCAAGAGAAAGAGATGGGTCACGTCGCCCAGTTCATCAACACTAGATAGAATGGAGGATTCCCTAGTGATACTGAGGTCACTAGAAAACCAACACATGAGCAGTGTAAAGATATAACAAAGAGAAGTAGGAAACAGATACAAGGGCAAAAAATTAAAGAGGCACCTAGTAAGGAACCGACCCTACAGACACCTGCCGAAAACACTACCCCGCCAGACGTGAAACAATCTATTGTCCCCAAACCTGCCACGACAGCAGAAGAATCTAAGGAGGCGACAGAAGAAGTTGAAGAATGTGAGCCTTCTCAGATCCGAATTCCATGTGAAGGATGTCTCGAAGATTTCCGTCCTCCACCCCCTTTTCCATAGCGGTTGAAGAAACAAAAACAAGAGTACCAACTTAAGAAGATCTACGATGTTTTTAAGCAAGTACATATTAATATTCCGTTGTTGGAGGCCATTAAGCAGATGTCTGGTTATGCCAAGTTCCTTAAAGATGCAATGTCTAGAAGATCCAGACTTGGGGAGTTTGAAACTGTAGTCATGACAGAAGGTTGCATGGGAATCCTACATAACCGTACACCCCCAAAGAATAAGGATCCTAGGAGTTTCATTATACCATGCATAATCGGTGATCAGTATGTGGGTAAGGAACTTTGTGATCTTGGAGCTAGTATAAATCTAATGCCCAAATCTGTTTTTTCAGAAATTAGGTATTGGACAAGCAAGACCCACAACTGTCATGCTTCAATTGACAGACCGCTCTAATGTACAGCGGAAGGAAAAATTGAAGACATCTTGGTAAGAGTGGATAAATTCATATTTCCCGCCGACTTCCTTGTTCTAGACTGTGAGGCAGACGAGAATGCACCGATCATCCTAGGGCGACCCTTCCTAGCTACAGGTAGAACAGTGATCGATGTATAGAAGGGAGAACTGACTATGAGAGTCAACGATCAGCAGATAAAACTAAATGTTCTACAGGCCATAAAACAAGCTGATGTACAGGAAGAATGTAAATTAATATTAGAGGTAATTGTAGACCAACCCTGCATCAGATCAAGTTGTCACGACAGACAAATCGCTCACTGTCACCACAACCACCTAGAAGACTGCTACGACAGTACTGGTGACAGCAACTCCTCAGACAATGACACATCTGACACTGAAGATCCCGATGAGGTAAATTGGATAGACATGCGTCCAGGTAAGTTCTTCGAACCTCTGAACTATACCTCTAACAAATATGTGATTCAAAAGCCTTCCATAGATCAGCCACCTGCTTTAGATCTTAAACCCTTGCCAGGGAAAATTAAATATGTTTTTCTTGGTTTCAATGATACGTTGCCTGTGATCATCTCTTCTAAGTTAAAGCAGGAACATGAACATCAACTAATTGGTATGCTACAAAAGCATAAGAAGGCAATTGGATTGACCATTGCCGATATTCAGGGCATCAGTCCGGCAATTTGCATGCATAAGATCGTCTTGGAGGATGATTATAAGCCGACAATAGATGCTTAGAGACGATTAAACAAAGCTATGGAGAGGTGGTGCGAAAGGAAATTATCAAATGGCTTGACACTGGAATTACTTACGCCATCTCAGATAGCAAGTGGGTGAGCCCTGTGCAATGCCAACCAGGACTGTGACCGGTTGGAGGGTTTGTATGGATTACGGGAAGCTTAATAAAGTTACCCGGAAGGACCACTTCCCCTTGCCTTTTATTGACCAAATGCTAGATAGATTAGCGGGAAAACCTTACTATTGTTTCCTTGATGGTTATTCAGGTTACAATCAGATTGCCATTGCACTAGAGGACCAGGAGAAGACAACCTTCACATGCCCCTATGGAACATACGCCTTTAGGAGAATGCCATTTGGACTGTGTAGTACACCAGCAACTTTTCAGCGGTGTATGATGGCTATATTCTCTGATATGGTGGAAGATTTCCTGGAGATCTCTATGGATGACTTTTCCGTCTTTGGAGATAGCTTCAACAACTGCCTAGGCAACTTGAAGAAAGTGCTTAAGAGATGTGAAGAGGCAAATCTTGTACTGAATTGGGAAAAATGCCATTTTATGGTAGATGGGGACATAGTGTTGGGACACAAAGTCTCCTGTCCTGGCATAGAAGTGGACAAAGCTAAAATCGAAGTCATCAAAAAACTGTCGCCACCCACCACAGTCAAGGGCATTAGGAGTTTCTTAGGACACACAGGTTTTTATCGTAGGTTTATTGCTATTTTTTCTAAGATTACTAAACCTTTGTGTCTTTTGTTGGAACAGAATAAGGCCTTTGACTTCAATGTCGAATGTACTGAAGCATTCAAGACACTGAAAGAGAAGCTGGTAACATCCCCAATAGTATAGCCACCGGACTGGAGTTTACCGTTTGAGATAATGTGTAATGCTAGTGACTATGATGTAGGGGCAACATAGAAGGAGTTGCTAGCTGTGGTATTCGCCTTTGACAAGTTCAGACCATACATACTTGGAACAAAAGTGGTGGTTCACACGGATCATTCAACAATAAAATACCTATTCACCAAGAAGGATGCACGACCACGATTGATACGTTGGATTCTGCTGTTACAAGAGTTTGATATAGAAATCAAAGACAGAAAGGGGACAGAAAACCAAGTAGCCGATCACTTGTTAAGACTGGAGCTAGGAAAGGATCAAGATAAAAACAAGGTTAACATACAGGAGACTTTCCCTGATGAGTAGTTATTCACTACCATGGAAGTACACACAAGCGCTGCCGCGACAACCACATCGACAAGTAAGTTTTCTGATGTTCCTTGATATGTCGACATAGTAAACTATCTCATTAGTGGTTTATTACCTTCTGAACTTAACTATCAAGCAAGGAAGAGGTTCCAAAATGATGTAGAACATTATTTTTGGGACGAACCTCTTCTGTTCAAACATTGTGCAGATCAGATTATCAGGAGATGCATACCGAAGGAAGAACATGAAGAAGTACTCCACCACTGCCATACTGCTCCTTATGGAGGACACTTTGGAGGAAGCAAAACTGCTGCCAAGGTTTTGCAGTCCTGTTTATTTTGGCCTACACTGTTCAAAGATGCACAAGCTTTTTACAAGTGTTGTGACAAGTGCCAAAGGACAGGAAACATCTCTAGAAGGCATGAGATGCTCTTGCAGAACATTCTCGAAGTCGAAATTTTTGATGTTTGGGGAATCGACTTCATGTGACCATTCCTAGCTTCTTGTGGGAATCTGTATATACTGCTGGTAGTAGATTATGTGTCCAAGTGGGTAGAAGCCATCGCCACACAAAAGAATGATGCCAAAACCGTCCAAAGATTTTTGCACAAACACATCTTCACCAGGTTTGGCATCCCAAGGGCAATCATTAGTGATGAAGGTAAGCATTTTGACAATAGGGTGATTGCTAACGCATTGAAGAAATATGGAGTGAAACACTGAATCGCAACATCATATCACCCTCAGACCAATGGGAAGGCCGAGATCTCCAATAGAGAAGTGAAGAACATTTTGGAAAAGATGGTTAAGCCATCTAGGAATGACTGGTCTCTCCACTTGAATTATACATTATGGGCTTACATGACTGCTTTCAAAACACCACTGGGAATGCCACCTTACCGACTCATCTATGGAAAAACATGCCACCTACATGTCGAGATAAAACATAAAGCATACTGGGCTATTAAGACAGTTAACATGGATTCAGATAGAGAAGGGCAGAAAAGGCTCTTGGATTTAAACGAAATTGAAGAAATTCGAGCCATGGCCTACGACAACGCCAGAATCTACAAGGACAAGACAAAAAGGTGGCACGACAGAAAACTTCTGCCACGACAGTTCATACCAGGCCAAAAGGTGTTGTTGTTCAACTCCCGGCTGAAGCTCTTCCCAGGGAAGTTAAAGTCTAGATGGTCTAGACCCTTTCAGGTAGTTCAAGTTTTTCCCCATGGTGACATCACAATAAGATCTATTAAGGACGGGCACCAATTCAAAGTCAATGGACAGAGACTTAAGAACTATCAGGGGACTAAAGCCCCAAGAGAACTGGAAGTGGTTACTTTAGAAGATGTCCCTCAAGGCATCCCTAATTTAACTTATTTTATTTTTTTCTTCTTTTCTTCTTTTATTTCTTTTATTTTTATTACTTTAGGAAGTAGGAGGGTATCTTGGCCCTTAAAAAAGCTTACACCTCAAGCCTATATATATGCTTGTATTTCGACAAGAGAAGGGTATCTGGCTCCTAGCCGTCTTCCATCATAAACCCTAGTTGTTCTCTTCTTCATCATGTTCTAAATCTTCCACATGGCTAAGGGTTGATCTTGTAAAGTAGTTGTAAGGGTTATACTGTTTCTTAGGTTTTTCTGTTCAATCAATAAAACTTCAAGTTTATTTACTTTGGTATCAACATCTCATAAGGGTATCGGGAGAGCATTGTGAGGTATCTATTTACTTAATATCGGGAGAGTTAAGTATAAGAAAAGAGTAAATACAATTTTCCAGTTTATGGTTAAACTATCTTGGCCTAGGGATAGGTACAAGGTTAAGCGGCTAAAAAAAGAATTCAAAACATCGGTGTTCATCCTTCGATTCACGTCGGGAGGTATCATCCAAGACGTGTTCGCAGACAGAACTTGGACCTAGGGATATGACAAGTCACACCAGGGGTTCTTGCCGAACTCGAAGTAACGGAGTTGTTGATCGCTGCCGCGTCAATAACAGACCTCTACCGCGACAGGTGCTGCCGCGACAGGTTCTACAACATAAGCAACAAAAGTCATCTGAACAGTGCAATACCTGCACTACGGAACAAATCAATACCAACCTACTTTATCATTCTGATTTCATCCTCTATTTTAGTTTATCTTCAAGAATTCTCAAAACACTTTATTAAATCTATCTCTTTTCTTGTGCAGAGTTTTAAAGTTAGAAGTATTTCCAGTCCCTGTGGAGACGATATTAGATACTTCGTATCACTATATTACTTACGTCGTGTATACTTACACTCAATTGCGATAGTCTTATTTACACGCTACAATTAGTTTAGTGAAAGGAGAATAGCATGAATTACCTCAAAATTAAACTACAATGCTAGTGCAGTGTGTGCAGAAACTGTGTATAGGCTAAATATGAAGAATATTCTAAGTAAACAAAGATGCTGTCATGGTAATATAAGGTTGCTGCCGAGGCAGCACAATTAAGCACATTTTATAATCATGGCAATAAGGGCTTCAACTCATCACAACTACTCTTTAGGTCTGAAATTAAGATATGAGCAAACTACAAAACCCTGAACCCATTGAGTAGAGTCATCCTGTGCAGACTTTCATTCACTCATGCTAATTTGTCCGTCACTTCAAAAATTTTTAGATTCATGGACTTTGATAGCATCAGAGTGTTCTTGCACATGATTCTTCCTAGAGCCGGTTTTGGGCACCTCTAAGGAAAAACATCATATCTCTTTTTCTTTCTTGCTGGGGCAGTGCTTTTCTTTTTCTGTTTGTTGCCTGCCGCGACAACTTCCTACAACCATGTTAGAATTTTACAAATAATTCAAGCAGGCAATGTTTATCAGAAATTCAATCAAATAATAGTAGTGTTTTTAATTTTTGGCATTTATAGACAAATTCTAAGTTTACTTCATGCTTTCCCCAAAATTAAGTTCTTTTTATTATGGTGCAAAAATTTAAGATCAGCTATCCTATTATAGGCACAAGTTCTAACATAATTTTTCTTTTGATTAATTTTTTAGGGCAAGTACATTATGCAACCTAAATGATCTAATTATGCCTAAACAAGATGAGTGCTAATCCCCCCAAACTCGAGATGGGAATTGCCCTCAATGCACAATAAATAAAAAACAGAAGAATAAAAGACATGTTAAATAATTAAAACAGAAAATAAGAAAGAAAAGAAACAATACTAGAAGTTGGCGGAGGGTTGAGAAGAGGGTGGAGTTCCTAAGACAGAAGAGGAAGATGAAGACTGGATGACCAGGCGGTGGCTGGCAGAGGTCCGGGCGGCAGGCTTGGCAGGTGATATCTTTGCTGTGCGCGGCGGCTGGACTCTCTTAGGAGTGGGGCGAGGAGCTTCACTATGGTCCGGTTCAGATTCTGATTCCTCTTTCTCTGGCTCAACCGAGATTATGTGCCGCTTCCTTTTCCTTATTGGCTCCGCCGCGGGTTCTGTCGGTGGCTCCACTGTTGCCATGGGTTCCGCTGTTACTACCATCTGCTGCCTAGATTCTTTAGACGGGTAGGTGTCTACCACTGTTGCCGCTGTGATGGTTGGTCAGAGTTGTTGTTGATGCCTCTCGGGAGTGTCGGCCACCATGTGAGACGAGGAGGTGGCAGAGTATGACGAGTATTGCATTGGAGAGGGCATATGGTAGCGGAAGGTGGCGTGGTGGGCAGCAGCTTCTAGCGGTGTGGCCTCTCTTGGTTCAGCTGTGGTGGACAATTCTTCTGGGAATCTGGGCATGGAGGGGCCATCGTTGGGGAACTTCTGCAGCAAATAGGCCACAAAGGCCTATTGGACTTCCCCCACATATTTCATGAAGGTCAGCTGCTACTGCTCGATTCTCTTGTTGCTGGCGATCAGTGTGTTGAGCAACTGGATAAATTTAGAGTTTGGGGCAGCCTTAGTACTGCCTCTTGATTTCAGAGCAACGATATTGTCGGCCAACGACTGAGAGGGTGTGATCAGTTCTGTCTCAAGCGTCTGCATCATCTGGAGTCTGACCTTCCTTGTCCAGCCCTCCCTTGGTGGTGTCAGCATGTCTTTGGGGTCGGAGGGGACGTTAAAGTTCGCGCAAAGCCCAGTTATAAGGGAGGGGAAGTAGAGTCTTCCCTTGGACTTCCGGTAGTAGATGTGGATCTTCTTGCAGATTATGTCACCCACGTTGATCGGCCGGTTGTTCATGATTGAGTGGATCAAGGCTAGACGGGGCCGGTCAACTGTCGTGTTGTGGGAGGTGGGCAACAGGCATCGTTTGATGAATGTGTTCCACAACATTGCCACTGACAGCAGACGAGGACACTAGACAGATCTGTTGTGTTTTCTTGCCAGCCACGGGGTGTTTGGCTCACACAGCCTGTCCTTCATCCTATCATAGTCGGCTGCTGTCAGTGTCTACCGTCATTCCTCGTGGGGGTTATCGTTCATCTCCAGCACATAAAATCTGTTGATGGTGGCGGCTTGGAGTTTTACTGCCTCCCCTCTAACAAAGACGAATGGCACTTCTGGGTGGGGTTGGTGGGCGTAAAACTCTCGGACGAGGGTGACGTTGGCTACCTCCGGTTTCTTTGCGAAGATTTCCCACCCTTGGCTATGGATCTTCTCAAAGAGGGCGGGCTCGAGATCTAAGTCTCCTATCTGCTGCGAGTAGTGGAACCCTTTCTCCTCCTAAACTGTCCGGTTGGCAAATTGAGTTCTGTGCCTTTTCTTGTCTAGCTCGGAGAAGAATCTTTGGAAAGTGGGTTTGGATTGTGTTGCTGCCATAGTTTTGAGTCGGTTGTAATCTGAGAAAGATTGAAAAAAGAAAATATTAAGAAAATAAGTGGATGCAAAAGAGGTTTAAACAAGGAGATAAAGTGAAGAAAATGAAAGAAATATTGAGGTATATATAGAGGTTGCCGAGAGATGTCGTGGCGGCATTAAATTCCAAAGGGCAGATTTTCACAGCACGTGTTATGGGATTAAATTCCCGTTATGCTATAGCCGTTGGCAGCTAGCTATTGGCGGTATTCTAGCCGTTACACATTTTTTTCGGTGGGTTGCCTTCAGCTGTCTCGACGGCATGGTGGGTGGGCTCCTTGTTAGGCCTTCTTCTTGGCCCGACTTATTTATTCCTAAACCTGAAAATAAAATAATTAACTAAATAAAGAAAACTGAAAATAAAAATAATTAAATATGAAAATAAAAATGTGGAAAATAAATTGCAGTGAATTAAAATCTATTCCTAGAGCATAAAAATAAAAAGAAAGATATTAAAAATAAATTAAGTTATGTTGGGAGTGTATTGAGGTGCATCTCCCAAACATAATCACTTCTTGAGCTGGTTGTGTTTTGCTTTTTGTCCAGGTGAGTCATCTTTCTCCTTGGGGTTCTCGTTGCTCTAATTTCTGCCCTGGCAGCTACTACCTTGCTATGCTTCTTGGCTAACCTTGGAGGCATGTGTTTCAGGGCATACTTCTTTTTCTTTGGCTGGTTTCATGGACTGTAGAACATGTATCTTTATGTGCTGATTGTCCACCCTCATTATGAGTTCCCCATTCTCCACATCTATCAATGTTTTGCCTGTGGCTAAGAATGGTCGCCCAAGAATGATAGGGGCGTTCTCGTCTGCCTCACAGTCTCGGATGAGGAAGTCAGTTGGGAAAATGAAATTGCCTACTCGTACAAGGATATCTTCAACTTTTCCCTCCGGTTGCACAAAGGAATGGTTAGTAAGTTGGAGCATGATGGAGGTTGGTTTTTCTTGTCTAATTCCTAATTTGTTGAATACAGCCTTGGGCATTAGATTAATGCTTGCTCCTAGGTCGCATAGAGCTCTCATGTCATGGTTGTTGCCTATCTTGCATGTAAAGATAAAGTTGCCTGGATCTGTCCTCTAGGGCGGCACCTTGTTATGCATCATTGCCATACATTCTTCAGTGACAGCTACCGTCTCGAATTCCCCGATTCCTCTTCTCAAGGCTGTCATCATCTGCCTGGGCATCAGTTTGTTTTGCTGCCCCAGTAGGTTGTTCATGTGCTGCTGCGGCGGGCAGCTCTGGATGCTTTTCCTTTTGCTGCTCAATTTTGGGATCATCCAGTTGTTTCCCACTTCTTGTCATTATTGCTTTACACTACTCATAAGTGGGTTTTGCTGTGACCTCTATGTTACTGGATGATGCACCCATTGTCCTGTTGCTTATAATTTCAATGAACTGCCCAAACTAAGTTTCCAGGTTCTTTATTGTAGCCTCCTAGTTGCTCATCCGCATCTCAGTCCTGTCCATAAAAGACTCAGTCTTGTCAATAAATTTATTAGTACGAACAATAAAATTACTAGTGCGAGACATAAAAGTATGTAAAGTAGATTCAAGTGAATTGTTGTTCGCATTCTGCTGCTGCTGAGGCGGCTATCGTGACAAGTTCTGCTGATATCCTCCTGGTTGCTGGGTTGGATTTGCAGCCGTGTTAGGATTACTCCAGGAGAAGTTCAGATTTTTTTTTCCAGTCTGGGTTGTATGTGTTGGTGTTGGGTCTGCTGTTCCTCTCATAAGTTCCCATGAAGTTAGCAGATTCACTACATTAAGAGGAATCGTGTTTGCCCCCACACTCATCATAGAAGGGCTCCACATCCTTGGCCTCATATGTTTTCCCTTTGGCCATATTCATTACCAGCTGTGTCAGTTTATCCAGGTGGGTATTAATAGATTCAGTGGCCTCTACTTCATTCACAACAGCTGGCCGCCTTAAGCCGCCGCAGCGGGTTGTAGGGAACTTGTAGTCGTTCTTTGCAATTCTGTTCAGAATCTATAGTGCCTCATTGGGTGGTCTATCCAAGATGATTCCATTGGCTGAGGCGTCGAGCATCATTCGTGTCGGTTGATTTACTCCATTATAGAACATCGACACTTGAGTCCAGGATGGGAAACCATGAAGTAGGCAATTGTTTAGCATATGTTGGTATCTCTCTCAAGCTTCATACATCAATTTGTCATCTCCTTGGCAGAAAGTAGTGATCTCATTTCTTAATCTTTCGGTGATGTTTGAAGGGCTGAAACGATCAAGGAAGTCCTTGCACAACTCCGTCTAAGTGTTGAATGATCCCGCCGGTTGGTTGTTCAGCCACTGTTTTTGCCCTATCCTTCAGTGAATAGGGAAATAATCTCAGCTTGAGCATATCTTGATGGACTCCATGTATCTTGAAAGCTCTCCAAATGTTTAGGAATCCCCTCAAGTGCTGCCGAGCATCTTCCGTGGCAGTTCCTCCAAATTGCCCCAATGTGTTTATCATATTGAACATCAAGGGCTTTAACTCAAAGTGATCATCTTCAATTTCAGGCTCTGCCATAGTTGGATCAAATCCTATGAAGTTGTGCTCCAAGTAATATGTGGTGGTTCGCACATATTGTGGCTGCCTGGGCAGAATTGGGGGCTACTGCCTAGGTGGAATTATTTGCTGCAGTATGGGTGGTGAATCTTGCTGCCCATCCTTGCCGTTTTGGGCATTGTTGGCAGGGTTGTCATCTTGGCCGTTAACCATTGTTTCCTCTGATTTTCCTTTTTCTTTAGCTTCTTCGAGGACTTCTCTTGCTTCTTTCTTTAGTTTTCTTGCTCGTCGTTTGATCTCGTCTATGTAAACGATTTCAGCTGACGGGTTTGCTCTGGTCATGCACTAGACAAGAAAATTGTAAAATTCTTTTTTTCGAATATAAAAAAGAAAAAATTAAAACTAAAATTAAATTCAAATAAAATAAAAGTGTAGAGAAATAAAAACGAATTGACTGTTGCCAATCCCCGGCAACGACGCCAAAAATTGTAGAGTGTTTGGGTGTTCTCTAAATGTGAGCGCAAGTGCACACTCTTGTCAAGTTATAGTATAAAAGATATCGTCTCCCACGAAGATTGGACAACTAATTCAAATGTCAATTCCTGCACATAAAATATTAAATGCACAAGTTAATTTTAGTTTGTAAAAGAAGAAAAAGTAAATAAACACAAGTAAATAAAGAGAAGAGTTCAGGGTGATAGAATGGGCCAGGTTATGTTGCTCTGTAGTGTGAAACTGCGTTGAATAGGTTAAGTTGTATTCAACTGCCAGACTTTGCTACCACGGTGGAAGATGGCAGATTGGTGCTTCGACGCTTTCGCTGCCTCGGCAGTGGAACGGACGATTGGCACGACGGCAAACTCGGCAGTCCTTCAAGGCTCGACAGAACGCTTTGATAATGATCCTTCTTATGTCTAAGTCAGAATATTTTTGTTGCTCACTGCAGATAATACCTGTCGGCGTGAATCTTGCAACGAACATCAACCTTTAGTTCATACTCTTTTAGCCGCCTTAAACCCTAACCTATGTCTAGGCTGGATTGATCAACACATGGTATTGATGAGATCGTGGTTACTTCTTTCGTGAGTTTGACTCTCTCGATGCCAAACAAATGGATTGCTCCCAATCGATCTTTCGAACTTAATTGAAAACAATAAAGAACATGAAATAAGCAAACCTTGAATTTATTTGTAAAAACAAACTTAAACCTAAACAACCATTTCACAACTACTTTACAACATAACCCAAACCCTAGAGAATTTAGAACATAGTGGCGGCAAGAAAACACAAGAGAAACCTAAGCTATGTCGACTATGAGTTGTCTAAAATACAAAGCATGATCGGGTATATATAGGGCATTGGCCTAGGTCAAGTCCTCCTTGGAGTAGAAGTCTTCCTCATGGTAAAGTAGCTTTGGCATTGAATGCATCCTTTAATTCTGACTTCTTTGACTTAAAATTGGACTCCTTGTGCCACAAGTAAGCTTAAGCTGCCTTAGACAATTTCTCCTTTAACGGCTCAGTCCGCTGTTTTCGGCATCAATAAATTGCGTGGATGGGCTCATTGGACTCAGAAAATTATGCTCTTCCAATCGCACTCCAATTTACCAAATCCTCCGGTTGCTGCCCTGGGCGGCAGATATAGCGGCGGCAGCTACTCGGCAGCATCTCTCTCTGTGTTAAGCTGCTTCAGTACAGCTCCTTGACTTGCTGCCTCAGCATCGGCTCTTCAGCTTTCTCCTCCTTCTGACGTCTTCTAGCACCTGAAACTAAAACAATATCTTTTCTTACCAAATTAAAGATATTCAATAAAAACAAGGCAAAACAAAGAATATTGTAAATAATGCATGCATGCACCTAAATATGCCTAAAATGAACTTAAGAACAACAATAATATGAGATGGAATGCATACAAAATATAGGACTTATGAGCACTTTACAGAACTTAGTGAAGTGCTACATTCGAAACTAATGATCACATAATGCGTGAGGAACTTTGAGTTTATATATGATATAGTAATCCCTACAATCTTTCATTTGTGATACTCATAAACCAATTTCAGAGCATAAGAGTAGCACATCCTGACTTCATCACTGCAATCGTTGAACCACTCATCATGTTTTGCAAACTTGAAGTTTGCTAGTAGCTTGATTGAGTTCAATAGTGAAAAATGCACTTTGTGATGTAAAGTGGTTAGCTTGTGTGATGGAAGTTTACCTCTAATAGCAACATAAACGATAAATGCATCCTCTAAGGTAGCTATTAGATTTTCAACTGCCTAAACTGTCCACTCCAGAGTAAATCATCTGAGTGAGGTATGCCCCCATGAGTTGGTTTGAACCCAACAACACTACAAAGTGACGCAAGCATCCACACATATCCTCCACTATCTACACCAAGAATGACAGGACATAACTCGGAAGATACAACTACAACAGATCCATTTGAAGAACCACGTTGCGTGATTTAAGTGCAACGCAAACGGTGCAAGTATACGCGTTGCAAGTAATAAAGTGATATGATAAGTATCGAGTATCGTCTCCACAGGGATTGGATTGGGCCACTTTGCTTAAGTTACTGCGTTGAAAAAGAAATAGATTGATAGGGATGGATAATAAGTAAAATAAACTAAACAAAATAAAGAAAATAGAAAGGAGTGATCGATTTAAGAGAGTAGGCCGGGTTATCGTGAGTCGTGGAGTGATAGTTGAATGGACCGTCGTGATAACTGAGTGCAAGAGCAACTTGATTGCCTTAACAACTAGAAATAGTTGGATTGCTTGGGCAACTGGGAATGGTGTGATTGCCTGGGCATCTGGGCGACTTCCTTCAAAGTTCAACGAAGCGTTCTTCAATGGTTTCTCTTTATCCCTAACTTGAAACACTAGTTAATTGTACATGCCTTGGTAATACATCCCTACGTTAACCATGGGTGAACAATAATTGATCTTGCGCTCCTCTTAGCCGTTGAAATTTGCAACTTATCCCCAAGTCGAATTAGTCTTCACCATCGATTGATTGAATAAAGAACATGCTCTTTCGTTTCTTGAATCTCTCCCGATATTAGATAAATGGATGAATTCACGAGATCCTTTCCCAATTCACTCGCAATAAACATTAAGAACCAAGAATGAACAAACCTTGAATTACAATTGCAAACTAAAATACCTAAACAAATCCAATTGTTCTCACAACCACAAAAACACAATAACCCAAGCAAAATAAAATTAGTTCATGCTTGGGTTCAAAATATATACAAAGAATAATCTCCCTAGCATGAATCTAATCGAACAAAGAGGAAGAAGAATTTGAACAACCCCTTGGTTTTTTTCTTAATCGAACCTCCCTCCATGTAGGCGGCTAGTCTTTTTATTTATAGGAGATGGTGTTAAGTGTGCACAAGTCCTATATTTATGCCCTAGTGTAGTTCAATTATTGTTGTTCTTAAGCATAGTTTAGTTGCATTTATTAGGAAAACATACACAAAACTGCATAGATTAGATATTCTGCCTTATTTGATGAACTTAATTGTTTTTATATAAAAGATACTGCTCATGTTCATTTTCTCTCTGTGCGCAGGTACCAGCTGTTGCGTGTAAAAGAGTCTATCGCAATAGAGTGCAAGTGTACACGACGTAAGTAGTAAAGTGATACACGAAGTATCGGATGTCGAATCCACATAGACTGGAAATAGCCTTAACCTTGAATTGCTGCACAAGAAAGAAAATAATTTTAATTATTTGTAAGGGAATACTAAAGAATACTGAAGATAGAGGATTAAAGAAATCAGGATAGAGAAAATTGGCTGGTATTGATTTGTTCAGTAGTGTAGGTCGTTGCTCATGTCGCGGCAGCACCTGCGGCGGCAGAGGTCTGTTGATGTCGAGGCAACGATCACACAACTCTGTACTTCAAGCTTGGCAAGAATCCCTGCTGTGCCTTGTCCTATCCCTAGGTCCAGGTCTGTCGATGAACACGTCTTTGATAATGCCTCTGGCGTGAATCGAAGGATGAACACTGATGTTGTTGAATTCTTCCTTAGCCACTTAACCTCGTCCTATCCCTAGGTCCGAGATAGTTCAACCATAAACTGGAGAACCCGTACTTATTCCTTTCGTATACTTAACTCTCCCGATATTAAGTAAATGTATAATCTCACAATGCTCTCCCGATACTCTTGTAAGATGTTGAAAACCAGAATAAGCAAACTTGAAGTCTATTTTATTTAACAGAGAAAAATCCTAAAACAATGCAATCCTTGCAAATACTTTACATAATCAACCCTTAGCCCTAGGGGAAGTTTAGAACATGATGAGGAGGGGGAAAACGACTAGGGTTTAGGGGAGGACGGCTAGAGAATAAGATATCTTTCCCTAGGTCGAATTACATGCCTTTATATAGGCCTTGTGTTCAAGTTTTCTAACATGGCATGAATACAAGTTTAAATTAAAGTACAACTCTATTAAAGACTAAATCTTCATAGTAGATGTCTTTAATTCGTCCTCTTTTCTTGCTTGGAATTTCTTCCTTGAACTTTGGGCTTGGCCTTCATTCTGGTCTAGGGCTCGGAAAAATATATGAGTGCTCCACGATAGAATGGCTTAATTTCCTCTTTCTGTCGAGCTCCATTTCACTTTTCCCTTCACCACTGCTGTCGTACTTAGCTGCCACGGCAGCGTCATTCTTCTTGAATGTCGTCCTGTGTTCCAGCTCTGCTCTCCACTGCCCTGCGTCTGCTACAGCAGCTACCTGCAAAAGTAACCAAAATCAGTAGCAACTGTGCTATTTTATGAAATCTATCCTAAATGCAATGAATTATGCTTGAATACAGCAGAAATATGGGTTAAATAGGGGGTAAAAAGTAGAACTTTTGCACACTCAACACACCCCCAAACTCAACTTCTTGCTTGTCCTCAAGCAATTAAGACCTAAAAATAAAATAATTTTTTTTGTTCGGCTTAAAACAGTGAACTTTACCTCTCCTACCATTCATGCCCTATTGTGAACAACACCCTGTTGGATAATTCAGGATTCATTCGGAACCTTGCTATAATTCTCGTGTAGTGTGTGCATATTTTGTGAACAATTACACGCCTAGACTCCCTTAGTTTACTAGAATAGCTAAGCCACTTACTTGTAGTTTTATGCCAACTTTCATTTTCTTGGAGGCAATTCTTAGGCTCCTTTAGTTTTTTCTTAGACTCGATATTCTTTTCTTAATTTAAGTTTGACTAGAGCCTGTTTCGGGCACCTCTAGCTAACTTCCTGGAGCCGGTTTCGGGCACCTCTAGGTGTATTGAGTCTATTTTTTTCTTAACTTCTTTTCCTAGAGCCAGTGTTAGGCACCTCTAGGGGCAACTCAAGTGTTTAAGCTTTTTCCTATTCTAGTTTACTAGTAGAGTTCTATACAGTATAAGAGTCACAAAGGGTGTTTAAGGATCATAACTATAGTAAGGCTCTAAACTGCTCCTAAAAATATCCTAAAGGCATTGCCACGACAGAGGCTGTCACGGCAGGTAAGTTCACTTCAAAGACTTAAGCCATTTTTTTTGACAAAAATAAACTTAGATAATAATTAACACTTAGACACAATTTTGAACCTAAAACACTTCATTACTGGAGGGATGCCACCCCCAAACTCAAGGGTTGCATTGCCCTCAATGCATGATGACAAGTAAATAAAAATAGAAAATAAAAACAAAATACATCACAATTATAATAAAGCAGCAAACAACAAAAATAAGATGGAAACGTAAATTTAAGTGTTGTCGTCGCTGCTGCTGCTGCTGCTGATCAGTACCTGCCGGCAGGCAGTAACCTTCATTGTCGGCGCCGACAGATGGCTCGGAGAGGCGGAGGCAGTCTTCTTCTTAGCTTCCCTCGGGGGCTGGATTCGAGTAGGTGAGATCTGGGGTGGTCTTGCCAGCACTTGTACCTCTTCGGAAGAGCTGCTGCTGCTGGACTTCCCTTGGCCGGATGGTCCGTCACCGGTGTTGGGCTTCTGCCGCTTCATCTGAGTGAATTCCTTGGAAAGGTTCCTCTTGACATAGGGTTCACCATCAGATTCCTCCCAGATTGAGGAGGAAGAGAAACCAACAATGAACTCAACAAGGTCGGTCGGAGCCTCCTTTCTCTTCTCTCCTCTAGCAGAGACAGGGGTGATGTGGCTGCCGCCTTCAGCTGTCGCGGCCGGGGTTGGAGTGGACGCAGCAGAGGGTGTTTTTGGTGTGGCAGCAGGGGTAGGGGTATGGGCAGGTGTGGGGGCAGCAAAATAGTGATCGGGGAAAACAGGAAACTGTACATTTGCAAAATTTAAATTACTTTGAATGAAATGTACCATTGCTGTTGTGAAGTCTCGGACAAAACTCATCAGGCCTAGCTGCCATTCCTCCATCTTCTGCAGGGTGGCTAGGATTTGAGTGGAAGAGTCTGTTGGAGGAGCTGCTGCTGCTCTGCGGCGGCAGGGTTTTGCTGAGTGGGCTTTGCTGGCTCCTTTGCCGCGGCATATGGGTTGAAAAAGGAGATAGGTGTGGCAGCTCTTAGCTCCATCAGACTGAAAATATTGCGTTCCTTCCATCCTTTCCCTTGGACCTTGTAATCTTCATGGATTTCGGGAACGTTATGCCCGCGACAGATCTCGGTGATGGGGTAGGGGAAGAAGAGGGGTCCTGATGGCTTGAGGGCGCACTCCAAGATTCCTTCTCGTATATAACAGACGACATGAATAGGTCTCTCATTTAGAATGGAGTGAACGAGAGCTAACATGGGTCTGTCGACCGTGCTGTTGTGTAACGCCCCGGTTTTGGGCTTAGAAGTTTTGGGCGTTGACCGGTTCGGTCAAAGTGCGGTTCGAATATATAAGAGTGAATTTAGGAAAGCCTAGTTCGGGTTGCATTAAAAATATGGAAAAATGTTCTAAAATCCTCTTTTAATATATATAAGTGAACTGTGAAATCAATTTTACAAAATGAGGTTTGGAAGGGTGACATTTTGGCTAGTGACCAAAATGTAATTTTTGAAAACTGTGGGACTGTTTTAAAAAGGATTGAAACTTTGAATCTTTAAGGAGCTATTTACCCAATGGGAGTTTCTCCAGATTTTCTAAAGATATTAAATGATTAATTAAAAGGTTTTAAATAAAAACAAAGTGGAGGGAAGATATTTTGGTTTCAACTAACTTTTCTCTCAATTCTATTTTCTCTCATTTTCCCTCAAGCCAAACACCTTTTCTCCAGAGCTTTTCTCTCTGATTTTGTCACCTAAATTCATCTTTTCAATTACCTTTTGATTGCTGATCATCTCTACAACAAAACCTCACCATTTGCCATTTGATTCTTTAAGCTTTTTGGTTCTAAAAGAGGAAAAACTCAAGTTTGGAGGTAAGAACGTCCTTCTCCTCTGAACTTCAAGTTCTTTACTGAAATTCCTAAGTTCTCAATCCTTAATTGATGATTTATAAATGGTTTTTAAAGTTGTGTAATGGATCTTGGCTTAAAATGCAAGATTTGATGATTTTTGATGAATTTTCGTTGGATCTGTTAAAGCAGTGATTTGAGGTGTATATTTGATGATAAATGAATGTTAAATTGATTGGAAATTGAGCTTTAATTAATGCAATCCCGGGTAGGTTGAATTTCCTAAGTTTAGCTTGTGATTCTTGGTTGTTTTTGGAGTGATCTTGTGGATCGGTTGTTGCTGGAGGTATAAGGATGTTGTTAGGTCCTTTTTAGATGTTGAATGATGTTTAAGGATGCTTAGTTTTGATGGTTTATGGCTGGGCTTTGTTGAGGAGTTGTTTGGATGCATTTTCGGTTGTGTTTGGTGGCCGAAAATGGAGTGTGGATGAGAGCAGCGAGTTTAGGTGCTTTCATTGAAGCTATTAATGCATGATGATGCATTAATCTACTGTTTTGATGTGTTAAAACAGGGGAGTCATCTTTGGATCCAAGTGGTGGTGATCCGGAAGCTTGATTTGGTGTTTCGGCAAGAAGCGAAACGGAATCGGTGAGTGGATTTTGGTTTTCAGCTTTGAAACCAATATTTTGGAGGTTTGGGAGCTTAGTCTAAGTCTAAACAACTTTGCTAAGCTCAAGAGTAAGTTTTCGGAAAAACTCTCTTGATGAGGAACCATGTGATGGTTGGGTGCAATGTGTTTGTTGCATGTTTAAATTCTGTTTTTAAAGCATATCTAGCATGTTTGTTTGCTGAGATTATAAGCCATGTGTTTAAGGAAGCTCAAGGTTAGAGTTCCTTGCTTTTGAACATTGTTTAAATGTGGTTTAATGCTTAAAGATGCATGATGTTTATGGCTTGGTTAAATGCTTTAAAATAGTGGATTATTGATGATAAATGATGTATATTGGCAAGTGATGTTTTGAAAAGGTTAAGGTCACCAAGGTGGTTAAAAGTCCTTGAGTGAGCCTTGTTTACTTAAGAACATCAAGGTGTTTAAAAGTCCTTGGATGGTTCTTGTTTCGGACACAAAGGTGTTTAAAAGTCCTTGTGTGGTCCTTTCCAAGGTGTTTAAAAGTCCTTGGGGCCAAGGTGTTTAAAAGTCCTTGGGGTGATTCATGTCATGGTGTTTAAAAGTCCATGGGCCAAGGTGTTTAAAAGTCCTTGGGGTCAAGGTGTTTAAAAGTCCTTGAGGTGAAACTTGTTAAGGACAAAAAGGTGTTTAAAAGTCCTTGTGTGGTCCTTGCCATGCTGTTTAAAAGTCCATGGGCCATGGTGTTTAAAAGTCCATGGGGATAAGATCACAATGGTGTTTAAAAGTCCATGTGTGAGTCTTATGTTGAACTTGTTAAAAGATGGTAATTATCACTTGTGGCCAATATGACATGTTATGATATGAAGCATGAGATGCTTGGTTAAGATTGCTTGTGAGCATGTCTAAATGTATTTTGAAGTATGACTTGTAAAGTGTTTTATAAATGCATTATTTTGTGGTTTTAATGAGCATTCCTCACTAAGCTTTTGCTTACGCTCTCTCTCTTTTCTTAAACCAATAATGCATAACATTAAGGTGCATTGAGGGCAGCAAGGAAGGCAAGCAATCAAGTGAAAGATAAGCTCATGTATGGGAAGGTTTTCTTAAACACCTTTAGCTATTGGTTTTTGGCAATGGGGGACCTATGTTGTTGTTTTGGGAGACGTTTTGGACTCCCTATTTTGGATTTATGTTGTTGTTAATGTTGGTACATGTAATTGGCCATTATGTGTTGGTTTGGAGGTTTTAGTGCATGAATGGTTGCTTGTGTAGGAAGCATGCCTTTAGATTTGGGGCTTTTCTTAAATGATGATATAATGATAATTGGTTGATGCAAATATGTCTCTTGTATGTTGTATGAGTTGCTGGTAAAGTTTGATAGCAATTGGAGCATGTTTGGTTGGTCAATTGTGTGTTTTAGTAGCCTTATCTGTGCATTCTGTGCAGGCCGTATCGGAACAGTAGCCCTCGTTTCAGAACGGGTGCCCTATAGCAACCCAGGCGTCCGAAACGGGAGACACCGTTCCAAAACGGAAAGGCCACTGCCAGCCCTCGTTTCGGTACGCGTTGCGAAACGGCCCCGCGTTTCGAAACAGGCTCTCCCTGTTTCGGAACACCTGTCCGTTGGGGGCTGACATTGGCAGTTATATGTTTCAAAATGTTTGCATTTTGGTCCCGAAACTTGTTTGTGCAATTGTATGAGTTTGGGATGTCCGTTTGAGCTGAATTTTGACAGAGATGCATGAAACATGATTAATTTCAAGCTGGTAACTTTAATTTGGGTGAAGTCCTTGTATTTATCAGAATTTACAATTTGGTCCCTAAAGTTGTAAATTGTTCAATTGGGTCCCTGTTTGATCTCTGATGTTTATGATCTTTGAGTATGTGATTTGTATGATCATAACTAGGGTTGATGTGCATCTAGACAAGATTAAAAAGAAAAAAAAGGGTCATTAATCAAGGTTGACTTTCGGGTTGACTTTGGTTTTCCCCGTGTGACTTCCTTAATTCGGGTCAACCGTCTAGGCCGGGTTAAGGGGGTTACATTTGGTGGTATCAGAGCTGAGTTCTCGAGTAATTGGGAATGTGTATGTGAATGTTGAAGTATGTATGCTTTGTATGCTTGTTGAGTGGAAGCATGTTGAGTGAATTGCATGTATGTTGCAATTGAGGTGTATGCTGTGATGAAGCATGTTGTGGGTACCCATTGCCAAATCAAAAGCTAGTGAAATGATGTTGATTTTAATTGGAAATGAGCTTGAGTACTTGGATTGCTTACCTTGCTGGGCCTGACTTTGTTTATTTGCATTGTGATTGCATAGTTAGAGTATGGCACCTCATAGAGAGTTGAGGAGTAATGTGCGAGCTACGGCTCAGAATGAGAATGAAAATGAGGAGAATGTTGAGAGTGCGGTTTTACCTCCTCCACCTGGTGGTGGTGGTGCTGGGGCTGAGGAAGCTGGAGCTGCAGCTGGTGCTGAGGCTGCTGGACCTGAGGCTGGTCAGGGGCAAGCTGTTCCTGACATGACGGTGTTAATTCAAGCTATAGCTGGTGCTTTTCAAGCAGCGGTAGCTAGAGCTCGTGGAGCTGGGCATCAGGAAGATGCTGGAGTTAGACTACATTTGGAGCGTTTGCGCAGTCTGGGAGGGACTGAGTTCAGGGGTATGTCTGCTGAAGGTTCTGAGGCTTGGTTAGAGAGTACCAAGAGGATCTTGGGTCAGATGAGTTGCACTGATGTGCAGAAGCTTGGCTGTGTTGTGTCCTTGCTGCAGAAGGATGCATATACGTGGTGGACAACCACTATTGTTGGGATGGCAGAAGCTGATGTGACTTGGACATTCTTTCAGAATGTGTTCAAGAGAAGGTATCTGGGTGTGAGGTACCTAGATGAGAAAAAGAGGGAGTTCATGTCTCTTACCCAAGGGAGCATGACGGTGGCTCAGTATGAAGTACAATTTGTTCGACTCAGTCAATATGCACCTGAGCTTGTCCCGGATGAGCGAGCGAGGTGTGAAAGGTTCCGTTATGGCTTAGTGACGGATGTGAAGATGTATGTGCTGGCTACCGAGTATGATGATTTTGATGTGTTGGTGGGCCGAGCCAAGGATATTGAGATGAACTTGGGTTTATCTGCTAGAGGTGCTGGAGCAAGTGCTGGTAAGCGGGCAGCTGAATATAGTTCCGGTGGTGGATGGAACAAGAGGGGACGTGATCAGAAGTATCAGTCCTCGGCTAAGCGAGGTGGTGGAGCACCTGCTCGGGGAGGCAACGCTAGAGCTGATCCGAGTGCTTGTTGGATATGTGGTTCGCATGGCCACATGAAACGTGATTGTCCTCGTGCTGTGAGGGAGGTGCAAGCTCCTGTTGCGGCAGTTGGTAATGGTTGCTGGAACTGTGGATCTACGGATCATTTGAGGCGTGATTGTCCTATGTTGGCTGGTGGCCAAGTTCGTGCTCCTATTGTTGCAGCAGCGCAGAGAGGTCGTGGGCGCGGCCGTGGTAATTTTCAGCGGAGAGAGGAAGGTGGCCGAGGTGTAGCTCATGTTGTAGCTGTACAGCCAGAGGGTGGCGGACAGGCTAGAGTGTTTGCTCAGCGTGAGGGGAGGAATGACGCGGATGTGATCGCAGGTACTTTTACTCTGCAATCCTTGTCATTACTTTCCTTGATTGATTCTGGATCTACGCACTCTTACATATTGCGTGAGCATGCTGAATTGCTTGGTTTGCCTGTTGAGTCTTTGGATGTTGGTATGCGTGTCACTAGTTCTTTTGGTGAGACTGTTGTGACTCGAAAGCTGTATAAAAGGTGTCATTTGGTTGTTCAAGATCATGTTTTTCGTGTTGACCTCATGGAGTTACCTTTCTATGGTTTTGATGTAATCCTTGGTATGGATTGACTTGCTGAGCATCGTGCTGTGGTGGATTGTGAAAATAAGCGAGTTTCACTGAAGCTTGCGGAGGATTATGAAGTTGTAGTGGTTGGTGAGAATGTGAAGTTTCTTTCCAATGTGGTGTCCACGTTGGAGGCAAGCCGGATGCTGAGGCAAGGCTGTGAAGCTTACCTAGCTTTTGTGATGAATCCTAGCTCTAAGGAGTTGCGTGTGCAAGATATCAGGGTTGTGAAGGAGTTTCCTGGTGTGTTTCCTGAGGAGTTGCCTGGTTTACCTCCTAATCGCGAGGTGGAGTTTGGAATTGAGCTGTATGAGAATACAACTCCTGTGTCCATTACTCCCTATAGAATGGCACCTACGGAGCTGAAAGAGCTGAAGACGCAGTTGCAAGAGTTGCTTGAGCGTGGTTTCATTCGGCCGAGTGTGTCGCCTTGGGGTGCACCGGTCTTGTTCGTGAAGAAGAAGGATGGCACTATGAGAATGTGCATTGATTACCGTCAGCTGAACAAGTTGACTATCAAGAATCGGTATCCTTTGCCGAGAATTGATGATCTCTTTGATCAATTTCGGGGAGCTGCTGTGTTCTCTAAGATTGACTTGAGGTCAGGGTATTACCAGTTGAAGGTGAAGGATGTGGATGTGCCTAAGACAGCTTTCAGGACAAGGTATGGGCATTATGAGTTCCTCGTGATGCCGTTTGGTTTGACAAATGCTCCTGCTGCTTTCATGGACATGATGAATCGTGTGTTTCATGAATACCTGGATAAGTTTGTTGTGGTGTTCATTGATGATATCCTCGTGTACTGGGGAGGAGCATGAAGAGGATTTGGGGATTGTTTTGCAAGCTTTGTTGGAGAATCAGCTTTATGCTAAGCTGAGCAAGTGTGAGTTCTGGTTAAGGGAGGTGGTGTTTCTTGGGCATGTGGTTTCTGCTGAGGGGATTCGTGTTGATCCTCAGAAGATTGAGGCGGTGATGAATTGGAAGGTTCCTAAGTCTGTTCATGAAGTTCGTAGTTTCCTCGGTTTGGCAGGATACTACCGGAGGTTTGTGGATGGGTTTTCTAAGATTGCTGCACCTTTGACGAAGTTGTTGCAAAAAGATGTTAAGTATGAGTGGACGGAGGTGCGGCAGCAGGCTTTTGAGAAGCTTAAGGCGGCTTTGACGCAAGCTCTTATCTTGGTTCAGCCTGAATCAGGGAAAGAGTTTGTGGTGTATAGTGATGCGTCCTATGTTGGTTTGGGATGTGTGTTGATGCAAGAGGGTAAGGTGGTGGCTTATGCATCGCGACAGTTGAGGGTGCATGAGCGCAATTATCCTACGCATGACATAGAGTTGGCTGCGGTGGTCTTTGCTTTGAAGATTTGGAGACATTACCTGTATGGTGAGAAGTGTACTGTGTACACGGATCACAAGAGTTTGAGGTATCTGATGTCTCAGAAGGAGTTGAATCTTAGGCAGCGGCGTTGGATGGAGTTGCTCAAGGATTATGATCTGATGATTGAGTACCATCCTGGAAAAGCTAATGTTGTAGCGGATGCCTTGAGTAGGAAGGTAGCTGTTGAGCTGAGGGCTATGTTTGCCAGTTTGAGTATTTCGCGTGATGGTGGTCTTGTGGCTGAGTTGCAAGTGAAACCATCTTTGGTCCAGTTGATCAAGGAGAAACAGTTGTTGGATGATTCCTTGGTGCCGCATGTTCAGGATATCGCGAAGGGTACACCTTCGGATTTCTGCTTTAATGATGATGGAGTGTTGTGTTTTGGGAGTCGGATAGTGGTGCCTAATGATGCTGAGTTGAGGCGTGCTATTCTGACTGAAGGTCATAGTAGTCCTTTTGCTATGCACCCTGGTAGTACTAAGATGTATCGAGATCTTCGTGATGAGTACTATTGGGTGGGTTTGAAGAAAGATGTTGCGGAGTTTGTTAGCAAGTGTATGGTGTGTCAGCGAGTTAAGGCTGAGCATCAGTTTCCTTCAGGGTTGTTGCAACCGTTGAGAATCCCTGAGTGGAAGTGGGAAAGGGTTACCATGGATTTTTGTATCTGGTTTACCCTTGTCACCATCGAAGAAGAATTCGGTGTGGGTGATTGTGGATCGCCTGACGAAGTGTGCGCATTTCTTGCCTGTGCATACTACGTTTTCTTTGGATAAGCTTGCGGAGCTGTACATTGCTGAGATTGTGCGGCTGCATGGTGTGCCAAAGTCGATTGTGTCGGATAGGGATCCGAGGTTCACATCGCGGTTCTGGCAGTGTTTGCATCAAGCTCTGGGTACGAGGTTGAATTTCAGTACATCCTATCATCCTCAGTCGGATGGTCAGTCTGAGCGTGTTATTCAGATTTTGGAGGATATGTTGAGGTGCTGCGTGATTGAGTTTCAGGGCTCTTGGGAGAAGCATTTGCCCTTGGTTGAGTTTGCTTATAACAATAGTTATCAGGCGAGCATTCAAATGGCACCTTATGAGGCTTTGTATGGGAGGAAGTGTAGGACTCCTCTTTGTTGGGCTGAAACGAGTCAGAAGTTGGTTTCGATGCCGGCTTTTTTGAAAGGAACCACCGAGAAAGTGAAGCTCATTTGTGAGCGTTTGAAGGCAGCTTCTGATCGGCAGAAGTCTTACGCGGATTTGAAGCGTAAGGAGATTGAGTATGCGGTAGGTGACCGTGTGTTCTTGAAGGTTTCGCCTTGGAAGAAGGTGATGAGGTTTGGCCGGAAGGGTAAGTTGAGCCCTAGATACATTGGACCATACGAGGTGGTTGAGCTTGTGGGTCCTGTTGCGTACAGGTTGAGGTTACCTCAAGAGTTGGAGAAGATTCATGATGTGTTTCATGTTTCTATGCTCCGGAAGTATAGATCTGATCCTTCGCATGTGATGCCTGTGGAGGAAGTGGAATTGAATCCGGATTTGACCTATGATGAGGAACCGGTGAAGGTTCTGGATTCGGATAGCAAGGTTCTTCGTGGCAAGACCATTGAGTTGGTGAAGGTGTTGTGGAAGCACCGCGGTGTTGAGGAAGCCACGTGGGAGCGGAAGGAAGACATGCTGAAGCAGTTTCCTTATCTCTTTCCTTCAGGTAAATTTCGAGGACGAAATTTCTTAAGGGGGGGAGAGTTGTAACGCCCCGGTTTTGGGCTTAGAAGTTTTGGGCGTTGACCGGTTCGGTCAAAGTGCGGTTCGAATATATAAGAGTGAATTTAGGAAAGCCTAGTTCGGGTTGCATTAAAAATATGGAAAAATGTTCTAAAATCCTCTTTTAATATATATAAGTGAACTGTGAAATCAATTTTACAAAATGAGGTTTGGAAGGGTGACATTTTGGCTAGTGACCAAAATGTAATTTTTGAAAACTGTGGGACTGTTTTAAAAAGGATTGAAACTTTGAACCTTTAAGGAGCTATTTACCCAATGGGAGTTTCTCCAGATTTTCTAAAGATATTAAATGATTAATTAAAAGGTTTTAAATAAAAACAAAGTGGAGGGAAGATATTTTGGTTTCAACTAACTTTTCTCTCAATTCTATTTTCTCTCATTTTCCCTCAAGCCAAACACCTTTTCTCCAGAGCTTTTCTCTCTGATTTTGTCACCTAAATTCATCTTTTCAATTACCTTTTGATTGCTGATCATCTCTACAACAAAACCTCACCATTTGCCATTTGATTCTTTAAGCTTTTTGGTTCTAAAAGAGGAGAAACTCAAGTTTGGAGGTAAGAACGTCCTTCTCCTCTGAACTTCAAGTTCTTTACTGAAATTCCTAAGTTCTCAATCCTTAATTGATGATTTATAAATGGTTTTTAAAGTTGTGTAATGGATCTTGGCTTAAAATGCAAGATTTGATGATTTTTGATGAATTTTCGTTGGATCTGTTAAAGCAGTGATTTGAGGTGTATATTTGATGATAAATGAATGTTAAATTGATTGGAAATTGAGCTTTAATTAATGCAATCCCGGGTAGGTTGAATTTCCTAAGTTTAGCTTGTGATTCTTGGTTGTTTTTGGAGTGATCTTGTGGATCGGTTGTTGCTGGAGGTATAAGGATGTTGTTAGGTCCTTTTTAGATGTTGAATGATGTTTAAGGATGCTTAGTTTTGATGGTTTATGGCTGGGCTTTGTTGAGGAGTTGTTTGGATGCATTTTCGGTTGCGTTTGGTGGCCGAAAATGGAGTGTGGATGAGAGCAGCGAGTTTAGGTGCTTTCATTGAAGCTATTAATGCATGATGATGCATTAATCTACTGTTTTGATGTGTTAAAACAGGGGAGTCATCTTTGGATCCAAGTGGTGGTGATCCGGAAGCTTGATTTGGTGTTTCGGCAAGAAATGAAACGGAATCGGTGAGTGGATTTTGGTTTTCGGCTTTGAAACCAATATTTTGGAGGTTTGGGAGCTTAGTCTAAGTCTAAACAACTTTGCTAAGCTCAAGAGTAAGTTTTCGGAAAAACTCTCTTGATGAGGAACCATGTGATGGTTGGGTGCAATGTGTTTGTTGCATGTTTAAATTCTGTTTTTAAAGCATATCTAGCATGTTTGTTTGCTGAGATTATAAGCCATGTGTTTAAGGAAGCTCAAGGTTAGAGTTCCTTGCTTTTGAACATTGTTTAAATGTGGTTTAATGCTTAAAGATGCATGATGTTTATGGCTTGGTTAAATGCTTTAAAACAGTGGATTATTGATGATAAATGATGTATATTGGCAAGTGATGTTTTGAAAAGGTTAAGGTCACCAAGGTGGTTAATAGTCCTTGAGTGAGCCTTGTTTACTTAAGAACATCAAGGTGTTTAAAAGTCCTTTGATGGTTCTTGTTTCGGACACAAAGGTGTTTAAAAGTCCTTGTGTGGTCCTTTCCAAGGTGTTTAAAAGTCCTTGGGGCCAAGGTGTTTAAAAGTCCTTGGGGTGATTCATGTCATGGTGTTTAAAAGTCCATGGGCCAAGGTGTTTAAAAGTCCTTGGGGTCAAGGTGTTTAAAAGTCCTTGAGGTGAAACTTGTTAAGGACACAAAGGTGTTTAAAAGTCCTTGTGTGGTCCTTGCCATGGTGTTTAAAAGTCCATGGGCCATGGTGTTTAAAAGTCCATGGGGATAAGATCACAATGGTGTTTAAAAGTCCATGTGTGAGTCTTATGTTGATCTTGTTAAAAGATGGTAATTATCACTTGTGGCCAATATGACATGTTATGATATGAAGCATGAGATGCTTGGTTAAGATTGCTTGTGAGCATGTCTAAATGTATTTTGAAGTATGACTTGTAAAGTGTTTTATAAATGCATTATTGTGTGGTTTTAATGAGCATTCCTCACTAAGCTTTTGCTTACGCTCTCTCTCTTTTCTGAAACCAATAATGCAGAACATTAAGGTGCATTGAGGGCAGCAAGGAAGGCAAGCAATCAAGTGAAAGATAAGCTCATGTATGGGAAGGTTTTCTTAAACACCTTTAGCTATTGGTTTTTGGCAATGGGGGACCTATGTTGTTGTTTTGGGAGACGTTTTGGACTCCCTATTTTGGATTTATATTGTTGTTAATGTTGGTACATGTAATTGGCCATTATGTGTTGGTTTGGAGGTTTTAGTGCATGAATGGTTGCTTGTGTAGGAAGCATGCCTTTAGATTTGGGGCTTTTCTTAAATGATGATATAATGATAATTGGTTGATGCAAATATGTCTCTTGT
Organism: Hibiscus trionum; assembly: GCA_030270665.1. Taxonomy (NCBI): domain Eukaryota; kingdom Viridiplantae; phylum Streptophyta; class Magnoliopsida; order Malvales; family Malvaceae; genus Hibiscus; species Hibiscus trionum. The sequence goes on along the minus strand of BSYR01000021.1, from coordinate 37,860,073 downwards.
ATGTTGTATGAGTTGCTGGTAAAGTTTGATAGCAATTGGAGCATGTTTGGTTGGTCAATTGTGTGTTTTAGTAGCCTTATCTATGCATTCTGTGCAGGCCGTATCGGAACAGTAGCCCTCGTTTCGGAACGGGTGCCCTATAGCAACCTAGGCGTCCGAAACGGGAGACACCGTTCCGAAACGGAAAGGCCACTGCCAGCCCTCGTTTCGGTACGCGTTGCGGAACGGCCCCGCGTTTCGAAACAGGCTCTCCCTGTTTCGGAACACCTGTCCGTTGGGGGGCTGACATTGGCAGTTATATGTTTCAAAATGTTTGCATTTTGGTCCCGAAACTTGTTTGTGCAATTGTATGAGTTTGGGATGTCCGTTTGAGCTGAATTTTGACAGAGATGCATGAAACATGATTAATTTCAAGCTGGTAACTTTAATTTGGGTGAAGTCCTTGTATTTATTAGAATTTACAATTTGGTCCCTAAAGTTGTAAATTGTTCAATTGGGTCCCTGTTTGATCTCTGATGTTTATGATCTTTGAGTATGTGATTTGTATGATCATAACTAGGGTTGATGTGCATCTAGACAAGATTAAAAAGAAAAAAAAAGGTCGTTAATCAAGGTTGACTTTCGGGTTGACTTTGGTTTTCCCCGTGTGACTTCCTTAATTCGGGTCAACCGTCTAGGCCGGGTTAAGGGGGTTACATGTTGTGGGATGAAGGCATAATCCTTTTTTTTGACGAAGTGGTTCCATAGCTTTGCCTCCGGAGTGAGTTGAGTGCGTTTGACTATCCAACAGTTCTTCAGATCAGCATTCCACTCTGTTCCTTCTTCAGTTACTTCTGCCATGACAGCATCGTAGTCTGCCGGCGACAGACTTTCCACGAACCTCTTGTGCCCATCTTCCCCCTGTCCGACGTAGATGCCGTAGAGGGTATTAATGTATTCTGACTCGAAGCTGACTTTCTTACCTCGCACTGTCACGGTTTGCGTGTCCTTGCTATCGATGGCAGCGTAGAATTCTCGGACCAAAGTGACATTCATCTCCTCGGGCTGGGCAGCAAACATCTGCCATTTGAGGGCTTTAATCTTTTGAGCTATAAACGGTTCGACCCCGAAATTTTCTGTGCATTTGGCGTAGAGGAACCCTCTATCATCCCACATCTCCCTTTTTAGAAGGAGGTGTAGTAACGGTTATTGGAGTCGGAGGTGGCAAAACGGTTGGGGAGTCTGTTGTGGCTAGGTGTGCCAGCTGCTGCAGCAGAGCTGGAAGCAGCACTTCGTCTAGTCTTTTTGGTACTCATAGTTGCCAGACTATAGAAAAATGAAAGAAAAATCTGAGATCTAGAGAGAAAGCAAGTAGAGAGAGTAAAAGTGAGGTGAAAATGAAATGTAAAACGGGGTTTATATAGATGAAGAGGTTGCTGCCCGTTGGAGCTGTAACGGCAGGGCGAATAACGGGGCCAGCTGTTACGCGGTTTCTGATGCGTCTGTCACACGTTTTCGTGTCTGCTGCGCGTCTGTTACGTGTTTAAGTGTCTGCTGCGACAGCGTGTTGACAGGCTGTATTTTCTGCGTTTGTCGCGACAGCTGTTGACAGGTTGTGACGACAGACTCCTCCTTTGGGCTTTTTTTGGGCTGCTGGTGAGATGGTGGGCTGGTTCACTTCTTCTCCTATCCTTGTTTCCCTTATTTCCTAAAAATAATTAAAATAAAAAAACTTATTCCTTAAAAATAAAATAATTCTAATTTCCTAATATATATATATATATATATAAGTAATAATAATATAAAAATAAAATTAAGTTAAATTAGGGATGCCTTGAGGGGCATCTCCTAAATTAACCACTTCCTGCATCCTTGGGGCTTCAGTCCCCTGATAATGCTCTAGTCTCTGTCCGTTGACTTTAAATTGGTGCCCGTCTTTTAAGGATTTGATCGTTATGGCACCATGGGGAAAAACTTGCACCACATGGAATGGGTCGGACCATCTAGATTTCAGCTTCCCTGGGAAGAGTTTCAACCTAGAGTTGAATAACAACACAAGCTGCCTTGGGCAGAACTGTCGTGGCAGCAACTTCTTGTCGTGCCATCTCTTTGTCTTGTCCTTGTAGATCCTTGCGTTGTCATAGGCCATTGCTTGAATTTCTTCAATCTCATTCAAGTCAAGTAACCTTTTCTGTCCTGCCTTTCCTAAGTCCATGTTCACTGCTTTGATGACTCAGTATGCTCCGTGCTCTATTTCAACAAGTAGATGGCATGTTTTTCCATATATCAGCCGGTAGGGTGACATTCCCAATGGAGTCTTAAATGTTGTTCTGTAGGCCCAGAGTGCATCATTGAGGTGTAAGGACCAGTCCTACCGAGTGGGTTTAACCATCTTCTCAAGAATGTTCTTTACCTCATTGTTAGATATTTCAGCCTGTCCATTGGTCTGAGGGTGATAAGCTGTTGCGATCCTATGCTTAACGCCATATTTTCTTAAGGCAACAGCTATTACCCTATTGCCAAAATGTCCCCCTTCATCACTGATAATCGCCTTGGGTATGCCAAATTTGGAAAAAATGTTCTTGTGCAGAAATCTCTGAACAGTCTTGGCATCGTTTTTCTGTGTGGCGATCGCTTCAACCCATTTGGTTACGTAGTCCACTGCTAGGAGGATATATAAATTCCAACATGATGCTGGGAACGGTCCGATGAAGTCAATTCCCCAAACATCGAAAATCTCGACTTCAAGGATGTTTTGTAGCAGCATCTCATGTCTCCTTGAGATGTTTCCAGTCCGTTGACACTTGTCACAGCCCTTGTAGAATGCTTGGGCATCCTTGAATAGTGAGGGCCAATAAAAGCCAGACTGCAAAACCTTGGCAGCAGTTTTGTTACCACCTAAGTGTCCTCCATATGGTAAAGCATGACAGTGATGTAGCACAGCTTCCTGCTCATCCTGTGGTACACACCTCCTGATGATCTGATCTGCACAATGTTTGAAAAGAAGAGGTTCGTCCCAATAATAATGCTTAACATCATTTTGGAACCTCTTCCTGGCTTGATAATTAAGTCCAGGAGGAAATATTCCGCTAACTATGTAATTAATGAAATTAGCATACTAGGGGAGTTCAGAATGTGTGTCTTGTCTATTGGCAGAGTCTTTCCCCTCTCTAATCTTGACAAGTGATCTGCAACTTGGTTTTATGTCCACTTTTTATCCTTGATTTCAATGTCGAATTCTTGCAGCAGCAGAATCCAACGTATCAGTCTGGGCTTTGCATCTTTCTTAGCAAATAGATACTTTAGTGCAGAGTGGTCTGTGGGGACCACCACCTTCATTCCAAGTATGTATGAACGAAACTTGTCAATCGAAAACACCACTGCTAACAGTTCCTTCTCTGTTGTGGTGTAATTCACTTGGGCATCATTGAGTGTTTTGCTAGCGTAGTAAATTACGTGGAATAGCTTGTCCTTCCTCTGCCCAAGTGCTGCCCCTACAGCGTAATCATTGGCATCACACATAATTTCAAATGGTAAACTCCAGTCCGGTGGCTGTACAATTGGGGCTGTTACTAGCTTCTCTTTCAAGATTCTGAATGCCTCAGTACATTCAGTGTTGAAGTCAAAGGGACGATTCTGCTCCAGCAGGTGGCATAAAGGCTTGGTGATCTTCGAAAAATTTGCTATAAACCTTCGATAAAACCCAGCATGCCCTAAGAAACTTCGAATTCCCTTGACTGTGGTGGGGGCGGCACCTTTTCAATTACTTCTATTTTTGCTCTATCGACTTCTATGCCGCGGCAGCTTACTTTGTGGCCTAGAACTATCCCTTCATCCACCATGAAGTGACATTTCTCCTAGTTTAATACCAAGTTCGCTTTTTCACATCTTTCGAGCACCTTATGTAGGTTGCCTAAGCAGACTTCAAAACTATCTCCAAAGACAGAAAAATCGTCCATAAATATCTCCAGGAAATCCTCCACCATGTCGAAGAATATTGCCATCATACACCTCTGGAAGGTTGCTGGTGCATTGCATAGTCCAAATGGCATTCTCCGAAAAGCGTAAGTACCGTATGGGCAAGTGAAAGTTGTTTTCTCTTGATCCTCCGGTGCGATGGCTATTTTGTTGTAACCTGAGTAACCATTAAGAAAACAGTAATAAGGCTTCCCTGCTAATCTATCAAGCATTTGATCAATAAAAGGCAGGGGAAAGTGGTCCTTTCGGGTAGCTTTGTTAAGCTTCCGGTAATCCATACAAACCCTCCAACCGGTCACAGTCCTGGTTTGGATTAATTCGTTTTCTTCATTAGTCACCACGGTTATTCCTCCTTTCTTAGGAACGCACTGCACCGGGCTCGCCCACTTACTATCCGAGATGGCATAAATTATCCCAGTGTCTAGCCATTAGATTATTTCTTTTCGGACCACTTCTCGCATAGCGTCATTCAAACGTCGCTGGGCATCAATGGTCGGCTTATGATCATCCTCTAAGAGAATTTTATGCATGCATAGTGCCAGACTGATGCCTTGGGTGTCAGCTATCTTCCATCCAATAGCCTTTTTATGCTGCTGCAGCATCCCTATCAGCTGATGTTCCTGTTCCTGCATCAACTTGGAAGAGATGATTACGGGCAACATATCATTTAATCCAAGGAAAACATATTTGAGCTGCCCTGGTAGGGGCTTAAGGTCTAGAACAGGTGGTTCTACAGTTGAAGGCTTTTGGATGATGTGTTCATTCGAGGTATAGTTTAAGGTCTCGAATAACTTACCTGGACGATTGCCTATCCAGTTTACCTCCTCTTGACCTTCAGTGTCAGATAAGTCATAATCTGGGGAGCTGCTGTCGTCGTTGCTGCCGTGACAGTCTTCCAGATGGCTGCTGTGGTAGTGACCAAATTTGATGTCATGGCAGCTCGACCTTATGCAGGGTTGGTCAAAGACTACTTCAGTGATAGCCTTGCATTCTTCTTCTGCATCAGCATGCTTAATTCCCTGGAGAACATTTAGCTTGATCTCTTGATCATTCACTCTCATTGTGAGTTCTCCCTTTTCTACATCAATCAGTGATCTGCCTGTGGCTATGAAGGGTCGCCCCATGATGATTGGTGCATTCTTATCTGCTTCACAATCTAAAACAAGAAAGTCACCAGGAAAAATAAACTTATCCACTCTTACCAGAATATCTTCAATCTTCCCTTCTGGTTGCACGTAATAGCGGTCTGCCAGTTGCAGCATAATTGTCGTGGGCCGTGCTCGTCCAATACCTAATTTCTGAAATACAGATTTTGGCATTAAATTAATACTAGCACCTAGATCACAAAGTGCCTTACCCACGAATTTATCACCAATTATGCATGGTACGACGAAGCTCCCAGGATCCTTCTTTTTCTAGGGTGGATGCCTGTGCAGAATAGTCATGCATCCTTCTGTCATTTTAACCGTCTCAAATTTCCCAAGTCTGGATTTCTTCGACATAGCATCCTTGAGAAATTTGGCATAATCGAGCATCTCCTTGATGGCATCTAACAGCGAAATATTAATGTGGACCTGCTTAAAAATATCATAGATCTTCTTAAGCTGGAACTCCTGTTTCTGCTTCTGTAGCCGTTGGGGAAAAGGAGGTGGAGGACGGTTATCTTCAATGCGTCCTTCCCATGGTATTCAGATCTGAGGAGGCTTAGGTTCTTCATCCTTCTCCTTTGTCCCTTCTCCTCTAGGGTTGGTTCCTTAATTTGTTCAGCTTTGTTCTCCGGCCCTGGTAATTGCTTCCCACTCCTAGTTGTGATAGCTTTCCATTGCCTTTGTTAGATACGTAACTTGTGTATTTAGGGAATTATCGGCTTCATAATCCTTCACAGCTAGTACTCGTTTACCTCTCCTCGATGTGGGAAATTGCTCTTCATTTTTCGCCAAATTCTTTAACACTACCATGGCTTCATCCGGGTCTTTATCCAACATCAACCCATTGGCTTCTAAATCGATTCTCATGCAAGTTTGTAGGTTGGCAGCATTGTAGAATTTGATGACTTGATTCCAAACCGGGAATCCATGCATCGGGCAATTTCTCAGAAGAGTAGTAAAACTGTCCCATGCCTCGTGCATTGGCTCGTCATCCTCCTGCTGAAAAGTAGCAATTTCGTTACGTAATCGCTCAGATAAATAGGAAGGATTAAAACGAGATAAAAATTCACGAGTTAAATCTGCCCAAGTTCGTATTGAACCCGACGTTAGTTTGTTCCACCAAGTTTTTGCTCTATCCCTCAATGAATGAGGAAATAACCGAAGCCTTAGTATCTCCAGATTTACTCCTGGTAGTCTAAACGAACCACATATTTCTTGGAACTTTTTTAGATGTTCTCTAGCATCCTCTGTAGCAGCACGACTAAATTGGCCAGCGGAATTATTCATGCTGAACATCACAAGTTTCAGCTCGAAGTTTTCAACTTCCACGTCTGGCAGGGTGGTCACAGTTCAACATGATCATTGATCATGTAATCACGGCAGGACCGGCGTGCGGCCCCGGCAGCAGGAGGAGCGGCAGGCTATCCGTTTCCTCCATCTCCGATAGGATCGTTAGGATCTTGGGGATTCCCTTAGTTGTTCCTCCTATCTCCGTGTCTTCCGTTCACCATTGCTTCTAACTGTTCCTCCAGGTACTCACTTCTTGCTACTAGGAGGCGGACTCGTTTCCTGAGGTTGCACGTTCGTTCGATTTTAGGGTCTAATTTGTGCTCAGGTTCTTTGCCTTGTTGAGATCTACGCATAAGCAAACAAAAGACCTTGTGAAAAGCACAGGGTGAACAATAAAAAAACAGAAAAATTAAAAGAATGTGCAGTAAAAGTAGGGTAAAGATATGTTGCCAGTCCCCGGCAACGATGCCAAAAACATGTTGCGTGTAAAAGAGTCTATCGCAATAGAGTGCAAGTGTACACGACGCAAGTAGTAAAGTGATACACGAAGTATCGGATGTCGAATCCACATGGACTGTAAATTGCCTTAACCTTGAATTGCTGCACAAGAAAGAAAATAATTTTCATTGTTTGTAAGGGAATACTAAAGAATACTGAAGATAGAGGATTAAAGAAATCGGGATAGAGAAAATAGGCCGGTATTGATTTGCTAAGTAGTGTAAGTGTTGCAATATATAGGACTCCCTGTTCTGTCGTTGCTCCTGTCGCGGTAGTACCTGCGACGGCAGAGGTCTGTTGATGTCGCAGCAGCGATCACACAACTCTGTACTTCAAGCTTGGAAAGAATCCCTGCTGTGCCTTGTCCTATCCCTAGGTCCAAGTCTGTCGATGAACACGTCTTTGATAATACCTCCCGACGTGAATCGAAGGATGAACACCGATGTTGTTGAATTCTTCCTTAGCCACTTAACCTCATCCTATCCTTAGGTTCGAGATAGTTCAACCATAAACTGGAGAATCCGTACTTATTCCTTTCGTATACTTAACTCTCCCGATATTAAGTAAATGTATAATCTCACAATGCTCTCCCGATACTCTTGTAAGATATTGAAAACCAGAATAAGCAAACTTGAAGTCTATTTTATTGAACAGAGAAAAATCCTAAAACAATGCAATCCTTGCAACTACTTTACAAAATCAACCCTTAGCCCTAGGGGAAGTTTAGAACATGATGAGGAGGGGGAAAGCGACTAGGGTTTAGGGGAGGACGACTAGAAAATAAGATATCCTTCCCTAGGTCGAATTAAATGCCTTTATATAGGCCTTGGGTTCAAGTTTTCTAATATGGCAAGAATACAAGTTTAAATTAAAGTACAACTCTATTAAAGACTAAATCTTTAGAGTATATGTCTTTAATTCGTCCTCTTTTCTTGCATGGAATTTCTTCCTTGAACTTTGGGCTTGGCCTTCATTCTGGTCTAGGGCTCAGAAAAATATATGAGTGCTCCACGATAGAACAACTTAATTTCATCTTTCTGTCGAGCTCCATTTCACTTTTTCCCTTCACCACTGCTGTCGTCCTTAGCTGCCACGGCAGCGGCCACGGCAGCGTCATTCTTCTTGACTAACGTCCTGTGTTCCAGCTCTGCTCTCCACTGCCCTGCGTCTGCTATAGCAGCTACCTGCAAAAGTAACCAAAATCAGTAGCAACTGTGCTATTTTATATAATTGTGATGTATATATGAAATCCATCCTAAATGCAATGAATTATGCTTGAATGCAGCAGAAATATGGGTTAAATAGAGGGTAAAAGTAGAACTTTTGCACACTCAACACCCGCCCAGGCAGACGCCGCCGAGGCAGCAGAGAGGGCAGAAGAGGAGAAGCTGGACATTGATGGAGGAAGCTATTGGACCATCTGGAGAGCTGATTGAGAACTGACAAAGAGGAGAGGCCCAGAAGGAAGAGCTGTGCCAACCCCTGCACACCAACCCAAACCTCTTCCGAGGCAAACAATAGTATGCCGTCGAGGTAGCAACTCGAGGAAGGGTGAAAATATGCAAATTGGTATGCGACTGAAAGAGCTCATCAAGCCCGATTTTTAGAGAACACTTGCACGTGCATTGGAGCCCAGCAGACAAAGAAAATCCATGGTCAAAGTCAAGGTGGAAAATGTCAAACGAGAATCTAGGAAGATTTAATGTTAGATTTGTACTTTGAATGAGTTGTAATTAGATTCTAACTAGGATTCCTGCCCTAAACCGACTTAGACCTAGGCTCTTCCCCTATAAATGTAAACCGACTTGATGGAGTAAACAACAATTGAGATTAGAGAGAAACCCTCCTTCTTGTCGAAAAATACCCTTGTGTCGCCATCTCCATTATGTTCTAAACCTTCCCTAGGGCTAAGGGTTGGTTGCCAAGTAGTTGTGAGAGTTTTGCTTATATTTGTTTAGGTTTCAGTTTTTTAATAAAATTCAAGGTTTGTTTACTCTTGGTTCTTCATTGTGTGCATTCTTTATCGAGAGAGAAGAGAGCATCAGTCTATTTGTTTAATATTAGGAGAGTTGGACTCACGAAACAAGTAAACACGGTTTTATCCATCCATAGGATAAAGCTACTTCGACTTAGAGATAAGTTAGAAGTTCAGCGGCTAAGAGAGGCTTCATAATCGGTTGGTGTTCATTCTTAGATTCACGCCGGGAGGTATTATCCAAGACATGTTCGCCAATAGTACTTCAAGCTTAGCGATAAGAGGAAGTCGTTGAAGGGAGCTTTGCCGAACCTTGAATCGTCGCTTAACTGCCCATGCAGTCACATTGGTCTCTGCCTAGGCGGGCTTCTATCGAGGAATACTCGTGGGCGGCTACCGAAAGTTGTTAAGTTGATCTGCAAAACTGTACCGAGACAGTGCATCCAATCTCCACACTACGAAGCATTCTAGTACTCGCTCATTCTGTCACTCTGATTTCTCAATTTATTTTATTTGCTTTAGTTTTAGTTTTAATTAAATCCAAAGAACTTTTAATACTTGTGTTCTTATTTTTATTTGTGCAGAAAGGTGAATTCCGAAGGTTGTCACAATCCCTATGGAGACTATATCTTAAATACTATAACTTGGCACCGTATATACTTGCACGCAATTTGCGCATCACTTTTGCACGCAACAAGTTTTTGGCGCTGTTGCTGGGGATTGGCGTACAACTTTTTGTTTTATTTTTTCTGAACTTTTTATTTTTCTGTTTAACCCCCTGGTTTTTTTTGGTTTATGACCAGAGCGAACCAGAAATCCCCTTTGCGAGACTACGATCCAGAGCCTGAACGTACTGCACGCAGACTTAGACAAGCAAACAAAGAAGCCATGGGTGACCAAGAGAACATCCGGAACAAGAATCCACCACAACCCATAATCGACAATGTCGTGGCGGGCGATGGCAGCAACCTTCTACCGCGCGACGACTAGTTCGTGACTTCTTGTAGGAGGATCTCATAAGGCTGAACTCTGGCATGATTGGTCTAGAAATAGAAGCAAACCACTTCGAACTCAAACAAATCATGTTTAACATGTTGAATACACTTGGACAGTTTGGAGGATCCACCACTGAAGACGCCCGCCAGCACATGAAATCTTTCCTAGATATTTGCAAATCCTGAAAAATCCATGGAGTCCACCCTGACGTGCTACAGCTCATATTATTTCCATATTCACTGAGGGACAGGGCAAAACTTGGTTCAATAGTCTACCATCAGAGTCCATTGAATCGTGGAAAGAACTATGCCGAGATTTCTTAGCTCGATTTAATCCTATCAATTTAACTAATAAAATGCGGACTGACATTACTATTTTTTGATAGGCAGATGATGAATCGATGTACGAGGCATGAGAGAGATATTGCGAGTTGCTGAATAAATGCCCCTCCCATGGATTTCCAAAGTGGACACAAGTATCCATATTCTACAATGGTGTAAACACACCAACGAGGATGATGTTAGATTCCTCTGCCAATGGTAGATTACTCGATAAAGAGTCGGTCGAAGCAATTCAAATCGTGAACAGGATGGCCAAAAATGACTACTAGTTCCCTAATGCCCACCGTGGCGGCATAAGGAGGCAGGCCACAGCAAACGAGCTAGGAGTATCAGATGCAGTCCTAGCACAAATCGCTCAGTTGAAAAAGATGGTAGAAGCTATGCAAAGGCAGAACAATACCCAGTAGGTTAATGCCATTAATGCCTTTTGCGACCAATGTGGGGGAGACCATGACTCGTTCGAGTGCAAACAAGGAACAAAAACCAGTAGTATTGTGGGGAACTTAAACAGAAACTACAACCCTACAATAAACACCTACAATCCAGGCTAGAAGAGGCACCCTAATTTTTCATGGAGTAACCCCAACAACGCTCTGAATTTGACTAACCAAACAAACCAAACGCAAGGATTTCAGCAAACTATACAGCAGCAGTAGCCGCCGCAGCAGCAACATGCAGCACATTGTGCTTTAGAGCAGACATTAAATGCCTTCATGACTCAAACAGGTACCTATATGTCCAACATGGATTTATTTGTTAAGAAAACTGAAGCTTTCATGCACAGGACCGAGATGAGAATGCAGAATCACGAGGCAACTTTAAAGTCACTAGAAACTCAAGTGGGACAATTTGCACAAGTCCTGAACACTAGACCTATGAGAGGATTGCCCAGCGACACTGAAGTCGCGAGGAAACCCACTTACGAGAAATGCAAGGCCATCAGTTCAAAAAGTTTCTAGATATTCTTAAGCAAGTGCATATCAACATACCCCTGGTGGAAGCCATACAAGAAATGTCGAACTATGCCAAATTTCTGAAAGACATGGTTTCCAAACGGAGAAGAATCGGGGAATTTGAAACTATCGCCATGACGGAAGAATGCATGACCGTGCTACACAATAAAACGCCACCCAAGCTGAGAGACCCATGCAACTTCCTCATTCCTTGTTCCATTGGGAACCATTACGAAGGGAAAGCCTTATGTGACCTTGGGGCAAGCATCAATGTAATGCCAAAGTCGGTGTTCAAAAAACTGGGAATTGGGAAAGCTAGACCCACAACCATTATGCTCCAGTTAGTCGACCACTCTTACGTACATCCGGAAGGAAAAATTGAAGATATCCTAGTACGAGTAGATAATTTTATTTTTCCAGTTGATTTCCTAATATTGGACTGTGAGGTAGACGACAACGCACCCATCATCCTTGGGAGACCGTTCCTAGCCACGGGCAGAACTCTGATAGACTTAGAGAATGAGGAGCTCACTATGAGGGTGCATGACCAGAAAATTAAGCTGAATGTCTTGCAACCCTTGAAAAAAGCCAATGACCGAGAAGAATGTCAGGATATTCATGCCTCGGCAGACGCCAAACCCAGCACAGTAATAGGGCACTTCAACCACCGCCGCCAGGGCGGGCGACCTGGAAATGATACTGATCCAAAGAACCACAAGGACTCGCCCTGGCAAAGAGTAAAGCAGATGTTGCAGCAACTCAGGAAGTGGTTATGTTGGGAAATGCATCCGAATGTATTCCCAACATAACTTAAACTATTTTTCTTTTATTTCAATTCTTAGGAAGTAGATTTCATTTTAGCATTTATTTATTCACTAATAATTTTAATTTTATTTTTTAGGAGAGACAATAGCCCAAGAAAAGGGAAAAGAAGCCAGCCCAATTCCATCACCCATTCCAGCCCGCCCGCCAAGTCTGTCGTGGCAGACAGACGTCGCGTCCTGCCAAAACTAGTAGTTGCAGACTAGCCGTTCCCTGACGCCCGTTCCGTTCCAACGGCTCTCTTCCCAGAAACGTCTGCCTCGGTAGATGAAACGACAACCTCTTCCCTTCTATTTAAACCCCCTCATTTTTTTACTATTCACTCTTCTTACTCTCTCTTTTGCATATTGTTTCTGTTGGAGTATGCCCAAAGACCAATCATATGATGATTGAATAGACATACTATTTTACTAGATTTATCAAGTAATGGCATTGCCGTTATTATCATTTGGTATGTTTCTGTGCATCAAACTAACCATTGGATAATAATGTCCATACAATAATACGATTATTGTTAAATAGGATCCTTAGTCGAATATTATTATGGGTATGGACAGTGATAATATATAAAGACTAATATGTGGTTGATGACAAGCGTTGTCATTGACATAGAGATGTCAAAATCAACACATAAGTATTTGTTAGAGAACAACATACTGGACTGACCCGCTATGAGCATGTTTCTTGGGTAATTATGTGACAGTCACAACATTGCTCATGATAAACATATGTATAATCCTCAGACTTGAGATCAACACGATTTCAACATAAAGATTTACATATTTTGACATAGTCAAACGTGTGTCGTAACTGACTACATTATAAAGACTGATGATTGGATACGTGATGACCTATGTAGTGAAATATGGTTGATCAAGAAAGGATTTGTCCCTCCTACATAATGGGAGAAATATCTTGGGCCACTTGATTGAGTGAGATTAGAAAATGCATGACCATGCTCGAATATTATGATATGAGATATCATAGAGATTCGTTTATCATAATCTACTCAAGACATCAAGAAACACTAGATGGACAACGCAAGTGTGACTAACCCATGACTTGTGTTCATCTAAGATATAAAGGACAAAAGGATGAAATACATAAAGGAAGTTTATTCAAGAATTAGGAAATAGGAAAGTCAAACCATGACTTCATGCAACTTAATTCGCAATGATGTATTGCTAGATGCCACTCATTGTTTGTAAAATTAGAACAGTTCTAATTTTGCTGCTAACGTTGCATGAACCTACAAGGGTCACACCCTTCGAATGAAACGAACAAAAAAAATTGGAAACCATACTCCCTATTTTAGGGAGGTTGCCAACAATCCCCAATGGGATAGGGGAAATCGGCAACTCCCTTAAATGGGAATAATATTGGATAAATATTGTATTTATCAAATATTATTTAGAGTATGGAAAATATTTAGAGACTTAAATATTATAGAATAAGATTCTAGAATTTTAAATATATATTTCGAATTTATATAATGTATATTTAATTCCAAGTTTATGTAGAATTAGATTCCACATAATTATAAAATATATATTTAAATATATTTAAATCCAAGTAAAGATAGAATGAGATTCTATATAATAAAAAAATATATATTTGGATTAAATATAATGTATATTTAAATCCATGTTTTATGTAGAATAAGATTCTACATAATTAAATATATATATTTAATTTATATTATTAAATATAATGTATATTTAATATAAACCAATTTCAAGTAGAATTAAATTCTATGAATTTTTGTTGAACTTGGATTTAAGGAATTCAACTAGAATTAAGTCTCTGAATACTATTTAAAGGGACAAGGGCAAGCAACCAAATCATCTCTATTCCTCCTTGCAAATTTCGACATATCCCTGGGAATTCCCCTCTGGAATTTTCGACAAGTCCTAGATTTCTTCTGAGAACCTGTTCGATATTTTTCTGGTGTTTCTCTTGCCCCCTGACAAATTCCTAGAGATTTCCTAGTTCGAATCCAAGTCCCGGTCAAACCCCTGGTCGATTTCAGACTCCCTCAAGAATCCCTACAGGGATTTCGACTTCTCCCTGGAAGGTGTTCAAACCTGTCGAAATTTATCCCTAAGTTTTAGGGAGGCGGAAACTTTGTTCGTTTTGTTCGTGTGGACTCCGTAGAGGTCGTTGCGAACCTATGACGATTCAGGTTTTACTTGACATGGTTATTCCAACATACCGTCGGTTTTCCAGTTTCCAGAGTTTTAAAAGGTAACTCTTCATCTTTTCACCCCGGATTCGTTCCTGTACATGGATCCTGGCTGGATTACGTCGGATTAATTTTTCCGCTGCGCCACGGGGCGTGCCGACGTAACCCAACGGTGGTATCAGAGCCACTTGTATCATACGAATTCGGACTTAAATTCTTGGGTGATGTTTATGTATGAGATGCATGCTGTTTGATTCGATTTAGATATTTATCGTTTATCGTATCACACCTAATAAAGACATATTTCGATTATCACTGAATGATTAATAGTTAATCATAACTATGTTAGGTTGCTTCAATGTTAAATGTTAACATGTTGAGACTAATAGTTAGTCTAGAGAACAAGTAGTTGTTCGTAGTTTCATAGATTTATGAAATCTCTGAAAGGGCTTCTAATTTGATAAATGTTATCAAACTATCTTTCACGGTGAATCCATAAGAGTTATGGTTAGACGTTATGAAAAATGCATGTATAAGATTGGCATCATCAAAGACCTGGTACTTAAGTGTGCCTAGTGCGCCACCTCTCTTTCATGTTGACCTACCCGGTGCATTTGTTCGTTAACGCAAATGGTTTATGAAACCTCGTGATCCTTCTTTGGCCCATTAACCGCAACATAGGGATAATAAGTTTAAAACTCCGTAAACACGTCGTTACTTTGTTCGCACGATGTTTGAAATGCATGTTAGATTGCACGGTGTTTGTTTTGCATGGTTATAGCCCACAGCCTTTATAGTTTTGGTTTTTATAAATACGGCCTGCGTGTTGTGCCTTTCTCTATCTTCTATTGTACTTCTCTTCTCATCTCACTCCCTCGCATGTAACGCGAGTTTCTGAAAATTGTAAATACTCATGGAGATAAAGCAAGAACCAAGGTAGCAGCGTGGTGGGCCTTCCCTGGTGGACCGAGCGTTTCAGAAGGAGATTCTATCTTCAGTAGAATGGTCCTCCCATTGGCTTGGGACAGGTCGCCTTAGGTTAAGAAGGGCTATAATCATTGCATATTTATTTACCGCTTATATTTACCTTGTATGTGATGCAATAGATGTTTTATAAGCATGATTAAACACAGTTCTATTGATAGGATCAATGTTAAAATGATGAGATAATTAAGTAAATCCCTCACTATAATTCTAAGTCTATTTTAACCATCCAATATTTACCCTCGTTAAAGCTTCGATCGATATAATGCGAGCTTTGCCAAAGCAATGTCACATTTATCTATCTTAGTTAAACGCGAAGAATAAGCTAGTGATATTCGCCGGTTGAGATATTGGTATTGACTTAGCTGGGTTGTTCTAATAGGATTAGAAAACCTAGTGGTTAAAAGTTTTGGATAATCATAAGATGATTTAAAGAACAAGAGTTGTTCGCCAAAAGATGAGGAATTACATGAGATGTAATTAGTAAGGTGTTACTTACCTAAATAACCATTTCCTAAAAGACTGGCCAAAGCTGATTTAGGAATGGTGAAATACGGATCCTCACTCACTAGAAAAACTATCGAAACGTTTTTCTGAAATTAAAACTAGAGGGTTTTTAATTTTAAAGAAAATAGTGGGAGTAAATTTATAGTAAAGACCTATCTATAAATTTTAAAATTTAGTAAAACTTATGTAGCATATTTCCTTTGTTGTAAGAATTAATGGAAAATAATACTCTATCTTTGCGATCTATCCTTGAGAATGATAAGCTCAATGGCATAAACTTGCTTGTCTGGTTCCGCAATTTGAGAATTGTTCTCAAACAGGAAAAGAAGGAATATGTCATTGAAGAACCTGTTCCTGATGAACCGGTTGCCACTGCTTCCAGAGCTGACAAAGACAAGTTTAAGAAACACATGGACGACATGCTGGATGTCGGTTGTCTAATGCTTGCCTCCATGACCCCTGAGCTTCAAAAGCAACATGAGGACATGGTAGCTTATGATATGATTCAAAATCTCAAGGAGATTTATGAAGGGCAAGCTCGTCAAGAGAGGTACGAGACCTCTAAAGCTCTGTTTCAATGCAAGATGAGTGAGGGATCTCCCGTAGGAGCTCACATCATCAAAATGATGGGCTACATCCAAACGTTGGAGAAGCTCGGCTTTCCGCTGAAAGATGAATTAGCTACTGATGTCATCCTGCAATCGTTGTCGGATAGTTTCAATTAGTTCGTCCTTAATTTCAATATGAATGAAATTAACAAGACGCTGCCACAGTTGCTCGGCATGTTGCGAACTGCTGAAATCAACCTGAAGAAGGTAGGACCTAAACTTGTTCTGATGCTCCGCAAGGGCAAGAAGAAAGGTAAATCGGCAGCAAAGTCTAAAGGTGATGGTAAGACCAAAACCGATGGAAAAGAGGCATTGAAACCTAAGAAGGGAATCAAGAAGGATGGAAAATGTTTCCATTGCGGCAAGACCGGACATTGGAAGAGAAATTGCCCCACACACCTACAAGAAGTGAAGAAAGCAAAAAACGAGTGAGGCATTAACCTTAGAGGCTTTTAAAGAGAAGGCACCAAAATAGACATGGACCTGTGAATGGAAATAAAGAAAGAGTTGCTACATCATCCATTAGGACATGTGTTTTTGCTTAAATAGATTTGTTTTAGTTTTTAAGATTATTATTTTGTACCTAAGTTTTAGTTATCTTGTAAGGACAAGATATTTTAATTTTGAGATTATTTAAATAAATATTATTCTTTTAATCTCTTATGGCACAATGAATCAATGATCTTTAAACTAATCAAATCAATAATATTTATAAGATAAATAAAACAAATGACTAATCTCAAACTCATAAAAAGTATTAAGGTAATTTGATGAGAACAAATTCAAGAATATTTAAAGTTTGATGAACTTTCAAAGAATATGAGATTGTCCCATAATTAAATCCCACAAGTGGAACGAAAAGTCTTTGAAAGAGAATCAAATATGTTAGACATGTTTTGATTCAGAACAAGTCATTTTCGACTTCTTTACACACTAGAAAAACAACTCTCATACTTAATCGTGTTTTTTTCCCGAAACGGCATATAAGATATGGACTAAGAATTGTTCTGGAATACCTTTGAAGTTTTAAGGTTACTTACATGTTAAAATGTTTACAAAGTTCGAACCTTAAAAACTCCATTTTTTGTTTATCCTAACGAGAACAAAGCGTTTTTTTCTCAAACGAGAGTTTATCTTGAAAGAGATTAATTCTCACAAAGGGATATTATTTCTTCAACTTTAACGAGAACAAAATATTTGTTTCTCAAACGAGAGTTTATCTCGAAAGAGAATACTTATCACTAAGGGATTTCATTTTTCAACGAGAACAAAATGTTTGTTGCTCAAACGAGAGTTTCTCTCGAAAGAGATTACCTCTCACAAAAGGAAAAAATGGAATTTGGAATGTGAAGAAATTTTAGACAACAAATTTATGAACCAAAGATTGAGAATGTTCCACAAATGATCAAGGAACATTGGAACAAAACACAACCATTGTGTTGATCCTTAAGAGAATACCATATACTTGAGAAATATGGATTTCTCACTATCCGTACATGGAAACACTCTTCTTTTCGGATCAAGATAAAGACTAGGTCTTATCAGAAAGTAATGGTGAGCCCAAAATTCGAGAAATGGCTAAGAGCCATGAGATATGAGATGGAATCCATGTCTAAAACCAAGTATAAACTTTGGTTACCTAAAAGGGTAAAACCTAAGAGGTATGGATGAGTTTTTCAAAAAAAAAAAGAAAAAACCGACATGGATGATAAAACATACAAAGGATGATTCGTCGCTAAAAGTTTTTGAAAAACTTCATAGTATAGACTATGATAAAGCATCTTCCTTGTAGCTATGTTTAATTCATCTTAATCTCACTTGAAAGTAGTTACATACGATGATTATGGAATCAAATAAAGGAATGTCAAAACCACTTTCCTAAGGGAAAACTTGAAACATATGTGTACATGACACATCCAGAAGGTTTTGTCACTCCAGTAAACACTTGGAAGGTATGTAAGCTACAAAGGTCTATCCGTAGACTAAGGCAAGCTTCTCGAAGTTGGGATATTCATTTCAGAAGATACAATCAAAAGGTTTGGTTTATCTAGAAACAAAGGGGAATCATGTTTTCAAAAGAGCTAGTGGGAGCATTGTTACTTTCCTAAGTATTGTATGTAGATGACATACTCATCAAAAGGAACTAAAGATCACAATCCGTTTTGCATTAATAATAGATACTGCGAGTTAGCAACATGAGACAATATCTAACTCTACAACATAGGCTGAATGTATTACAGTCGACATAGCAATAAAGAAGGATGTTTGGATCTAAAGGGTTCAGTTCTGAACTAAGGGTTGTTCCCAGCATATTAGATGCTACATAACTCTGTTATGATGGAACCTTTGCGTAAGCAAATAAAACCCAGATCTCATCAATAAATCCAAACATATTCTAAAGTACTTACATCTTGGAGATGTGAATGTATGCAACATATGCACAAAGTTGATAACTTTGTCAACTCCCTGACAAAGCTTTTGACACAGCATAAGCATGTCAGTTACACTAAGCCATGTCGTATTAGATACGAGAATGATTGGTCTTAGTGCAAGTGGGGGATTGTTGGAGTATGCCCAAAGACCAATCATATGATGATTGAATAGACATACTATTTTACTAGATTTGTCAAGTAATGGCATTGTCGTTATTATCATTTGGTATGTTTTTGTGCATCAAACTAACCATTGGATAATAATGTCTATACAATAATACGATTATTGTTAAATAGGATCCTTAGTCGAATATTATTACGGGTATGGACAATGATAATATATAAAGACTAATATGTGGTTGATGAAAAGCGTTGTCATTGACATAGAGATGCCAAAATCAACACATAAGTATTTGTTAGAGAACAACATACTGGACTGACCTGCTATGAGCATGTTTCTTGGGTAATTATGTGACAGTCACAACATTGCTCATGATAAACATATGTATAATCCTCAGACTTGAGATCAACATGATTTCAACATAAAGATTTACGTATTTTGACATAGTCAAACGTGTGTCGTAACTGGCTACATTATAAAGACTGATGATTGAATACATGATGACCTATGTAGTGAAATATGGTTGATTGGGAAAGGACTTGTCCCTTCTACATAATGGGAGAAATATCTTCGGCCACTTGATTGAGTGAGATTAGAAAATGCATGGCCATGCTCGAATATTATGATATGAGATATCATAGAGATTCGTTTATCATAATCTACTCAAGACATCAAGAAACACTAGATGGACAACGCAAGTGTGACTAACCCATGACTTGTGTTCATCTAAGATATATAGGACAAAAGGATGAAATACATAAAGGAAGTTTATTCAGGAATTAGGAAAGTCAAACCATGACTTCATGCAACTTAGGTAGCAATGATGTTTTGCTAGATGCCACTCATTGTTTGTAATATTAGAACAGTTCTAATTTTGCTGCTAACGTTGCATGAACCTACAAGGGTCGCACCCTTCGAATGAAACGAACAAAAATTGGAAACCATACTCCCTATTTTAGGGAGGTTGCCGAAAATCCCCTATGGGATAGGGGAAATCGGCACCTCCCTTAAATTGGAATAATATTGGATAAATATTGTATTTATCAAATATTATTTAGAGTATGAAAAATATTTAGAGACTTAAATATTATAGAATAAGATTCTAAAAATTTAAATATATATTTGAATTTTATATAATGTATATTTAATTCCAAGTTTATGTAGAATTAGATTCTACATAATTAATAATATATATTTAAATATATTTAAATCCAAGTAAAGATAGAATGAGATTCTATATAATAAAAATATATATATTTGGATTAAATATAATGTATATTTAAATCCATGTTTTATGTAGAATAAGATTCTACATAATTAAATATATATTTCATTTAATATTATTAAATATAATGTATATTTAATATAAACCAATTTCAAGTAGAATTAGATTCTATGAATTTTGGTTGAACTTCGATTTAAGGTATTCAACTAGAATTAAGTCTCTGAATACTATTTAAAGGGACAAGGGCTAGCAACCAAATCATCTCTATTCCTCCTTGCAAATTTCAACATATCCCTGGGAATTCCCCTATGGAATTTTCGACAAGTCCTAGATTTCTTCTGAGAAGCTGTTTGATATTTTTCTGGTGTTCGTCTTGCGCCCTGTTAAATTCCTGGAGATTTCCTAGTTCGAATCCAAGTCCCGATCGAACCTCTGGTCGATTTTAGACTCCCTCAGGAATCCCTGGAGGGATTTCGACTTCTCCCTGGAAGGTGTTCAAGCCTGTCGAAATTTATCCCTAAGTGTTAGGAGGCGGAAACTTTTTCGTTTTGTTCGAGTGGACTCCGTAGAGGTCGTTGCGAACCTGTGACGATTCCGGTTTTACTTGACGTGGTTATTCCGACACACCGTCGGTTTTCCAGTTCCCAGAGTTTTAAAAGGTAATTCTTCATCTTTTCACCCCAGATTCGTTCCTGTACATGGATCCTAGCTGGATTACGTCGGATTAATTTTTCCGCTGCGCCACGGGGCGTGCCGATGTAAGCCAACAGTTTCGATTATTCTCTTTTGCTTTCAGTTTTTCTTTTCTTTTTTCAGATTCTCACAAACTCTCACAACCCTCTTCGCATCAAAACCCTAAAGCCCAAAATTAAGAATTGCGAGAACCCCACGCCTTCGTGCTGTCCGGGCAGAGTCCTAGGAATCTCTCCAACACTTTGCTACACCAGAAGTCAAAGCTCAACATAACGAGAAATTTAAAGAGAGATCGGTGTGGGAGGAGCAAGGTTTTTTCTATGAGATTGGGAAGAGGAACTTAGGGCTTGAGCAATTCATATACTCCAAGATCGCACACCAAAGATGGCAGATCTTTTCCCAGAAACCAAAGCCAGCAAATCAGACAATGGTGCGCGAATATTATGCCCATGGGCCAACATCATAAGAATCGACGGTGAATGTCTGTGGGAGGCCAGTGTTGATCGATGAAGACAAGATCAA
Source organism: Hibiscus trionum (assembly GCA_030270665.1). Lineage (NCBI taxonomy): Eukaryota > Viridiplantae > Streptophyta > Magnoliopsida > Malvales > Malvaceae > Hibiscus > Hibiscus trionum. The sequence continues at coordinate 37,838,819 of BSYR01000021.1, read as the reverse complement.
CCTCATCTATGGCCTTCATATTCAAGAAGATCAACACACGGAGTTCCTCGCCTCCCTCGCGGCAGAAAGCTATGAAGCAATGAAAGAAGAACTTTGCATTCCGAGGACAATCTGGAATGTGGGCAAAAATAGAGGCACTGTCAATAGGCGGAACATGCTGCCCGAGGCAAAATTGTGGAACACCTTTATGAAGAGACGACTGCTACCCACATCCCACAATTCTACCGTTGACAAGCTGCGCTTGGCACTCATCCACTCCATCATACACAAAAGGTATATCAATGTGGGTGCAATTATTACTAACGAAATTTATGAATGTGGGCAGAAAGAAAGGCCAGCTCTACTTCCCCAGCCTCATCACGACATTGTGCGAGAAGGTACACTTTGCAGCCGTCCCAACTGACACCTTGACGCCTGATAGAACCGGGTGGACGAGGGACATCATCCTTCGAAAAATGGAGATCACATCTGCCACCCTAAAAAATTATGCCGAGGCATCTGAGATGGGCAGCCAGCAACCATATCAACAGCCCTCCTCGGCAACTACAATAGGCGGCCTAGCAGCACAGCTTGACAAAATGGAACGACGCCAGCTGTCTTTCATGGCCTACATTCGGGACTTCAAAAATGCCACCGTCAATACTCTCCAGGATAAATTCCCGATGTCCTAGTTCCCAGAGTTCCCTACCAAGATCTTTGCCCCGGCCGCACAAGACATGTCTACCGCGCCCTCTGCCTTGGCAACCCATCCAGCCACCTCCACAACTCCAACCGCCCCAATCTCAACAGAGCCTCAAGCTTCTCCAGTAGCCATAGCCACCAAAGTCCTCTCCATCTCCGATGACCGTGGTGACATAACAGCCGCCCCAATCAGAGAAAAGGGGCAGACATCACGTGCAGTAGCTGACGCACCAGCACTATCCGATTCAGCCTACCTCCACTCCTTATCATTAGACTCGGTATTGCAAAACATGGTCCGGTCCGTCAAAGAGAAACTTGAGTCGTCGTTCTCTCCAGTTACTAAAAGAACGCACTCTGCCACCGACGAAGTCTACCCAGACAACGAAGATGTCGGCGAACGGGAAGTCATGCAAAGAGCAGAACCAAGTCCACCTTCCCGCAAGTAGGCGTCGAGGGTGACCAAAATAATCAAAGCACGAGCACAAGGGAAGATGATCCTAGACGACGAAGACGATGAAACCTCCTCCGAGACACCATCAATCTAAGCTTCTCTCTACTTCTATTTTATTTTTGTCTAATCTATGCTAAATTTTGTGTATGTAGGCATGCATTGAGGATAATGCTCCTCTCGAGTTTGGGGGGGGGGAGAATTAGTCCTCTAATTTTATCTTTTATATTTTTTCTGTTTTTCTTTTATTTTCTGTTTTTTCTGTTTTTATTTTTATGTTTATTTTTTATTGCATTTAAGTTCTAATGTAACATGCCTTGATTTAAAATTTAATGAAATCTTAGTTTGAGAAAAATTCTTGAGTAGTTTTTACCCGCCGCGGCAGATTACCCACCTGGGCGACAACCTTAGCATGACTCTGGATTTATTTAGAATCTTACTATGATCTGAACTTAAAGAAACACTATTTGTGACTAGTTTGATTTTATGACCTATAGGAAACTTAGGTATTTCCCCTAGTAATCTTGGGTTGAACTTGAAGTAATATATATATATATATATATATATATATATATATATATATATTAAAAGGTGCCCGAAACCGGCTCTAGCAAAAAAAGGTGCTAAATGAAATCATTAGAGGTGCCTATCACCGACTCTAGTGGTTTAAATCCTTTATTGTTTATTATGTTATGAATTGCAAAAGAAACTAGAGGGAAACACAAGGGAATTAAGATACTTATCAGAGTTTACTTAGAAGCCAACGAATCATTCGACCACACACACTCACGAGATACATAGTTCGGTTTCGGGTAAGTCCATTGTCATTCGAAAGGTTGCTATTAGGTGTAAATCTACACGGTATGTAAAGATTGCTCAAGGTATGTTCTCGACTAAGTTTACATAGGATTTTAAGTTTTGGCATGTTATTGTTAGATTGCATTGCTTGAGGACAAGCAATAGTTCGAGTTTGGGGGTGTGTTAAGTGTGCAAAAGTCCTATATTTATGCCCTAGTCTAGCTCAATTATTGTTGTTCTTAAGCATAGTTTAGTTGCATTTATTAGGAAAACATACACAAAACTGCGTAGATTAGATATTCTACCTTATTTGATGAACTTAATTGTTTTTATATAAAAGATACTGCTGAGGTTCATTTTCTCTCTGTGCGCAGGTACCCGCCCAGGCAGACATCACCGAGGCAGTAGAGAGGGCAGAAGAGGAGAAGCTGGACATTGATGGAGGAAGCTATTGGACCATATGAAAAGTTGATCGAGAACTAACAAGGAGGAGAGGCCCAAAATGAAGAGTTGTGCCAACCCCTACACACCAACCCAGACCTCTGCCGAGGCAGACAAGAGTATGCCGCCGAGGCAGCAACTCGAGGAAGGGTGAAAATATGCAAAGTGGTATGCGACTGAAAGAGCTCATCAAGCATCCACACATATCCTTCACTTTCTACACCAAGAATGACAGGACATAACTCAGAAGATACAACTACAATAGATCCATTTGAAGAACCACGTTGTGTGATTTAAGTGCAACACAAACAGTGCAAGTATACAAGTTGTAAGTAAAAAAGTGATATTATAAGTATCGAGTATCATCTCCACAGGATTGGTTTGGGCCACTTTGCTTAAGTTACTGCGTTGAAAAAGAAATAGATTCATAGGGATGAATAATAAGTAAAATAAACTAAACAAAATAAAGAAAATAGAAAGGAGTGATCGATTTAAGAGAGTAGATTGGGTTATCGTGAGTCGTGGAGTGATAGTTGAATGGACTTTCGTGGTAATTGAGTGCAAGAGCAACTTCATTGCCTTGGCATCTAGCAACAATCGGATTGCTTGGGCAAGTAATTGCCTGGGCAACTGGGCGACTTCCTTCAAAGTTCAGCGAAGCGTTGTTCAATGGTTTCTCTTTATCCCTAACTCGAAACACTGGTTAATTGTACATGCCTTGGTAATACATCCCTGCATTAACCATGGGTGAACAACAACTTATCTTGCGCTCCTCTTAGCCATTGAAATTCGCAACTTATCCCTAAGTCGAATTAGTCTTCACCATCGATTGATTGAATAAAGACCATGCTCATTTGTTTCTTGAATCTAACTCTCTCGATATTAGATAAATGGATGAATTCACGAGATCCTCTACCAATTCACTCGCAATAAAAATTAAGAACCAAGAATGAACAAACCTTGAATTAAAATTGCAAATTGAAATACCTAAACAAATCCAATTGTTCTCACAACCACAAAACATAATAACCCAAGCCAAATAAAATTAGTTCATGGCTGGGTTCAAAATATATACAAAAAATAATCTCCCTAGCATGAATCTAATCGAATAAAGAGGAAGAAGAATTTGAACAACCCCTTGGTTTTTCTATCTTAATCGAATCTCCCCCAAGTAGGCGAAAAGTCTTTTTATTTATAGAAGATGATGTTAAGTGTGAAAGAGTCCTATATTTATGCCCTAGTCTAGCTCAATTATTGTTGTTCTTAAGTATAGTTTAGTTGCATTTATTCAGAAAACATACATAAAACTGTATATATTAGATATTTTGCCTTATTTGATAAACTTAATTGTTTTTATATAAAAGATACTACTTAGGTGCATTTTCTCTCTGTGTGCAGGTACCCTCCCAAGCACCAGAGAGGGTATAAGAGGAGAAGCTGGACATTGATGGAGGAAGCTAGTAGACCATCTGGAGAGCTGATCGAGAACTGACTAAGAGGAGAGGCCCAGAATAAATTGCTATGCCAACCCCTGCACACCAACCCAGACTTCTGCCGAGGCAAACAATAGTATGATGTCGAGGCAGCAACTCGAGGAAGGGTGGAAATATGCAAAGTGGTATGCGACTAAAAGAGCTCATCAAGCCTGATTTTTGGAGAAAACTTGCACGAGCATTGGAGCCCAGCAGACAAAGAAAAGCCTTGGTCAAAGTCAAGGTGGAAAAAGTCAAACGGAAATCTAGGTAGATTTAATGTTAGATTTGTTCTTTTAATGAGTTGTAATTAGATTCTAACTAGGATTCCTGCCATAAACCGACTTAGACCTAGGCTCCTCCCCTATAAATGTAAACCGACATGATGGAGTAAACAATAATTGAGATTAGAGAGAAACCCTCCTTCTTGTTGAAAAATACCCTTGTGCCGCCATCTACATTATGTTCTAAACCATCCATAGGGCTAAGGGTTGGTTGACTAGTAGTTGTGAGAGTACTACTTGTATTTGTTTAGGTTTTAGTTTTTGCAATAAAATTCAAGGTTTGTTTACACTTGGTTCTTCATTGTGTGCAATCTTTATCGGGTGAGAAGAGAGTGTAAAGTGTCCAAAAGTCCTATATTTTATATACTTTTCAACTCTTATTATTACTGTTCTTAAGCACGTTTTAGGCATAATTAGGGTCATGCATAGCATTTCACAATATTTCATTGTTCTGCCTTACTTTTATAACTTATCATTCATTTGGTGAACAAGAGGTAATGTTCTAGTGTATTCTTGCTTGTAGGTACTAACTGATGAACGAGGGAACCGAGGAAAGAAGGACACAATGTTGAGAAGCAAACCCAGGAGTTGTACTGAAGCAATTCCAACTGAAGTAAGTTGCTGCCGATCACCTGCCAAGTATTTGCCGAGCAAAACCTGTTGCCAACCTTGCTGCCCTCGGCAGCTGACTATGGAAGTTTGGAGAACCGGAGCGCGATTTGTAGAGCTAAAACTCCTGATCCTATTGCTGGCGTTCACGTGATTTTCCGACGTCTGTAGCAGCGGCTAGGGCCGCCGAAGCGAAATTCCCAAGCTTACTTGCGGGCTAAGGAAAACGAGGAAGAGTCCATATTCCAAGCAAAGAAGTCAACATTTAAAGCTACATTAAAGAAGAAAAGCTACTTTAGAGGACTTGACCTAGTTTTAAGTCTATAAATACCCATTGTACTTCTAGTTTAAATCCTCCTAGGTTTTCTATAGACTTTTTTTTGCTCTTCTCTGCCGCCATGTTCTAATTCTCCATTGGGTTAGGGTTATGTTGTAACTAGTGAGAAACGGTTGTTTTAGGTTTTAGAGTTATTTCTTTAATAAAATATTCCAAGTTTACTTAATCCATTGTTCTTCATTCTTTCAATCTTTCCACACCAGTCTTTTGAGAGAATCTATTTGTCGGGCACGAAAGTGCAAGGCTCACGAAAGGGTTAAGTACGGTCACAACGGGAGGCATGACTAACTTGGTTCCACACTAGGCCACAAGTTTCAGTGGCTAAAAGGGATCTCTAACCGAGTTGATTGATTTGTTTCCACACTAGTCCTCAAGTTATCAATCTCGAGCATCCTAACCTAGAAATAGGAGGGGTCACTGTCGACTATCCTGCCGAACTTGAAGTATCTTCCAGACTTGCCGCCAGGACGTCTTCCCTGCCCACCTGCCGAGATAATACACACCCCTGCAGTGGCAGTGACCTGATGCGGCCGCGTGACAAGGTCGTAGTTTGCCGCCCGTCTACCTGCCGAGGCAGCATATCGTGGCAGCAAAGGATAACTCATACCTAATTCAACGCAGTTTTCACACTAAGTGGCAGCATAACCCTGCCTACTCTATCAACATGATTCACCTCTTCTCTTTTACTTGTGTTTTATTTACTTTCCAATCTCAACCAATCATTGACTTGTGTTTTTACTTTACTTTGTGGAGAAACTAAAGAGCGAGACAAGCTGTCCAATCCTCGTGGGATTCGACATCTTTTATACTATAACTTAACAGGAGTGTGCACTTGCGCTCCCACAAAAAGGGGACACCTTCACGCCCTAAAAGTTTTTGGTGCCGTTGCCGAGGATTGGTAACAGCAAACTTCGTTTTTAATTTCTGCACCTCTTTACTTTTCGTTTATTTATATTTTTAATCGAAAAAATAAAAAAAGAATTTTACCGTGTCCTTTGCAAGTGTATGACAAGGGCTAACCCTAACGAAAACTTCATTATTTACGACGATCTTGAGCGTGAAACTAGACGAATCAAGAGGGAGCTAAGGGAAGCCTTAAAGAACAAAGACAAAGGCAAAGCAAAGGAAGATACCATGGTAAACGAGGACCCCCAGTTGATGCCATGAATGGCAGGGGCGGGCAGCCAGATTTGCCGCCCAGAGGACCACAAGTACAATAGAGGCAGGATCCCCCTGATCCACCTCAAGTGCGGACAACTAGAGACTATCTTGAATATCACTTTCAAAGGTTCGAGCCAATAGTAACGGAACCAGAGATAGGGGCAGATCATTTTGAACTAAAGCATGTCATGTTCAACATGCTAAACACACTAGGGCACTTCAGAGGGACTGCCACAGAAGATGCTCGGCAGCATCTACGAGGATTCCTGGACATCTATCGAGCATTCAAGATTCATGGGGTACACCAGGACGTATTGCGGTTAAGGCCATTTCCCTATCCACTGAGGGATAGGGCGAGACAATGGTTGAATAACCAGCCAGCCGGATCTTTCACTTCATGGGCGGAGCTCTACAAGGACTTTCTAGACCGATTCAGCCCATCCAACGTCACCGATAGGCTGCGGAATGTGATCACAGCTTTTAGACAAGGGGATGATGAGCCGATGTATGAGGCATGAGAGTGGTACCAACAAATGTTGAACAATTGTCCACTTCATGGTTTACCGGCTTGGACTCATGTATCTATATTCTACAGTGGGGTTAACTACCCGACTCGGATGCTGATAAATGCCTCGGTTAAAGGGATCATCCTAGACAGACCTCTGGAGGAATCACTACGGTTGCTCAACATAACAGCTAAAAACGATTATAAATACCCGACAGCTTGCCGAGGTGGCACAAGGCGGCCAGCTACTGTAAATAAGGTGGAAGCCTCCGAATCTGTTAACGCCCGCCTCGACACTCTGACGGAGCTGGTGATGAAGATGGCGCAATCCCCAGGGAAGGTCCATAAAGTAAAAGTTGTTGAGCCCTTCTGTGGCGAATGTGGAGCCAACCATGATTCCTCTGAATGCATTGCATCTGCAAACTACATGGGACGATATGAGAGGAATAGTAGGCCGACCCAAAACACATACAATCCTAACTGGAGAAACCATCCCAATTTCTCTTGGAGCAACCCAAAGACAGAAGCAAATCCACAACAGCTACAGAGAAGCTACCAGCAGAATTAGTCCCGACAGTAGACTCAGCAGCAACAACATAATAATTCACTAGAAGCTACTCTGAATAACTTTATGAAACAAACTGGTGAATTTATTATTTATACAAATAAGTTTATTGAAAAAACTGAGTCTATCATGGACAGGAAGGAGATGAAGATGAACAACCAGGAGGCTGCTATTAAGAACCTGGAAACCCAGTTTGGGAAGTTCACCGAAATCTACTACAGCCGGACCATGGGAACATCATCCAGCAGCCTGCCAGAAGCAGCCAAGCCCACTTTTGAACATTGCAAGGTCATAAGTACAAGAAGTGGGAAGCATCTGGATGAACCTAGGATAGAAGAGCAGTTAAGAACTCAGCCATAACATATAAGTAAGCCTGCCCCACCAGCACCTATATTAGCCGTCCCAGCAGCAACACCGAATCCAACCGCCCCAACAGCATAACATGAAAGCAACCCTGACAAGAATGTTACTCCTCGAACTAAGCCCCCAAGCAAGAAGAAAATAGAGGACATCCGCCCGCCATCTCCATTCCTCCAAAAGCTCAAACAACAGCAGTAGGAGCACCAATTCAGAAAATTCTTGGACATTCTGAAACATGTGCACATTAACAAACCTCTAATAGAAGCTATACAAAGCATGCCCAACTATGCCAAGTATCTCAGAGATATAGTTTCTAAGAAGAGACGGATAGGGGAATTCGAGACGGTGGTCGTGACTGAAGAGTGCATAGCTATGCTGCATAACAAGCTGCCGCCCAAGCAGACAGATCTGGGCAGCTTTGTTATACCATGCAGGCTGGGCAGCAAGCATGAGACCATGGCCTAGTGTGATTTAGGAGCCAATATAAATTTGATGCCTAAGGCCGTCTTCGACAAACTAGGTATTGGACCTACAAAACCAACCTCTGTAATGCTTAAACTTGCCGATCACTTATTCGTGCAACCGGAGGGAAAGATTGAGGACATACTGGTCAAAGTGGGCAGCCTAATTCTTCCTGCCGATTTCCTTATCTTGGATTGTGAGGCCGATGAGAAAGCCCCCATCATCCTCGGGCGACCCTTCTTGGCCACGGGAAGAACGCTGATAGATGTGGAAGTCGGGGAACTTACAATGAGGGTATAAGATCAAAGCATAAGGATGAATGTGCTGCAACCCTCAGAGGAAGGAAAGGAAGGCATGGATGAAAGAGCTGCCAAAATAAGTGTAGAGACATGCCAGGGCATCGGCTGCCATGACAGACCTCGGGGCAGATTGAAGGATCCCATCAAACAGAAACTGAAGGAACAAGAGGACCCCCGGGAGGGGAGAAAAAGCTAAACCACCTCAGGAAGTGGTTATGTCTAGGAGATGCACCCAAATGCACTCCTAACATAACTTAATTTTTATTTATGTCTATTTATTTATTTTTATGCATTAGGAATAAAGCTTATTTTAGGACTAGATTAATTTTCAGTATTTAATTTTTCAGATTTTGTTTAATTATTTTTATTTTAGGATCGAGAATAAAAGAGCAGGATTAAGAGGGAAGACCAACATAAAGCCCGCCAACCATCATGTTGAGTCAGCAGCCAGCGTAGCAGTGTAACGGCTAGTTGCCAACGGCTCCGAAAATAACGGGCAGGAAAATCTGTAGCGTGCACGAGGAAATTGGACCGTTGATCATTTAATGCCGCCCCGACACTTCTCGGCAGCCCCTATACAAACCACTCACTCATTTCATTTTACTTCAATTCCAACTTTTTGCTAACTTCTATCTTATTCTTCTGCTCTCTCATAATATTTCCTTTCTAGTTTCAGTCGAAATACAACCGATCACATGGCTTCAACATCAACCTAAAAACCCACCTACAGTAGGTTCTGCTTCAAGGCAAATGAGGAGAGATATAGAGCACAATTCTCCAAGCAGGCCGTCTAGGAGGAACAAGGCTTCCATTATACGAAACAAACAAGAGACCGTGGTCTAGAGCCTGTCTTGTTCCGAACCATCCATTACAAGGGATGGGAGATGTTCACTCAGCAGCCTGATATAACGAACATCACCGTAGTCAAGGAATTTTATTCACATCAGCCCTGCCTAGACAAGCCATTCGTCTACGTCTGTAGAGAGGCGGTCAAGCTCAACCCTGCTGTCATCAACAGCTACTATGGCCTTGATATGAACGACAACCCGTACGAGGAATGGAGGCAGTCACTGACGGCTACCCACTATGAGGAGATCAAGGCCAGAATATGCAAGCCCAACACACTATGGATGGGGGGCAAACATGTGGGATCTGTCCAGCGCCGCCACCTGCTGCCTGAAGCTATGCTGTGGAACACATTTGTGAAAAGGCGCCTGCTGCCAACATCTCACAACTCAACAGTTGACCGGCCGCACCTCGCCCTAATCTACAAAATCTTGATGAACCAACCGATCAACGTGGGGGAAATCATCTGCACGGAAATATACAACTGCTTCAAGAAAAAGAAGGGCGGGTTGTACTTCCCGTCCCTCATCACAAACATCTACACCAATATTCGAGTCCCCACAGAGCCCATTGATGAGTTCACAGCCACAAAATAGCCCTGGACCAAAAAGGTTCGCATCCAGATGATGCAGGATGCGGAGAAAAAGCCAGCAACTCTCAGTCAGCCCTCCGCCACATAGTTTGAAATGTCAGCCGCCCCCGGCAGTACTGACGCTGCCCTAGATAGAGAGGTCCTCCCGCTGCTCCACACACTCCTCGAACACACAAAACAGATAGAGCAACAGTAGTTGTCCTTCATGAACTATATGGGGGAGGCCCAAGAAGCCCTTTTGGCTTATTTCCTACAGAAATTTCCGGGTGACGTGCCCACCATGCCACCCTTTCTTGGTGAGCTTGTAGCAGCAGCAAAAGCACGACGAACTTCACATACCGCCACTGCCCGCCAGACAGATCATCAGGTGCCCTCTCCTATGCATTATCTACAGCACTAAGTTGGCACCCCATCAAACACATTGACAGATTCCCCTGAGAGGCACCAACTGAATCTCTCCCCAGCCTGCACAGCCAATACAGTGGTAGACTCCTCCTCATCAGAGGAGATTGAGAAGCCAGTGCCAGAACCGAAAACAGCAGTAGTAGCGGCAACAACAGCCATCCCAATGGCATTCATCCCTCCGGCAGCATCCGTAGAGGAAGGGACAAGGAAGAGGAAGTAGCACATAATAGATGAAGAACCTGTGGACCTTGAAACCGAGTCAGAAGGAAGCAACGCATCTCCCGCCTTTCCCCTGTCGAGCCTCCAAAAGACCCACAATAGACACCAAAGGTAGTCCAGCTGCCGCGGAAAGCAAAGACCTCTCCTGCTCGAACCGCCGCCAAGACATCTGCCAAAAGCCGCTTCGTCCTCCGAACATCCCCCTCCTCTTCAGCTAGCTAGAATCCAACCTCCTTCTAACCCCAGAAAACTTTTATTTTCTTTTCCTTTATTTTTATTTCTCTTTATTTTTGCTAATTTTAACATGTATATTTTTGTTTTCTTATTTTATGTTTTGTGCATTGAGGGCAATGCCCATCTCAAGTTTGGGGGGATAGCTCTCGCATTAGTTGTAGGCATTCTTATTTGCATTTAGATTGCATTGTACTTGCCTTAGAAATAATCGGAAAAGAAAAGTTTGTTATGACTTGTGCATATGATAGGATAGCCGATTACTTTATTTTCGCACCTAAATAAAAATTAAACTTAACCTTGGGAAAAAGCATGAAATATGACTTAGATTTTTTTCTTTCTGCCTAAAAATGTTGAATATCTCTGTTACTTGCTGAATATGTAACACCCCAATTTTGGGCTTAGAAGTTTTGGGTTTGGACCGGATCGGTCGGGTTGCGGTTCTAATGTAAAAGGGTGATTTTAGGAAAGCCTAGTTCGGGTTGCATTAAAAATATGGAAAAATATCTTAAAATCTTCTTTTATTATATATAAGAGAATGGTGAAATAAATTTTACAAAATGAGGTTGCGAAGTGTGACATTTTGGGTTAGTGACTAAAATGTAATTTTCGAAAACTTGGTGACTGTTTTAAAAAGGATTGAAACTTTGAATCTTTAAGGAGCTATTTACCCAAGAAGAGTTTCTCCAGATTTTTTTCTTAATATTAAAGGTTTTATTAATGGTTTTAATTAAAGGAAAAAGGAGGGAAAAAGATATTTTGCTCTCATAACTAACTTTTCTCAAAAATTTCCATTTCTTTTCTCTCAACTTTTCTCTCAACCCAAACACTTTTCTCCAGCAAATTTCCCTCTGATTTTGACATTCAAAGATGAGATTTCAACTTCCTTTTGATCTCTAATCATTTCTACAACAAAGCCTTAGCAATTTCTTATTGGATTTTCAAGAATCTTGGTTCCAAAAAGGGAGAAACTTACATTTAGAGGTATGAACGTCCTTCTCCTCTAAATACTCAGTTCTTTACTGAAATTCCCAAGTACTCAATCCTTGATTTGTGTTTTAATAAAGGTTTTGAAGTTGTGTTCTTGATCTTGGCTTTAAAATGCAAGATTTGGTTAGTTTTTGATGAAATTCGTATGAAATGGTTGGGCACTGTTTTGAGGTGTGTTTTTAATGTAAATTGGATGTATAATTGATGAGAAATTGAGGTTTAATCAATGCAATCTCGGATAGGTTGATTTTCCTAAGTTTTGTTTGAGTTTATGATGGTTTTTGGGGTGATCTTGATGTTCTGCTATAGCTGGAGGTATAAGGATGTGTTTAGATCCTTTTTGGATGTTAATTGAGGTTTATGAATGTTTGGAATTGATGGATCTTGGCTGGGTAGTGTTGTAGAGATGTTTGGATGTGATTTCGGTTGTGTTTGGTAGCCGAAATGTGAGTGTTGATGTGAGCAGCGAGTTTAGGTGTCTTGGTTGAGGATATTAATGCATGATGGTGCATTAATCTACTGTTTTGATGTGTTTAAAACAGGGGAGACATCTTCGGATCCTTGTGGTGTTGATCCGGAAGCTTGATTGGTGTTTCGGCAAGAGGCGAAACGGAAATCGGTGAGTGAAGTTTGGTTTTCAGCTTTGAAACCAATGTTTGAAGGTTTTGGGAGCTTAGTCTAAGTCTAAACAACTTAGCTATGCTCAAGAGTAAGTTTTCGGAAAAACTCTCTTGTTGATGAGCCATGAGTTGGTTGAATGCAAAGGGTTTTGTTGCATGTTTAAATTCTGTTTTTGAAAGCATATTTTAGAATGTTTATTGCTGGTTTCATAAGCCATGTGTTGAAGGATGCTCTAGGTAAGGGATCCTTGTTTTTGTACATTGATAAATGTGGTTTTGATGCAAAGTGATGCATGATAATAATGGCTTTGTTAAATGCTTTAAAACAGTGGATTAATGTTGTTAAGTGATGTATATTGGCAAGTGATGTGGTTTGTCTAAAAGTACTTGAATCGGATATAGTTAGCCGGCTATAGGATTGGGTGCACCGTGAATAAAGTCGCCTTGGATGTTGAGGGGTTGTGATTGTACCATGCTCCATCCAAGTACACTAACGAGATGGTTAAGAACAACATGGTGGTTAAAAGTCCATGGGTGGTTCTTGTTTTAAGGTCAAAATGGTGGTTAAAATTCTATGTGTGGACCTTGTGTATGGTAAGATCACAATGGTGGTTTAAAGTCCATGTGTGGATCTTGTGTTGTATGTCCCGTGATCTCGTTAGTGATGTTATACAACTACCAATGAGTGATGTGGAGGGGTTGTGATTGTACCATAGTCTCCATCACGGGTGTTGAGGGGTTGTGATTGTACCATGCTCCACCTTGATATTGGTAGTGTGTATGAAGCGTAGGAACAACGCTTGTAATCCGCGTATCCGATTGTTGGTTGTAAATTGTCGTTTGTGTTTTGGAACATGGTTATGATTATCACTTGAAAGCCAATATGACATGATAATGGTTTGAAGCATGTAATGCTTGGTTTATGTACATATGTGCATGATGAAATGTTGTTTGAGCTAAAGGTTTTGAAAAAGAGTTTTTATTAATGCATTATTGTGATGTTTTAAATGAGCATTCCTCACTAAGCTATGTGCTTAAGCTCTCTCTCTTTTCTTAAACCAATAACGCAGAGCATTGAAGTACTTAAGGGCAGCAAGGGGGTCAAGAATCCAAGTGAAGAACTAAGCTCATGTATGGTGAATATTTTCATAACTTGTTTAGCTTTTGGCATTTGGCAATGGGGAACCTATGTTGTTGTTTTGGGAGATGTTTTGGACTCCTTAAGTTGGTTTTATGCTTTTGATATTGTTGGAACTTGTAATTGGCCTTTATGAGGATTGTTGGTGTTTTAGTGTTTGAATGGTTTTCAATATAGGATGCATGCCTATAGAATTGGGGCTTTCCTTGTTTGATGCTATGTTTACGAATTGTTGATGCCATTATGTTCCTTAAGTATATAATGACTTGCTGGTATAATTTGAGGGTCTTTTGAATGCGTTTGATGGGCCAATTGTGTAATAAACCAGCAAAAATTATGCAATCTGGGCAGCCTGTTTCGGAACAGGTGCTACCGTTTAGGAACAGAGGGCCTGAAATGGCCTAGGCGTTTCGTAACGGGCAGAGCCGTTCCGGAATAGTTTTGCCACTGCCAGGCCATGTTGCGCAACGGGTTTCGGAACGGTCCCGCGTTTCGGAACGGATCATCCCTGTTCCGAAACACCCGACCGTTGGGCACTGAAATTGACGGTTATATGTTTTGAAACCTTTGCGTTTTGGTCCTGAACTTGGTTCATGCAATTGAATGAGTTTGAGATGTCCGTTTGAGTTGAAATTTGGCAGAGAAGCATGAAACATGACTAATTTCATATTGGTAACTCAAAAGTTGGTTAAGTCCTTATAATTTTCAGAATTTGCATTTTGGTCCCTAAACTTGTATGTTGTGCAATTGAGTCCCTGAATGTTATCCGATTGTTGTGGCTTTTGAATATGTTTGTCTCAAGTGTTCACCTAGGGTTAATTTGCATCTAGATAAGATTAAAAAGAAAAAAAAGGTCGTTAATCAAGGTTGACTTTGGTTTTCCCCGTGTAAACTTCTTAATTCGGTTCAACCGTCTGGGCCGGGTTAAGGGGGTTACAGAATATGTAGAAAATTTGATGAAAACTGCATGTTTGTTTTTATTACAAAATTCTAACAATAATTGCAGGTAACCGCCGAGGCAGGCAAAAGAAACAGAAAAATGCAGAACTGCCAAAGGAAGCAAAATCAAAAACAAAAAAAATGTTGTGTTACCCTAGAGGTGCCCGCAACAGGCTCTAGGAAGAATCATGACTGAGGACACTTCGCTGCTATCAAAGTCCATGAATCTGAAAGCCTAAAAGTGACGGAAAAATTAGCATGAGTGAATGAAAGCCTTCACGGGATGACTCTACTCCAAGGGTTTGGGGTTATGTAGTTTGCCCCTATCTAAACGTCAAACCTGGAAGAGTAGTTGTGATAAGCTGAAGCCCTCACCGCCTTGATTAAAAATAATATGCTTAACTGTGCTGCCTCGGCAAAAACCCTTTAAATTACAGCAGTATCTTTGTTTAGTCTTTTATTCTGCATATTCAGCTTGCTTACAGATTTGAAAACATCACACAAGGTTTAGGAATTTAATTCTGAGTTATTTTCCTGTTTATTTCCCTTCATTAAGTTATATGTATATAGGTGCCACGGCCTTGAGGTAGAAAATCAGGTTAAAAACAAGTCTTTCTTTCTGACTATTATTAGAGCAAGTACTTTAGGTTGCATTGCTTGAGGACAAGCAATAGTTTGAGTTTGGGGGTGTGTAAAGTGACCAAAAGTCCTATATTTCATGCACTTTCCAACTCTTATTATTACTGTTTTAAGCACGTTTTAGGCATAATTAGGGTCATGCATAGCATTTCATAGTATTTCATTGTTCTGCCTTACTTTTATAACTTATCATTCATTTGGTGAACAAGAGGTACTATTCTAGTGTATTCTTGCTTGTAGGTACTAACTGCTGAACGAGGGAACAGAGGAACGGAGGACACAACGCTGAGAAGCAAACCCAAGAGCTGTACTGAAGCAGTTCCAACTGAAGTAAGTTGCTGTCGAGCACCTGCCAAGTATTTGCGGAGCTAAAGCTGCTGCCAACCTTGCTGCCCTCGGCAGCTGACTATGGAAGTTTGGAGAACCGGAGCGCGATTTGTAAAGCTAAAACTCCCGATCCTATCGCCGGCGTTCACATGATTTTCCGACGTCTGTAGCAGCGGCTAGGGCTGCCGAAGCAAAATTCCCCAGCTTACTTGCGGAATAAAGAAAACGAGGAAGAGTCCATATTCCAAGCAAAGAAGTCAGCATTTAAAGCTACATTAAAGAAGAAAGGCTACTTTAGAGGACTTCTACTCCAAGGAGGACTTGACCTAGTTTTAAGTCTATAAATACCCATTGTACTTCTAGTTTAAATCTTCCTAGGTTTTCTATAGACTTTTTTTGTGCTCTTCTCTGCCGCCATGTTCTAATTCTCCTTTGGGTTAGGGTTATGTTGTAACTAGTGAGAAACAATTGTTTTAGGTTTTTGAGTTATTTCTTTAATTAAATATTCCAAGTTTACTTAATCCATTGTTCTTCATTCTTTCAATCTTTCCACACCAGTCGTTTGAGAGAATCTATTTGTCGGGCACGAAAGTGCAAGGCTTACGAAAGGGTTAAGTACGATCACAACGGGAGGCGTGACTAACTTGGTTCCACACTAGTCCACAAGTTTTAGCGGCTAAAAGGGATTTCTAACTGAGTTGATTGATTTGGTTCCACACTAGTCCTCAAGTTATCAATCTCGAGCATCCTCACCTAGAAATAGGAGGGATCACTATCGACTATCCTGCTGAACTTGGAGTATCTTCCAGATTTGCCGCCAGGACGTCATCCCATTCCACCTGCCGAGACAGTACACACCCCTACAGTGGCAGTGACCTGCTGCGGCCGCGTGACAGGGTCGTAGTTTGCCGCCCATCTACCCACCGAGGAAGCATATCGTGGCAGCAAAGGATAACTCATACCTAATTCAACGCAGTTTTCACACTAAGTGGCAGCGTAACCCTGCCTACTCTATCAACATGATTCACGTCTTCTCTTTTACTTGTGTTTTATTTACTTTCCAATCTCAACCAATCATTGACTTGTGTTTTTACTTTACTTTGTGAAGAAACTAAAGAGCGAGACAAGTTGTCCAATCCTCGTGGGATTTGACATCTTTTATACTATAACTTGATAGGAGTGTGCACTTGCGCTCCCACAAAAAGGGAACACCTTCACGCCCTACAGAGAGCATCAATCTATTTGTTCAATATTGGGAGACTTGGACTCATAAAACGAGTAAACACAGTTTTATCCAACCATAGGATAAAGCTACTTCAGCTTGGGGATAAGTTAGAAGTTCAGCGGCTAAGAGAGGCTTCATAATCGGTTGATGTTCATTCTTAGATTCACGCCTGGAGGTATTATCCAAGACATGTTCGCCAATAGTACTTCAAGCTTATGGAGAAGAGGATGTCATTGAAAGGAGCCTTGCCGAACCATGAATCATCGATTAACTGACCAGACAGTCACATTGGTCTCTACCAAGGCGGGCTTCTGCCGAGGCATACTCGTGGGTGGCTACCGAAAGTTGTTAAGTTGATCTGCAAAACTGTACCGAGACAGTGCTTCCAATCTCCACACAGTGAAGCATTCTAGTACCGGCCCATTCTCTCACTCTGATTTCTCAATTTATTTTATTTTATTTGCTTTAGTTTTAGTTTTAATTAAATCCAAAAAACTTTTAATATTTGTGTTCTTATTTTTATTTGTGTAGAAAGGTGAATTCCGAAGGTTGTCACAATGCCTGTGGAGACGATATCTTAAATACTATAACTTGGCACCGTGTATACCTGCACGCAATTTGTGCATGGCATTTGCAGGCAACAGATGTCTATGTCAAAGTCTTTCTTGAGGAGGAAGTTAAGTTGGAATTAAATAGCATTAAAGAGATAAATCTCTTTTAAAATATTTTATTTCTCCAAAAACTTCTCCTAAAACTCTTTGAATTTAATCTCCCTTTAACCTCTTCATGGAAATCCAACTCTTCTAGGATTTATCCTTGCTTCTCATGATCGTCTTGAATTAAATGGATTTATCATTTAAGAACTATGTAGCTTCCTCTTTTTCTTCTTTTCCAATTGCTTCGACAACTTCCAGCTTGCCCGGGCAATTATCCTGCACGCATAAAATAACCTCCAGCAGTACCCTTTTTCCACCAAAATTAACCAAAACATGAAATCGAACACAACCACAAAGGAAACAATGCAAAGATGCATGAATGACTAAAAATGCAACTAATATGAGCCCAAGTCTAACAATAATATGAGTAAAAAGGGTAATAAAAATAGTACTTTAGAACACTTAACACCCCCCAAATTCGAACTATTGCTTGTCCTCAAGCAATGAAAACTAACAATTACCTGCCAAAACTTTCATCATCAAAGACATGCTTCAAACTTGAATTCAATCCTCAGAACCGTGGCACAAAGTATTATCACCTTTTAATTTTTTGGATAGCACAAAAATTACTCGGAATCAAACTATAATGCTCGTGACAATATGTGTGCGTAGTTGTGTACAAGTTGATTTTCAAGATTCTATGTGAACAATAGGTTTTTAAAATTTTAATTGCCGAGGTATTTATTTTTTTCACTAGAGCCAATTTTGGGCACCTCTAGCGATTCTTTAATGTGCATTATCTACTAGAGTCGGTTTCACACAGCCTCGGGAGCATACACACTCTCTCTAGGTGATGCCCGGTGTCACACAGCCTCGGGAACATACACCTACAGTTGGCGTCTCTCCTCGAGTGTCTTTGATTGAGGCCCGGTGTCACACAACCTCGAGAGCATACATTTGATGTCTCATCACTTGGTATTGCAACATGCTCTCTGTGTATCTGGATCATAACAAACAAGGTAACTCAACCATACAAGGTTCCATTGCAACACACAACATAGACATGTCTACTATACAACACACAACACCACTCGATCCACCAAGGATCTTCTATGGTTGCTATTGCAACAAGCCAACCAAGGTTTTACCAAGTTATTACACATTATGCTCGTATAAGAGTATGTTATTTTCTTTCTCACTTTTACGATTCATTTAACCACTTTAGAAGCCCATCGGGCCATAGCCCTCGAATTATCAGCCCCATGAACTCAAAATGTATTTTTCAGGCAAATTGTATAGTGGGTACCGATATTGACCCTCACGTACCGATACAGTACCCCTTGGGTATCGGTACTAACATGCGTACCGATACTATTTGAGCTTAGTGGAATTTTATCCAACCTACATGTACCGGTGCTGGTTGACTCGTACCGATACTGGCTTGATGGGCGTACAAGTACAGGTTGTACACGGTTCTGGTACCCCATTAATAGTTCATTCTCGATGAACAATGTTTTTAAACCTAGAACACTGGGCATCGGTACTGCCTCCCCACCTACAGATATCGAAGCCTAGAAATGGCTTCCTAGGCTCGGGAAATAAGTTTCCGAGCCCCCAAATTGCAACCATTAGCCTCATAACTCGATCCTACATCTTATGAGACTTTTTAAGGTGGTTCACTACCATTTTTACAAGTTATTAACATGAAATCCAGATTATGCCATTAAAGAGGGTTTCTAACCTTTTAAGCACCCAAATCAACCACAAACACCAAATTTAAGCACACAAAGCATCATCCTTAGGATGTCCATGAAACCACTAGTTAGTAGTGTGCTAACTTTAAGCAAGAATCTCGAACCAAAGCTTCAACTTAAGCTTTCTCACACTTTCTTCAATCCTCAAACTCAAAAAGGTCCCCCAACCTCTTCCACTTGCCACATAAACCTGAAATCCGAAACAAAACATGGATTAGAGCTCATAGAGGAGTTTGCTACAAGATACAACCTTAAGATCAAGAAAAACCTTCCTATAGCCTTAAACCTCCAAAAAACCTACCATTTTCATCCTCTACCAAACTTAAAGATTCTTACCACAAAATGTATAACCCTGAACGTAGATTACACTTCCCTTGACAAGAATTTCGAGATTCATACTCAAAAACACAAACTTTGGACCATTAACTTTGAATCCAAGGTGAAAGAGAAAAAAAGAGACAAGGGGAGTTATGAAGGTGATGAAAGCATGTCTTTCTTTTCCCCCCTCCTCACATGGGTTATGCAAGACAAATCCAAATCATCTTTAGAAAATTATGAAATCCCTTTATGCCCCTCTTTACTCTTCCATCTCTCAACCATACTAAAAGCCAAGCCCAACAAGAAACATGAAACCCCACTAAAGCTCTCTTGAGCACTCAAAGGCCCAAACTCTTGGCCCACAACATAAAGCCCAAGGCTCGGGTTTAACCGACCCGCGTATTCTGAAATCTGGGTCATTACAACTCTCCACCCCTTAAACAAAATTTGTCCTTGAAATTAAATAGAAGGATGAGATGCAACTAACTCAAAAGCAACCATTTTTCATCTCACATGCGTTCACCTCGATTATGAAGTTCCTATAAAAACTACCTTAGCCAAAGCTCATAACACATGACTCCTCAAAACCTTTCTCATGAATCTCTAACAATTCATTCTCAACAATCAAAAAACATAAGATAGACCCAAGTGGTATTGTCCAAGAATCAATCCAAGGAACTCACTTCGGATGAGTTTCATCTCAGTTAATAGTTCTCCCTAACATCATCTGCGGTTCAAAACCCTTGAACTAAAACCTCATCTGTGTTCAGAACGCGACAACTCTTCGAAGATATACTACCGGGAACACTTCTTCGTCTATTATTAACATCATGACCAAACGTTTCAAGAACATGCAAAATTCAATCGATCGGATTCTACCATAAGTCTATCTTGAATTAACAATCCTCCTTCACCAACTTGGCTAACCAAGACTGAACTTAGCATCCCACTTTACTTGAACTCGTCCCAACTCAAACGAAAGCTAACTCACAACCATGCAATTCAACTAATCGAGCCATTTATATTCCCATTGAAAACTATCATCACATACAACTCCGCTAGAGATTAAAATTCATCCAATTACTCTAAAGGATGCAAGCATCACCTTCCAAACCAACCACTTAATACCAACGAATCGTTGTGATAAACTCTAACAAGCCCATAAGGGTCTCAAATAGTTCTTCCATCAAGATCTGTTGCAATACAAGAATCTCGGTTCTACACAACTATAGTCGATAACCCACACTACCGCTGCGCTACTCTGACAATCTCCACACTTCTTTTACCATACCTATAGACAATCCATCTATAAAATTTGGGCAGAATAACTATTCCATTCATCAAGTGCATGATTATCTCGAGGCATTCACGAGTCCAAACTATTTCAGGACTTGTCATTAGAGCCCAAACATCACATCAAATGTAAACTTTATCATGACTTCTCTATAACCTTCATCTCATGATACTCGGTTCCTTCACCGCCACTACTCGACTCACAACATTCAAAGCTAGCACTCTTCGCCATACCACTACAGAAACAACACAGGCGTGCCCCAAAGTGAACAAATTGGCAACGTCACTCGTGTTCACTCACTTGTACAAATGAGTTCTCACTCTAAAATTTCGGTTGGTGCCATACTACAAGGTGATAGAGACGAACATCGAACTCGAGATTACCTCTATCATGGGTTCTAACCTACGATCAAGAGGTATGCCTGCTCATTCCTCGAAGAATGTTCCAACCACCCCTTAATCCTCTACAAGCTCTAAAAGCTTTAGACCCTCAACCCACGTATCCATTGTGGGGGTTAGGAAGGCCTCACTACTTACAAAACTACTCTTGAATTAACATCCCTGAAACATAGCGATCACGCTAGGGAGGAAATGGTACCTCGCGCCCATTACCAACAAATGGGTTCACCCAGAACCGCGAAGCTTTGAGACTTCATTTGAAACCAGGGCACGCGTCATGCTCAAACGACTGATCCAACCACAAGTTAACATCTACCTACTAGGGAGAGAGTAAATCTAACAAGTCCACGGGGGTTGTTACTCTCAGTCCTAATCGATTAACCATGGTAAGAACCTTACCCATAACCACTTACAATTCTGATGAACTAATAAACCCGACATGCACTTCTAGATCTTACCACAAAACTTATTTGGCGAGAATAAACACCATTGTATGAACAAGAAATTAGATCTACATCAATACAATAACTGAAACCAAAACAAAACATAGATAATTGACATATCATCAACGGTAAAGCTATCAATCTGACCTGAACTATAGGTTGTCTAGAAATGACTCGAGTGTCAACTCTGACGGTGGATCTCATAGTATCTCCACCCTGATATCTAAACGATGCCCTAGCACTGCCTCTAGCAAAACTTTGACTATGCCGAGAAGGAGCCAACCTCTAAAATTAAATTGGAGTAGCATCATCCATGATCGACAATTTCTCGCCTTGTGACTCGGTGCTCAACACATGTAGCAAACCTTTCTTAACAAAAAGCATACTCCAAGATGATGTCGGCCACAATGCTCACAACCTGGTGAAAGTGACATTCTGATTTAACCATCAATACTCCCCTTTAGAGCAGAAATACAGAAACTCCTATGAACCCCAACCTAGATCCCAGACTGACTCTCTGTAGCTGATTTGAAGCAACTCTCTTTGCACCTCTCGAAGCATAAAACTTCCTAGATGGAGCCTGAGAAGGACCTATGATGTCCCGAATTCCCAAAGTCTGATTCCTTGAGTCTCCAATATGACTCAGTGTTGAACTCTAAAGTCGTTCGAGTGTCTTTGCACTAAAAGCCAACTCTGAGAATTTCCTAGATGGACCCACTAACACATGTGTCTGAAGGTCAATCTTTAACCCACGTCTGAACCTCTTACAACTCAATTCCTCATTGGTAACCAATTGTGAGGCTCATTGGCTCAACCGTAGAAAATCTTGCTTATACTCAAATATTGATCGATTTCTATGAACTAAGGGCATGAACAAATTTCTCATATCATCCATATGAACTTCACTAATGTACTTCTTCTTGAAATCTTTCAAGAGGATATACTAGGTTGTAAGTGCATGTTGCAGTCCCAACTCATCAGTCTCCCACCATTCATGGACATTGCCCTTTTGGAAAGCGACAATACAATTGAGGTCATCTTTCGGACTACCCCTCATCTGTCTCAGAATCTTCTGAGTGTCTTTCAACCACTAGTCAGCTTTGATCGGGTCGTCCTCGCCTGAATGTTCAATATCCTTTGGTCCTTAATGATGAAGTCTTTCCCGTTTGAGAGATACAACTCTCCTCACGACTTTCCTGGCCGTGTTCGGCGTCATTCGCCATATCAAATTTGAAATCGTGTTAAGAAGGTGGTAGTTCATCATTCTCATTACTAAAGGTTTGGTTCCCTTGGAATCCCAAAGCTTCAAGCACTACGCTTGACATCAGAAGCCAGCTTTGTGTCTGAACAATCAACCAATGTACATAATCATATTAATTTCTTAAAAAGACAACTCCACCAAGTCTGTAAAAACACACATCCTCAAGCCTCACTCGAGTATCCTTGATAAACCTCGTCCATAGTCACATTAAATTTAGGGGGTTTGCCATCTGAACCCCAACTCTAAGACTTTACTAGAATACTTCTTTCTCGGTGGTTTCACTATGGACGTATGAATAGGTGGGTCCCTAGATCCACCAATCTCAAGTATTTCTTTTCACATATTTAACAATATCCATCCAAGCACCGTCGTAATCAATTCACAACAAGCTATGTTACTCGAAATCTCAAAGCATTCAGCTTACTAAGAGTGTACTTGGAATCTCATAGCCATCCAATAACTCGCAACATTAAATGGAATAACACACATTTGTCAGCTATACTACATCACCATCACATGGTACTTTATCATCAAGGAGCCCTCACTACGGATGAAGGGACTCTTGGTTGACGCTTAACCACTAGTTGATTGAAAGTAGGTCTCCTTAACCGTACCATAAAGGTCATCCATCGAACGCGTGGAGTCTTACCACTGGAAATTCTCACGATGAAACCGAAGTCTTCAAGGTAGCTTATGACATACAACTAAGAGTATTACTCGAGTGATGCGAGACGGGCACACCCTAAATTCTTACATTCTTTCGTGATCCATTCCTTAATGTCTGGGACAATATCGGTCCTAGAATCATCATCTTAAGGAGTTCAGCCTTCATCTTTGCCCTCGTGAACGCGATTGTAACCATCTCAACGTCACAATCGACGACACACAAGAATACAGGTCTCTTTTGTGTAAGTCTAGAGAACCTTTGATTGAAATCAACACCCCAATAGTGCTTAGGTTTTGCTGCTCCTTTTTTCCATTGATATCAAGGCATAGTCATCCTCATCATGTTCCAGATATTTGTAGCAATCTTCAGTTTCTAGCCACAACATATCTGGCATTTTTGTTGCGGCAAATTTTTTCTTCTTTAGCTCTTCATTTTTCAGTCATTTGGAATCCACTTTTCCTTCCACTAACTATCCATCTAAGCATACCTCGCTTCACAATATTTTTCATGATCAGAATCGATCTTTTTTATTGCTCAATTGTTTTGCCATTGATGTCTTCTATTATGATGGTATGCATGCAAGTTGTAAGGCTAATCCCTCGGATGTCAGCTATGGTTCACCCCAAGGATTTCTTATATGTTTTAATCACCTTCAACAACCTTTTCTCTAGGTCTCCCTCTAAATTAGCTGTAATGATCACTGGTGAGGTAGATTCTTTTCCCAAGTAGGCATATTTGAGGCGGCTTGGTAATTGTTTTAGTTCCAAGCTAGGTGGTTCCTCAATGGATGGTTTTGTTGTCTTAACCTCTTTCTTGGATAGCTCATGTGATTCAGGTCCCTGTGGTGGTGGCTCATGATTTCTTTTAGCTTAGTTGAATCTTCCAACTTCTTAAAGGTTTCACTAGCCAGATCCTTGCACTCCTGTTCTATGGCATCAACTTTCATTCCTTTGCAATTCAATGCCAGGTTCTCATGTAAAATGGATTCTATTAACTCAACTGCATGGAATTCTTCAGGTTCATCTGCATACTTAAGAGCTTTGAAAACGTCAAAAAAAACATGCTGGCCATTCATTAGCTCATCTTTTTGGATATCAATCAGGGTCTTGCCCATGGCAAGAAATGGTATTAATTATATGATAAGGACTTCAGTGCCAGCCTCACATTCTAATAGAATGAAATCAACAGGGAATATGAATTTATCTACCTTTACTAACACACCCTCAATCTTACCTTTTGGGTGTACATAGGATCGGTCTGCTAGTTGAAGTGTTATCATTGTAGGCCTCGTTTCTCCAATATAGAGTTTCTTGAAGATTGACATGGTATTAGATTGATGCTGGCTCCCAGATCACACAGTGCCACTACACCAAGCTTGGTATATAGCGGCACTTTTTGCGGCATTTTTGGAGCAAACATCGCTAACTTTTTATATATTGTGGCGTTTGTAGAAAAAAACGCCACCAAACGACAACTATTGCGGTGTTTTTATAATAAACACCGCTAAAAATGATATATAGCGGCGTTTGGGGAAGCCAAAACGCCACAAAAGGTGTCTAGATTTGAAGTCGTGACCTTAAGCACATAAACCCTTGACTCAACCATTTTCCCAATATTCGGTCGCCACACACCATTCATTCCCCAAATTAAAGTTTCAAACCCTAACTCATTCCCTTCTCCCACCGACGCTCCTTGCCCCAACCACTCAATAGTCGTTGCTACTCAGCAGAGGAGACAAAGACAAAGGGGGCTTCCCGGCAGAGGAGACCTGAGAAAGATTAGTGATTTGTAACGCAGATGAGGAAGATGGTTGCTTGCTGTCAGTCTCTCCCGTTAGTGACGACATAAACGAATTCCCAACTGAAGAATATGAAATGTTGATGGTTGCAGATGAATCTTTCCTCTCAAAACCCCCACTCTGATGATGATGAGCGGTGACCGGCGGTGGAATATGCTTTATCGGCGTTGGATAATAAACCTTCAGAAATGGCGAACCTTCCACAAATAGCGGTTCTGGGAGCTGGAATATTCGTGAAGACCCAATACATCCCGCGACTCGCCGAGAGCAGTTCAAAGGGCTGGAATATTCGGCGTTGGATAATACTCCTTTGCCTCAAATATATCTGGATCCGTTTCGAGGTTTCTTTTCCCCCTTTCTTGTCACTCGAATTTTGATGTATTTTGAAATAGAATTGATTTTGTGGTTCATAATTGCAAGGAATCTTCGAGAGCAGTTGTTGAGATAGCGAAGCACCATTTCCCTGGTATGCTTCTCTTATTGGTGTTCCTGTTGTTTTGGCTGGCCAAGTTCAGGTTCTTCACTTCCTCATTTCTTCAGCATTATTTTTCATTACGTTTATATAAATTTGTGACATTTCCGATCAATAACAAGTAGATCTATAGGGGTAGACACGAGTACATACTTCAGAAGAAATGTATTTATCAAATTCAATACGGATTTATCCCTCCATGGATTTGCCTATATAAGAAGCAGCTGAAGTTGCAAAAATTAGATAATGATCTTTCTAATTAATGCCTTGAGGGAATTGGCTATGATTTTTAATAAGAAATAACTTCAAAAAAGTAGGGAAAATCACCACACGTTTGAGGAAGTATTGCATTGATATGAAAAATATTTCTATGGGATTTGCATTCATAACTGGCCTTTATGAAAAATATTTCTAGGTGAAAAATGATTTGATTCTTTGGATCTGTAAAATTACCAACGTAACTCATTCTAAAGTGGTTCATGTGTTATTGTTTTTGGGCTGTTACTGCCTTTTGTACAATCAACAACTTGCATAGCAATATCCTCTATTCCTGCCTAAACAAAGTTCCAACTTTCTTTTCCCTTCCGGTTTTACTTTTTCAGGCCTTAATGTTCCATAGAACTTCATCTTGGTATTCTCATAAATCAGTATTATTAAAAAAACACATAATTTGGCAACATAGTGTGAATATATATATGTAGCAGAGATTAAGTATCCTGAAAATCTAATTAGGATAACCAAGCTAATGAAGTCATCTATTATTGCAGACTTCCACTTGGTGGGAAGAGGAAAGACCAAAAATATATTTTTTTCTAAAAAAATCAAATCCATCCGAAATTCTTTGTGATTTTTGACTAACAGCTTTAGATCTAGCTTACCAAAAGTCCAAAACAATAGAAACATTCCCTCTATATTTTACTTCGACTTGAAGTGAGTGTTGAGTATGGTATGTGTCCGACATGGGTATGCTCAGTTTTTCCTAAGTTTAAAGTTTATACAGGTATTTGGAGGGTCATATCCCTAGACAAATAAGAGTCCAAGCTACATAGCTGTGAATTGTTATTCATGGAAATTAAATACAAGTCATGCAACTTAGGAATCATCAGGTACACACAGCTCAACATCTTTACAGACAGATATGAGGTGCTGGTCTAGTTGGAACACTGCACGTATAAAACATGAAAAAAAGTGCATTCATCTGAGGAAAAGATATGAGGTGAAGTGAGGCAGATTTATCTGAGGTGCTCAATCATCAGGTCACGCTTTTCCAATTTTTCATATCATCTTCAACCTTTGAGCTTTCTCCCTTCTTCCATGGAGGCTTAAGCTTGTTTCTGGAGATATGAGGTGAAGTGAGGAAGATTTATCTGAGGAAAAGAGGAATCAAGTGCTGAATCGAGGAAATACATTGTTATCTTCTTAAACTCTTCTTTATTTTGATGTTTATGGAGATTTATTTTGTATTTTGTGCTCAACCTAACGATGGTTTAATTTTCTGGAGCTTTATGAACTTGTTGAAACTATTTCTTCAGTTTAATATATATTTGTGTTAGCTTTTTCTTAAGCTTTAATTGTTGTATCTGATTTATGTTTTGCATGAGAGTGTTAAACTAGCCACTAACATTGACGGATGCAGTGACAAGTCAGATTAATGAGTTTTACAATGAAAGTTTATCCGCTTGTTCGAAGGGCTATAGTCTCAACTTACGAAGAAATTTGAAGTTGATCTACATCCTTGAGTCAATAGTTGAAGGTTAAATGGAAGCTAATACTCAAGCTGACCACCTCATCGCTAATTGAACCATCATTTTCCCTCAAAGTGTACTTGATCTTTCTACCGAGCTGAACCAAGGAGATCCAGGCTTTATTTTCATATTTCTCTATGTTTTATTACACTCTGTTATTGCTACCATAATTAATCATTTATTCACCTTTTTATCGTTTTATTGCAACCGCCATTGCATCCACAATTACCACTCTTACAGTATTGTATTGTAGTTACATAAGTATAAGCTTAATACACCATCCTCATAGAATCGATATTCAAATAGGATTTCTATGTTTCTATTCTTGTATTGAAAGTGTAGCTTGCACTAATAGTGTGACTTTTTCATACGATTAATCCTCATTATGCCCTATCACAAACCGGTTATGTATTTACTTATGATGGTACTGAAATTTCTTGTCGCTCTATGAAACAAACAATTAATACCATTTCTTCTAATCATGCTGATATTTTGGCTATCCATGAGGCTAGTCATAAATTTGTGTGGATAAGGTTTATAATCCATCATATTCGATAATATTGTGGTTTATACTTCAAGGTACGAAATACGTTAGATTATTTTTCTCTAATCTACCCAAAACAGAATTGGTAGGTTTTTTAGATGCAAGGTACTTATTTGATCCTCATTATACCCACACAAACTGGCTCTGTATTTACATATGGTGGTACTGTAATTTCTTGATGTTCTATGAAACAAGCAATTACTGCCATTTCTTCTAATCATGCTGAGATTTTGGCTATCTATGCGGCTAGTCGTAAATGTGTGTTGATAAAGTTCGTAATCCATCATATTCGATAAGATTGTGGTTTATACTCTGAAAGAGTAGCTCCAATAGCTTTATATGAAGATAATACAACCTACATTTCCCAACTAAAGAAAGGATACATAAAGGGTGATAGGACAAAACATATATGACCAAAATTCTTCTTCACTCGTGATTCAAAAAAGAATGGAGACATTGATGTCCAGTAGATTCGTTCAAATGAAAATTTAGCAAATCTATTTACTAATGCGCTCCCAATTGATCCGTTTGAGAAGTTAATTTACAACATTAGATTATATCATTTTAGAGATATTATTTGATGTATTCACAAGGGGGAGTAAATACATGTTGTACTCTTTCTCTCTTATCCATGATTTTCTCCCATTGGGTTTTTTGGAAATGTTTTTAATTTAGCAACATGTTGTGTGTGTTAAAGATATGTGTATTCTTTTTCCTTCTATAAGATTTTTTTCCCACAAGGTTTTCCTCTTAGTAAAGTTTTAACAAGACACATTATCTTCATGGGCATCAAAGGTGGAGTGTTATGGATGTTTATATATATGGACGTTCATTATGGTAATAACTCTATCTAGAAGTTTGATTTACTTTATCTTTAGGAATTTAATCTTCATTAAATTAGAGTTCCATATGATATGTACTTCTTATGCCTATAAATAAAATATTTGGAGAAGACATTGTATTCACTTCAAATTTAGAAGACAATACAAGTTTCTCTCTTTATTTCACTCGTTATAATTCTCATTCTTTTTTATTTTATTTACAACAAATTAATTAAATTTATTCAAATAATTGAATTTGATTAGTTTCATTTTTCCTACTAAAAATAGAGATCGACGCATCATTAGGGTTGTAAATGAGATGAGACTGATCATGTGCTACTTGAGTCTGACTCAGACAAATCATGTTCTTACACATGCCCAGAAAAACAACTTGATACCCGACTCGAAAAGC
Source organism: Hibiscus trionum (assembly GCA_030270665.1). NCBI lineage: Eukaryota > Viridiplantae > Streptophyta > Magnoliopsida > Malvales > Malvaceae > Hibiscus > Hibiscus trionum. The sequence goes on along the minus strand of BSYR01000021.1, from coordinate 37,809,643 downwards.
TCACGAGCTACTCGAAAATAAATATACTATAATGAATATTTATCTATGTGATTTTCCATTATGATTAGAACTATATCTGTATCTATTATATATGAATTTGATGTACATTGAATTCTATATGATACTTATTTCTAATGCATATAAATAGAGAGCATGAAGAAGGCATTTTACACAACTTCATATTGTTAATAAATACAAGTCTCTCTTTTCTCACATCTATTTTCTTGTTCTTTTTTACTTTATTTACAATACGTTATCAGCACGATCTCGCTCAATCATTATGGTTCTTGTTGGTGGTTCTCGAAAAAAAATTCCAATGTGATATTGATGATTACATCCACTATATATTCAACTTGGCTTGAAAATTATGGGTTGTTTTGTTTATTTACATATATCTATGATTGATTAAATATTCTTAAATTAAAGTTAGTTTATATCGGATTTTTACATATTAAAGAACATATACTTTTTAATCACAATTGATATTTATCTTAAAATATGATTTTGTAATGACCTGGATTTCAGAATCCGTGGGTCGCTTCAACCAGATCTGTGGGCTTCACGTTGTGGGCCAAGAGTTTGGGCCTTTGAGGGTTCAAGAGAGCTTTTAGTTGGGCTCCATGTTTCTTGTTGGGCTTGGGTTGTAGTTTGGTTGAGAGATGTAAAGAGGGGCATAAGGAGGATTTCATAAATTTCTAAAGATGATTTGGCTTTGTCTTGCAAAACCCATGTGAGAAAAGGAAAAAGAAAGACATGCTTTCATCACCCTCATAACTCTCATTGTCTCTTTTTTTCTCTTTCACCTTGGATTCAAAGTTAATGGTCCAAAGTTTGTGTTTTTGAGTATGAATCTCGAAATTCTTGTCAAGGGAAGCGTAATCTACGTTCAAGGATCTAGATTTTGAGGTAAGAATCTTTAAGTTTGGTGGAAGATGAAAATGGTGAGTTTTGGGAGGTTTAAGGCTTTAGGAAGATTTCTCTTGATCTTAAGGTTTATCTTGTAGCAAATTCCTCCATGATCTCTAATCCAAGTTTTGTTTCGAATTTCTTGTTTGTGTGGCAAGTGGAATAGGTTGGAGGACCTTTGAGAGCTTGAGGATTGAAGAAAGTGTGAGAAAGCTTGAGTTGAAGCTGGGGTTCGGGATTCCTGCTTATGGTTGTTACACTACAAACTCCTTGGTTTCATGCACATCCTAAAGATGATGCTTTGTGTGCTTAAATTTGGTTTTTGTGGTTGATTTGGGTGCTTAAAAGGTTAGAGACCCTTTTTTAATGGCATAATCTGGATTTCATGTTAATAACTTGAAAAAATTGTAGTAAACCACCTTAAACACTCCAATAAGATGTAGGATTGAGTTATGAGGCTAATGGTTACGATTTGAGGGCTTGGGAAGCAATTTCTCGAGCCTAGGAAGCCATTTCTAGGCTTCGATATCGGTACGCGGGGAGGTAGTATCGATACCCTAATGTTATGGGTTTAAGAATAATGTTCATCGAGAATGAACTATTAGTGAGGTCCCGATACTGTGTTCAACTTGTATAAGTATGCCCTTCAAGCCAATATCAGTACGAGTTAACCCATACCTGTACGCGTATGCTGGATGAAATTCCAGTAAGCTCAAATTGTATCGGTACGCCTATGAGTACCAATACCCAAGGGGTACTGTACCGGTACGCGAGGGTTAGTACTAGTACCCACTAGGCAATTTTCCCGAAAAATATATTTTGAGTTCGAGGGGACGATAATTCGAGGGTATAGCCCGATGGGCTTCTAATGTGGTAAAATGAATTGTCAAACTGAGAAATTGAGATAACATACTGTTATACGAGCATAATGCGTAATAACTTGGTAAAACCTTGGGTGGCTTGTTGTAATAGCAACCACATGAGATCCTTGGTGGATCGAGTGATGTTGTGTGATGTATGGTAGACGTGTCAATGTTGTGTGTTGTAACGGACACTTGTATGGTTGAGTCATCTTGTTTGTTGGGATTTGGATACCTAGAGAGCTTGTTGCAACACCAAGAGATGAGACACCAAATATATGCTCTCGAGGATGTGTGACATCGGGCCTAATTCAAAGAAACTCAAGGAGAAGTGTCGAGTATATGTATAAGTTCCTGAGGCTGCGTGACACCTTGCGTCACTCCAGGTTTGTTTCGTATGATGCATATGTGCTTTGTGAGATCAACACATCCTTTGTCGTTTGCTATGTGTTTAGGAGGCTAGAGGTAGCACCCTATGTTATTGTTTTTCCATGATATCATCTTTAGCTACATGCTCATATTTATGATTTCCATGAAGCATGGTTCAGTGGAAGTGTATCCACTGAGCTTGTTAGCCTAGCGTTCGGAATCGTTGTTTTCTTTCACGAGTTAGTATGTTGGCACGTTGCTTTGGAGGATAACCATCAGAGAAGGATTCCAACATCACCTCCTAATAGTACAATACTTAGAATTATTGGGCTATGTATTCTTATGACCCTATGGTTTTGTATTGTAACTCGTATTTTGGATTTTGAAATTTGAGTCAAAAGCCTTTATAATGTAATTATAAATGGAGCTCCTTTTAAACATTTTCAAAATTATTATCTATGTTTAAGTTATTGGACTAAATGGTTTTTTATGGAAATTGGATTGTGGATTGGGCTAAACTAGGTCAAAAAGTTTATGGTTGCGGGTTGGGCTTAAGGCCCAAACGTGACATCCGGGTCGGGGGTGTTACATTTGGTGGTTAGGAGTCGTGGATAGGTCTCTAGTGAATAACCCTCGAGGCTAAGTTTGTACTTTTTCAAGGTTGGAATCTGGATGGTAGTTTTCTAAGGTGGTTGTGTAATGCCCCGGTTTTGGGCTCAGAAGTTTTGGGCGTTGACCGGTTCGGTCAAAGTGCTGATCGAATATATAAAGGTGAAATTAGGAAAGCCTAGTTTGGGTTGCATTAAAAATATGGAAAAATGTTATAAAATCATCTTTTAATATATAAAAGTGAACTGTGAAATCAATTTTGGAAAATGAGGTTCGGAAGGGTGACATTTTGGCTAGTGACCAAAATGTAATTTTTGAAAGTTGCGTGACTGTTTTATAAAGGGTTGAAACTTTGAATCTTTAAGGAGCTATTATTCCAAAAAGAGTTTCTCCAGATTTTTCTAAGATATTTTGATGTATAATTCTGATTTTAAAGCTTAAGAAAAGTGGAGGGAAATCATTTTACTATTTTGTAACCAACTTTCCATTTTCTTCCAATTTTCATTTTCTCTCTTTTTCTCTCAACCCAAACACTTTCTCTCCAGAGATTTACTTCTGATTTTGTCACTCAAATCTTCCTTTTCAATTCTCTTTGGATTCCTAATCATCTCTACAACAAAACCTCACCATTTGCAAGTTGTTTCATCAAGCTTTTTGGTTCCAAAAAGGGAGAAACTCAAGTTTGGAGGTAAGAACGTCCTTCTCCTCTAAACTCTCAGTTCTTTACTGAAATTCCTAAGTTTTCAATCCTTGATTTGTGATTTGTTAAAGGCTTTTCAATTGAAATCTTGATTTTGGCTTAAAATGCAAGATTTGCTTGATTTTGGTGAAATTTTCGTGTGATCTGTTTGGGCAGTGTTTTGAAGTGTCAAATTGATGTTAAATGAATGCTAAATTGATTAGAAGTTGAGGTTTAATTAATGCAATCCCGGATAGGTTGAATTTCCTAAGTTTTGCTTGAGTTTTTGGTTGTTTTTGGAGTGATCTTGGTGATCTGTTATACCTGGAGGTATAAGGACGTGTTTGTGATCATTTTGGATGTTAATTGATGTTTAAAAATGGTTAGAAGTGATGGATCTTGGCTGGGTGAAGTTTTGGAAGTGTTTGGAGGTGATTTCGGTTGTGTTTGGTAGCCGAATTGTTGGATTTGTGATGAGCAGCGAGTTGTGTTGTGTTGCTGGTGTTTTTAATGCATAATGATGCATTAATCCTCTGTTGTTGTGTGCTTGAAACAGGGGAGTTTGATCCGTGAGCTTTAGAGGTGTTGCGGAAGGTTTCGGATGCTTGGAAGGCTTGTTGGCTAGCCTTGTTTTGTGTAACGGTGAGTGAAGTTGGGTTTTCAGCTTTTAAACCAAGGTTTGGAGGTTTTGGGAGCTTAGTTTAAGTCTAAACAAATTTGCTAAGCTCAAGAGTAAGTATAGGGATTTTCGCTCTTGGTTTGTGTTGTGAATTGGCTTTAAAAGCAATTGTGTTTGGTGGTTGCTATGCATGTGATTTGCATGGTTTATATTCTGTTTTGAAAGCATATTTAAAGCATGGTTTAATGCTGGTTTTGAAAGCCATATGTGAAGGATGCTCAAAGTAAGAGATCCTTAGTTTTATATATTGAAAATGTGGTTTTGATGCATGGTGTTGCATGTTGTTCAATGGCTTTGTGTAATGCTTTAAAACAGTGGATTGATGATGGTAAATGATGGTTTTTTGCATTATGATTATGCATGTGAATCATTGGACTAATGTGGTAAGTTGGTTATATTGGCAAGTGAGGTAAATGGTTCTTGGTTTCTTTGATCGGATATAGTTAGCCGGCTATAGGATTGGGTGCACCGTGAATAAAGTCGCCTTGGAGGTGGAGTGGTTAAGAGTGAACCGGTAAACTCCCTTCAAGTATCCTAACGAGATGGTTAAGGTCATAATGGAGGTTGAATGCCCATTCGAGGACCTTGGTTAAGCAAAGGTTATATGGTGGTTAAAAGTCCATATATGGGAACCTTGTGCTTGTTAAGATCACAATGGTGGTGTAAAGTCCATGTGTGGATCTTGTGTTGGGTGTCCCGGATCTCGTTAGTGATGTTATACAACTACCAATCGGTGATTCTAAGGTTGTATGGTGTTTAAAAGTCCATACATGGGAACCTTGTGCATGTTAAGGTTATATGGTGTTTAAAAGTCCATATATGGGAACCTTGTGTAAGCTAAGGTTGTATGGTGTTTAAAAGTCCATACATGGGAACCTTAGGAAAGTTAAGGTTGTATGGTGTTTAAAAGTCCATACATTGGAACCTTAGGAAAGTTAAGGTTGTATGGTGATTAAAAGTCCATACATAGGAACCTTGTGAAAAGTTAAGGTTGTATGGTGTTTGAAAGTCCATACATGGGAACCTTGTGAATGTTGAGGTCAAATGGTGTTTAAAAGTCCATTTGGGGACCTTGGATTGGTAGTGTGTATGAAGCGTGGGGACAATGCTTGTGATCCGCGTATCCGATTGGATGTTGAGTTGAAAAGTGGATGTGGTTGATCACTTGGGAGCCAATATAATGTTCTTGATTGTGATTAAGCATGAGATGCTTGAAAAGATGCATGGTTGCATGAAAAGTGTTTAATGCTTGTGAATGCATGTTTACTTGTTAAGTTGAACAAGTGTTGATTATCATTTGGTAAATGATGCATGTGTGCATGAAATCTCTTTAATGCATTGGAGTCTTGTTAAGACTTGTTTTAAAAGGCATGTGATGATGATGTTGTGGTTCATAAGTTGCCTTTGTTTAATGCATGTGTTGGATTGAGTGAGTAAATGGTTTTAAAGGGTTTCTTGCTTAGAATGATTTTCAAGTATAAGAAAGGTATGTTATGAAATGGAAGTGTTTTCCAAGGTATGAATTTAACTTTGCATATGGTGTTTATGCATGGAATGGTTAAATGGATGATTTTGCAAATTATGCTTTAAAAAGGTTTTCTTAGCTTGCTAAGCTAAGGGTTGGTTTTCATGTTTGAGCAATGCATGGTTTAAGCATGTTGTTGAAAAGGGGTTTTCAAACTTTGCTTGGTAAACAAATCGAGTTGCTTTTCAAAGAGGTTTTATGACTCGCTGCATTGATGGTGTTTTGGTTTTGAGCATTCCTCACTAAGCATTATGTGCTTACGCTCCTTTTTGTCCATCAATGCAGATTCTTGAAGTTTGGACAGCGAGAAGCAAGGGATTCAAGGAGGACTCCATTTGAGATGTATGTCTCGGTGAATAGCTATAGTTAATAAAGGCATTGGGGTAGAATCTCTTGGGTTGATGTTTATGTGTTCGTATATGTTCGGACAAGGATGGTTATATGTTGTTGTTAATGTTGTTGGATCATGTTTTGGCTTATATGAGATGGATTTGGAGATTTTGTGTTTAAATGGTTGCTTGTGTAGGAAGCATGCCTATAGAATTGGGGCTTTACGTATTTGATGATAATATGTTGAATTGTTGATGCAAGTATGTCTCTTATATGTTGAATTGCATGATGGTAAAGTTTGGTGGCTTTTGGAGTATGTTCAGATGGTCAATTGCGTGTTTAAGCATGTCTTTTTCTGCATTATGTGCAGGGCGTTTCGGAACAGGGACTACCGTTTCGGAACGGATGCCCTGAATCAGCCCAGGCGTCCGAAACGGTGGACACCGTTTCGAAACGGAAAGCATTCTGCCAGCCACCTGTTTCGGTACGCGTTGCGGAACGGCCCCGCGTTTCGAAACGGGCTCTGCCTGTTTCGGAACACGTGACCGTTGGGGGCTGACAGTGGCAGTTAAATGTTTTGAAATGTTTGCATTTTGGTCCTGAAACTTGTTTGTGCAATTGTATGAGTTTGGGTTGTCCGTTTAAGCTGAAATTTGGCGGAGAAGCATGAAACTTGATTAATTTTAAGTTGGTAACTTAAAATCTGGTTAAGTCCTTAAAGTTTTTAGAATTTACAGTTTGGTCCCTAAAGTTGTTAATTATTCAATTGGGTCCCTGTTTGATCTCTGATGTTTATGATCTTCGAGTATGTTGTTGTGAGATCACATCTAAGGTTAACGTGCATTTAGACAAGGTTAAAAAGAAAAAAAAAGGGTCGTTAATCAAAGTTGACTTTCGGGTTGACTTTGGTTTTCCCCGTGTGACTTTCTTAATTCGGGTCAACCGTCTGGGCCGGGTTAAGGGGGTTACATTTGGTGGTATCAGAGCTAAGTTGCGAATGCTTGGGGAAAACGTTAAATTGTTGTGATGTGTGTTGATGTTTATCTTGTTGTGTGGATGAAAGTTGGTTGAATGTTGGTTGAAACACGTGTTTCTGAGTAAGTTGTTGATATTTGCAAGCATGCTTTGTGTTTAAGAATCTTGGTTGAGCTTACGTGGTTATATGCTGATGTTGTGAGTTGGTTTAATGCATGATGAAAGTGAAATGAGTATGTTATGTGGATAGTATGCTGTTGCAAGTGGATGTTGTTTGATGAAAGCATGATCGAAGTATGTTGTTTGATATGCTTGATGTTGTGATATCCATGTTCGTGTTGACTGTTATGTCATGTAATAGAGGGGGGATTCGGGATACCCATTGCCTTATTATTATAGCTATTGTGTTATTTTGGAGTTGGAGTTTGAATCCTTGCTTTAAGCTGGTCTAACTGGTTTGTTTGTTTTGTTGTGATTGTTTGTTGTTGTTAGTAGTATGGCGAAGTCGTTGATAGAATGGCAGTTGGGTGAGATGGTTGCTGCCTTAGGGCAGGTTGTTAAGGCTTGGAATTCACCCTTCTGTAGAGGTGTTTCGTCTAAGTCTTCGGTGCCTGGAGTTGAGGTGGTAAGGCAGGAGGAAGAAGCTGGTTCTGTGATGAAGAGTTCATCACCTGTTGCTCAAGAGGTGTTGGGAACATCTCAGGCTGTAGCAAGGGTAAAGTCAGTGGATGTGCTGGCTGTAGGATGTGTGGGTTTGCCGAGGCAGCGTTTGTTGGATTTGGGTGCTGTGGAGTATCATGGTTCTTCACCTGAGACATTTGAGGCTTGGTTGGCCAGTGTGATTCTGATTCTGGATCAGGAAGGTTGTGATTATGCTTGTAAGCTGGGAAGTGTTGTCTCTTTGATGTTGGAGGATGCATGTGTCTGGTGGACATCTGTGGCGGTGGCGTCACATATCCATGATATTGACTGGGATTTCTTTGTATCTGCCTTTTATGAAAGGTATCTTGGAGAGAAGTTTCCAAGGGTTAAGCAATGTGAAGGTAGTGCTGTTGTGGAGCAAGTGTTGCTTGAGCAAGGAGTGGAAGCTCAGCCACCGGTATGTGACCGTTATGAAAGGCGCCATGTTGGAGGTTGTTGGGGCGCGGGTGCTTGCTGGAACTGTGGTTCTAAAGTGCATGTTAAGCGCGATTGTCCTCTTGGGGTGAAGTCAGCTTTGGTGATAGCCAAAGGGTCTCTGAAAGGTCGTGGGCACGGCCGAAGCAAGGTTCAGAGGTGGCAGAAAGAGCAGAAGGTTGTGAAGAGTTTGGGAAATGAGAAGTGCTGGAAATGTGGGTCTGCTAGACATATGAGACGTGATTGTTTGATGTTGGCTCGGAATAGCCAGGGTTCTTTACCGCAGGGAGATGGTGATGACCTTAAAGTGTTAGCTGGTGCTGCAGCGGTGCGGCAGGAGGATGATGGTTCCGCGAGGAAGAGAGCTCGTCTGATGAAGCTTCAGGGTGGTGATGTGTTTTCAGGTAATTTTGTTAAGTAATCTTTGCTCTAGTTACCTTAGTTGGGTTTCTGTTGGTTTTCCTTGCGTGGTAAGTTTAGTCTTGTTGCCAGCATGTTGAGGTAATAGTTGTAGTTTTGGAAACATCTTTGGTGTGAAGAAGGTTTTAGTGAGTTTTGTGGTTAATGGTTGTTGGTATGATGGTATGATGGAGTTATATAAGTTAGAAGTGAGGAAGGAGATTGTTCTTAGACGGATTCTGAGGATGTTATTGGAGGGTGTGAACTGGCATTCATGCACAGTTAAAATCATTGTTATATGCTATATTATATATGTGCTGGTCCATGCATACATGTGGCATGACATTAGAGGTTTTGCATACATGTACATCAGGCATTGATAAGGCATGTTGGTGATCATGCATACGATGTTCACACTCGCTAATAACTAATCGAATCTGTTAGTATGGTGGTTGGGTTAGGTTGGATGATGGGTTCTTTAGAGGTTGTTTTGGTGTTGGGTGAGAGTTAGAAGTAATGGAGTATATTAAGCTAGTTGCTAGTAATAGTGAGAGTGGTATAGCCTGTTGGTAGAAGGATAGTGTTTGATGCTTAAAGAGTTTAGTGGTTTGGTGGTGAGGAGTACCGGTTGAGGTTAGAATCGGTCAAGTGGTTTGAATAGCTAAGTGGAAGGGGTAGTTCCTAGGTGCTAAGCGATGTTCTGGTAAGGCAAGTATTGTGGTCAAAGCTTGCGGTGGATAGGCAATGAAAGGTCAAAGGCCATTGTTGGTTGGTTGGGTTCTTGTGAGTAGTGGTTGGCTGGTTGTGGGTATGTGAATTTCTTTTGTAGTCAGCTGGTGGTGTGTGATACGGTTGGCGGAGTTGAGTTGGGGTTGTGATGTAAATTTTGGATGGTGGGTGAGTAGTCCTGGTGAGTCGTTATGGTAATGTTAGTGGCAGATGTGAAGGATTATCAGCATTCGTTGAGGAGTTTGGGTAAACGGTTGTTGCTTAAGGATTTTTGCTTGTTGGGAAATCCTTGGAAGAGGTTTGGGAGTTTGCAAGAGTTTTAGAAGCAGAGAAGTTTGCAAAGTGGCTGAATTGGATTGGTTAGTGTCGCTGTGTAAACAAGTCTTGGGAGTTGTGTGTTACGGTGATGTGTGCTGTAAAAGTTGAAGTTCTTCAGGTTGATGTTGGGGCTGTGTACAGTCCGGATATGTGAAAGGTTAAGTTATGGCTATTTTTTTGTGTGTTCTGGATTTTATGAACAGTAGGTGGTGCTGTTGAGTTGGTGGAGTTTTTGTGTGGAATGTGTTCAGTGGTGGTTGGGGCTTTTGTGTTGCCGTGTGTGTTGCTTTGGGAAGGTTGTGGTTCTCTTTTCGCCAGTTGAAATTTCGAGGACGAAATTTCCTAAGGGGGGAAGAGTTGTAACGCCCCGGTTTTGGGCTCAGAAGTTTTGGGCGTTGACCGATTCGGTCAAAGTGCTGATCGAATATATAAAGGTGAAATTAGGAAAGCCTAGTTCGGGTTGCATTAAAAATATGGAAAATGTTATAAAATCATCTTTTAATATATAAAAGTGAACTGTGAAATCAATTTTGGAAAATGAGGTTCGGAAGGGTGACATTTTGGCTAGTGACCAAAATGTAATTTTTGAAAGTTGCGTGACTGTTTTATAAAGGGTTGAAAATTTGAATCTTTAAGGAGCTATTATTCCAAAAAGAGTTTCTCCAGATTTTTCTAAGATATTTTGATGTATAATTCTGATTTTAAAGCTTAAGAAAAGTGGAGGGAAATCATTTTACTATTTTGTAACCAACTTTCCATTTTCTTCCAATTTTCATTTTCTCTCTTTTTCTCTCAACCCAAACACTTTCTCTCCAGAGATTTACTTCTGATTTTGTCACTCAAATCTTCCTTTTCAATTCTCTTTGGATTCCTAATCATCTCTACAACAAAACCTCACCATTTGCAAGTTGTTTCATCAAGCTTTTTGGTTCCAAAAAGGGAGAAACTCAAGTTTGGAGGTAAGAACGTCCTTCTCCTCTAAACTCTCAGTTCTTTACTGAAATTCCTAAGTTCTCAATCCTTGATTTGTGATTTGTTAAAGGCTTTTCAATTGAAATCTTGATTTTGGCTTAAAATGCAAGATTTGCTTGATTTTGGTGAAATTTTCGTGTGATCTGTTTGGGCAGTGTTTTGAAGTGTCAAATTGATGTTAAATGAATGCTAAATTGATTAGAAGTTGAGGTTTATTTAATGCAATCCCGGATAGGTTGAATTTCCTAAGTTTTGCTTGAGTTTTTGGTTGTTTTTTGAGTGATCTTGGCGATCTGTTATACCTGGAGGTATAAGGACGTGTTTGTGATCATTTTGGATGTTAATTGATGTTTAAAAATGGTTAGAAGTGATGGATCTTGGCTGGGTGAAGTTTTGGAAGTGTTTGGAGGTGATTTCGGTTGTGTTTGGTAGCCGAATTGTTGGATTTGTGATGAGCAGCGAGTTGTGTTGTGTTGCTGGTGTTTTTAATGCATAATGATGCATTAATCCTCTGTTGTTGTGTGCTTGAAACAGGGGAGTTTGATCCGTGAGCTTTAGAGGTGTTGCGGAAGGTTTCGGATGCTTGGAAGGCTTGTTGGCTAGCCTTGTTTTGTGTAACGGTGAGTGAAGTTGGGTTTTCAGCTTTTAAACCAAGGTTTGGAGGTTTTGGGAGCTTAGTTTAAGTCTAAACAACTTTGCTAAGCTCAAGAGTAAGTATAGGGATTTTCGCTCTTGGTTTGTGTTGTGAATTGGCTTTAAAAGCAATTGTGTTTGGTGGTTGCAATGCATGTGATTTGCATGGTTTATATTCTGTTTTGAAAGCATATTTTAAGCATGGTTTAATGCTGGTTTTGAAAGCTATATGTGAAGGATGCTCAAAGTAAGAGATCCTTAGTTTTATACATTGAAAATGTGGTTTTGATGCATGGTGTTGCATGTTGTTCAATGGCTTTGTGTAATGCTTTAAAACAGTGGATTGATGATGGTAAATGATGGTTTTTTGCATTATGATTATGCATGTGAATCATTGGACTAATGTGGTAAGTTGGTTATATTGGCAAGTGAGGTAAATGGTTCTTGGTTTCTTTGATCGGATATAGTTAGCCGGCTATAGGATTGGGTGCACCGTGAATAAAGTCGCCTTGGAGGTGGAGTGGTTAAGAGTGAACCGGTAAACTCCCTTCAAGTATCCTAACGAGATGGTTAAGGTCATAATGGAGGTTGAATGCCCATTCGAGGACCTTGGTTAAGCAAAGGTTATATGGTGGTTAAAAGTCCATATATGGGAACCTTGTGCTTGTTAAGATCACAATGGTGGTGTAAAGTCCATGTGTGGATCTTGTGTTGGGTGTCCCGGATCTCGTTAGTGATGTTATACAACTACCAATCGGTGATGCTAAGGTTGTATGGTGTTTAAAAGTCCATACATGGGAACCTTGTGCATGTTAAGGTTATATGGTGTTTAAAAGTCCATATATGGGAACCTTGTGTAAGCTAAGGTTGTATGGTGTTTAAAAGTCCATACATGGGAACCTTAGGAAAGTTAAGGTTGTATGGTGTTTAAAAGTCCATACATGGGAACCTTAGGAAAGTTAAGGTTGTATGGTGATTAAAAGTCCATACATAGGAACCTTGTGAAAAGTTAAGGTTGTATGGTGTTTGAAAGTCCATACATGGGAACCTTGTGAATGTTGAGGTCAAATGGTGTTTAAAGGTCCATTTGGGGACCTTGGATTGGTAGTGTGTATGAAGCGTGGGGACAACGCTTGTGATCCGCGTATCCGATTGGATGTTGAGTTGAAAAGTGGATGTGGTTGATCACTTGGGAGCCAATATAATGTTCTTGATTGTGATTAAGCATGAGATGCTTGAAAAGATGCATGGTTGCATGAAAAGTGTTTAATGCTTGTGAATGCATGTTTACTTGTTAAGTTGAACAAGTGTTGATTATCATTTGGTAAATGATGCATGTGTGCATGAAATCTCTTTAATGCATTGGAGTCTTGTTAAGACTTGTTTTAAAAGGCATGTGATGATGATGTTGTGGTTCATAAGTTGCCTTTGTTTAATGCATGTGTTGGATTGAGTGAGTAAATGGTTTTAAAGGGTTTCTTGCTTAGAATGATTTTCAAGTATAAGAAAGGTATGTTATGAAATGGAAGTGTTTTCCGAGGTATGAATTTAACTTTGCATATGGTGTTTATGCATGGTATGGTTAAATGGATGATTTTGCAAATTATGCTTTAAAAAGGTTTTCTTAGCTTGCTAAGCTAAGGGTTGGTTTTCATGTTTGAGCAATGCATGGCTTAAGCATGTTGTTGAAAAGGGGTTTTCAAACTTTGCTTGGTAAACAAATCGAGTTGCTTTTCAAAGAGGTTTTATGACTCGCTGCATTGATGGTGTTTTGGTTTTGAGCATTCCTCACTAAGCATTATGTGCTTACGCTCCTTTTTGTCCATCAATGCAGATTCTTGAAGTTTGGACAGCGAGAAGCAAGGGATTCAAGGAGGACTCCATTTGAGATGTATGTCTCGGTGAATAGCTATAGTTAATAAAGGCATTGGGGTAGAATCTCTTGGGTTGATGTTTATGTGTTCGTATATGTTCGGACAAGGATGGTTATATGTTGTTGTTAATGTTGTTGGATCATGTTTTGGCTTATATGAGATGGATTTGGAGATTTTGTGTTTAAATGGTTGCTTGTGTAGGAAGCATGCCTATAGAATTGGGGCTTTACGTATTTGATGATAATATGTTGAATTGTTGATGCAAGTATGTCTCTTATATGTTGAATTGCATGATGGTAAAGTTTGGTGGCTTTTGGAGTATGTTCAGATGGTCAATTGCGTGTTTAAGCATGTCTTTTTCTGCATTATGTGCAGGGCGTTTCGGAACAGGGACTACCGTTTCGGAACGGATGCCCTGAATCAGCCCAGGCGTCCGAAACGGTGGACACCGTTTCGAAACGGAAAGCATTCTGCCAGCCACCTGTTTCGGTACGCGTTGCGGAACGGCCCCGCGTTTCGAAACGGGCTCTGCCTGTTTCGGAACACGTGACCGTTGGGGGCTGACAGTGGCAGTTAAATGTTTTGAAATGTTTGCATTTTGGTCCTGAAACTTGTTTGTGCAATTGTATGAGTTTGGGTTGTCCGTTTAAGCTGAAATTTGGCGGAGAAGCATGAAACTTGATTAATTTTAAGTTGGTAACTTAAAATCTGGTTAAGTCCTTAAAGTTTTTAGAATTTACAGTTTGGTCCCTAAAGTTGTTAATTATTCAATTGGGTCCCTGTTTGATCTCTGATGTTTATGATCTTCGAGTATGTTGTTGTGAGATCACATCTAAGGTTAACGTGCATTTAGACAAGGTTAAAAAGAAAAAAAAGGGTCGTTAATCAAAGTTGACTTTCGGGTTGACTTTGGTTTTCCCCGTGTGACTTTCTTAATTCGGGTCAACCGTCTGGGCCGGGTTAAGGGGGTTACATTTGGTGGTATCAGAGCTAAGTTGCGAATGCTTGGGGAAAACGTTAAATTGTTGTGATGTGTGTTGATGTTTATCTTGTTGTGTGGATGAAAGTTGGTTGAATGTTGGTTGAAACACGTGTTTCTGAGTAAGTTGTTGATATTTGCAAGCATGCTTTGTGTTTAAGAATCTTGGTTGAGCTTACGTGGTTATATGCTGATGTTGTGAGTTGGTTTAATGCATGATGAAAGTGAAATGAGTATGTTATGTGGATAGTATGCTGTTGCAAGTGGATGTTGTTTGATGAAAGCATGATCGAAGTATGTTGTTTGATATGCTTGATGTTGTGATATCCATGTTCGTGTTGACTGTTATGTCATGTAATAGAGGGGGGATTCGGGATACCCATTGCCTTATTATTATAGCTATTGTGTTATTTTGGAGTTGGAGTTTGAATCCTTGCTTTAAGCTGGTCTAACTGGTTTGTTTGTTTTGTTGTGATTGTTTGTTGTTGTTAGTAGTATGGCGAAGTCGTTGATAGAATGGCAGTTGGGTGAGATGGTTGCTGCCTTAGGGCAGGTTGTTAAGGCTTGGAATTCACCCTTCTGTAGAGGTGTTTCGTCTAAGTCTTCGGTGCCTGGAGTTGAGGTGGTAAGGCAGGAGGAAGAAGCTGGTTCTGTGATGAAGAGTTCATCACCTGTTGCTCAAGAGGTGTTGGGAACATCTCAGGCTGTAGCAAGGGTAAAGTCAGTGGATGTGCTGGCTGTAGGATGTGTGGGTTTGCCGAGGCAGCGTTTGTTGGATTTGGGTGCTGTGGAGTATCATGGTTCTTCACCTGAGACATTTGAGGCTTGGTTGGCCAGTGTGATTCTGATTCTGGATCAGGAAGGTTGTGATTATGCTTGTAAGCTGGGAAGTGTTGTCTCTTTGATGTTGGAGGATGCATGTGTCTGGTGGACATCTGTGGCGGTGGCGTCACATATCCATGATATTGACTGGGATTTCTTTGTATCTGCCTTTTATGAAAGGTATCTTGGAGAGAAGTTTCCAAGGGTTAAGCAATGTGAAGGTAGTGCTGTTGTGGAGCAAGTGTTGCTTGAGCAAGGAGTGGAAGCTCAGCCACCGGTATGTGACCGTTATGAAAGGCGCCATGTTGGAGGTTGTTGGGGCGCGGGTGCTTGCTGGAACTGTGGTTCTAAAGTGCATGTTAAGCGCGATTGTCCTCTTGGGGTGAAGTCAGCTTTGGTGATAGCCAAAGGGTCTCTGAAAGGTCGTGGGCACGGCCGAAGCAAGGTTCAGAGGTGGCAGAAAGAGCAGAAGGTTGTGAAGAGTTTGGGAAATGAGAAGTGCTGGAAATGTGGGTCTGCTAGACATATGAGACGTGATTGTTTGATGTTGGCTCGGAATAGCCAGGGTTCTTTACCGCAGGGAGATGGTGATGACCTTAAAGTGTTAGCTGGTGCTGCAGCGGTGCGGCAGGAGGATGATGGTTCCGCGAGGAAGAGAGCTCGTCTGATGAAGCTTCAGGGTGGTGATGTGTTTTCAGGTAATTTTGTTAAGTAATCTTTGCTCTAGTTACCTTAGTTGGGTTTCTGTTGGTTTTCCTTGCGTGGTAAGTTTAGTCTTGTTGCCAGCATGTTGAGGTAATAGTTGTAGTTTTGGAAACATCTTTGGTGTGAAGAAGGTTTTAGTGAGTTTTGTGGTTAATGGTTGTTGGTATGATGGTATGATGGAGTTATATAAGTTAGAAGTGAGGAAGGAGATTGTTCTTAGACGGATTCTGAGGATGTTATTGGAGGGTGTGAACTGGCATTCATGCACAGTTAAAATCATTGTTATATGCTATATTATATATGTGCTGGTCCATGCATACATGTGGCATGACATTAGAGGTTTTGCATACATGTACATCAGGCATTGATAAGGCATGTTGGTGATCATGCATACGATGTTCACACTCGCTAATAACTAATCGAATCTGTTAGTATGGTGGTTGGGTTAGGTTGGATGATGGGTTCTTTAGAGGTTGTTTTGGTGTTGGGTGAGAGTTAGAAGTAATGGAGTATATTAAGCTAGTTGCTAGTAATAGTGAGAGTGGTATAGCCTGTTGGTAGAAGGATAGTGTTTGATGCTTAAAGAGTTTAGTGGTTTGGTGGTGAGGAGTACCGGTTGAGGTTAGAATCGGTCAAGTGGTTTGAATAGCTAAGTGGAAGGGGTAGTTCCTAGGTGCTAAGCGATGTTCTGGTAAGGCAAGTATTGTGGTCAAAGCTTGCGGTGGATAGGCAATGAAAGGTCAAAGGCCATTGTTGGTTGGTTGGGTTCTTGTGAGTAGTGGTTGGCTGGTTGTGGGTATGTGAATTTCTTTTGTAGTCAGCTGGTGGTCTGTGATACGGTTGGCGGAGTTGAGTTGGGGTTGTGATGTAAATTTTGGATGGTGGGTGAGTAGTCCTGGTGAGTCGTTATGGTAATGTTAGTGGCAGATGTGAAGGATTATCAGCATTCGTTGAGGAGTTTGGGTAAACGGTTGTTGCTTAAGGATTTTTGCTTGTTGGGAAATCCTTGGAAGAGGTTTGGGAGTTTGCAAGAGTTTTAGAAGCAGAGAAGTTTGCAAAGTGGCTGAATTGGATTGGTTAGTGTCGTTGTGTAAACAAGTCTTGGGAGTTGTGTGTTACGGTGATGTGTGCTGTAAAAGTTGAAGTTCTTCAGGTTGATGTTGGGGCTGTGTACAGTCCGGATATGTGAAAGGTTAAGTTATGGCTATTTTTTGTGTGTTCTGGATTTTATGAACAGTAGGTGGTGGTGTTGAGTTGGTGGAGTTTTTGTGTGGAATGTGTTCAGTGGTGGTTGGGGCTTTGTGTTGTCGTGTGTGTTGCTTTGGGAAGGTTGTGGTTCTCTTTTCGCCAGTTGAAATTTTGAGGACGAAATTTCCTAAGGGGGGAAGAGTTGTAACGCCCCGGTTTTGGGCTCAGAAGTTTTGGGCGTTGACCGGTTCGGTCAAAGTGCTGATCGAATATATAAAGGTGAAATTAGGAAAGCCTAGTTCGGGTTGCATTAAAAATATGGAAAAATGTTATAAAATCATCTTTTAATATATAAAAGTGAACTGTGAAATCAATTTTGGAAAATGAGGTTCGGAAGGGTGACATTTTGGCTAGTGACCAAAATGTAATTTTTGAAAGTTGCGTGACTGTTTTATAAAGGGTTGAAACTTTGAATCTTTAAGGAGCTATTATTCCAAAAAGAGTTTCTCCAGATTTTTCTAAGATATTTTGATGTATAATTCTGATTTTAAAGCTTAAGAAAAGTGGAGGGAAATCATTTTACTATTTTGTAACCAACTTTCCATTTTCTTCCAATTTTCATTTTCTCTCTTTTTCTCTCAACCCAAACACTTTCTCTCCAGAGTTTTACTTCTGATTTTGTCACTCAAATCTTCCTTTTCAATTCTCTTTGGATTCCTAATCATCTCTACAACAAAACCTCACCATTTGCAAGTTGTTTCATCAAGCTTTTTGGTTCCAAAAAGGGAGAAACTCAAGTTTGGAGGTAAGAACGTCCTTCTCCTCTAAACTCTCAGTTCTTTACTGAAATTCCTAAGTTCTCAATCCTTGATTTGTGATTTGTTAAAGGCTTTTCAATTGAAATCTTGATTTTGGCTTAAAATGCAAGATTTGCTTGATTTTGGTGAAATTTTCGTGTGATCTGTTTGGGCAGTGTTTTGAAGTGTCAAATTGATGTTAAATGAATGCTAAATTGATTAGAAGTTGAGGTTTAATTAATGCAATCCCGGATAGGTTGAATTTCCTAAGTTTTGCTTGAGTTTTTGGTTGTTTTTGGAGTGATCTTGGTGATCTGTTATACCTGGAGGTATAAGGACGTGTTTGTGATCATTTTGGATGTTAATTGATGTTTAAAAATGGTTAGAAGTGATGGATCTTGGCTGGGTGAAGTTTTGGAAGTGTTTGGAGATGATTTCGGTTGTGTTTGGTAGCCGAATTGTTGGATTTGTGATGAGCAGCGAGTTGTGTTGTGTTGCTGGTGTTTTTAATGCATAATGATGCATTAATCCTCTGTTGTTGTGTGCTTGAAACAGGGGAGTTTGATCCGTGAGCTTTAGAGGTGTTGCAGAAGGTTTCGGATGCTTGGAAGGCTTGTTGGCTAGCCTTGTTTTGTGTAACGGTGAGTGAAGTTGGGTTTTCAGCTTTTAAACCAAGGTTTGGAGGTTTTGGGAGCTTAGTTTAAGTCTAAACAACTTTGCTAAGCTCAAGAGTAAGTATAGGGATTTTCGCTCTTGGTTTGTGTTGTGAATTGGCTTTAAAAGCAATTGTGTTTGGTGGTTGCAATGCATGTGATTTGCATGGTTTATATTCTGTTTTGAAAGCATATTTTAAGCATGGTTTAATGCTGGTTTTGAAAGCCATATTTGAAGGATGCTCAAAGTAAGAGATCCTTAGTTTTATACATTGAAAATGTGGTTTTGATGCATGGTGTTGCATGTTGTTCAATGGCTTTGTGTAATGCTTTAAAACAGTGGATTGATAATGGTAAATGATGGTTTTTTGCATTATGATTATGCATGTGAATCATTGGACTAATGTGGTAAGTTGGTTATATTGGCAAGTGAGGTAAATGGTTCTTGGTTTCTTTGATCGGATATAGTTAGCCGGCTATAGGATTGGGTGCACCGTGAATAAAGTCGCCTTGGAGGTGGAGTGGTTAAGAGTGAACCGGTAAACTCCCTTCAAGTATCCTAATGAGATGGTTAAGGTCATAATGGAGGTTGAATGCCCATTCGAGGACCTTGGTTAAGCAAAGGTTATATGGTGGTTAAAAGTCCATATATGGGAACCTTGTGCTTGTTAAGATCACAATGGTGGTGTAAAGTCCATGTGTGGATCTTGTGTTGGGTGTCCCGGATCTCGTTAGTGATGTTATACAACTACCAATCGGTGATGCTAAGGTTGTATGGTGTTTAAAAGTCCATACATGGGAACCTTGTGCATGTTAAGGTTATATGGTGTTTAAAAGTCCATATATGGGAACCTTGTGTAAGCTAAGGTTGTATGGTGTTTAAAAGTCCATACATGGGAACCTTAGGAAAGTTAAGGTTGTATGGTGTTTAAAAGTCCATACATGGGAACCTTAGGAAAGTTAAGGTTGTATGGTGATTAAAAGTCCATACATAGGAACCTTGTGAAAAGTTAAGGTTGTATGGTGTTTGAAAGTCCATACATGGGAACCTTGTGAATGTTGAGGTCAAATGGTGTTTAAAGGTCCATTTGGGGACCTTGGATTGGTAGTGTGTATGAAGCGTGGGGACAACGCTTGTGATCCGCATATCCGATTGGATGTTGAGTTGAAAAGTGGATGTGGTTGATCACTTGGGAGCCAATATAATGTTCTTGATTGTGATTAAGCATGAGATGCTTGAAAAGATGCATGGTTGCATGAAAAGTGTTTAATGCTTGTGAATGCATGTTTACTTGTTAAGTTGAACAAGTGTTGATTATCATTTGGTAAATGATGCATGTGTGCATGAAATCTCTTTAATGCATTGGAGTCTTGTTAAGACTTGTTTTAAAAGGCATGTGATGATGATGTTGTGGTTCATAAGTTGCCTTTGTTTAATGCATGTGTTGGATTGAGTGAGTAAATGGTTTTAAAGGGTTTCTTGCTTAGAATGATTTTCAAGTATAAGAAAGGTATGTTATGAAATGGAAGTGTTTTCCAAGGTATGAATTTAACTTTGCATATGGTGTTTATGCATGGAATGGTTAAATGGATGATTTTGCAAATTATGCTTTAAAAAGGTTTTCTTAGCTTGCTAAGCTAAGGGTTGGTTTTCATGTTTGAGCAATGCATGGCTTAAGCATGTTGTTGAAAAGGGGTTTTCAAACTTTGCTTGGTAAACAAATCGAGTTGCTTTTCAAAGAGGTTTTATGACTCGCTGCATTGATGGTGTTTTGGTTTTGAGCATTCCTCACTAAGCATTATGTGCTTACGCTCCTTTTTGTCCATCAATGCAGATTCTTGAAGTTTGGACAGCGAGAAGCAAGGGATTCAAGGAGGACTCCATTTGAGATGTATGTCTCGGTGAATAGCTATAGTTAATAAAGGCATTGGGGTAGAATCTCTTGGGTTGATGTTTATGTGTTCGTATATGTTCGGACAAGGATGGTTATATGTTGTTGTTAATGTTGTTGGATCATGTTTTGGCTTATATGAGATGGATTTGGAGATTTTGTGTTTAAATGGTTGCTTGTGTAGGAAGCATGCCTATAGAATTGGGGCTTTACGTATTTGATGATAATATGTTGAATTGTTGATGCAAGTATGTCTCTTATATGTTGAATTGCATGATGGTAAAGTTTGGTGGCTTTTGGAGTATGTTCGGATGGTCAATTGTGTGTTTAAGCATGTCTTTTTCTGCATTATGTGCAGGGCGTTTCGGAACAGGGACTACCGTTTCGGAACAGATGCCCTGAACCAGCCCAGGCGTCCGAAACGGTAGACACCGTTTCGAAACGGAAAGCATTCTGCCAGCCACCTGTTTCGGTACGCGTTGCGGAACGGCCCCGCGTTTCGAAACGGGCTCTGCCTGTTTCGGAACACGTGACCGTTGGGGGCTGACAGTGGCAGTTAAATGTTTTGAAATGTTTGCATTTTGGTCCTGAAACTTGTTTGTGCAATTGTATGAGTTTGGGATGTCCGTTTAAGCTGAAATTTGGCGGAGAAGCATGAAACTTGATTAATTTTAAGTTGGTAACTTAAAATCTGGTTAAGTCCTTAAAGTTTTCAGAATTTACAGTTTGGTCCCTAAAGTTGTTAATTGTTCAATTGGGTCCCTGTTTGATCTCTGATGTTTATGATCTTCGAGTATGTTGTTGTGAGATCACATCTAAGGTTAACATGCATTTAGACAAGGTTAAAAAGAAAAAAAAAGGGTCGTTAATCAAAGTTGACTTTCGGGTTGACTTTGGTTTTCCCCGTGTGACTTTCTTAATTCGGGTCAACCGTCTGGGCCGAGTTAAGGGGGTTACAGGTTGTTCAATGGCACCATGGCAAAACATTCTCCATCGTTGTGAAATCGAGAGTTTGGTATATTCAAAGGAAAGAAATTCTTCGGCTTTCTACATTGGTTATTGAAACAAAAGATTGCCACAACCTAGCATCCACCAAAGACTGAAGCACTATTGGGAAAGAAGTCAAATTAATGCCAAGAGACCATTCTCCTTGCAGACATATAGTAAAAATTTTCCAATCCAGTCTGAACATTGTATATAGATTTAGGATAGTTATTTCAGTTATATTTCTTTTAGGATTTAGAAAGTTTCTTATTACATTGCTTTTCATCATTCAATCTACTTTTATTTTATTTTTTTGCTTTGAAGGTAAATTTTTTCAACACAAGAAAGATTGCCAAGTAGGAGACAATAAGGAACCTACTGATGAGGACAACATTCCTTTTCCATAGAAGAAAGAAAATGGCTACAAAACTAGTACCAAGAACAAGAAGAAGGACCAGATCGTTTCAACCAACGCATTCCTCAAGGGAGTCATCTTCCCTTAAAACTCCATATTCATATAATTAATTATTCTCATGCATTTCATCAGTATATATATGTTCTCATGTATTGAGGACAATGAATACCTTAGGTTTAAGGTGTGTGTTGCCTCACATTTATTGCCATGATATTCATTTTTATGTTTATTTTTGCATTCTATTATTGTCATTCAGATATAGAAAACATTGCATACCTGACCACTAATTTTTTTTTGCAAAGGCTTGTTTACGTACTTAAAATTTTGCCAAATATATTTCTAGCATAGTTAAATTCATCCCTAGTATACCTTTGTTCGATGAAGAATTAAAATCTCATAAATGACAAAGAACCACAACAATTAATCTCAATAAAGACAAGTTGCTTGGGAATTGATCTCTAACTTAGGGAAGATTGATTTCACTTAAACACGTAGCATGCATCTAGTTCCCTGAATAAACATAGAACATTTGAAACCAAACTGAACAAAATGCCAGGGTAAAATGTAATGAATAGGGCAACAATGTTTTGCCAAGTACTGAAAAGTAGAACACTCCTCTTGGTTTGCTCCCTCTTTATTCTCAGGAAAACAAAATTACTTCAGGGTATGAGTGTAATGAGTAAGTAAAAGTGGTAGTGTCTAGACTAACATGGGGGTTCGTGGTATGCTCACTCTTACTTCTCAAGCCAAACCGTATTACGATGTGAACCCTGAAAAATTTGCCAAAGGCAAGACGAACAAAAAGAAAAGTTAAAAAGAAACCCTTTATGAGCATGAAAAATATCGAGTTTGGGTAGTAAAATTTTCTAATGGAGTTTAGAGACACTGGATGCAAACTACATGCACCATCATACACAAGAATGACCCCATGTTAGAGTTATATTTCTACACTTGATCTCCATTTGGCATTGCTACTATTATCTTGAGTTTACTAGGAACATAACTAGTGCCAAATTTTGCTTCCAAGCTGGTGTTACCATTTAGAAAAAGTTTGCCAAGGCATAATAATTGATAACTTTTATTTCTTTTGTTTTGTATTACTTGAGGACAAGCAATGAGCTAGGTTTGGGGTGTGTTAACTCCTAAATAGAAGTACATTCCATGCATTCATTGCCAAGAATAATGCTTGACTTTAAGTATATATTAGTATATATCCTAGTAGTTTCATGCATTTGCATTACTTTGCATTGAGGAGTTAAGGAGTACAAGCTTTTTATTGCCATATTGACCCTTGGCAAAGGTTTGTGTTTATACAGTGATCTGAAGGAATCACATGTGTAGTTACAAGAAGATTTTTTCCAAGCACCCTTTGCAATACGTGAAGGAATGATGATGCAACCAGTCCGAGAAAATAGCACTAGATAAGATTGCAGAAAAATAACACAAGATCAGATGCTGAATAAATAGTGCTAGATAAGATGTATGTGTTAGCCCTAATTAGGGCTACACTTGTTCCTATACAAGAACATGCGCAACTGCCATACATGTTATGCGCGAAGGCCACTATAGAACTGCAGAATTGTAGAATCTCTTGGGTAGTAAACATAGCAGGTTGCAGTAACTGAAAAAGAGAAATCGAAGACAACTATAGCAAAGGCTTGAGGACTTAAGAGACATTTGGGATCCATTGAAGGGCTGCATCGAAAGACCTTCTTCCTTATTTTTGTTTCTTGTTTGTTTTTCGCATTACTGATTTTGTGCTAAGGATGATTTCAATCTTAAAATTGATTAACTTTACCCCAGCCATGAACTGAACCTTTAATTGGCGAGGGGATGTTTGTGATGAATGCTTTAGGTTGAAGTATTTAGTTATCGGTTTATCCAGTTTTATTGTCTATATTGCATTTGTTTATTGCTTTTATATCTTATGCTATACAAAAGTTGGTATTAGATGCTTATTATTGTCTAATATCTTAACCGACTTAGATGATAACGATAGAAGGCATGTGCTAAGGAGAGCCACTTCGACAGAAGAGATTCATGTAGATGATACTTACCTTAGAATTGAGTCTACCACTTAGGAGTATAGGTTGGAACTTCATCAAGTTAGCTACTCAAAAACTCACTATTGATGTATAGGTGTTGAGAGGAATTAACTTAGGGTGCTTCTATCGAAAGAGGCAATACTAATCTGAAATTTAATAATAATGTTACTAATTGTTGCATTCATAAATGTGAAATCTAGACATCTTTGCCAAGCTTCAATAATCATTCTTGCATCCATTTCTTGCAGTCTATTATTAGTTTACTCCCAAGATCTTTACTTTAGTTTACTTTATTTAGTTAGTTCTTTTATTTTACTTGTTCTCTTAATTAATTGCCATCACCTTTATTTCCCAATACACAAGTATTAATCGTGGCAATTAATTCCTGGATAATCCCTAAGGAGACATTACTCAACTTGCTACTTTATTACTTGTTGACCGTGTATACTTGCACATAAAAGACATACCCTTGGCATTATTTCCTGAATTGACAAACAAAATCCTCACCCTTTCTCAATCACTACTTTATTACTTGCTGACCGTGTATACTTGCACATAAAAGACATACCCTTGGCATTATTTCCTGAATTGACAAACAAAATCCTCAACCTATTTCCAATTAATATTTCGTCGATAAACTTGCATATAAAAAACCAAAAAATTTGGGTTTGGATAGATTAGAGAAAAATAATCTACTTTCTTTCGTACCTTGAAGATAATGAAATGTATGCTTAGCTCCATTCCGATGTTTTCGGGTTGGATACGTGTTAAATCTTTCTTGAAATTTGATAAAAATTATATGTCATGTCATGTGTGCCTATAAAGATACATCAATGCATTAATGGCACTTAAGTATGATACTTCTGAACCAAGAATTTCTTCATAATTTTCTCGAGGACGGAATAGATCTTTGTTTATGACAAGCAACTTGACAACCATAGGGGTGCTACTAATGTACGTTATGCATGTAAAATCTCTTTATCAATTTTCTATGTAAGTTGATTGATGCACAAGGATCCCATCCTTTATGTGCTCAATATGTAATTCAGGACAAAATCTTATTTTTCTAAGGTTTTTCATTTCAAATTCTTTTTTTAAGTATTCTATTGTCAAAGAGATCTCTTCAAGAGTCTCAATTATATTCAAATCATCAACATATATAACAAAACTAACAAATCCAGAGACAACATCTTAATAAAAATGTATGGAGAAATTGGATCTTTCTTATAGCCTTACGCTAATAAGTATTTACTGAGTCGATTAGACCGCATTCGTACATATTGTTTTAATCTATAAAGGGATTGATAGCTCTTTAAAGAACATGTTTTCCCCTTCATTTATGGATTAATTTGTCCCCACATTAGTATTGTATGCATTCATATATGCAATTTATGTTTATTAATTGCATTTGTCTAACTTTGGTCATAGCTGCTCTTGTTATACATTTTTTTTTTACCTTTTTGTTCTTTTTTCGCCGTGCTATTAACGTCTCTATAGAGGATGTGTCATCACTGCATCTAGGTTCGATAGTGCAACAGCCAGCTGTCCAGACTGCCAAGGGATAAGGATGAATCTACCAGTTGGATTTTTTGTTACAAAAATATTTGTATGACATACTATCACGCAAATCACTTAAAGGACACGTGTCCTTACCGCGGCAGCCTATAAAATGATAGTTTTGGAGGAGACAGAAACTAATTCACGCGATTATCATTTTCTATTACCTTTAACCTTCTAAAACTCTCCTTCCATGGCGGCTTAAGGGCTCTTTCTAGAGATGGATGTTTATCGAAGCTTATTATGGACTCGTGAGCTGAAACAAGGAGGAATATGTTTATCTTCTTTAAATCTTTCTAGAGATAGATGTTTATCGAAGCTTTATTATATTTCTTATGTTAATTGACAGTGGTTTACCTTTTTAGCTGTGTTATGAACTTGTTTAAACTTGGATTTTAAGATCAATATAATCTTATAAGCTTTCTTCTTATTTCAATTGTTGGATTTGAGATTTGTTTGCATGAGAGTGTTTAACTTCATCACTGGCGTTGAGAGATGTAGTGACAGTTCAGATTAACAAGTCATTACAACGGGAGTTGGATGAGGATACAACGGGAGTTAATCCACTTGTTTGAGGATGTGTAGTTTTGACAAACAATGAGAGTTGTGGTTAATCTACATATTTGAGTTATTAATTGAGAGTTGAATGGAAGCCAGTAAGCAAGCTTACTATTTTATTTCTCAAATGAACCATCGTATGTTGTTGCCTTGTTGCACATGGTAATCTGCCAAGTTGAGCCGAGAGGATCCAGATCTTTACTTGATTTTTCTTTACCTTCGTTAAATTGTTTCTTTTTTGCTTTCACAATAGATTTTATATTCAATCATTTTATTTTTTCTTTACATCCACAATTACACTCACTATCTTTATATTTTTCAGAATTGCTTGCAACAACATAAGAATACAACTAAATACCTATCCTCGTGGGATCGATATCTAACAAGATCTACATGTTAACTATACTTGCATCGACAATGTACATTTGCACAGTTCGTGTGCTGTTTATGCATCGATCAAGTTTTGGCACCGTTGCCGGGGATGGCGTTATTTAGTGTTTATGCTTTTGCTTGTAATTCTGTTTCATTTCCTTAGTTTTTAATTATTACTAATCTATTTGTGTTCTTTTGTTTTCTTTTATTAGCATCTTTGGTGTTGTATGACCAGAAGCTCTGCCACACCACTTTTCGTACATGATCCAAAAGTTGAAGGACTATTCGATGATGACTTATAGAAAAAAGTGAGATGGCAAGACAGGTCAACAATGAGGGTATCCCACAAGATCCTAAAAACCCACCGTTGCATCCACCAGTTCAAAACATAACAATCTGAGAGGTTGTAGTCCCTCAGCTGGATGATTTGCATCTGGGAGTTGTTCGACCACCTATTCAAGCTGGAAATTTGGATTTGAAGCCGATCATATTTCAAATGCTCAACTTGGGCAGTATGTAGGGTTGCCACATGAAGACGCTGGAGAGTGTCTTCAATCATTTCTATTAATTTGTGCTTCTTTTAGTCAACAATATGTTCTTAGTGATGCCTTACGTATGCAACTATTTCCATATTCTTTGCAGGAATAGCTCGTACATGGTTTTATGGACCTCCAGCTGGATCTATCACGTCATGGAATGATCTCGCAACACAATTTGTATTACACTTTAATCCACCAACAATGAACTCGCGCGTTAGAAATGATATCAATGCTTATTATCAGCTGGATGATGAAACTCTCCATACTACATTGGAAAGATACAAGTCATTTTTGCAATGATGTCCCAACCATGGCCTTCAACAAGATACTCAAATTGAGATCTTCTACAATGGGTTGAATGCGTCCATAAGACATCTTGTTGATGGGTCATCTAATGAACCTTTACTTGATTGCAGTTACATTGTTGTTGTTGGAGTGTTGGAGAAATTTGCACAAAATGACTCAATATCCTATTTCGAGGGATACTTCATGCAAAGCTGCACTAGGAGTTTTCGACCTGGATGATATTCCTACTCTAAAAGCTCAAATTTCTTCTTTAGAGAACAAAATCAAGAATATGGAGGGCACAAGTGAAGTTGATCCTATTTAGCTAGCTAAACAAACTACTACTCCTATGTTCTCTTGTGAGATTTGTGGTGAAAACCATAGTTATGAAGATTGCCTACAGCATACAGAAAATGCTAGTTATGTCATAAACATGTGGGGCAATACTATGGGTAACTCTTACAATACATCAAACAAGAAATCTTGGGGAAATTCCAAATCTGCACAAAACTCAGGAGAATTCCGCTCTGGGAGTAATTTTTTTTCAAGGAAACTCTAGTGTGCGACAAGGGAATTTCAGTTATCCACAAACAACAATATACATCACAAGCTCTATTTCAGTCACTATTGACTCGACGGAACACTCACCTACTCATATTCACGAGCGAGGGGAATCTTTGAAAACTAACTAGATGTTGAAAGATGGAATGAAGGTTGGTGTGGAGGAATATACACCTTCAGATATTACTCCGTTACCACCAATATTACAATCTAAGTTATCATTGCAATTTTAGAAGTCGGCGCAATAAGTAGGTACTCTATCTCCACCTTATCATCAGAGATTCAAGAATACTGATCATGATAATCAATTTCAGTTCTTTCAAGATACTTTGTAACAACTCACAGTACAAATTACTTTGATGGATGCTCTTACGCAAATTCCAAATTATGCAAAGTTCATTAAGGAAATTCTATCTAAGAAGAAAAGCTTAGTTCTATAGAGACCATTGTGCTCACAGAGGAGTGTAGTTCCCTCATCTCTAATCCTTTACCAAGGAAAATGAAAGACCCTGACAGTTTCATCATTCCTTGTTCTATTGGAAATCATTACTTCTACAAGGCACTTTGTGATCTCGGGGCCAATATTAGTCTAATGCCATTATCAACATTCCAGAAGTTAGGCATTGGACAAATGAAACCAACTACGATTACATTGCAACTAGCAGACATATCTTTGACTCATCTGAATGGACAAATTAAAGATGTTTTTGTTTGTGTGGGTAAGTTTGTATTTCCAGTAGATTTTATTATTCTTGATTGTGAGGCATGCAATGATATCCCTATTTTTCTTGGTGGACTATTCTTAGCAACCAGGAAGGCTATTATTGATGTCTCAAAAGGAGAACTCACAATGTGGGTTGATGAGTGCTTAATTGATCTATTTAATATGCATTTATTCTTTGTCTTTTTCATGTTTTCAAGCTCATATAGTTTGCATTTAATTTAGATTGTACATATTTTCATATAAATAGGGAGTTACATCACCTATGCTTTAAATGTCATATATATTGGTGCTTTTCACGAGAAAGGTGGTGTTTTGTGGTGCAAGTGCAGGACGCTGGAGCAGAAGAGGAGCATATCTCATGGATGGAGCTGACAAGGCATGAAGAGTTGGAGAAGAATCTGCTTCTGTCCACATGGACTCTCCTAGATACGCTACATTTAATGAAGCGAGAAACAATTGGCTTTCTTTAAGGTATGAAGCCGCGCACACTATAGGGTAGTGAAACCTAGTTTCACCACCTATATATTGAAGACTTGGACGCTACTTCAAGGGGGAGCTTGATTATAGAAGACAATCCTAGTCCGAGCTTGCGGTGAAGCACCAGGAAGAAGCTAGAAGATTTTCCTCAATGAACGGCGCCATCAAGAGAGCCTGATGGAGGGGAGATCTGCAGCACAGTTAGACGGCACAGAGGGAGTTTTGTCGAGGACGCTTGGCTCTTTTCTTTTCCTTGCTTGATAAACTTCAATACTATACTTTTAACTATGGATGTTTTAGGCTTAGACTTGAGGTAAATTATTTAGATGAGATTACTGCATCCCAGGATTTTATGTTTTGATTGCTTTATTTCAATGCTTTAGTTGTTTCCTCTTTATCTATTTTGTTCATCGTTCTTCATGCGTAGTTATTGTAAGACTTATTGAGAGAGGCCTGTTAACTATTGATATGTGGCTTAATATCGAGAGAGTTAGGTTATACAAACGTGAATAGTGGCGCTAAGTTGTTAACTTAGTCTTAATCTGGCTTAGATATAAGTTTAGGGTTTCAAAGACTAAAAGGGAGTTCTTAAACAAATAATAGGGTTGTTAGGGTTCATACAGACATGTGTTACCTTAACCTCAATGTTATTAAATTCTAAGCATCGAGAGAGTTAGAAGTTCATTAGAAAATCCTGTCGAGTAGATAAAGAACTTAATGTTTTACTCATATATGTATTGTCAGTCGTTATAGCATTGACATAGATAATCAAGCATATATCCTTAGCAATAATCCCAATCTCCATAATTTTCAGTTAGTTGTTGCACTTGTTTATCTTAATCATAGCTATCTTTAGTTTAGTTTTTTAGTTCTAATTAAACTAACAATCACCAATACTTGAAAATACATTCTTAAGTTCGATAACTCCGTAGTTATTGATCTTAATCCTCGTGGGTTCGCCACTCTACTCTTCACTTTATTACTTTATACGATGAGTATACTTTCTCCAAAGTTCATCACTATTCGACAAGCATCAAGTTTTTGGCGTCGTTGACGAGGATTGACAATTGATAATTGTAAAGTGTCCATAAGTTCTATATTTCATGCACAATCCATCTCATATTATTACTGTTTTTAGTACATTTTAGGCATAATTGGGATCATGCATTACATTTTACAGTATTCTTTACTTTGCCATGCTCTTTATTGATTTTCTTTTATTTGGTAAGGAAAAGGTATTGTTTTAGATTAGTTTTAGTTCAAGTACTAGAAGTTGATAGAGGGAAAGAGGAGCTGAGGACATGATGTTGAGGCAGCAGACCAAGGAGTTGTACTGATGCAGTTCCAGACAGAGACAACAGCTGCCGAGTAGCTGTCGTCGTCCTACCTACCACCCAAGATAGCAAGATGAGAAAATTGGAGAACTGGACTGCGATCTGTAGAGCAGAAAATCCTCATTTTGTCGATGCTGTCCACTCAATTTTTCGATGACTGTAGCAGCAGGCAGAGCCACCGAAGGAAGAGCTCGAGATTACTTTCGGAGCAAGGCAACGTGTTAAAGTCCACACTCAACTCAAAGAAGTCAGAATTTAAAGTTGCATGTAATGTAAAAGCTACTTTGAAGACTTCTACTCCAAGAAGGATTAGACCTAGCTAATGCCTATATATACTCAGTGTAATTTTACTCCAAAAAACTTAGGTTTTCCTTAGGTATAGTTTAGGTTTTGTTGCTGCCATTATGTTCTAAAATTCTCATTGGGTTTGGGTTATGTTGTAATTAGTGTGAGAACGGTTGTTTAGGATTTTAAGTTTGTTTTTGCAATATAGCTTCAAGGTTTGCTTATTCCATGTTCTTCATAGTTTTCAATTAAGGCGAAAGATTAGTTGACTACTATCCATTAGTTTGGTATCGAGAGAGTAGAACTCACGAAATGAGTAAGTACGATCTCATCTATAGACGGTGTTGATCAATCCAGCCTAGACATAGGTTAGAGTTTAAGGTGGCTAAAAGAGGACGAATCAAACATTGTTGTCTTTGCACGATTCACGCCGCGACTGGTATTATCTACAGTGGGCATCAACATCATTCTGACTTACACATAAGCGGGATCACTTTCGAAGCGTTTTGCCGAGCCTTGTAGTTCTGCCGAGTTTGCCGCTGAGAAACAAGTCCATTCCTCTGCCGAGGCAGCGAGAGCGTCTCAGCAGCCTAACTGCCATCCCCCGCCGAGACAGCAGAGTCTGGCAGCGCAAAGTAACTTGTCCTATTCAACGCAGTTTCACACTAAACAGCAGCATAACCCATCCCATTCTATCAATCTGATCTCTTCCCTTTTATTTACTTGTGTTTTTATTTTATTTTCCTCTCAAACAACCAACTTACTTGTGCATTTACTTTTTCTTGTGCAGGAACAACGAATCGAGTCAAGTTGTCCAATCCATGTGGGAGACGATATCTTTTACACTATAACTTGACAGGAGTTTGCACTTGCGCTCATATTTAGAGAACACTAAAACGCTCTACAATAATTTCGTTGTAATTGCGCTTAGGACTTTATTTTTATTGTATTCAATTTTTGTTTTTACTTTTGTTTTTCTCAGGTACGTGCCAGTGCATGGCCATAAGATCCAACTCAGAGCCTATTCTTCCATGTAATCCGAAGATTGAAAGAACTTTTTGGAGACTACTACGAGTGAAAAAGAATATGGACCCACTTGGGGACAACCCTAAGAACGCGCTTAACCAAGGCATACACCCAGTTGATGGACAAAGAGGAGTTGGAGCAGGAAATAATGGCTAGGAGGATGCACCACCTGCCAGGCCCAGAAGACATATTAGAGACATCATTGAGCCCGTTATCAACAATCTTAACCCACTGATTTTTGTGCCTGATCATGGGACAACCCACTTTGAGCTAAATCCCGTTATGTTCAACATGCTCAACAACATTGGACAATTTAGAGGAACAACAAGAGAGGTTGCGCGAGAGCACCTTCAAGCCTTCTTGGAAGTTTGCAATTGTTTTAGGCAACCAGATATTCCTATTGATGCCTTGAGACTTAAGCTATTCCTCTTCTCTTTGAAAAATCGAGCAAGAGCATGGTTGAAGACTTGTTCCGCAGGATCTATTACATCCTGGGATTACTTGTGCAACAAGTTTCTACACCAATATGATCCACCGAACTTGCACAACCAAAAGTGAAACGATATCATCTCTTTCCAACAACACGATGATGAATCCATGTGATAGGTACAAAGATATGCTTCGCAATTGCTCGATCCTTGGATTCAAAGATTGGCTACAAGTCATGACGTTTTACAATGGCGTCAATGTACCCACGAGAATGATGATTGACTCGTCAGCTAATGGTACCTTGCTCGACAGAGAACTATACGAGACCTTCAAAATACTTGACAAGATAGCCAACACCGACTACCAGTTCCCAATAGGGAGATTGAAGCCTGGACCCAAAGCATCTGGAACACTCTAATTAGATGATTCCTAGGTTGTGGCATCTCAGCTCTCTACCATCACTAACCTGCTCAAGTACATGCAAGTACTATCCAATGTCCGAGAGGCTAAGGTGGTGCAATAAACTTGTGAGCATTATGATTGGGAATATCAGTTGAGTGAATTCCCTCCACAACAAGAATCTGGATGTTATGTAGGGAACACCAATCGCAAAAGCAATCCCTACTCCAACACCTACAACCCAAGGTGGCGGCAACATCCAAATTTTGGTTGGGGAGGTAACAAGGAAAATTCAAGAGGACAACCAACTGCATCTATTGAACCTCCTGGATTCCGAAAAAAGACTAAAAGGCAAAACCATAGAGCTTCTAACTCGAACTCTAATTCTTTTGATAATTCTTATAAAAATTTTATGGAAACTAACCTAGTTATTATGCAGGATCAAGCATCCCACCTAAAGAATCATAGTGACATACTCACAACATAGGCTATCATGTTGCAAAACCAGCAATCGATCATGTAAAACAACATCGCCTTCATACAATCTTTAGAGATGCAAGTTGGGTAGATTGCCCAAATGCTGAAAACGAGACCACCTGGCGGTTTACCTAGTGATATTGTAGTCACTAAGGCCTTTAATCAGGAGCAATGTAAAACCATCACTCTATGTAGTGGCACGTAATTGATGACAGAAGCCAAGTTTGGGGGAATCTTTCTAGTGGAGTCTACTCCAAGCAAGCCATCCGTTGATGCTCTTTCACCTAAGGCCCCAGCTCATGTGTCTGATACAGTGAGTGACCTTGCTACTAAATGCAATGAAGATAAAGCTGAGGATGCACCTGCATCCAGTAAGCCACTCGACGAGCCCAAAAAAACACCTCCATTCCCACAACAATTGAAAGATCAAAACAAGATGTACAGTACCAGAAATTTCTAGAGATGCTCAAATAGTTGCACATCAATGTCCCACATCTGGAGACCATTGATCAAATGCCTATTGACGTTAAGTTTCTGAAGAAGGTCTTGACAAAGAATAGGAAGGCGAGTGAAGTTGAAACGGTTACTACTAAGGGTGAGTTCGTGGCTATGTTGAGTGATTTTTCACCCAAGATGAAGGACTCTAGAAGCTTCACCATTCCATGCTCGATAAGCCACAAGTATTGTGGTCGTGCCTTATGCGATCTCGATGCAAGTGTGAACTTGATGCCAAAATTTGTGTTTAAAAGATTAGGGATAGGTAGAGCAAGGCCTACATTGGTGATCCTTCAATTGGACGATCGATCTCAAATCCTACCCGAAGGGGAGAATTGAAGACGTGCTAGTTAAGGTAGATAAGTTTTTCTTCCCGTGAGACTTTATCATCCTTGATTGTGAAGCTGATGAGAATGCTCTCATCATTATAGGGAGACCATTCTTAGCCACCGGGGGTATCTTCATCGATTGTGATAAAGGTGAATTCGCCATGAAGATGAACGACCAGAATATCACATTCAACGTCTTCATCACACAAAAGTATGTGGATGACCATAAAGAATGCCAGTTCGTGGATACTGAAGAAGCCCTAATTAAAGAAAGTTTTCTTGAGATATGCTGCACCAACATACTCACTACTAAAGAGCAAGATGACTTTGACGAGGACATACATGTAGCTGACGAAGAAGAAGAAAACTCCATAAATTGGTATTTTGCTAACTCCAGGAGTATAAGCACACAATTATGCAGATACAAGGTGTTGATTGTTGATGAATTTAGCAACTCAATCAAACCACGACTCACTCCCACCATGGAAACCATGCTTATGCAAGAAGTTATTAAATGGTGTAAAGCTGGGATCTTTTCTCCTATCTCAGAATGGCCTGTTGCAATTCATAACCTAAGCTATCTACCGAGACAGGATTCCATCAAAATTCTGAATGATGCTGATGAACTTCTTTCACCTCAACCGATAAACATGTCATCGGTCTGGAATCAGCATTTCAGCCTCACTGGAATGGCATTTTAATGGTTACAGATGTATAATAGAGCGCCGGTGTCCTTTGTGATAAACATGATGCACCGACATTAGAGAATTAGAATATTCATTTCCCATACATTTTTAATTTTCTGTATTAAGCTTTATACATCTTTGCTCTTTTTTAAGGTTTAATATTTTATTTTTATTTTGGCAGTTATCAAGACAATAAAGCTAAAGGGAGGTGTCTGTCCGACTATTGGATAAACAATGACCAACAATAGAGGCCCATTAGCATAGAAACATGTCTGCGATAAGTGCGGAAATACGAGGAGGTGTCGGCTTGAATATCTCCCTTCATCTGATAATCACTCAATGCACCCTCGACATGTTCCTCATGCGGTGTTCTAATTACAACTTTATTAGATGTACCCATGACTCCCTCGCTACCTACAAAATAGCCAGCCTTTTAACTTCCTACACTCATCATTCACAGCCACAATAGAAGAAAAAGTGTTTCCCTCCTCTTTCTATTCCCAAATCCACACAAAACTTCTGCTACTTCCAAATGGCATCCAGTTCTGCAACTTCCAATTCCATCTTCGATGAAGCCCACTCTAAAAACCCAACCACCCTTCAAGACCACTTACCCATGCCACCTAATGATACCACTCTTCTTTTCTCAAAATCCTTGCAACAACGATATGAGTCAATCTGCAAACAGGGAATCCTTGAAGAGAAATGGTTGGAATTCACTACCACATACCAGAACCGATTTGACCCTCATATTGTCTATGAGCTTCAGAATAAAAAATGGAATACATGTGGGGCAAGAAGGAGAAAAACATGTGTTGGTTTAAAGAAAGTATGTGAATTTCTCTGATGATACAATAGAGAAACACTATCAATTTTCTGACCACCATGAGAAAACCCAAACGACAAGCCAGGCCATTGACTCCCACATTGAGATTCTGCGGGAACTTTGTGTTCCTGGGACGAAATGGACTAGCAAGGGACAGGAGAAAAGGGTGAAATTGCGGCAAATAAGCCTAATTAATGATTTTGGGCCCACATAATTAAAAACCGTCTCCTTCCCACTCGCAACGAGAAACTTTTTCCATCTAACTGAAGCAAATGTTAGATTCCCTTATTCAAGGGCGCAACTTATTCTCGGTGCAGCTGATTCGAGCTGCTATCATAGAGGGCGCATCCACTATAAGTAAACTCAATGGGCTACTATTTCCTAACTTAATCACTGCTTTTTGCGCTCAGGCAGGAGCCCCAACTGGGGAAGGGGACATGACCATTGAAGCCCATCCCAAGTGGAAGAATTAAAAGGATATGCTTATATTGCACCCTCTGCTATTCCTTCTGCCACCTTTCTGCCTATCAATGACATTGTGGCCGAAACCGTAAGTGAATCACTCCAACTGCACTTCTTTGCTGTCGAACGAAGAGAAATAAGGCTCCAAACGTTATTTCAAAGGCTATTTTTCGATGAGCCGATTAAATTTCCATCGTTTCCTCAGTAGGTTTTGCTACCACCCACCACCACGATTGAATTTCAAAGGCTATCAATGACATTTAGTTGCATTTAGCCTTAAAATTCATACATTTGCATAAGGAGTTAGGAATTATGTTTATGCCAGTGTGAATGCTTAATTTGTTGTGATTATTGCAGGTTTGGAAGATCATGATAGGGCTTCGTAGAGTAAAGCAGCACAAAAAGGAAGGAATGCTAAGAGAATGTCGAGTTGTTGTTGGCAGCGATGGACCAAAAATTATCGAAGCGTCGGTCTGATGAAAAGAAGAGTTTGATTCCCGGCTAAGTAGATGTTGGACCTTGTACACGTCAGCCCTATGATTCAAATATAGGATAATATGATCACATCCCTTATCCCTTGTGCATTCAAAATTCAAATTCAAGGCTTATCCTAGGTCACTCACACACGCCTATTTAAAGAACTCAAGCAACCACTTGAGAATGGGATAATCGACAACCAAATGAAGGATGTTGTACCATGTAGACATGGTTCGACCAGCTTGACCAAGAGCATAGATCTTGAAGGGCTATATCGATCGACCCCTTCTAGCTCATTCTCTTTGTTTAGTTATTTTTATTTTTTAAATGATGTTGTTGTTAAGAATCGATGAAGGTTTTTCGTTGGATACCTCCACCATGAACTAAATTTACAGTTTGTGGGGGATGTTTGCATTTAAATGTTGTTTTTATGTTTAGCTTTTAATAATTAAAATTGCCTTGGCATTATTTCCCCTATATGGTATGTTTTACAATTTTCTAAATACTGTGTCAAGTGACCACTGGTATTGTTTTCTTATTGCACCTTAATATCTTAACAAACTTAGGGGGCAGCGATCAGATGCTAGATACTCGGGCGAGATACTTTGACAGAACATGTTTAAGTAGATGAACTTACTTCAGGTGTGAGTCTACCCTGTAGAAGTATAGATTGAAACTTAATCAAAATGATTTATGAAAAACTCAATATAGACATATAAGGGTTTTTGCATGGCTAATTTTGGGCATTACCATCGACAGAGGCAATGCCAACCTTGTATCTGCTCGGTAATTAATGCCAAGATAGAAAATTATTAAAGGCTGGCATGGCATGAATATCATGAAAACCAAACATCCCTTGCCAACACTCATCACTCATTTGAAAACTCTCCTTGCCACCGTTGTTTTCCTTTCACTTCTTTTTTTAATCACTATGTGCAAACAACTCCAAATCAAACAACACTTTTCCCTTGACAAGTAAACGAGCAAAGCAATCAAACTCTTGGTCAATCCATGTGAAGACGATACTCAACTCACTACTGTATTACTTGCATATTGTGTATACTTGCACACAAAAGACTCAATCTTGGCATTGTTTTCTTACAATTCCAATACATTTACCACCTTTTGCCAAGCACTCACATAGTCGAACAAGTTTTTGGCGTCGTTGTCGGGGATTGCAATGGAGTTTATTGTTGTGTTTTATTTTACTTATCTGTTTTCTTTGGTGTGTGACTAGGAACCGCCCTGAGACGGAATATTGGCCATAAGACCCTAAAATTGAATGAACCTACCACAGATTGAAAAAGAAACTCAAAAAGAAGGATCAGCAAGGTAACGGAGGAGTAGATGGTGTCCCACACAATCAAGGAGATCTACCTATACACGAAGGGATATTGGTTTCCCTTGTCGCACCTGTAGTAGAGGATGCCATGGAGAGACCTATTAGAGAGCACTTGGCACCAAATGTTGACAATTTGATGCCATGCCTAGTTGGCACAGAGGTAAAATGCTGCCAATTTTGAACTTAAACTGGGAATGATTCAAACTCTTTTGAATATAGGCCAATTCGATGGGTCACCCACTAGAGATCCAAGGCAACACTTGAAGCAATTCATGGAAGTTTGCCAACTATTTCAACAACCTGAATTTTCGGAGGATACAGTGAAGCTAAAATTATTGACATTCTCCCTTAGAGATAGAGCTAAGACGTGGAAAAGTTATTTGCCACCTGGATCAGTGACTATATGGGTAGATCTATTCTAGAAGTTTTTACTACGATACCAACCACCTAAGCTTAATGTCGGACTGAGAAACGAGATCACAGCATTTAGGCAGGCTAATGACGAGACCTTATATGATTATTGAGAGAGATTCAATGACTTGTTGAGGATGTTTCCAATGCATGGGCTTCCTAATTGGACCCAAATAGAGACCTTCTACAATGGACTTAATGGCCATGCCATGACAGTTGTTGATTCTTCGGCAAATGGTTCACTATTAGACAAAAATTGCACATAAGTGTAGAGTGTCCATGAGTTCTATATTTTGTACACATTCATGCCCTTATTATTGTTGTTATTGAGCTCATTTAGGCATATTTAGGTGCATTGCATGCATTATAACAGTATCTTCCTGTATACCATGCTTTTATTAAATATTTCATGTTTGGTGAAGAAAAGTTATTGTTTTAGTTTAATTTATATTTTAGGTGCTATAGCTAGGACAGGACAGGACATGACATGACAAGAAAGCTGGAGCCAAAGGAGTTGTACTGAAGCAGCTCATAATACCGCCAAGGACGCTACCGAAGCAGTATTGCCGCCAAGTGCTGCCCGGGCAGGATTTACATCGACTTAGCCAAGATGGGCCTCGATTTCAAGAGGGCAATTTCCTAAGCCCAATGAGCTCAGTCTCGCACTTTTCTGAAGCTTGTAGCGTCCGGTAAAGCTGGTTCAAGACCGATAAGTAGGAGCACTTATCCTTACTTGCGGAAGAAGGCAACACCCAAAGAGTCTATATTTAAGTCTAAAAGGAGTCTGTAATTAATGTAAATATATTTCTAGAACTTCTACTTTAAAGAGGACTCAAATTTTGGTCATGAGCCCTATATATACCCAATGTATGTAAGGGTATAGGGGCATGTCGTGAGGGATCAACTTCATCTACCGATGAGAGTGTAGATGGGGGGATAGCTAGATAAGTTGGAGTGTTGGGGGTCACGGCCCAACTCTCCTAGGGTTTAGGCGCGTATATGTAAAGTAATTTGTGGGAAACGGTTATATAGTTTGGAGTTGTTAACAATAAAGTTCTGAGTTTGCTTAATATATGTTCTTTGTTCGTTCAATTAGTCTACACCAGTCAATTGAAGAGAAAATCCATTTGTCGGGCACGAAAGTGCAAGGCTCACGAAAGGGTTAAGCACGGTCACAACCCGTTGGGGCGTGACTAACTTGGTTCCACACTAGTCCACAAGTTTCAACGGCCAAAAAGGAATTACCAACCGAGTTGTCTAATTTGGTTCCACACTAGTACACAAGTTAAGCAATCTCGAGCATCCTAACCTAGAAATAGAAGGGATCACTGTCGACTATCCTGCCGAACTTGGAATGTCTGCCAGACTTGCCGCCAGGAATTCTTTCTGTTCCACCTGCAGGGACAGTACACACCCCTATAGTGGCAGTGACCTGCTGCGGCCGCGTGATAGGGTCGTAGTTTGCCGCCCGCCATACCTGCCGAGGCAGCAATTCATGGCAACACAAAACATACTCAAGCCTTACAATGCAGTCCACAAGCTACTAAGATGCACTTGTCTTACCTATCTTATCGCCCAATCTCTCCCTATCATTCCTCTCGTTACTATCTTTATCTTTACTTGTGTTTTTATATTTCCACATCATGAGATTTAATGATGCACTTGTCTTACCTATCTTATCGCCCAATCTCTCCCTATCATTCCTCTCGTTACTATCTTTATCTTTACTTGTGTTTTTATATTTCCACATCATGAGATTTAATGGTGCATTTACTAAATCTTTGTGCAGGAAACCATTCATAGGAGCTATTCCAATCCCTGTGGGAGACGATATCTTTTATACTATAACTTGACAGAATGTGCACTTGCACTCATAAAAGGAGAACACCCAAAGGCTCTACAAGTTTTTGGCGTCGTTGCCAGGGATTGGCAACTGCAACTGTGTTGGAATTTCTGCACTTCTATTTAGGTTTTGCATATTAAATCTCTTTAAGTTTATTTGTTAAAAAAGGCCTCTTGTTTTCTTGGTGTACGTCCCGCTAGGGCAGTAAGGTTGGCAGCAACATCCACCTGAGGAGGGGAAGGACATGCCTAGACAAATAGCCAAACACAAAGACCCTCAGGAAGTGGTTATGCTTGGGAAAAGCGCAGCCCAACATAACCTAATTATTATTTTAATTTTAATTTTAATTTTTAATTTATTTTTATGTATTAGGATTAGATTTAATTTTTATTTATTTTTTGTATTTATTTTATTTTAGGTTAGGTATGAAGGAAAGACCAAGAAAGATGAAAGAATAAAGTAGAGGCCCAACTAGCGGCCAAGGCAGCCTAAGGCAGACTAGCATAACGGCTAGTGGCTTCATAACGACTAGCCGCAACGGCTAGTTTGCCGCGACGAGCGGAACAGATATCTGTGTAACGGCTAGAACCCCGTTATTCACGCCGCAATAATTGTCGCCCGTTGACAGCGTGCCCGCTAAGGAAGTGGAGAGAAGCGGCTATATAAGGCCAACTATTCTCCCACCTCGTTCTTCACTTTGCTCTCTCTTTTACTCTAAATTCTTTCTACAGTCTTTGCTTCCAATATTTCTTTGCTTTATTTTCTTTCACATTATTTTTGCTTTCTTTAGGATAAACAACCATCCCACAAACTATGGCCTCATCACATCACCCCGCCGCCACCTCCAAAACCCAATACAAGAGGTTCTTGAAACCTACTGTCGAGGAGGTCTACAACAAGTTCTACAAAGAAAGGCAACTATGGGAAGAGATGGGTTTCTATTACACCCAATCCGATGGGGACTTTGGGTTGGAACACTCCCTCATTGAAAGGATTCACAATATTGGTCGGGACCAGTTCGCACAGCGGCCAGAAGGAATCAACATCAACCATGTGCGAGAGTTCTACGCCCATCGGCCAAACCCAGAGAGTCCTTTTGTCTACGTTCAGGGAGAAGGTGTCAAGTTTACTGCTGACATGATCAACAGCTTCTACAGTATTGAAGTCAGCAGCAACCCACACGGGGAGTGGGATTCATATCTGACGGGGGCTGACTACAACAAAATTAAGAAGGAGCTCTGCAAGCCAAAAACCAAATGGCTGACATGGAAGAACAACGGGTCAATCAACCGCCGAAATTTGCTGCCGGAGGCAGCCCTTTGGAGTTATTTTGTCCAGCGCCGCTTGATGCCAACCACGTACGGATCAATAGTAAACAGGCCGCGGCTCGCCCTTATCAACAGTATCATGTAGGGGTAGCAAATTAACATGGGCGAGGTAATAATAAAGGAAATTTATGCCCACGCAGAGAAGCCAAATGCCAAAGGTCCACTCTTCCTCCCTGCACTCATCACTGGTATGTGTGCCAACTTTAATGTGCCGCTGCGCCCAAGGGATAGAATTCTTCCTGCAAAAGAAGGATGGACAAGAAGAGCACGCCAATAGATGATGCACAATGTAGAGCCATAAACACCATCCACCGCCCAGCCACCCCAACTGCAGCAGGCAGTACTGACGCTCCCCTACCGTCCGCCGTAATTCCTTTACTACACAACCTAGTGGAGAGGTGCCGGAGGATCGAGCACAAGCAGGTGATTTTCACCAAATATGTAGCGGATGTGTAGAAGGCCTTTGTGGCCTACCTGTTGAACAAGTACAAAGACGCCGGACCACAGTTGCCCGCCTTTCCAACGGAGCTAGCAGCATCAAAACCAATCCACGTCACCCCAAGACCCGATACTGCTCCTGTCACCGACGACAGCTAGGCGCCACACTACCGCCCCAAGAGAAGAACCTCCCCAACCCCCATCTAGCCATATGACCTCACCTCATCCTCAGAATCAGAGAAGGAAGAGGAGACCACCGCTGCCTCCCCAATAGCCAGAGCTACTGCTGTCAATGACACCGACTACTCTGACATAGAGATCTCAGACTCCTTTGAAGATGAATCGGCCGAGGTAGCACGAAAGGGAAAGCGGTCAACAGCAGATCCCCATGGTGGAGAAGCTAAACGACAAACCAAGAAGCCCACCCCAGCCGCATCTAGCCACCGCGTAGCAAGAAGAAGAGTCCAGCAGACAGACCATCTGCTACGCGCCGCCTCATCCTGCATGCCTCCTCAGAATCTTCCTCTGACGTGGCAGCAACAGAAGGGAACTCCCCCAACCTATAGCACCACTTTTCTTTTTATTTTCCTTTTTCTTTTTCATTTTGTTTATTTTCTTTTTATGTTTTATTTTTCTATTTTTAGTTTTAATTTTTCTTTTTATCTTTTTAGTTTTAATTTTTGTTTTGTAGAGGCATTGAGGACAATGCCAGCCTTGAGTTTGGGGGGAATAAGTCCTCTTTGTTTTAGGTTCATAGCATTAAGATGCATATGTAAATTCTGCCCTTAGCACTTAATGAAATAGAATCTTTTAGTTCAAAACTTGTGCCTATGATAGCTTAGTTGATTACTTATATTCGCACCATTCTAAAAATTTTAATCTAACTTTGGGAAGAAGAATGAAAAATACTTAGAAAATTTTTCTTTGCCAATTATCTTTACACTTGTCTGTTAAATGCTAAATTTTTGCTTAAGTCCTAAGTTTAACATTGCCTACCTTACTTAATAAAAGTTTCTTGATTGAATACAGGTTTGCCGCCATGGTAGCACAGGGCAGCACAAAAAAGAAAATGCTAACCCTAGAGGTACCCAAAATAGGCTCTAGGCAGAAAGATTAAATACCCT
Source organism: Hibiscus trionum (assembly GCA_030270665.1). Classification (NCBI taxonomy): domain Eukaryota; kingdom Viridiplantae; phylum Streptophyta; class Magnoliopsida; order Malvales; family Malvaceae; genus Hibiscus; species Hibiscus trionum. The sequence continues at coordinate 37,767,406 of BSYR01000021.1, read as the reverse complement.
AGAGGTGTCCGAAACATGCTCTAGGAATGATCATGAGCAAGGACACTTCGTTTCTATCAAAGTCCATGAATATAAACCAAGTGACGGACAAATTAGCAAGAGTGAATGAAAGTCTTCACAGGATGACTCTATTCAAAGGGTTTAGAGTGTCTTAGAGTGCACCTACCTTAGCTTCAAACCCGAAGAATAGTTGTGATGAGCTGAAGCCTTTAAAGCCATGATCAGAAAAAGAAAATGAAAGTGCCCAACTGTGCTGCCAAGGGTGCGACTCGTATCCTTTTAAGTGATTTAATTATTTAGGGCATACATTGTTAACTTGGTAATTTTAGCATGTTTAGCATGAACACAGACCTGCACACACTACACTGGCATTAAGAAAAATTAATATAAGTTATTTCATGTCATTCCCTGTCACTAACATTATATAGGTGCCACGACCTTGAGGCAAGAAATCAAGTTAAAGGCTAACGTTCTATTAATTTTGGGATAAGGGCAGTTTTACTTGTTAGGTTGCATTGCTTGAGGACAAGCAACAGTTCGAGTTTGGGGGTGTGTAGAGTGTCCATGAGTTCTATATTTTGTACACATTTTTGCCCTTATTATTGTTGTTCTTCAGCTCATTTAGGCATATTTAGGTGCATTGCATGCATTATAACAGTCTCTTCTCGTATACCATGCTTTTATTGAATATTTCATGTTTGGTGAAGAAAAGTTATTGTTTTAGTTTAGTTTATATTTCAGGTGCTATAGCTAGGAGAGGAGAGGTCAGGACAGGACAGGACAAGAAAGCTGGAGCCAAAGGAGCTATACTGATGCAGCTCATGATGCCGCCAAGGACGTTGCCGAAGCAGTATTGCCGCCAAGTGCCGCTCGGGCAGGATTTACGCCGACTTAGCCAGGATGGGCCTCGATTTTAAGAGGGCAATTTCCTAAGCCCAATGAGCCCGGTCTCGCACTTTTCTGAAGCCTGTAGCGGCCGATAAAGCTAATTTAAGACCGATAAGTATGAGCATTTATCCTTACTTGCGAAAAAAGGCAACGTCCAAAGAGTCCATATTTAAGTCAAAATAGAGTCTGTAATTAATGTAAATATACTTTTAGAACTTCTACTTTAAAAAGGATTCAAATTTAGGTCATGAGCCCTATATATACCCAATGTATGTAAGGGTATAGGGGCATGTCATGAGGGATATACGGCATCTGCCGATGAGAGTGTAGATGGGGGGATAGCTAGATAAGTTGGAGTGTTAGGGGTCACGGCCCAACTCTCCTAGGTTTTAGGCGCGTATATGTAAAGTAATTTGCGGGAAACAGTTGTATAGTTTTTAGTTGTTTTCAATAAAGTTCTGAGTTTTCTTAATACATGTTCTTTGTTCGTTCAATTAGTCTACACCAGTCAATTAAAGAGAAAATACATTTTTCGGGCACAAAAGTGAAAGGCTCACGAAAGGGTTAAGCACGGTCCCAACCTGTTAGGGCGTGACTAACTTGGTTCCACACTAGTCCACAAGTTTCAGCAGCTAAAAGGGATTACCAACCGAGTTGTCTAATTTGATTCCACACTAGTCCACAAGTTAGGCAATCTCGAGCATCCTAACCTAGAATTAGGAGGGATCACTGTCGACTATCCTGCCAAACATGGAATGTCTGCCAGACTTGCCACTAGGACTTCTTTCTGTTCCACCTACCGAGACAGTACACACCCCTGTAGTGGCAGTGACCTGCTGCGGCCGCGTGACAGGATCGTAGTTTGCCGCCCGCCGAGGTAGCAATTCATGGCAGCACAAAACATACTCAAGCCTTACAATGCAGTCTACAAGCTACTTAGCTGCACTTGTCTTACCCATCTTATCTCCCAATCTCTCCCTATCATTCCTCTCGTTACTATCTTTATCTTTACTTGTGTTTTTATATTTCCACATCATGAGATTTAATGGTACATTTACTAAGTCTTTGTGCAGGAAACCATTCATAGGAGCTATTCTAACCCCTGTGGGAGACGATATCTTTTATACTATAACTTGACAGAGTGTGCACTTGCGCTCATAAAAGGAGAACATCCAAACGCTCTACAATAAGCAGTTGGCATCCTTGAGAGGATTGCTGCCAGCGATTTTGAGTGTCCCACTGCCAGACTAGGGACCGACACAAAACTAGCTGGAAAATATGAACTAGATGCACTGAAATCCATCAATGCTCAAATTTCTAATCTTACTACCATTGTGAAAACTTTTCAAAAGAGTAATGATTCCTAAGAAGTCAAGGCATTAGAACCATTTTGCACAATATGTGGAGAAGATCATCACATGGATGATTGCCTTGCCAACCCTTAATCGATAAATGTTGTTGGTAATTTTGGTTGTTACTATAATTCTAACTCCAATACTTACAATGCAGGTTGGAGACAGCGCCTAAATTTAGCTTGGGGAAATCAATAAGGTAACCAATACAATGCCCAGCGTCAGAACAACAATGGTGTGCCAACATTCAATTAGAATGTCATGCCACAGAGAGCCCAAAACAATTTCCAGCAAGGGCAGAGATATAACTAAGGAAACACTCTCACATAGTACATGGAGAGGAATGATGCAACGGTCCAGAGTTTGGCAGCATCAATGAGAAACTTGGAGGTTCAGCTTAGGCAGATTGTAAATGCACTTAGCAATCACCCAAGGGAGCATTGTCAAGTGATACGAAGGAAGCTCACCATTAAGACAATGAGCAATGCAAAGTTGTAACTCTTCGGAGTGGTAAGCATATGATCTCAAAGAAACAGACAAGCAAGAAACAAAAGCTGATGATGTCAGACCATTAACTGATGCCAAATAGCATATCGATGCCAGATAGGAGCCAGATGCCAACACAACCTTGGCAAAGCCAGTGGAGCCAACATTTGCTTATCCACCACCACCATTTCCAACAAGGCTTCAAAATCATAAGCAAGACCAGCAATTTAAGCGCTTCTTGGAAGTTCTTAAGTAATTGCAAATCAACATACCATTGGTAAAGGCTCTTGAGCAAATGCCTAACTATGTAAAATTCATGAAGGACATTTTGTCAAAAAAGAGGAAGTTGGGAGATTTTGAGACTGTAGCTCTCACTGAAGGATGTAGTGCCACAATACTCAATCGATTGCCACCGAAGCTAAAAGATTCGGGAAGCTTTACTATTCCCTGCACCATTGGCAATAGGTTCATGGGCAAGACACTGTGTGACCTAGGAGCCAGTATCAACTTGATGCCAATGTCAGTTTTCATGAAGCTTGGCATAGAATAAAGACCTACCGCGGTGACACTTCAGCTGGTAGATCGATCTTTTGTACATCCTAAGGGTAAGATTGAGGATGTGTTGGTAAAGGTAGACAAATTTATCTTTCTAGTTGATTTCATCATTTTAGATTACGAGGTAGATATTATTGTCCCAATTATTTTGGGAAGATCATTCTTTGCCACGAGTAGGGATTTGATTGATGTTCATAAGGGTGAACTTACTATGCGCATGAATAATCAACAAGTTACATTTAATGTGTTTCATTTTCACTTTGGGAAGACCATTCCATTTTCACTTTGGACGTGGCAAAGTTGTGCCAAGCCGTAGATAACGATGCTAGAGAACTGGATGGCAATGATGAGATGAGTGAGGAGCATGAAGAAACCTTGGAGGCTGAAGAAGTTTGCTACTTTGAGCCACTGGAATTTGTCGGCAAAGAAATCAACGCTCCAAACCCATTAATTGAAGAGCCACTAGAATTGGAGCTGAAACCATTACTAGACCACCTCAAGTATGCTTATCTAGGTAAAAACTCAACTTTGCCAGTGATCATTGCTATTGATCTCACTACTGATTAGGAGGGAAGATTACTAGAAATATTAAGCAATTATGAGCAAGTTTTGGGTTAGACCTTGGCAAATATACGAGGTTTAATCCCAGCCATTTGCATGCACAAGATTATCTTGGAGGAATATCACGGCAAGACCGTTGAAAGCTAGAGAAGGCTAAATCTGAGCATGATAGAAGTAGTGAAGAAAGAGGTTATCAATTGACTTGATGCAGGGATAATTTATCCCATTTCCGAAAGCTCATGGGTTAGCACAGTACAATGCATGCCAAAGAATGGTGGCATTATAGTGGTACAAAACAACAAGGATGAATTGATTCCATCCAGGATTGTCACAGGATGGAGAGTGTGTATGGACAACAGAAAGATGAATAATGCCACGCAGAAGGATCACTTCCCATTGCCTTTCATCGATGAAATGTTAGATAGGCTTTCAGGTAAAGCTTTCTATTACTTTTGGATGGTTAATCAGGTTATAACTAGATTTCCATCGCCCCTGATGATCAAGAGAAGACCATGTTCATGTGTCCATATGATACGTATGCATTTAGAAGTATGTCGTTCAGGTTGTGTAATGCCCCGGAAACGTTTCAACATTGCATGATGGCCATTTTTTCCGTCATGATTGAACATAACTTGGAAGTATTCATGGATGATTTCTCGGTGTTTGGCTAAAATTTTGAGGAATGTCTTTAGAGTTTGGAGCAAGTGTTGAGGAGATGTATTGAGACAAACCTAGTCTTGAACTAGGAAAATGCCACTTCATGGTGAAGGAGGGCATTGTTCTCAGGCACAAGGTAACCAAGAGAGGATTAGAGGTTGACCAAGCAAAAGTTGAGGTAATCGAGCAATTGCCACCTCCTACAAGTAAAAAAGGTATAAGAAGTTTTTTAGGACATGGGGTTTTTACCGTCTTTTCATTAAAGATTTTTCTAAAATTTCTAAACCTTTATGCTTGTTATTGGAACAAAATGCCACTTTTGCATTTGATGATTCTTGTTTAAGAGAATTTCAGGAACTTAAGGAGAAGTTAATTAATGCCCCTATAGTCGTGGCACTAAATTGGAATGAGCCATTCGAGCTCATGTGTGATGCCAACGACTATGCCATTAAAGTAGTGTTGGGACAGCGGCGTGGAAAAGTTATTCATAACATTTACTATGCCAGTCGGACTTTAAATGGATCTCAACTGAATTACTCCACAACTGAGAAAGAAGTTCTTGTAGTTGCATTTGCTTTTGATAAATTCAGATCTTATTTAGTTGGTAACAAAGTTGTGGTGAGATAAGTGCCCAAAAGTCCTACATTTTGACCCCTTTTACATGGCAATTATCACTCAACCTACACCAATTTGAGCTGCATTATAGCCTTTCATGCATTGATTTCATCATTTATGCCTTTGAGCTTTATATTTTGTTTATTCTACGAAAAAGGTACTATTTGATGCATGTTTGGTGCTTTTGCAGATTTGCACTGCTGGAGCAGGAAGATGCCGCCACAACACAGAAAGTAGAAAAGAAGATGAGGCAGAATTAGCAGACAACAGACCCTGATCGAGCCAAGCCACATGACAACTTCTATTGAGAGAAGCTGATGAAGCCTTGCGGAGTAGAGCAAACCGATGCTGAGGCAGCAAAAGCAAGGCCGTGATAGCATACCACCATAGGGGAAAATGGGAAAAATGGTAGCCGACTTGCAGAGCTTTTAACGTTGGATTTTTCTACACACTTTGCGTGATAGCTGGAGCTCGAGAATAGGAGGAAAACATGGAAGGAAGGGTAAAGTTGGACTTTTGGCCATAATGTATATTGTAATAAATTAAAGAGATTCACCTCTTTAATAAAGTCTAGTCCAAATTCAACTTAACTTCCTCTCCAAGAAGGATTTGTGCCTACACCTTTCCTTATATAAGGGACTTGCCGCCACAGATAAAGGACGTCGAGAGATAGCCGGAGAGAGATAGAGCATATGATTAGTTAATTATGCTCTAATTTTCTTAGGGTTAGGATTAGTTTGTCTAGTAGTTGTATGAAAACTCTATATACTTAGTTTTTGTTCTTAATCTAATAAAAGTTAAGGTTTGCTTATTCTGGCTTTAATTATTTTTGCATTCTACTCGGGAGAGGGTTTGTGAGATCATCCATTTGTTTAATACCTGGAGAGTTGAGCTCACGAAAGGAATAAGTACGGTTTTCGCTCCATGTGGTGTTAACTAACTCGACCTAGGGATAGGTAAGAGTTTCAGTGGCTAAAAGAAGTGCATGAATAGTCGGTCTTTGCCTTTGGTTCACGCCATGAGGTATCATTAGAGTTCAGCCATCAACCAACGCTCTGTGCTTAAGGATAAGGCGGAACCACCCAAGGACGCTTTGCCGAGCCTTAACTGCATCTGCCCATGTGCAAGGGACTGTCGCAACAAGGATTCAACAATTACGGTCGCGGCAGGGATTTAGGTCACTGCCACATAAGTAGTGCGTTGTTGCATTCAAGATAGAAACGAATTCAAGAGGATTCTATACTACGAAACACTCTAATCGGACCCATCTTCTCATCTTGATCACTTCTTTATTTTATCTATTGGATTGTCTTAGTTTAGTTACTTTTAGATTATCTCAAATCACCGAATTAATTTGTGTTCTTACTTTATTTATTTTATAGTGCGAGAGAGTAGAACCGAAGGTTGAGTACCAATCCCTGTAGAGAAGATACTCATATATTTATCCCTATATTACTTGCATCGTGTATACTTGCACAATTGCATAGCACTATTTACATGCAACAAGTTTTTGACGTCGTTGTTGGGGATTCGCAACTTTTTTTTTATTTTCTTGCACTCTTATTTTATTTAGTTTATTTATTTTTATTTATTTTACTACTAATAAAATTTTGTTTTGTTTTAGTGCATGACCAGAGCTGACCCAGGCAGCCTAGTGCAAGACTTAGATCCAGAACTAGAGGCTCTTACTTAAGGCTTAGACAAAAGATCATGGCCGCAATGCATCAACCTAAGGACCCACCTCGAGGTCATGGCCGCGGCCTCAACCAAGTGCCTCTGACACACAATGTCATTGGGCAGCATCCTACCGGTGGGCAGCCACTTATTGAAGAACAGCAGATCCCAACAGGAGATGGAGAAAATTTGCAAGCTCCATTTGTACCAGTACGACACCCAACAGTCCGAGACTACCTTGAAGAGGACTTGAACGGACTAAACCCTGGAGTTGTTACCCCATAGATAGAGGCCGCCCACTTTGAGCCGAAGCCCGTGATGTTTAATATGATCAACACGATGGGGCAGTTTGGCAGTTCCGCAACTGAAGATGCAAGACAGCACCTCAAGTCCTTCCTCCAGATCTGTAACTCATTTAAAATTCAGGGAGTACATGAGGATATTCTGAGATTAAAGTTGTTCCCATATTCACTAAGGGATAGGGCAAAAACCTTGCTCAGCAATATCCCAGCATGATCAATTGGATCGTGGAGTGATCTTTGTCGTGATTTTCTAGCTCGTTTTAATCATACAAATTTAACTGAAAAATTACGTAACGAGGTCATTTCTTTTCAACAAGCTGATGACGAGTCCATGCATGAGGCTTAGGAGCGATATTGAGAGCTAATACAAAAATGCCCCTTGCACGGATTCCAGTATGGACGCAGGTGACCATATTCTACAATGCAGTTAACACGGCAACTAGGATGATGCTTGATGCCTCGGCAAACGTCATACTCTTAGATAAAGAGTTCGCCGCCAACCCACAGTTAATGAAATAGAGTTTGTTGACTCAATTTCATCTCAGATCGCCACCTTGACAAAGCTAGTTCTAAACTTACAGTCGCAAAGCAATCAACAGAAAGTCAAGGTAATATATTTATTTTGCGAAAACTATGGGGATAACCATGCCTTTTCTGAATGCCTGCAGAACCCAGAGTCAGCCTACTACGTTGGAAACTTCAACCGCAATAATCAGATGTCCAACAACTACAATCCAACCTGGAAAAAGCACCCCAACTTCTCCTGGAGCAACCCCAACAATGCCCTTAATCCGCAGCATCAGAATGCTCCAGCCCCAGGGTTTCAACAATCCATGCTGCCGCAGCAGCACATGCCGTCGCAACAGCCGATGCAATCAGTTACTTGGAAAACACTCTACATGCTTTTATGAATCAAACTAGTGCATATATAGCTAACACTGAGAAGTTCATCAAAATGACAGAAACTTTTATAGACAGGACAAAGATGCGGCTGCAAAATAACGAGGCAGCGTTGAAATCTTTAGAAACGCAAGTGGGGCAGATCGCTCAAATACTGAACACCAGGCCATGTAATGCCCCGGTTTTAGGCCTAAGTGTTTTTTGCGTCGGGTCAGGCTAGTGGAACCGGAGGTCGGCGGTTCGAGACGTTAAAAGTGGTTCAGGGAAATCAAGGTTTGGGGTAGGATAAAAATATGGCAAAAATTTCTAAAATCCTCTAAAATTATATTTATGAGGTTGGTTAAATCAATTTTGCAAAACGAGTTTAGGGAAGTGTACATTTTGGACAATGACCAAAATGTAAAGTTTTAAAATTGTGGGAAAAGGGTGTTTTTCAAAGAAGAGTCAAATTCTTAGAATCTTTAGGGAGTTTTTAGACAATTAAGCCTTCTATTTAATTTTGCATGTGATTTAAATGGTTAATTAAATATTAAAAGTGGTTTTATTAATTTAATAAAAGGTGGTTATTTTGGTTAAGCAAATTTGACGTTCATTTTCACTTTCTCCATTTCACTTCAGCCAAACATTCTCTCTCTTTTCTCTCATTTTCCAGAATTCTTCCACTTCCATTTTCTCTCTTGATTCTCAACTTCTCTCTTGTGATTTCTCTCAAATCTCTTCAAGATTCATGAAAGAAAAACTTGTCAAATTAGAAGAGAAGCAAGGATTGGAGGTAATTTTCATGCTAACCCTCTAATCAAGGTTCTTTAATAAAATTCCAAAGATATTTGACTCTTAATTTATGTTTTTGATTGAAGTTTTATTGTGGTTTTGATAAAATGGAAAAATCTTTATAAAATAGATGATTTAATGTGATTTTTAGAGTTGTTTTATTTTGATTTATTTGAGATGGTTTCTAATCAAGTTTTGTAAGGTTTAAGATGTTGAAAATGAGTCTTGATCATATTAATCCCGAAACCCTTGAGATCTTTGATTTTAAAGGTGTTTATGGTTGGGTTTTTGGGGTACTATGTGAAATATGAGTTGCTAGAGGTATAAGGATGATATTAGGTTTTTTTGGATGTTGGTTTATTGTTAAAATGTGTTTGAAGTGTTGGTTGATGGCTGGGTTGAGTTTAGTGATTTATCGAATGTGATTTCGGTTGTTTCGGAAGGGTATTTTGGTGCCTTTGGGTAGACCTGCGGATTTTAGTGTTTGCTGGTGGTTTAATGCATTGAGATGCATTAATCCTCTGTTCTTATGTGCTATAAACAGGGGAGAATTCTTTAGAAGCTTTGGGCGAAGTTCCGGGGGATTTGGACGCTTGAGTTTCACGTCAGCAATTGAGGTTTCGCAAGTCGGTGAGTGGAAATGGGATTTCTAGCTTTGAAACATCTTAAAAGAGGTTTTGGGAACTTAGTGTAAGCTTGAAACACTTTACTAAGTTCGGAAGTAAGTAAAGTGATTTTCTCCCTCGGATTGTGCTATTATGAGCTTATGGATGCACTTGTTTTTAATCATGTTTACCTACTGTTTTAAAGCATGATTTGTGTTTATAAAATGTGGTTGATGATGCCATATTGTTTAAGGATGCACTAGGTAAGTGATCCTTATATGCATGTGTTTATACATGGTTTTTGAAGCATGGTTTAATGCTTAGAATATGGCTTATTGTGAATGCTTTGGAAAAACAGTGAGGTGTGCATTAAATGTGGATTATATTGGCAAGTGATGTTGTGTAAAGTGTTTTGTAAATGGAATCGAATATAGTTAGCCGTCTATAGGATTGAGTGCACTATAAACAAGTCGCCTTGGATGTTGAGGGGTTGTGATTGTACCGAAAACTCCATCCAAGTACCCTAACGATTGAGGAATGTTTAAGGTTGCAACAGTGGAGGATAGCTCTCGTGTGCGAAACTTGTATGGTGTCCCGTCTCTCGTTAGTGGGCTATACATCTACCGATGAGTGGCGTTGAGTGATTGTGATTGTACTGAAAAATCCACCACATGTGTCACAACGGTGGAGGGTAGCTCCCGCGTGTGAGCCTTGAGGTGCTGATAGAGTGTATGAAGTGTTTGTGACAACACTTGGTAATTCCTGTATCCGATGTGCTTTTTGAGGAATGAGAATGTTGCTGATCACTTGTAAGCTAATATAATTGATTAAATTGTTATGGAAATGTTTATGATGTATAATATGGAGAATGCATGTTTTACCTTAAAGCTTTGCATATTGGTGGATATGCATGGAAGGCTTGATTTTTGTGTAGCAATGGTTTTGTTGCTGTGTAGTATTTGATACGTGTTGCATGATGTATAACATGTTGATTTTAATGATGAAGTGCATGATTTTCAAAGACGTCATGATGATTTTCAAAGTGTGAAAATGGTTGTAAGAATTGATGGAATTTTGGTTTTTGAGTATTCCTCACTAAGCTTGTATGCTTATGCTCTCTTTTGCTCATCAATGCAGATGACTAAGTTATTGGAGGCAACAACTTGCAAAGGAATCCCAAGAGACTTCACTTGAATGTATGTTTAAGTGTGTTAAACAAGCATTTTGGGCAAGTGCATACTGTAGTGTATCGGTACACTTGGTAGTGTATCGATACGGTCTTCAAAAAATAGAGGGGTGTACCGATACACGGGGCGTATCGATACACATTTTGGCCACTAGTCATGGGTGTATCGATATTGTGCTCGAGTGTATCGGTACGAGCCTTGTTTTGCTGGGTTTGGGAGTCTGCTCGTCGAGGGTGTATCGACACCCTCTCTAAGGGTATCGATACACTGGTAGTTAATTTGGTTGAATGGCATCTTTGATTGTTCTGAATCCTTACGTTTTAGTCCCTAAATTTCATGGATGCAATTAAATGGGTTTTAATGGTTAATTTGAGCTGAGTTTTGATAGAGATGCATGTAATGAGACTAATTAAAGGTTGGTAAACCGAAATTGTGAAAAACCCTTGGAAGTTGTTAAGTTTACAAAATTGTCCCTAAAAATCGAAATTGGATAAAATTGATGAGTGTTTGAGTGGTGTTTGATACGCTCTTTGTAGAACACATAGGAACCTAACTTGCATTTAGACAATATAAAAAATAAAAAAAATTAGGGTCATCTAGTGAGGTAAACCTTCCCGGTTTACTTCAATATTCTCCGTGTGACCCGTCTGGTTCGGTCTATCTGCTAGGCCAGGTGGACGGGGTTATATTTGGTGGTATCAAAGCCAGGTTTTGAAATATTGAGATGATGGTAAGTTGATGGTAAGTAATTGATATGTGAATGTGTGTACTTGGTGATGTTTGTTTTGTGCAGTGAATGTCATAAGCATGTTAATGTTGATTATGTGATGGTGATGCTATGTATGGTGATTGTAATATGAATGTGAGCTATTATATGTGATGATAGATTGGGCTAAATCTTAATGCTTTTGATGCGTGATGGTTGTAACATGGATATTGTATGCTTTATGCTATGTTTGAGGGGAAATTGGAATGCCCATTGCCTTATTACTATAGTAAAATGTTTTAAATTGAATTTGAAGTCTTAGATCCTTCCTATAAGTTGACCTTATCTCTTGTTTTGTTTTATATTCATGTCTTAATGATAATAGCACAATGGGACCGAGGAGAGAACTACGTTCAAGGCCAGTTGCTCTTGTTGGTGAGCAAAGGAATCAGGAGAACGAGGTTCTGCCTGGTGCGAATTTACCTCATCCACCGACGCCACCACCTGGGGTGAGGAGCAAGTGCAACATGGACATGCTGGTCTGGTATTGGATGATTTGACGCCTTTGGTACAGGCGATAACTGGGGCATTCCAGGCTGTTGTTGCTGGAGTGCAAGCGCCTGGTGTTGGGCAATTGGGTTTGCCGTTAGAGCGCTTGCGAAGCTTGGGAGGCGTCGAATATCATGGTTTGTCTCCTGAGGCATCCGAGGCTTGGATGGCTAGCACGATCCAAATTTTGGATCAGATGGGGTGCAATGATGTACGAAAGTTGGGATGTGTTGTTTCGTTGTTGCATGGTGATGCTTATGCTTGGTGGATGACTGTGACCACGACCATGGAACCTAATGAGGTGGATTGGGACTTCTTCCAGGCTACCTTTAAAAGGAAGTGTCTGGGAGTTAGGTACTTGGATGATAAAAAGCGTGAGTTCATGTCCTTGGTGCAAGGAAACATGACGGTAGCTGAGTACGAGGTCCAGTTTGTACGTTTTAGTCAGTATTCTTTGTAATTGGTGCCGAGTGATTGGCATCGATGTGATCGCTTCTGTTATGGCTTGGTGCAGGAAGTGAAGACTTTTATACTCGCTTCTGATTACACCAATTTCGATGTGCTGGTGATGCAGGCCAAGTATATAGAGCAGAGTTTGGGTTTGACCTCTCGCATAGGTGGTTCTAGCTCTAGTAAGAGAGCTGCAGATTCTGGTCCTAGTGGTGGGCAGAACAAGAAGAAACGTGACCGTAGGTATCGACCTGAGGTGAGGCGAGGTAAATTTGTGCGAGGCGCGCCAACTCAAGGTAACAGGGTGAGGTTTGAGCAGAATACTTGCTGGTCATGTGGATCGCGAGAGCACTTGAGGCGAGATTGTCCTCGCATGGCTCGTGAGGTGCAGGCTCCTGTGGCTGGGGATAATTCTTGTTGGAACTGTGGATCAGTTGGTCATATGAGACATGAGTGTCCCTTGTTAGCTGGAGGTGGTCAGGGTCCAGCACCTGTTGTTGCGCCACAGAGAGGTCGTGGGCATGGCCGTGGTAACTTTCAACGGAGGGAGGATGGGCAGAGAGGTGTGGCTCATGTTGTTGTTGTTCAACCAGAGGGTGGTGGCCCTGCGAGAGTGTATGCACATCGCGAGGGACGTAATGACACCGACGTGATTGCTGGTACCTTCTCCTTCCAATCCTTGTCTTTGCTAGCTTTGATTGATTCTGGATCTACACATTCATACATCTTGAGTGAGCATGCACATTTGCTTGATATTCCTGTTGAGATGCTAGATGTAGGAATGCAAGTAACAAGCTATTTTGGTGAAACTGTTGTTACAAGAAAACTGTATAAGAGATGTCCTTTATTTGTTCAAGGCCATGTGTTTTTTAGTTGATTTGATGGAATTACCTTTCTATGGTTTTGATGTGATTCTTGGAATGGATTGGTTGACTGAGCATCGAGCTGTAGTTGATTTTGATGTTAAGTGAGTTACCTTTAAACTTGTTGATGATTACGAAGTAGTAATCGTAGGCGAGAATGTGAAGTTCTTGTCCAATGCAATTTCGACTCCTGAAGCGAGTCAGATGATGAAGTTGGGTTGCGAAGCTTTCCTAGCTTATGTGATGAACCTGGTACAAAGGAAGTGCGAGTGCAAGACATATGAATAGTATGTGAATTTCCGGGTGTCTTTCCGGAAGAGTTGCCTTGGTTGCCACCAAATAGAGAAGTTGAGTATGGCATTGAGTTGTATGAAAATACGACTCCAGTGTCTATTGCTCCTTATTGGATGGCACCTAAAGAGTTGAAGGAGTTGAAAACGCAACTTCAAGAGTTTCTTGATCGAGGGTTCATAAGGCCAAGTGTTTCACCTTGGGGTGCACCGGTCTTGTTTGTAAAGAAGAAGGATGGCAGATGCGTATGTGTATAGATTATCGGCAACTGAACAAGTTGACGATTAAGAACAAGTACCCTTTGCCAAGGATTGATGATTTGTTTAATTAGTTTCGTGGTGCTTTAGTGATGTAATGGAGGGCAATGCTTATCTGTTTGTAAAGAAGAAGGATGGCAGATGCGTATGTGTATAGATTATCGTGGTGCTTATCTGTTTTGCCCTTATATTTTGTGATTTAATTTTTTTTCTATCTTATATATGATTTGTAAAGCATTGAGGGCAATGTTTGGTTCTAGTTTGGGGGTGTAGGTTGAGAGGCCAAGGCACTTCTATGCCGCGGCAGATAAATATAATTTCAATGCAGATTTTATTCTTTTATTGTCAATTTTTTTAATTGCACTGCTTAACTGAATTTTTCTTATGTTGCGACAGTACTTTCTATCAATTGCCTTGTTTAGTTTTAATTAAATCTTCTTTCTTGGCAATAGAACTCTCTCTTCTTACCATTGTTTAGAACTGTTTAGAGCCTTTACTTTAAGGATGCTTAAAGGAACATAACTTAGGATCACACTATGAGATTAGAACTTTAAACACCTTTGTGACTTGCATGATTTAAGGAATTCTAGTACACTTAGGACATAGACTAGCTTAGAAAGAAAATTGGGTAAAAGTTAAAGGTGCCCACCACTGGCTCTAGCTTAAGGAAGCCCTAGAGGTGCCCGAAAATGGCTCTAGGCTAATCACTAGAGGTGCCGGAAATTGGCTCTAGTTGGTTAGGTTTCTTATAAAAAATTAATTAGCCAAGTTAAGTTAATGCTTAAGTGTTTACTTAGAATCCTTGTAATCATCTTGGTCACAATGCATGCACACACTCTCAAATCTTATAGTTTGATTCCAGTGAGTTCATACAGCATCGAATGACTTAAGGGCCAAAGCGTTCTTTGCCATGGTTTGGAAAGAGAAGGAAAAGTAAGACCAAGGAGACGGTTTATAGAAACTAAGGTTTGGCAATTGATTGTTTGCATTTCTTGAGGACAAGCAATAGTTCGAGTTTGGAGGTGTGATAAGTGCCTAAAAGTCCTATATTTTAACCCCTTTTACATGGCAATTATCACTCAACCTACACCCATATGAGTTGCATTATAGCCTTGCATTCATTGATTTCATCATTTATGCCTTTGAGCTTTATATTTTGTTTATTCTACGAAAAATGTACTATTTGATGCATGTTTGGTGCTTTTGCGGATTTGCACTGCTGGAGCAGGAAGATGCCGCCACAGCACAAAAAGCAGAAGGGAAGATGAGGCAGAATTAGCAAACAACATACCCTGATCAAGCTAAGCCACATGACAGCTTCTACTGAGGGAAGCTGATGAAGCCTTGCGGAGTAGAGCAGACCGATGCCGAGGCAGCAAAAGCCAGACCGCGACAGCATACCGCCAGAGGAAAAAATGGGCAAAATGGTAGCTGACTTGCAAAGCTTTTAACGCTGGATTTTTCTACACACTTTGCGTGACAGTTGGAGCTCGAGAAGAGGAGGAAAACATGGAATGAAGGGTAAAGTTGGACTTTTGGCCAAAATGTATATTGCATTAAATTAAAGAGATTCACCTCTTTAATAAAGTCTAGTCCAAGTCCAACTTAACTTCCTCTCCAAGAAGGATTTGTGCCTACACCTTCCCCTATATAAGGGACTTGCCGCCATAGAGAATGGACATCGAGAGATTGCCAGAGAGAGATAGAGCTTAGGATTAGTTAATTATGTTCTAATTTTCTTAGGGTTAGGACTAGTTTGTCTAGTAGTTGTGTGAAAACTCTTTCTACTTAGTTTTTGTTCTTAATGCAATAAAGGTTAAGGTTTGCTTATTCTGGCTTTAATTATTTCCGCATTCTACTCGGGAGAGGGTTTGTGAGATCATCCATTTGTTCAATATCGGGAGAGTTGAGATCACGAAAGGAATAAGTACGGTTTTCGCCCCACATGGTGTTAACTAACTCAGCCTATGGATAGGTTAGAGTTTTAGCGGCTAAAAGAAGTGCATGAACAGTTGGTTTTTGCCTTTGGTTCACGACAGGAGGTATTATCACAGTTCAGCCATCAACCAACGCTCTGTGCTTAGGGATAAGGCGGAACCACCCAATGACGCTTTGTCGAGCCTTAACTGCATCTGCCCACGAACAAGGGATTTCTGCGGTAGGGATTCAGCCAATGCAGCCGCGGCAGGGATTTAGGTCACTGCCACAGCAGTAGTGCGTTGCTGCATTCAAGATAAAAATGAAGTCAAAAGGATTCCACACTATGACACACTCTAATCCGGCCCATCTTCTTATCTTGATCACTTCTTTATTTTATTTACTAGATTCTCTTAGTTTAGTTATTTTTAGATTATCTCAAATCAGCCAATTAATTTGTGTTTTACTTTATTTATTTTGCAATGCGAGGGAGTAGAACCGAAGGTTGAGTACCAATCCCTGTGGAGACGATACGCATATACTTATCCCTATATTACTTGTGTCATTTATACTTGCACAATTGTGGATCCCTATTTACATGCAACATGGTGTTTACAGATCATTCGACCTTGATATCCGAGATAAGAAGGGCAGTAAAAATTTGGTAGCTGACCACCTATCACGCCTAGAGCATCACCTTGAAGATGGTAAGACTACTGCCATAAAAGATGAATTTCTATACGAGTATTTGCTTGCAGTTAACGCAATGCCATGGCATGCTGACATAATCAACTACCTGATAAGCAACATTCTACCACCAGACTTGGCATATAATGCCAGGAAATGTTTTCTGAGAGATGTTCGACAATATTATTGGGACGAGCCAATATTGTTCAAACAGTGTGCAGACCAAGTGATCCGCCGATGTGTGTCAGAGGATGAGCGGCACATTATATTGAAACTTTTCCATGTTGCGCCATGTGGAGGTCACTTTGCCAGGATGAAAAGTGATGCCAATGAGTTGCAGTCAGGATTCTTTTGCACCACACTATACAAAGATGCTAACAACTATGCCATGGCATGTGATCGATGCCAGTGGACAAGAAATATCTTTGGCAAACACCAATTGCCACTCTAAAACATTTTGCATATGGACTTATTTGATGTATGGGGGATAGACTTCATGGGTCCATTTCCCTGATCATTTTGTAACCTATATATTCTCGTGTTCGTTGACTATATACCGAAATGAATTGAGGTTGTTGCACTACCAACGAACGTTTCAAAGGTCGTTGCCAAGTTTTTGCACAAACACATTTTTACTCGATTTGGTGTCCCCAGAGTGATTATTCATGATGAGGGTATCCATTTTAAAGGCAATCTAATTTCTAAAGCTTTGTGCAGGCATGGAATGCAACAGAGGATTGCCATATCATACCATCCCCAAACAAATGGGCAAGCCAAAATTTCAAACAAGGAGATCAAAAATATTTTAGAGAAAACTTTAAATCCATCAAGGAAATATTGGCCCTTGATACTAGATGAGTCCTTGTGGGCTTATAGGACTGCTTTTAAAACTCATTGGGCACTTTACAATTTAGACTCGTTTTTGGAAAAGCATGCCATCTACCGATGGATATGGAGCATCGTTCATATTGGGCAATCAAAACGTTTGATATGGCATGGAGAGCTGCTAGAGAAAAGAGATTACTAGACCTAAATGAGTTGGAGGGGTTCAAAACACAAGCCTATGAGAATTCTATACTCTACAAGGAGAGGACAAAGCGCTGGCATGATAGAAGGATAATGCCAAGACAATTTGAGGTAGGCCAACGTGTTTTGTTATTTAACTCGCAGCTTAAATTGTTTCCAAGCAAGATCAAGTCAAGATGGTCAGGCCCTTTTAAAGTTGTGAAATCGTAGGTCCATAGAGCTGTGGACATTAGAGATTTGAAGTCGGGTGAAATTTTTAAGGTAAATGGCCAACGGTTAAAACATTATTTGGAAGGTGATCAGAAGAATGTCAAAAAGGTTATTCTCTTCGTAGAGGTTCCGTAACATCATCATCAGGTTTTGAATTTTTGTAAATATTATGTTAGATGTTTTTTTCCTTTTAAGCATTTTCTTTATTTGATTTTTCTTCTTTTAGTTTTTAATTGTTCTTGACTGCTTTGAAAGGTTTTCATTTGATTATATGCAGATTCATTGTGCCAGGCAGAATGCCATGACAGAAGATTAGTATGCGGTAGATGAAATTTTGGGAGAAAAAGAGTTACCCTAGCTTGATAAAATTCGGCCCATGAGAAAGTGAAAATTTTTACTTTGAAATTAACCATAGCCTCCCAATTCAATAAGTTGAAATTTAAACTCAACTTAATTACCTTAAACCGTTATCTCTTTAAAACATATCCTATCACTTAAACCCTTATCACATCACCATATCACATCAACCATTTTTCTCTATTTAGACTTCTTAAATCAGCTGCAATAATTACTCCATTTAAAACACTCAACATTTTCCTTCTTTAAACACCTAAACCTTTTCGCTTCATCTTATTTACCTTTAGCCGTTTCAAAGATCAAGCCTTTTCACTTCTCACTTTGTATCTTTATCAAGCAAGAAACTCAAGATCAAATTTTTCTTCCTATTGTTTTTACAAAATCCCTCAAGCTCCTACCTTGTTTCAATGGCTTCCTTGTAACACCCAAAAAATCGGTCTAATCAGAATTAGGTTCCAGCGATCGGAAATCCTACACCGAAAAGCTTAAATATTGCATCGATATTAAGTATGTGATCTATTCTATTGATATTAGACCTTGGTTAAGTCTAATACATGAGTAAGGACCTTATTGATAAGCCTAACTATTGAACCTGAATTAAATGTATCAATACGGTAGGTACTGTATCTGTACAATCCAACTTTTTCCTAATTAACTTACATGTTTTAGCCTAGTCGCATCGATACGGTCATAAATTGTATCGATGCGGTCCTCTGTTAAAATTTGTTTAGTAACTAAATTTAAAGAAAGGGGATTTGGTGATGACTCACCTACTTGGTCGCCACCCCATATGAGAATGATCAGAAAGGATGACTAAAAGTCATCAAATTCCTTGAAATTGATAAAGGTATGAAAGAATAGAAAATCAATAGTTTAAATAAACCCTTGATGCTAGGAAATCTTCCTATTGGTTGCAAGTGAGGTGGGGAATGATTGGGGACCAAAATTGTTTCAATTTTAATAAGAGAAAGCTTTCTTTATTGTTTACCTTCACCAAATAATCCCATCTTTTGTCATGTCTATCTTCTACCTAAGCACACACCACCATTATTATCTTCTCCACCAAGAAAGCACACACCTCTCTATTTGGACTACTTAAGCTTAATCTTTCTTTGTCTTAAAGGCTTAATTCCATAGTTAGTGATTGGGTAAGTAAAATCCCTAAGCCTATTGTCGATTCCATTAACTACTGAATGACTAATTTCAAGTCCTAATCCTTAAGTTAAAATCTTGTTCTTCAATGTTCAATCTAGTTAATAACCAATGGCTATCCAAAGCTTAGAAATGAATATTGGTGTTGTTATATTCATTATAACACTTTCCTATTGACTTGCGTAGCTCAAGAATTTAAGGAAGCTAACCCATCATCTCCGAAAAAAGCAAGGACTAAAGGAATCGTTATTCGAGAACCTTAGGAGCTTCAAAATATCGAGGTGAGTATAGTCAGAGTCTCGAGAGTGGCTAGCTGCCATCTCGAATCATTGATTATTGATTTATTAACCATTGTATTAAAGGATTTTGCATAAAATATTATCGAAAGCTATATTGGTAAGTCTTGGTAAGTATTGCATTGAATCATCGTCCGTACCATCGTTATTATTGTTATTATTGTCATTGAAATCATTGAATCATTGTTACATAGAGTCATTGAGTATTGGCCATTGAATAGTGTATAATGTTATTGAAATATCGATATATGCCTATTGGTAGTGAATTACAGTATTGAAACATTGCTATTGAAGCACCATTATTGAACTATTGATTATTGAACCTTGGATTCGGGAGTATTGGAAACAACTGGCATGCCATAGAATTCATGAGCTCATTGGTTCGGGTTAGGCTACAACCTTTATTACGGTGCGGCGGAGGGATGTTATTGTGTATTGGTCAATCGGTGCGGTGGAGGGAATATGACTAGATCATTATTGTTATTGGTGCGGAGGTGGAATTCATGTATCCAAATACCATGTAATCAATCCAAAGAAAATTATTAATTGCTGCTATTGATCATTGTTATTGAATATTGATATTGAGTATTGATGTCATGATCATGCTAATTATGTTAAGGATATCATTGATGAAATCGAAGCATGTTATACCATGTACATTATGTCCATTCATTTTTCATGGCTACCTCACTTTGACTATGTAAGTCTAATGCATTCATATTCCACATTTCAGGTTAAAGGGTTTATCGTTTCAATATCGGAGCTAGTTGGAAGTTCCGCAAGTCACCACAAGCTTAAAGTAATGTGTTTTTTCCCTATAAATTCCTATAATGGTGGAAAAGTAGTTGAACTAGTTGATTTTGGTGTTTTGGCTATGTGTGAATTGGTAATGATTTGTATAAGCTTAAAGGCCCTAATTGGTATGTTAGTGTTTCGGTTAAAATGGTTTAAAGTGCATATTTGGCCTAATTTGTGAAAACGTAGTAAATGGATTCGAACACTCAAGAAATTTGACATGCTAGTAGTTCATATTATTTTAAACTTGCTGGTAGAGTTTCAATGCATTTGGACATCGTTTGATAGGTCAATTCGAATAAAAACCAGCTAAAATTTGTCTTTACAAGGCAAGGCGTATCGATATGGGTGATGGCGTATCGATACGGTCTTGAATTTTTAGACAAGTCAACATTGGTCAAAAGAAGCTTATCGATACGGATTTTGGCTACTAGAATTTAGGTGCAAAAATGGTATCGATATAGTGGTAGTTAACTTGGTTAAAAGACTTGGATTATAGTTTTACATTGTTTATAAATTGGTCACTAAATATTGTGGGGTCTATTTGGATGGGTAAATGAACTCCAATTTGCTTGAAAATTTACAAGACTACTAATATTGTGTTCAATTTCATTGTGGCATAGTCAATTGCATCAGAGGACATATAAATTATAGAATTTATAGTTTAGTCCCTAAAAGTTGTAGAAGTTAAGAATTGGTCCTAATTGATTAATTATTGTTTCATATTGCATAAATTGGACTAATAATTATGTTTGGTAATGATTGAAGAGCATAATATAGTTTGAATCCCGATTATTGATTGAAAATTTATCGCGCTGACCATCGCATTGTTCACCGGTAGCACACTCCGACCTGGTTCTCGACCAAGTTGGGAAGGGGTGTTTCATTTGTCGTATCAAAGCTAGAGTTTAGTCGGTTCTGGACAAAATCGAAGCTTATTGTATTAATTGTTGTGTTACTTTGCCACCTAGGAGTTATTTCATTGTATATTGTGACTTGTTGGCTAATCCGATCTTTTTATTTATAGATATCTAATTCTAATCAAGCTTGAATAGATGAGAATATTGCTGACTCCTCAACTCATGGTGAAGAAGTTAGAAGGATGGATCCTCCGAATCCGCAAAACCCTCAAGTACGGAAACTTGAGCCCGAAGTGCAATCAGCTCAAACCGAATGCTTTAGGAACATGGCTGACATGTTCATAGTATTCATGACTTCAATGAAGGTTGAGCAAACTTTTCAATCTCCCACTGTTACTATTCCAAGTACCCGAGCTCCTATTGATAAGTTCCCTCAACATCGGGCTTACTCTTTCACCAGGCAAAAGATGATAACCCTGAAACTACAGAGTATTGGTTAGGCAATACTTTACAGATTCTGACTAAGCAGTTGCAGTGCTCTGATGAACACAAGCTTGGGTGTGCCCTCTCCCTGTTAGTGGATGAAGCATTGTATTGGTGGGAAGCAACGGTTCTTAGGGGGAGAATTGTAACACCCCAAAAACCGGTCTAGTCGGAATTAGGTTTCGGAGATCGGAAATCCTACACCGAAAAGCTTAAATATTGCATCAATATTGAGTATGTGATTTATTCTATTGATATTAGACCTTAGTTAAGTCTAATACATGATTAAGGACCTTATTGAATAGCCTAACTATTGAACCTGAGTTAAGTGTATCGATACGGTAGGTACTGTATCGGTACAGTCCAAATGTTTCCTAAATAACTTACCTATTTTAGCCTAGCCGTATCGATACGGCCTTGAAGTGTATCGATACGGTCCCCTGTTAAAATTTGTTTAATGACTAAATTTAAAGAAAGGGGATTTGGTGATAACTCGCCTACTTGGTTGCCACCCCCACGTGAGAATGATCAGAAATGATGACTAAAAGTCATCAAATGCCTTGAAATTGATAAAGGTATGAAAGAATAGAAAATCAATAGTTTAAAGAAACCCTTGATGCCAGGAAATCTTCCTATTGGTTGAAAGTGAGGTGGGGAATGATTGGGGGCCAAAATTGTTTTGAAAGAATAAGAGAAAGCTTTCTTCATTGTTTACCTTCACTGAAACAAAATCCCATCTTTTGTCATCTCCATCTTCTACCTAAGCACACACCACCATTATTGTCTTCTCCACCAAGCAAGCACACACCTCTCTATTTGGACTTCATAAGCTTAAGATTTCTTTGTCTTAAAGGCTTCATTCCATAGCTATTGATTGGGTAAGTAAAAGCCCTACGCCTATTACCGATTCCATTATTTATTAAATGACTAATTTCAAGTCCTAATCCTTAAGTCAAACCATTGTTCTTCAAAGTTCAATCTAGTGAATAACCAATGGCTATCCTAAGCTTAAAATTGAATATTGGTGTTGTTATATTGATTATAACACTTTCCTATTGACTTGCAAGGCTCAAGAATTGGATGAAGCTAACATATTGTCTCCGAAACAAGCTATGACTAAAGTAATCGTTATCCGAGAACCTTAGGAGCTTCAAAATATCGAGGTGAGTGTAGTCGAAGTATCGAGAGAGGCTAGCTGCCATCTCGAATCATTGATTATTGATTTACTAACCATTGTATTGAAGGATTTTGCATAAAACATTATCGAAAGCTATATTGGTAAGTCTTGGTAAGTATTGCATCGAATCATCATCCGTAGCATCGTTATTATTGTTATTATTGTCAATGAAATCATTGAATCATTGTTACATAGAGTCATTGAGTATTGGACATTGAATATTGTATAATTCTATTGAAATATTGATATATGCCTATTGTTATTGAATTGTCCTATTGAAACATTGCTATTGAAACACCATTACTGAACTACTGATTATTGAACCTTGGATTTGAGAGTATTGGATG
This sequence comes from Hibiscus trionum, assembly GCA_030270665.1. Lineage (NCBI taxonomy): Eukaryota > Viridiplantae > Streptophyta > Magnoliopsida > Malvales > Malvaceae > Hibiscus > Hibiscus trionum. Next base: position 37,744,430 of record BSYR01000021.1, on the reverse strand, counting down.
CAATTGGCATGCCATATAATTCATGAGCTCATTGGTACGGGTTAGGCTACGGCTTTTATTGTTGTGCGGTGGAGGGATGTTATGTGTATTGGTCAATTGGTGCGGCGGAGGGAATATGACTTGACCATTATTGTTGTTGGTGTGGAGGTGGAATTCATGTATCCAAATACCATGGAATCGATCGAAGGAAAACTATTGATTGTTGCTATTGATCATTGTTATTGAATATTGCTATTGAGTCTTGATGTCATGATCATGTTAATTATGCTAAGGATGCCATTGATGAAATTGAAGCATGTTATTCCATGTATATTATTTTCATTCATGGTTCATGGCTACCTCACCTAGACTATGTAAATCTAATTCATTCATCTTCCACATTTCAGGTTAAAAAGTTTATCATTTCAAGATCGGAGCTAGTTGGAAATTCGGCAAGTCACCACAAGCTTAAAGTAATGTGTTTTGTCCCTATAAACTCCTAGAATGGTGGGAAAGTAGATGAACTAGTTGATGGTGTTTTGGCTATGTGTGAATTGGTTATGTTTTGTGTAAGGCTTAAAGGCCCTAATTGGTATGTTAGTGTTTCGGTTAAAATGGTTTAAAGTGCATATTTTGGCCTAATTTGTGAAAACGTAGTGAATGGAGTCGAACACTCATGAAATTTGGCATGCTAGTAGTCCATATTGTTTTAAGCTTGCTGGTAAAGTTTCAATACATTTGGACATCGTTTGATAGGTCAATTTCAAATAAAAACCATCTAAAATTTGTCATTACAAGGCAGGGAGTATCGATACGGGTGATGGCGTATCGATACAGTCTTGCATATTTAGACAAGTCAACGTTGGTCAAAATGGGAGTATCGATACGGCCTAAGCGTATCGATACGAATTTTTGTTTCTAAAATTTGAGTGTAAATATGGTGTCGAGACGGTCTTAGAAGGTCTCGATACGTGGTCAACGGGGTTAACTTGTATCGATACAGTCCTAAGTGTATCGATACGATGGTAGTTAATTTGGTTAAAAGACATGGATTATAGTTTTATATTGTTTACTAATTGGTCACTAAATATTGTGGGGTCTAATTAGATAGGTAAATGAACTCTGATTTGCTTGAAAATTTACAAGACTTCTAATATTGTGTTGAATTTCATTGTGGTATATTCAGTTGCATTAAATGACATCTAAATTACAGAATTTATTGTTTAGTCCCTAAAACTTATAAAAGTTAAGAATTGGTCCTAATTGATTAATTATTGTTTCTTATTGGATAAATTGGACTAAGGATTATGTTTGGTATTGTTTGAAGAGCATAATATAGTTTAAATCTCGATTATTGATTGAAAATTTATCGTACCGACCACTACATTGTTCACCTGTAACACACTCTGACCCGGTTGTTGACCAGGCCGAGAAGGGGGTGTTACATTCCTCATCCACGCCGTTTAAGATATTCTTCAATGAGGAGATCCGCAAAAAGCATGAGGAAAATGTTGCCTCAAGATCATTCTACCATGAGAAGCATTTTGACTTCAAAGGCGAGCCAATCGTAGGATTTCCTCTAGATTTCATGGCGGTAGTAATCACGCACAAGTGGGAACTTTTCTGCCAAGAAAAAGGGTGAGGTCTACGCCAATATTATCCAGGAATTTTATGCTCACTTGACCACCAAAGATAACCCTTTCTTGATGATTCGAGGCACATGCATGTTTTTTATGAGGGTTATATCAATGTCATGTTCAAGTTGGGGGATGCCGAGGACAAACATATGGAGTATGTCGAGTCAATGAACGCTTCCAGGAGGAAGAAGTTGCTAGCAGATCTGTGTGAGCCAGGCACGGCGTGGAATGTGTCCTCCAATGGACACCAAACCGTTAAGAGACTGGCATTGAAATCTTAACCGAGGGGGTGAAACCACTTTCAAGGTAAATCTCATGCCAACCACTCATAACAAAATGGTGTCGGAGGAATGGGTGGTATTACTACACTCAATCATAGTTGGCTGAAAAATCAACGTCGACTGGATCATCATCGAGGAGACATATAAATGTGTCGGTAATCCTAATGGCAGTTTATTATTTCCCTTATTAATTTCTAACATTTGCATGAGACATAGTGTGACCAAGATCGACTTAGAAAAAGGTCAAGAAATTAATGGCACCACAATCATGTTGGCTCGATGGAGGCAACTCACTGCCAACGAGTCCAAGGATAAAGGAAAGGGAAAGGCAACCACGCCAACGCTAAAGCCCAAAGTGCCAAAGGTAAAATTCGACGCTCCCATGTCAGCTAGTGAAGTGGCATTGCTTTCACAGATCAACCATCACCAGGAGATTATTCTCCTCAAATTAGAGAAAGTCGAGGAGTGGAATTTCAAGATCTGGTAGTATACTCGTACCAGGGATGTTGCCATCAGGGAAACCCTTGAGAAAATGTCCACGAAATTTTCCACAATTTCCCTACAAAAATCTTTGCCAATGATGATGCCATGCAAGCTAGTCCCCGATCAGTTCATACCCTATCTGATGCTATTGTCCCGTCGTCCCCTGTGCAAGTTGAATCTGCTAGTACCGACACTCCAACCGAGTCAAAAGAAACCAAAGCAAAGCATGCCACAATCTCTGTTGCACATGTCCCATCTGATGCCACCGATGCACCTGCTACCTCGGAGCCTGTTAGAATTATAGAGGAAGTCCTCTGTGATGTTGGAGCCTCTATTGTCACATCAAAACCCAGCGCGACAAGAGTAAAGCGCAAAGCCCCTGATCATGGGAGCTTTATCAAAAGGAAGACCCATGTCATACGTGAAGAACCTTCTGAATGGGAGTCCTCCTCTTCCTAAACTCATTTGCATTTCATTTCATTGCATTTTCATGTTCATGTATTTTTATTTTTTCTGTTTTTTATTGTATTTATGTGTTATTTTCATGCATCAAGGACAATGCACATCTTGAGGTTGGGGGCGTGCGTTGCCTCACATTTATGCCATGTCATGCATTCATGTTTACATATTTGTTGTCATTCCATGTATGCCATATAGAATAGGTTTTAGCCATGCATATCGAACCACTAAAAAAAGAAAAAAGAAAATTTTGTCTCGGCCAAATTTTGAAGAATGCTAACACTTTGTTAGGCAAGTTTAATTAGTTTTAGAATAGGCTGTCCGATGAAGGAATTTTTAATCTTTAGTTTGCCTATGCCAGCAGAATAGTAATGTCATGTTTGCTTGACAATTGATCTCTAGTTTAGGGAATTGAACTTTCACTCAACACGTAGTATGCATCTAGTTCCCAAGAAAACTTAGAATTTTTGAAACTAAGCTCAAGAAAAAAAAAGAGAAAAATTTTAATGCCAGGGTGAAAAGAAATAAATAAGGCAACAATGTTTGTCAAGGCAATGAAAAAATCAAACTCTCCTCTGCGTAGAGATGATAAATTACTTGGGGCTTCGTAGTTTGCTCCCTCTTAGTTCACAAGTCCAAAAATTTAGGGTATGAGTTGAGGAGAAAGCCTAGTAATATCTGGATTAACGTGGGGGTTCGCGGTATGCTCCCTCTTATTTCTCACGCCAAACAATATTACGAAGCAAGCTTAAGATATTTCCAGCTAAAACCCTTGGCATGAATAAGAAAAAAATTCTGAGTTTAGATAGTAAATTTGACTAAGGGAGTAAAAGGATAATTAATGCATATTGCCAACACATCATGCACTTCTCATACCCTTAGACTAGAGTTATATTGTTGCATTTGAATTTACTATCTGCTTGGCATTACTGCACTGCGATGACTGGGGACAGAGCTAGAGCTTAATTCTGCTTGCCAGCATTTGCTGGCATTCTGGCCAAAACTTTGCCGAGGTACTATTTTCACAATTTTTGTTTTTTAGCTTACTTTCATTACTTGAGGATAAGCAATGAGCTAGGTCTGAGAGAGTGTTGACACTTCAAAAGTACTAAATTTTATGCCTATTTAACATTGCCTTTGTTTGTTTTTAAGTACATTTAGTTTCATTTAGCATTAAAATTCATACATTTGCATAAGGAGTTAGGAATTGTGTTTATGCCAGTGTGAAGGGTTACTTTGTTGGCATTATTGCGGGTCTGGCAGATTAGGATAGGGCTTAGCAAAGTAAAGTAGCGTAGAAATGAATGAATACCTAAGAGAATGTTGAGTTGTTGTTGGCAGCAATGGACCAAAAATTTTTGAAGCACCAGTTGGTAGAGAAGAAGAGTTTGATGCCCGGCCAAGTAGATGTTGGACCTTGTACACGTCAGCCCTAGGATTCAAATATAGGATAAGATGATCACATCGCTTACCCCTTATACATTCAAAATTCAAATTCAAGGCTAATAAGGTGTTAAAGATGATTGTGAACATTGATGAACACTCTCTTTTGGTTCAAGAGATTGTTGATGCGAAACTAGATTTTCTGGTTAGGGATTTATGTGTAGAATATGCACACCGGTCGGGGACCAATATGGGGAATTTTACCATGTATAGGAACTTTTTAACCTTACATACGAAGATTTGGTTCCAATTTGTCAATCCCAGGTTGTTGCCATCAACTCATATTACCACGGTGTCATTGGATCTAATGTGTCTAATACATTTGATTGTTAAGGGAAGGAAGATAAACATGGGTGAGATTATCCACAAGAAGATGCCTGACTGTGCCGAGGGGGAGAAGGGGGTTTTGGTGTTTCCATCACTGATCATGCAATTGTGCAGTATGAAGTGGATAAAACCCTTGACAAATGAAGAAATGACGGCCAACAAAGGGCCACTTAATGAGGTCTCCATCAAAAGAATGGTGAGAACCACTGAGGTTTCAACACCTAAGTTGGGCATTTCAACGAGACAAGATAAGGGGAAGGCCACGATGAAGTCTTCTGTTGAGGACATCCCTCAGAATAATGAAGTATGGTTGAAAGTTTTAGAGATTGAGGATAAAATCGATGTTATCACACGCACATTGGGGAAAGTTGCAACCACAGTACAAACTCTTGACCTGGCACAAAACTTGTTCTATCCATATGTCAAGACGTGGCATAAATGTGTCCTCTCTGCAATGAGTAGAGTTGTTCTACTCTCTCTACCAGAATTTGCACCAATCATCCGCAGCTATGAGTTTTCCTCTGATGCGAACAAAAAATAGGCCCAAGCGAAATTAATGAATTATCCCAAGAATATGAGCGAGGCCGAGGACACACCGAAAGAGGAAGCATCGAGCAGGATCAACAAAGACTGCCTCTTTGATTTGAACGTCACAATTGAAGCTGATGAAACCTCTACCTTTCTAGACAAAGAAGAAGTTCTTGTGGAAGATTTTGATGAAGATGAAGAAGAGAGTACCCAAGTTGAGAAGTTTGATGCTGAAGAAAAGTTTGTTGCATCCAAGTTTATAGATGCAACATTCGAAGGACCAAAGCTAGAGAGAGATGCAGTGAGACTAGCAGAAGTGGTCATTGCAACGGAAGAACGAGAGGGAAATCCTCTTGCAATGGTGGTTTACAAAGAACCATCCATGTTCATCCCTACTACAGTGATGGTTGATGATATCGAGAAATAAGAAGATAAGCCTAAAAATTAAGAGGATACAACAATTCAAAAAACGAGAAGAATTGAAAGCGCTCAAAATCCAAGGACAAACATAAGAAGAAGTGCAAGGAGGAAAACATGCGCAAGAAGAAGAAGCATCGTTCCATCTCCTCCACTCAAGAGCCATGAATGACTGAGTTAGTGTTTAGATTTTGTAGACATGCATATCATGTAATGTAATTTCATTTTGTTAACTATATTGTCATTACATTTGCATCGTCATTGTAATTGCATTTAGTTTTATTGTCATTGCATTCATCATTGTAACTGCATTCTATCATTGCATTCTATTTTTGCATTGGGGACAATTTAATCTTTAAGTTTAGAGGTATACACTTGGGATTTGAAATGCACCCCATTTCAATAAAAATAAATTAAGTAAAGGCAAGGTTCTTTTGTGTTAAAAAACTTTTTCTTACATTCGAAGTTTAAATCTTGAATCATGCTAATTGATGATGAGTTGGTTGGATATATATATATATATATATATATATATATATATATATATATATATATATATATGCTGGATGATTGCATTATAACTTGGCATGAATAAATTTTCTTGTTTGAGTAAAGGATATCTAGCATCATCTATTTGATTTTGGATAAATTTTGCCTTGTTCATCTTTGTTATGTGCTAAAAGTAATTATTATGTGTAAATAAATGGCATTCCAATGTGAGTGCAATAAGAGTAACTTCAAGGGGGAACACTCCTCTACAAGCGTTAGAAAAATGAATCTGGCCAAAGGTTGTCGCTGCATGAAAGTTTGTTGAAGCAATTAAGTACTTCCTAGAGGTTCATTACACAACATCCTACTTCTCGGGATCTAGGGTGAATTTATTGTTTGATATCCCTCGCTACATAAAAAAGAGAAAAAGAAAAAGAAAAAATATATAATGATATTTATATTTTGTTATGAGATATATTAAATAAATGTTGATAGGTGGAAAGAATCTGAGATGATAGGCATGATATTATGTATTGTTGAAACTCTTGTTCATATATTTATGCTTGAGTTGTTAATGCAATCTGCAATCATATTGACACAGTTGACTCATTGTTGGATGGAATGATTCAAGTAGCTAGAATGTTTTAAACTTTTGTTATACCTTGTTGCATCCAATTTTTATTGAGAGCAAGCAAAAACTCAAGTTTGGGGGTGTGATAGTTCTTTAAAGAATATGTTTCCCCCCCCCTTCATCTATGGATTAATTTTCCCCCACATCAGTATTTTATATATTCATATATGTATTTTATGTTTATTAATTGCATTTTGTCTAACTCTGGTCATAGTTGCTCTTGTTATACAATTTTCTGCATTTTTGTTGTTTTTTCGTTGTATTATTAATGTCTTTGCAGAGGATGTCTCATCACTGCAGCCAAGTTCAAAACTGCAGCAGCCAGGTGTTCAGACTGCCAAGGATAAGGACAAATTTGCCAGCTAGATTTACAACAAATTCCGTACGACAGACTATCATCTTCAACCTTCCGAAACTCTCCTCCCATGGCGCCTTAAACGCTCTTTGTGGAGAACCAAGGCGAAGCAAGGCAGAAACATATGAGGAAACAATGACTCATGTGTCAAAACAATGAGGAATATGTTTATCTTCTTTAAATCTTTCTAGAGATAAATGTTTATCGAAGCTTTATTATATTTCTTATGTTAATTGACGATGGTTCACTTTTTAGATGTGTTATGAACTTGTTTAAACTTGGATTTCAAGTTCACTATAATCTTATCAGCTTTCTTCTTATTTCAATTGTTGGATTTGAGCTTTGTTTGCATGAGAGTGTTTAACATCATCTCTGACATTGAGAGATGCAGTGACAGTTCAGATTAACAAGCCATTACAACGAGAGTTGGATGAGGATGCAAAGAGAGTTGATCCACTTGTTCGAGGATGTGTAGTTTTGATGAACAGCGAGAGTTGTGGTTAATTTACAAATTTGAGTCATCAATTGAGAGTTGAATGGAAGCCAGTAAACTAGTTTATTATTTAATTTGTCAAATGAATCACCGTATGTTGTTGCCTTGTTGCACATGGTAATCTGCCAAGTTGAGCCAAGGGGATCCAGATCTTTACTTGATATTTCTTTTACCTTCGTTAAAATGTTTCTCTTGCTTTCACAATCGATCTTATATTCAATCATTTTATTTTTTTTCTGTTACAACCACAATTACACTCACCATCTTCATATTTTCATAATTGCTTGTAGCGACATAAAAATACAACTAAATACCTATCCTCATGGTATCGATATCTAACAGGAACTACTTGTTAACTATACTTGCATCAGCAATGTATGCTTGTACAGTTTGTGTCACGTTTATTGACCGATCAGGGATCTCTTTAATTTGATTGAATAATTTTCCCGAGAACATGAATTAACTACTTTTACCAGTTTAAATCATTCCATAAGTCTCATGTAACTCTCTTTCAAGAGACCTATACAAATAGGTTGTATCAACATCTGTTAGGGAGAAAGTAAGTCATTCTTTTATTGTCAGACTAATTGGAAATCTAAAGTTGTTGCACCACAACCGGAGAATATGTCTTCTAATAATCAATTCCATGTCTTTTTAAGAATCCATATGCATATAAATGAGCTTTATATCTCACAAATTCCCCTTTTCATTTCTCTTTCTCACAAAACTCATTTATATCTCACATGTTTTACACCTTTTTGTGTACGAACTACATGTCCAAATACTTCTCTTTTTGAAAGATATTTTAATTCCTTCTCAATTACCCTTTCGATTTTGGTCAATCATCTCTTTGTTTACATTTTCCAGTTGACATTTGTTCATGATCCACATTATCATCTAAAATATCTAGTTTGATATTGCATGCAAATGTATTAGTGATGTCGGTTCTATTTCATTTCCAGTTATTACTATACATGGTATAATTTACTGAGATCTCTTCATTTTTAGGTATTTGAGTTGTGTCTAATGTTTCTTTTGAAGATCTTTTAATCTCTTACAGAGATCTTTCATAATTTGTTGATTCCTCGACCAATCCATCATAAGATATATCTCATTTTCTTTTGCAATGATTCTTACATTTGGAACCTACTAGTCTACCACGTTTCAAGCGTTCATTTGACTTGTTAGCAACTAAAGCTTGTCCTTCTAGGACATCGATTTTAATCGGAGCATTTTTAGCCAGAATATGTGAGTTAGTAAATCTTTTATGGTGAGTAAAAGCATCTAACAATTGTTTTGCTAAGTTTTGTAAATGAATTATCCTTTTAACTTCTAGTTAAAATTGTTGGGTACGTGAATTAAAATAATAATTATTTTGCTAATGTTGAGAAAATCGACTCATTAAAATGACAGTCAAGAAAACAAGTTATAAATAAATTCTCCGTCAAAGGCTCAAGATATTTAATTATCAAAGGGTATTCGAATCTGACATATATATATCAACCTCCTTTGAAGATTCATATTTGTATGTAGTGGTGGAGAAATCAGAACGTACACTACGCACCCAAAATTCTAAGATGGAAAATATTTGGTTCTTGATCAAAAATCATTTGTAATGGGAGAATTTATGATAACTTATTGGCTTGATGCAAATTAATGATGGTTCATGTAAAATGACATGTCCCCAAATAGAAATTGGAAGTTTTGACTTCATCAGTAACAATCTTGCGATTAAATGAAGTTGTTTAATAAATGACTCCACAAGACCGTTTTGTGTTTGAATATGAGATACAAGATGATCAACATTTATTCCAATTGGCATGCAAAATTCATCAAAATCCTGAGAAGTTAATTCATCGGCATTACCAAGATGAATTATTTTTATAGAGGAATCTAAAAATTGTACTCGTAATTTTATCAACTGAGCAAATAACCTCGCAAACGTCAAGTTGCGGGTTGATAACAAGTATATATGTAACCACCAGTCGATACATTTATTAAAACCATAAAATATCTAAATGGTCTACAAGAAGGGCGCAGAGGCCTACATATATCATCTTGTATCCATTCAATAAAATTGTAGATTCATAATCTATCTTAGATAGTGATTATCGAATAATTAGTTTGCCATGAGAGCAAGCATCACACTAAAAAACATTACTTTAAAGAATCTGCTAGTTCTTCGATGAATGACCAAATGAATTGTCAATAATGTTACATCATAATTGAACTAAGAAGGCCTGACCAGTCATGCCATATAATAAAGCTAGCAGTAAACTTCTGGTTTACAATAGCATATATTTCTATTGTAATAATTATTGTGTAGTACAATCCGAATGAGAGTGCATGTAATTTTTTCAAAAAATTTTATTGTCTTTAGTTATACTTGTAATTTAGAGATATTCAACATCCTCTTCACTAATAGTCTCAATAAGATATCTATTTCTATGAATATCTTTAAAATACAATAATTTTTTGTGACTTTGGAGAGTATAACACATTATGAATTTCAAATTTAGTTCTGTTTGACTAGAATATATTGACTCTTCTAGAGCCTTTTATGATATTAGTACTTTCATATATAATACTTACATTATTCCCTTTCATTGTTAAATGAGAAAAATATTTCTTATGCTTAAGTATAGTATAAGGAGTTACACTTTAAGCTAAGCATAAATAAATGAGAAAAATATCATTTATTGTAGATTATATTTAAGAAGTAATTATATTCTTCAAAGAAAAATAAATAAATGTTAAAAAATATTCAAAAACTTAATAACCATGATGTTAATCAAGTAAACATGAAAATAATACCATAATAAAATAAACATGAAAATAGATGTTACGAAAATATTCAAGAACTTAATAACCATGATGTTAATAAAGTAAATATGGAAGCCCCCAATATTAATCACTGAACTAAACCTTTTTCTAACCCATTTTTTTCTTTTTCTTCCCTCTAGATTTTAGAAACACATTTTTCCTTCGCTTGTTGAGGCCAGTTGTGCCTCCTTACATGTATTCTCTTTTTTTTCTTAGTTCACCTCCCCAGCCCATATCCTTTCCTTTATCTAACTTTCCTTCTTTGGCTATAAGGCCTTTCTTTCTCATATCCTTCTATTTTTTCGGATGCTTGCCTTTAGTTTTTTCGTTGAGTTTATGACCTCGGGATCTTTGGTCTAAGATCAGATTCACATTAGCGACGTGGAGGTCAAATCTTTCATGTTGGCCTGGTTTTTGAAGGTGTCTCGGTGGTATTTCTTTCGAATATGTCTCTCCTCGAGCGGCTTCATGATGGTGGCGTTTTGCTCTGAAGATGTCCTCGTTATGAAGGATCAATGCTTTGTTCCTTCATCTTTTGTGACCTTTCTATGCCGTTTCAATCAGCCTGACCCCTTGGACAATCATTCAGAGTTCCCGACTGCCAAGGTTTTTTTGTTTGGTGGACCCTTCGTTGGTCCTGAATTTCAACATCGCCTTTCCTCCATCTATTTTCATGGTCGTTCTCTTGTTAAGTTGTTTTAGCTAGGGTTCTGTTTCATTTTTATTTTTGTTGTTTTCTTGGGCCTTTGTGCCTTTGTTGTGTTGTTGGATCTGTGTTTTCAGGTTTCATTTTTGTACATGAAATGAAACTTGAATTTTCAGATAAAACAAAAATGAAGTAAATATGAAATTTATTCTTTTAAAATAATAATTAAAGATCAAATATTTTCAAATAAAATAATCATATCTTACTACCAAATATTTCCTAATAAAGTAAACATGGAAATAATTAAAGATCAGGTATTTCTCTCAGGGGATATGAGGAAATCATCAACATGTATATATGTAATGCCATAATTATGTTTGTCAAAGTCAATAATGCCATAATCATCTTTTTCATTGACATAAACAAAATTTCGTTCTATTTTCTATGCTTTACAATTTATTGATTGTTGATAATGGTTTACAAGATGCTTTGGCGTACGACAAGTACAAGTTAAATAATTTGAGCTGCCACATCAATGACACAGAGAATCACTTTCTTAAACTGATCTTTATCACTCTTGTCATCCTTATAATCTCACTTTTGGTGGATATAAGTGTTCTTAATGATATATCCATCTTGTCCACATCCTCAAATGTGATAAATATCACTACCGCATTCATAACCACGACCACGATTGTTGGCATGACCTTTTTTGGTATAAATGTCGCATTCACTTCAAAGAATGGGAGCAGAGCCAGTAGGAAGAGACTGATATTTTTCTCACGATATTGTGTCTTTAGTACAACATTTTTTGCGTGAAAAATGGAGTATTTTTTTAACATATTTGTTAACTGAATAATAAGGGTAAATTACATAGATCATCACTCAACAATCTTCTCACTCCTATTTTGGTCACTCAACTTTCAATTTTTCCTATTTAATAACTAAACTTTATACATCGAACATTTTCGGTCACTCAATAATATTTTATTATTATTTTCAAAAAAAATTAATATTATTTAGTATTAAAATAATTTAAAATAAATAATAAAAAATTTAAAATTATTTAAATAATCATCGTCGTTGTCATCACTCGTCGGCCACCGTTGACCACCAGCGGCCTTTAAAACCGGTGGCCGTTTGACCCCAAATTACACCGGGTGACTCGTTTTGACACGCTGAGCCCGAATTCGGTAGCTGTTTTATCAGAAAATGTCTTGAAACTCGTGAATCTCGATATAAACTTTTCGGTTTCCTTACTTTCAATCTCTTTTTCGTGGATTTCAGAGCACTTTTTGGCAAAATAAAGGCCGAATTCGAACTCAGAGGAGTAAGACAAAGTAACCGGTGAAATATGGGACCGAACGGCCACCATCTACGTCGCCGCTGCCGCCAGCGAATGGTTGCCAGCATACAATATGATTTTTCTTTTTATTTTTTATTTTAAATTATTTTTATATTAAATAATATTAAAATTTAAAAGATAATAATAAAATATTCGCGAGTAACCAAAAACGTCCAATGTATAAAGTTCAGTTATTAAATAGAAAAAATTGAAAGTTTTTTTTTATCAGCAACTGTATGATTTTATTAATGAGCATAAAATACATACAACGTGACGGATCCTACGGCTCGTTAAAAACCTCCCTAGTGGAGGAAAAGAGTACGATAAGATCCGCCAAAAATACATAGAAAAAACCAGGCCTATCATAAGCACGCCACAAAAAGCGAACATCGATCCACGCCTTCCTTCGCAAGCACATCCGCAAAGCCATTCGCCTCCCTAGGCACGTGACAAAATTGTATCTCATACGAGACCTGACAAGCCTGATCGATCACTGTAAAGACCTCCCACAATCGCCAAGGTCGTTTCGCCGTACGTGTAGCCCAACCCAAATCTACTTGCGAATCCGACTCTATAATCACACAACTGTCACGCCACTCCCTATCCATAACCAAACTCAACGCAAATGCTATCGCCCGCACTTCAGCTTCATTTGAATCCATCACGCCTAATGGTCCCGAAAACAATCCCAATATCTTACTCCCCCCGTCACGCATCACACCACCAAATCCCGTAGGACCCGGTTTTCCTCGCGCCGAACCATCCGTGTTAAATTTTAGAACTCCCTGCATTGGTGGCTGCCAACTTACCCCTACCCTCACCTTCCGCAGTGCTGGATTAACTACAAACGCAAACGGACATGACCACCAAATCTATTCGGATAACAACTCACCCTCACTATCAACCTTAATCCAGTAAAAAGACCTCAACTTAACCAAAAAGCACAATTCAGTCATCGACATACATTTTCCACGAAAGATGAATTCGTTTCTCGCCAACCATAAAGACCACAACAATGCACTAACACTCGCCACCCACCATTTTCTCATGCAACCGGTAAAGGAACAATGAAAATTGACAACAAAAAAGTCGTCAAAACTCACCGGGAAATATATCGCTACACCCCACCAATACCGCAACCACTCCCATACTTTCCGCACGCAGAGGAACTCATAGAAGAGGTGTGCGATGCATTCCTCTGACGATGCACACCATGGACAGCGTCCTTGCTCATCACGCAAAGGTACCCCCCGTGCTCTCAAAAAATCTGCCGTAGGCAACCTTCGTAACCATATAAACCATAAGAACGCTTGCACTTTAGGCGGGACCAGCACTTGCCAAGCAAAACAGTCGCCTATAGCATCATCGCCAACCTTATCTAGCATCAACAGCTTTGACAATGCCTTGACTGAGAATTCCCCATGTGTGTCCGGTCTCCAAATTAAAGTATCAAGTCGACATTTCCATAACCGAACCTCGCTAACCAAGGCACATAACACCCTCAACTGCTCATGCTCGAACACCCTCAATTGACGTCTAAAGAACCCGTCCCATTGCTGATGATCGAGACTTGCACCCTTCGAATAATCACACACCCATGCTAGCTTATTTATCGCCAAAGAAAATAAGCGCGGAAACGTATCTTTCAAAGGTTGCTGTGTTATCCACGGATCAAACCAAAATAAAGTTGTCCGCCCATTGCCTATTTTCCATTGAAAACCCGACATCCCCAAATGTTTGTCTATTTGCGCAGCACAAGAATTGGCCACAATCTGTCGCCATACAATCGACATAGTTGACAGCCTTACCGTGTTGAAACGCCACCACTGAGTATGTACACCATACTTAGCTACAATTAACCGCCGCCACAGTGAGTCGCAATCACGAGCATATCGCCAAACCCACTTCAATAATAATGCCATATTTTTCACCTTTAAATCTGTCACTCCCAACCCTCCCAAATGCCGCGGTCGACACACAACCTCCCACCCTACCCTACTCATCCTCCGTTCGAGGCCAACTCCTCCCCAAAGGAATGCTCTACGTATACGATCCAATTTTTCAATCACCCCCTTTGGAGCCACAAACAAGCCCATGTAAAAAATAGGCAGAGATGAAAGTATTGAATTTACCAAAATTACGCGTGCAGCAAAAGATAATGACGTACGCTTCCACCCAGCTAGCTTGCGTCGAAAGTTAGCGATAACCGGTTCCCACGTCAATAACAGCCTCGGATTAGCTCCTACAGGAAACCCAAGGTAAATAAACGGCAGCATACCCTATCTACATCCCAGCACTTCGGCCACTGCTACTCCCAACTCCTCTTCCACGCCAATTGCATATAGCGAGCTTTTAGCAAAATTTATCCTCAAACCAGAGCATACTTGAAAGTAGTGTAAGATGCGCTTGATATTACATACAACTTCCAATGAGGCCTCGAAAAATAAGAGTGTATCATCCGCAAACTGTAGGTGCGTTAAGAATACATCCGATACCACCTCGACCCCTCGAATTAATCCCTCGGAATCAGCTTTACTCAACATCAAATGTAATGCCTCTGCAACCACCACGAACAATAAAGGCGATAACGGACAGCCTTGGCGCACACCACGACCCATCCTAAATTCCTTCGTCGCACTACCATTTAGTAATACCGATAGTCGGGCAGAACTAATGCATTCTCTAACCCAAGTACACCAAGTCACACAAAACCCCATCCGATTTAATACTTCATCTAGAAAATGCCAACTGACACAGTCGTAGGCCTTAGCAAAATCCAATTTCATAAGAAAACCACTCGCGCCTCTCTGTCGAAGCGAATGAATAACCTCAATAGCCAATAATACCCCATCCACTAACTGTCGCCCCTTAATGAACGCCGATTGTGTGTCGCTAATTAAACCACCCAATACTGATTGTAGCCGATTAGCTAAACATTTTGCCAGCAATTTATACATCGAATTGACCAGACATATAAGACGATACTCACCTAATGTTTTAGGAGCCAACACCTTAGGTAACAGCACGATGAAAGCACAGTTCGCTCCTTTGGGCAACAAGCTGCTGGCATGAAAATACTCAAAGAAGTGGATAACGTCACCCCTCACCACCTCCCAACCTTTCTTGTAAAAATCTAGCGTGAATCCATCCGGGCCTGGCGCCTTCGAACCATCAAATTCCCATAAAACCCCCTTAATTTCCTCCAGCGTAAATGGCGAAATCAAATTTATCCTATCGATGTCAGATACCTGTCGAAAATCACCCTCAAACTGCCATGCACTCTCTCGAACATCACAAGCAAAATGTTTTGTGAATTCGGCCACCACAAAACTACGCATTTTCGACGGTGATGTAATCCACTGATCATTAATCAAGAATCCAAGGATATAGTTTCTAGCTGCGCGCAATTTGGATGATCTGTCAAAATAAGCCGTGTTGCGATCTCCCAACCGAAGCCTTGTAACTCTCGATTTCTGTCGCCACATGGATTCCTTGTTTCGCATAGCCCTCCATAATGCCTGCATCCACCGTCTTCTCTCATCCTTCATCCCCACACCATCACCATTCACACCCAAGGACTCGTCCGCCTTATCAATCTTATTTTGCATCTCAGCTATAATGTTGTTCACATCCCCAAAAACTTCACCATGATATTGCCATTACCTACGCCCAGGTCTGTCAAACGACACCATTCTTCAGCTATCTGTCGTACATGATAACGTCCCTCCATCCAGCAATTGAAGAACCGGAATGGCCGAGGCCCCCAATCACAATCATCACATTTCAAAATCAGCGGCGTATGATAAAATACACCCCTCGCCAAAGCTTAATATTGTATCGTGCTAAAACTATCCAACCAAGCTGACGATATCAGAAAGCGATCTATTCTACTGCATCGATTGCCTGGACTAAACCAAGTAAAACGTTTGCCCTACAACGGCAAATCCACTAGTCCCGCGTTATGCACAAACTCTCCAAATACTTCCATTTCTGCACCCCTATCCGACACCCCAATACGATCCAAATTGTGTAAGATAGCATTGAAGTCACGTGCGATGCACCACGGCCCTCTCAAAACCACTCATCCGATTTATCAGCGATGCCCAAACTAGGCTCTGACCATCTATATCCGATGGGGCATACAACGAAACAATGCAGCAGACCACGTCCTCTTTTTGCCACCGCCCCTGCAACACAATGTAATTACGTTCAACCTCAACACTTTCCAAACTGAAACGCCTTCCTTCCCATACCACCAAAATTCCTCCCGAAGCACCGATTGATGGTGAAAATGCCATCTCAAAACTGTCGGAACCCCACATATTAGCAACCCACAACGACGGTATCTCCTCCAACTTTGTTTCCTGTAACAACGCCATGTCTATACTATTTTTTCCGTATCACCTCGCGCACACTACGTCGCTTTGCGCTACCGCCCAAACCCCTGACATTCCACGATAGAATTTTCATCAGTCACAAACCACGACTATCCCCGGTGATAATCCGTGAAATGTCTTGTATAATATCCTCCTCTCGACCGCTAGATTTAACACCAATAAGGGAGCCTAATTTAACTGTTGTTACTGCCTCACTCTCTATGTCATGTGTCACTATAAATCCGCATTTGATTACCCATTCCCCGTTTAATTTAAACCCGCCTTTCTTCGTTCGACCACCACATATCTTGTTGATCTTCTTCGTGCGAGGCTCACGACCACCACCGTTATAATGATCACCTCCAATTACCTTCCTAATTTTGCAATATGCCTTACCCACACGAATCAATTCTGTTTTGCCAAGACCCGATTGTGATGTGATCGTGTGTAGAATAGGATAAGAATTCTGCTCCTCGTGCATATTATCTCCTGTAGGAATTATAGCACCCGGTCCCACTTCATCCAAGGAATTTGAATTTACAATCCCAGCAATAGTCAAACTCTCACAACTTGGGATGTTTTCAACCACCTCTAGAGTCCTATTCGCATCGTCTTTCTCTCCTAACAGATTACCAGCAATCTCCGGTGCTTGCTGTTCCAGCAACCGATCCTCCACGTGATCAAGATTCACGCCATGTTCAATGTTTTCTGATCGGTTCGTTGTCCCTTGAGGACCATCCCATGCTTCGTTGACCAACCAATTCACTGGTTCTTCTCCTTGATAGTCTTGAAGCCTCACCCCAACCATCTTTCTATCAGATGTATTGTCAGCCTCCTTCCCATCCCCCCCAGCCTCGTCGAATGCAGAATCCCGTGCAGAACTCTCCCCTTTCTCAGACGTCTCTCGTTCGTAGCAATCGCATTCTACTTCCAGACCTTTACCATCCAATTCCAAAACTCGGACCGAATATACCTCTGCATCTACCTTTACTCTAATTTGTTCCTCAATGCGATCGAAAAAGGTTGTCTCCACCATGATTCTGCCGCAATCAAACGATGTCGGCGTTTCCGTGTCATCATCCATACAAATTAACGATCCCCATAAGTGAGCGATGTTCATAAAGGTTTGCTCTTGCCAGAGGTGTATCGGCAAACCCACTATAGATAGCCATACTCGACGCGATTCAACTGAGATCGCTGGCGACCAAGCCTCCACCCTAGCAAAACATTCCTTCACACAATCCAGATTCATCACCCGTTCACGAACACTCGCCGATGTGCACATCAATAGAATCATGGATCCCGACAATCTCATGATGGAGAATCCTTCTTGCTTTTCTACTTCCAACCTCTCCGCCAGGGTCTTTATGCTACAAGGGTTCAAACACCAACCAACCGCGCACCATTGGAGAACAGCCCACTTGTCTTCATCCACGATGCCCGTGATCACTCTGCAATTTTCACTCACCCCTTCTCTCCCCGGCATCGTCGACGTACGTGAATCCTTTGTTCGATCAGCCTCCAACTCCTCACGTTGCTCCCTACTTGCCCTAACGCCCCCTTTCCTCTTAACTAGTTTCGTTCGTCCCTTCCATGCCATAGCGACTCTCAGGCGAGCACCATATATCCATCTGTCGTGTAATCTCTCGATCAGAGAAGATTGTTGAGTGATAATCTGTAAAATTTACCCGAATAATAAATTATCATGTTTGCATTCACTTCAAAGAATAAAACACATTTTATATTTCTTACCGTCTTCAAAAAAACATATCTATCAAAGAGTATTAAACATTGTATACAGCGACATTAATATAAGAGGTGTTAATATATATATTATTTATAACATGTTCTAAATAAAGTAAAGAAGAATAAAAATATAATAACAAGAGAAATGAAGAGAGAAACTTGTATTGTATTTTTAATTTGAAATGTATACAATGCCTAGGGATGATAACCATAGTACATTTTAAGCTCGAAACTCGTCGAGCTCGAAATTTTGAGCCCGAGATCAAAAGTTTGAGCTTTAGTTCGACTTGTTACTTTCCTCAAATTGCTTATATATATATATATTGAAGTTTTGAAAAATAACATGTGAAAACTTGTTTGGGAAAAGATGATATTTATTTTTGAAGTCCGCAAGTAACCATAATACATTTTCTAAACTATACAAGTCCACAAGGAGAAGGGGATTGAAATTATTTAACCATGATAACAAGTTAACAACACTAAAACACACACACACACACACACACACACACACACACACACACACACACACACACACACACACACACGCACGCACGCACGCACGCACGCACGCACGCACGCACGCACGCACGCACGCACGCACGCACGCACGCACGCACGCACGCACGCACGCACGCACGCACGCACGCACGCACGCACGCACGCACGCACGCACGCACGCACGCACGCACGCACGCACGCACGCACGCACGCACGCACGCACGCACGCACGCACGCACGCACGCACGCACGCACGCACGCACGCACGCACGCACGCACGCACGCACGCACGCACGCACGCACGCACGCACGCACGCACGCACGCACGCACGCACGCACGCACGCACGCACGCACGCACGCACGCACGCACGCACGCACGCACGCACGCACGCACGCACGCACGCACGCACGCACGCACGCACGCACGCACGCACGCACGCACGCACGCACGCACGCACGCACGCACGCACGCACGCACGCCTGTTCACGAGCTTTTCGAGCTGAGCTTGGGTCGGCCGGCTCGGCTTGTTAGGTTTATTAGATAAGGTCAGAGGTCCGAATCCTGATTTATGAATGAAGATAACTAAGTTGAGAGGGTCGCCTCCATAATAGGCCTCTGCAAAATTCAATCCAGATTAATTGACAATGAGTCGGATACCGATGATTAAACCCAACAAAATTCGATGAATTCCAAGTCAAATTCCAAATGGAAGTCTAATAGTAGAAGAGCAACGTTTTCTCTTTTGTTTGCTTGCTTCCCACTGTTACTAATGAATCCTGAATATTCTTCCCCATTGAAAATGTGCATCTATTTTCTCCTATTCTGACGTGCAGCAGTTTGGTTAAATGTCATATAACAGAGAAAAGGGTTTTAATATGATCTCCACAAAATATGCCTCATGGTCTGCCAATTCCACCTAAAACAAAAAACAGATTATTTTCACAAATTGGAATTGCAGATAAATTATGAGATATAAGACCAAATGTAAGCAGTTTGGAATGGAAGAAAGTGATGGAAAATTATTCTTTAAACAGTGTAATATTGCACTACAACAGCACAAGTCACCATCCATCTTTCTTTCATCAATTAGTTTCTCCTCAAACAGCGAAAGGTTTCATCCAGACACAGTTTTATCTGTTCCCCAGATATTCCGGATGGATATCGAGTTGTCGATTTAGAATATGATCATCTTTAGCCACTAAGCCAATTATGAATCTCAATAATTCGGTGATTTAATTACTATCCCAATAATTACATCTTAATCTTCTAAACATGTTTCAATGACATAGTTAAGTGATTAATTATGTAGGTTATTGTTAAAAAAAAACTTTTTAAGTTATGTTTTTAATGAATTTAATATTTTTTTAGAATTTTATGTTTAGCATATGTACAAATTTTAAAATTGAATTGAAACTTATAATTATGTTAAATATAGTGAAGCAGAAACTTCATTTGTTTCTTTCTCTTTATATTGATTCAATTGAGAATTTTAACCAATAGCTCTAGAGATTGTTGACGAAACATTATTTAGTAAAATGAATAGAAAAGATAGGAAGGGGTTTAATTAATAATTTTTTAACATTATACGGTGATTATATGATAGCATATGTTCATCACTCTTAATCTTTTTGAAAAGATACACATATCGTATAGACATATATTGTTTGACTCGGATCTCCTTAGGATAACAACGCTTCTTTTTCCAATGACACGGCTCAATGAGTTCTTTGATTAATGATTTTTTAAAATACACTGCTTTATAAAATATTTATATAAGATATAAGGGATAAAAATGTTATTTCACATGTTGTTAAAGAATTCATTTCCTTTACCTAACTTTTCTCTAAGCTGGGGTAATTATAAACTCTGAATTTGAAGGGAAAGTAGGAATACTTAACTAGAAAGATCTATTTACTATATTTTTGGTAATAGACCCATTTACTCATTTTTCTAACCATTTAAATTGTACTTTTCCTTTTTGTTGTTTTCAGTGGTTTACTCTTCACTCACAATGATAAACCCCACAAAGAACAACTATATATACATGACATTTCCCATGTTTGTTTCCCAGCACTTAGCCAAAAACATCACTCTATCACCTGTTTCTCCTCTCACTTGTCTTAATGGCTTTTTTGTAGGCAAGTAAAGCAAACAAAAGCAGCAGCAGCAGCAACAACAACAACAAACAAAACTGAAGCCTAAGTGGTTGGAGAATCTTTGGGTTTTTGTATTTTCCTAAGAAAAAATGGGTGATGAGAAGCAGGAAAGTGGTGCAGTGGTGAATAAGGTGAATGGGTCGTTAAGGTCCATCTTCATGCATGCGGATGGTGTAGATATGTGGTTGATGAGTCTTGGCTTCATCGGAGCCCTTGGTGATGGTTTCAGTACACCTCTTGTTTATCTTGTCACCAGCAAGTTGATGAACAATCTGGGTGATTCTTCAGCTTTCACTGCAGACATCTTCATTCATAACATCAACAAGGTCTTTCTTTCTTTTCTTTTCTTGGTTTCTATGTTTTGCTTTTTTTCTTAAAAAAAAAAAAAAACAGGCACATGCATATAAACACATGCAAACTAGCAGAGACTAACATGCTTCGGCTTTATGGGTGACAGAATTCAATGGCTTTATTGTACTTGGCTTGTGGGTCATGGTTTACTTGTTTTCTAGGTAAGTTTTCATTCATAGAATTCTGGGACTGAAAGTAACTTTCAGAAAATGTTTCCTTCATTTTTTGTTTGCTTCATAGAAAATAACTTTATCTACAAAAAATATATATATATACTTATATGTCAAAAGAAAATAGGCTCATCTTTTTGGAAATTGACTTTCCCTTTTGTTCAAAAGTGTAAAAATGACTTATTACAAGAAATACAAATTTGACAGAGACAATTAATTTGAATTGAGCTAGATGTTATTATATCAATAATAATTTTTAAGTTTAATTTATAAAATCATTCAAAAATATCAAAATAATGATATCAAATAGTACACTTTTCAATATTATTAAACATGTTTTAATAATAGATAGTGTAATAGTCTTATTAAAATAATAAATTACTAATATAATTAACGCTGCTTATTATTATAAAAATATTATTTTATTAATATAATTTAATATTACTAATTAATTTAAGTAGTAAGTAATATTTTGAATATTTTATTGGAATATGCTTTATTTTAATAATTTAATAATAAACATATGGTATATAATATTTAAATTATTCATAATAATTGTTTTATAATATAAAATATGAATATTTTTAATACTATAATATATTAATACAAATAATATTAAATAATTATTAAAATATTTATATGGTTAATTTAATACTTTAAATAGTGTTACTTTGAGCATTTAATAATACAGTATTCTAGAAAATTTATTAACTTGCTACTATTCGAAATATTTTAAAATTTATTTCAATATTTTTCATTAAAAATAATATTTTAAAAGGAATGGTTATTTGAAGCTCTTCTGTAATTTTTTTAGAAGGATTTTGCTGGTCAAGAACAGGTGAGAGACAAGCAACAAGAATGAGAGCAAGGTATTTGAAAGCTATCCTAAGACAAGATGTGGGATACTTTGATTTGCATGTCACAAGCACAGCTGAAGTTATCACAAGTGTTTCAAATGATAGTCTAATAATCCAAGATGTTCTCACTGAAAAGGTTTCTTTTTTCGTTTCTTTTTTGCAAAATTGATGTTGAATAAAAACAAGTAATTTAATTTCTAATGGGAGATGGTGTTATGCAGGTTCCAAATTTTTTGATGAATGTTTCAATATTTGTGGGGTGTTACATGGTAGCGTTTATAATGCTGTGGAGACTGGCAATAGTGGGATTTCCTTTTGTTGTTCTTTTGGTGATTCCTGGTTTAATGTATGGAAGAGGGTTGATAGGAATAGCTAGAAAGATAAGGGAGGAATACAGTAAGGCGGATACAATAGCAGAACAAGCAATATCTTCCATAAGAACAGTTTATTCCTTTGTTGGTGAAAGCAAAACCATTGCAGACTTCTCTGCAGCTTTACAAGTGTCTGTGAAGTTGGGATTAAGACAAGGTTTGGCTAAAGGTCTTGCAATTGGAAGCAATGGGGTTGTTTTCGCCACTTGGTCTTTCATGTCTTATTATGGCAGTAGGATGGTCATGTACCATGGTGCTCCGGGAGGGACTGTTTTCATTGTTGCAGCAGCCGTTGCCATGGGAGGCCTGTAATTTCCTTCAACTTTTCTACATTCGCTGTGTCTCTGTGTTTATTGTTTATAAAACAAACAAATTCAAGTATGTAACGTTTATTGGTTTTTGTTGATGATCAGATCACTGGGTGCTAGTTTGGCAAACCTCAAGCATTTCTCTGAAGCATGTACAGCCGGGGAACGGATTATGGAAGTGATGAAACGAGTCCCCAAGATTGATTCACAAAATTTGGAAGGAGAGATATTGGAAAGTGTTTCAGGAGAAGTGGAATTTAGGCATGTTGAGTTTGCATATCCATCAAGGCCTGACACCATGATTTTCAAAGATTTTTGCCTCCTCATTCCAGCTGGAAAGACTGTGGCTTTAGTGGGCGGTAGTGGCTCGGGGAAATCCACAGTCATAGCACTACTACAAAGGTTTTATGACCCACTTGGGGGAGAGATACTGCTTGATGGGATTGCCATAGATAAGCTGCAGCTCAAGTGGCTAAGGTCACAAATGGGTTTGGTGAGTCAAGAGCCGGCACTTTTTGCTACAACCATTAAGGAGAACATACTTTTTGGCAAGGAAGATGCAAGCATGGAGGAGGTTATTCAAGCAACTAAAGCCTCCAATGCCCACAATTTCATCTGTCAATTGCCCCAGGGTTATGAAACTCAGGTTTGCTCCTTTTAAGAAAACTTGCCAGGGAAAACAATGACTTTGAATCAACAAGTTTTATGCTCAAATTAACCAAAAATACACTTCTTACAACATTGAAAACTTACTCTCTCTTTTTTTACTGTGTCATATATGATAGTCTGGTAGATTCTTTCAAAGTAATTATAGGGATGAGCCTGATCAAGTCACAGTTTCCTGACCAATGTTTCAGCATTCATATCTAATACAGACACACACATATATATTATATATGTTATCCTTTTGTCATTTTAATTAATAGTAATTTGGTCCCCTATCAAACCCAGCCCCTTCTTAGCAAGCTGCAGTGTCTTCCCCACTTCTTAAAATGAGAGCCCATGTCACTTTCTTCTTTTTCATAATTATTTCCAATGAATTCTTTGCCTCTGTTGCAGACCTATTCTTCACGAACATAATAAATATTTCTCATTTCTCTGCCTTTGTTTACAAGTTCACATCACTTCTCAAAAACTAGTTGAAGTGGAAAATTAAAAGAAATTAAACGTAATTTGTGGTGTAATCAAACTTTTAAACCGTTGTTTTGGATGAACCTTTTGAACAGGTTGGTGAAAGAGGGGTACAAATGTCCGGTGGACAAAAGCAAAGAATTGCTATTGCAAGAGCAATAATTAAAGCACCACGAATCCTTCTTCTAGATGAAGCAACAAGTGCACTCGACTCGAAATCTGAACGAGTGGTGCAACAAGCAATAGACCAAGTTGCCGTTGGGCGCAGCACCATCATGATCGCCCACCGCCTTTCCACCATTCGTAATGCTGACCTTATAGCAGTTGTCCAAAATGGGCAGGTTATCGAAAGAGGATCACATGATGAGCTGATAGAAAATGAGACCGGTCACTATACTTCATTAGTCCGCCTTCAGAAAATAGATAAAGAAAAGACCCTTGAAGAAGCCAACTCCAATTTATCTACTTACGCCTCATCTTCGATATCGAATTTGGACATTTACAGCACAAGTAGTCGTAGTCGGTCTAGTTCCGCCAATTCATTCACTCAAAACATGACTTCATTGGCTAGAGAATCTTCAATGGAAGATCAGAAGTTAGCAGTGCCATCTTTTAGAAGACTGTTGGCATTGAACTTACCAGAATGGAAACAAGCAATGATGGGGTGTTTGAGTGCAATCTTATTTGGTGCAGTTCAACCTGTTTATGCATTCTCACTAGGATCTATGGTATCAGTGTATTTTTTAACCGATCACGACGAGATTAAGGAGAAGACAAGGATCTACTCCTTATGCTTTCTGGGGTTGTCGGTGTTTTCATTGCTGACTAATGTTGGCCAACATTATAATTTCGCCTACATGGGAGAGCACTTGATAAAGAGGATTCGAGAGAGGATGTTTTCAAAGGTACTGACATTCGAAGTAGGCTGGTTCGATCGGGATGGGAATTCAAGTGGTGCTATCTGCTCTAGGCTTGCCAAGGATGCCAACGTGGTTAGCATTTTCTTATTCTAATCTGAATCGCATATTGAATAAATTTTCATTCTAAGCCAAGGTTATAATTGTTATCTTTGTTTTGGCAGCTAAGATCCTTGGTAGGTGATAGGATGGCATTGGTTGTGCAAACAATGTCGGCAGTAACCATAGCTTGCACCATGGGGTTGGTCATAGCTTGGAGGCTTGCACTTGTTATGATTGCGGTTCAACCCGTCATAATCGTTTGTTTCTACACCAGACGTGTGTTGCTTAAAAGCATGTCTCAGAAGGCTATTAAAGCCCAAGGAGAAAGCAGCAAGCTGGCTGCAGAGGCAGTTTCCAACCTCCGAACCATCACCGCCTTCTCATCCCAAGATCGAATCCTGAAAATGCTCGAACAGGCTCAAGAAGGCCCTCGAAGAGAGAGCATCCGCCAATCGTGGTTTGCCGGTATCGGACTCGGCACGTCTCAAAGCCTAACAACCTGCACTTGGGCCTTAGACTTTTGGTTTGGTGGTAAACTCATCTCTCAAGGCTACATCACTGCAAAAGCTTTGTTCCAGACCTTCATGATCTTGGTAAGCACCGGCCGTGTGATAGCCGATGCCGGAAGCATGACTTCCGACCTCGCCAAGGGCTCGGATGCAGTTGGATCGGTCTTTGCTGTATTGGACCGATACACAACTATTGAGCCCGAAGATCCTGATGGATTCAATCCTGAAATGATATCAGGCCATGTGGAACTCTGTGACATAGACTTTGCATACCCAGCCCGGCCAAACATTATGATCTTCAGAGCCTTCTCACTCGAAATAGAAGCAGGAAAATCAAGTGCACTGGTTGGACAAAGCGGATCAGGTAAATCAACAATCATAGGATTAATCGAGAGATTTTACGATCCAATCGAGGGTGCAGTGAAAATTGATGGTAGAGATATAAGGTCATACCAGCTGAGGTCACTAAGGAAACACATAGCACTGGTTAGCCAAGAGCCCTCATTATTTGCAGGCAGCATAAGAGAAAACATTGCATATGGAGCATCTGATAAGATGGATGAATCACAGATCATGGAGGCAGCCATAGCAGCCAATGCTCATGAGTTCATTTCAGGGTTAAAAGATGGTTATAATACATGGTGTGGAGATAGGGGAATACAGCTCTCTGGAGGCCAAAAGCAACGCATTGCAATAGCAAGAGCCATACTGAAAAATCCTACAGTTTTGCTGTTAGATGAGGCCACCAGTGCACTTGATAGCCAATCAGAGAAAGCAGTGCAAGATGCACTTGAGAGGGTCATGCTTGGGAGGACCACTGTGGTGGTGGCTCATAGGCTAAGCACCATTCAAAACTGTGACCAAATTGCTGTGCTGGACAAAGGGAAGGTGGTGGAGAAAGGGACCCATCAATCCTTGTTGGCTAAGGGTCCCACTGGAGCTTACTTCTCACTGGTTAGCCTTCAAAGGAGACCCCCACAACACAACTGAAACTGTTTCAAGCTTAGATTAGGCTCTTTTTTTAATAGTTTCCATCCAAATTTTGATGGTGAAAGGCCTAACTTAACTTACAATATATATATATATATATATATATATATATATATATATATATAAAACTTTTGTTTTCTTCCTTTTTATTGTCCATGCCTTCGGTAGAGATGCTGAAAGGGAGATGGCAATTCCTGTAATATGAGCTTTTGATTTTTCAAATCTGATAATAAACTCTTACTTTTATGTGTGAAAATGTACTAATGCAATATTAGAAAGGCTTAAATAAAAACTCAACCCTTAAACTATGTTTTCTGTTTGTTTTTAGACCTTAAACTAATTTTTAGTCAAAACAAGTATTTAAAATATTATTTCTGGTCACATTAAGTCCTAAACTATTTTTTGGTCAAAATAAGTATCTAAACTATGCCATTTTTCTTTTAGTCCCTAAACTATTTATTTGTCAAAAAAATCTTTGTGATGTGTCAACATCTTATTGGCCGAAATAATTTTTGTGACTTAGATAACTAACGGACTTAAAGTGACCAGAAATAATAGTTTAGGTACTAATTTTGTCCAAAAAATAGTTTAAGTGTTAAAGCAAACATAGGGTATAGTTTAGGGGTTGATTTTTCATGTGATTCTATTATAAATAGGAGTGAGCAAAACTCGACTTCAAAAAGTCATTTTTTATTTCAAGTTATTTGAGTCATTTTATTCGAGTTATTCAACTCGAATTAACAATTCAGTTTTCGAGTTCGTGTCGAGTTTGGATTTTGTTAACTCGAAAAACTGAAAATCGATTCTTATTGTTCTATGAGTTAGTCTTTGATTTTCTTATTTCTTCAATTTCTCCATTTAAGCCTATTTTTATCAAATTTGAACCACATGCTTCTAAACCACCGTTATGCAGCTTCAATTCCTCATTTTTTTATTTTTTATTTATTCGATTTAAGTCCATTTTTGACCAAATTTGAACCACGTGTCATACTTTGTATTTTATTCAATTTGGCCCTTCAACTGCATTTTTTGGTAAATTCTTTCTATGTATTAATTCATTGACTCCTTCATACTCCCATCAATATTTATCCTCAAGAGCTCCTTTAAAAATAACCTTATAAATATATTTTATATTTTTAAAGGATATTTGATTTGTTAAATAATATTACACTTAGAAAAACAATATAAAGAAATATATGTGTATATCTTATGTGATTAGAGAAAGCCGTTTAAATTAAAATCAATATGTATCATAATATTATAAATAATTAAAATTAAAATTAAAAAGAAACTCGAAAAACTAGACATGATTCGTGTGGTAGTGCATGCAGAAAAGAGAGGAAATAAAGGAGTTGCCTTTATTATATAAAAGCCAAAGCACAATTGTTCACTTGTGAGATCTCGGGACCACAAATATAGTATGGCCTTCACAGGTGCCCCATTACAACTAATAGAAGAGCCACGTTGTGCATATATGAGCCGAGACCACGATGGTGGTTGAGGCCACAATATGTACGGTGCATAATGACAAATCCCAAGGATGAGGTACTAGACAATATCTGAAGGCACGGTCTGCTCGTTGCATCAAGGGAAAAGGACTTGTCGAGTCGGACCACAAGTGAGAGCGAACAAGTGTTGCAATCCTATTGGCGTGCCATTCTCTCTGCTCTACCTATATATAGAGGCCACCATTTTACAAGAAAAAGAGGTCTATTTTGGGGAGTTTTCTTAAAGAAATTTTCTCGAAAAAATGTGTAAAACCTATGTTTGATTTTGATATAATTAAATCTTTAAAGATCGTTTTGTAAAACTTAAAATTGTTTTTATAAAGTCCCTTAATAAGTTTTAAAACACCAACACTTTAAAACTGATTTATAAAACTCAAACTCAAAATATTTTCTAAGTGTTCCAAGGCAAAACCATTGAAAATCGCCCAGGCGTATCGATATAGCACCAAGCGTATCGATACCATTTTACCAAACTTGGTTACTGTCGGAACCAGTATCGATACCCCAAACCCTCGTATCGATACTGCCCTGTGTTAAAATTCAAAGAGTTTGAATATCGTACCGATACGGCAAACCCTCGTATCGATACGACCCTTATAACTTTTAAAAATTAAGTCGGTTTAAAAATATGACCGTTGGTGTCAGTTGGTTGGTAACCAAACTTTAAAAGTTCGTTGACCCGTATCGATACTCCAAACCCGCGTACCGATACGGTTGTGGACAGTGAGCTAAGTTCAGAAAATAGTATCGATACGACCCTTGCCGTTTCGATACCCAGTACCGATACGCTTACGTGCGTATCGATACCCCTTATTAAATGCACACAACGGCTCTTTCTTTTCTGAGATAGGTACCGATACTCCTTCCCGCGTACTGATACCGGTAGCTGCAGAAGTGCATTAATGGTGGTAAGAGAGGGTTCCTACGGCTCCATTTATGTTCCCAACCACCCAAACGGCTAGAAATCAATGAGGAGGTATAAAAGACACATCTAAAAGCTACAGCAACAACTATTGATCTTCAAGAAAACACTTATTCATCAAATCCAAGCAATTGTGCCAAAATTCCTATTTGTCTAGAAATCCCAATTGTAATCTTCATTCATATTTTGTTAAATTGGGTTGAGTGCTTGTATTGGGGCTATCATTTGTATTGAGAGATACCTTATTAGCCATCAAATTTCTTTGTTCACTTGTGTGAGGATTGGGTTGATTTTTGGGTAGAAAAATCAACCGAAATTGTAAAGGGTTGCCTCCTTGTCCTAGAAAAGGGGAAGAGCAATTTAGTGGAATTGTTGCAAATCCTTAGTGAAGCTAAGGTAGTGGATGTAGAGTTCATTTGGAACTTGAACCACTCTAAATCTCTTGTCCATCATTTTTTTATTTGCAAATTTCTACCACAAAACTTTAAATTTCCAATTCACCCCCCTCTTGGTCAATATCGATCTTGTGATCCACTCAACAATTGGTATCAGAGCTTAACTCTTTGAGGATTAACAACCACAAGAGGAGATCCTTGGAAGAGTGTGATCATCAAAAAAATCAAGAGATGGCTTCTACCTCCGGTTCCGGCATGTACGAGTCACAATCGACCACAAAGCCTCCCTTCTTCAACGGTGATAACTATTCTTTTTGGAAGAATAGAATGCGTCTATTCATCAAGTCAAATGACTATCTTGTGTGGGATGTCATTGAGGATGGGTCATACATTCCATTGAAGCAAGACGGTGAAGGCAAGATGGTGTTGAAGAAGAAAGTG
Organism: Hibiscus trionum; assembly: GCA_030270665.1. Classification (NCBI taxonomy): domain Eukaryota; kingdom Viridiplantae; phylum Streptophyta; class Magnoliopsida; order Malvales; family Malvaceae; genus Hibiscus; species Hibiscus trionum. The sequence continues at coordinate 37,714,401 of BSYR01000021.1, read as the reverse complement.
GAAATGAGTGAAGAGGAGAGGAAAAAGATTCAAGTCAATGATAAAGCTCTCCACATGCTATTTTGTGCTTTCGGTCCAGACATCTACTCAAAGGTCTCATCAATTGAAAGTGCCAAGGAAGTGTGGGACACTCTTGAGACCACTTATGAAGGCACCAATGATGTCAAGGAAACTAAGATTGGAATTCTCAATCTTAGTTATGAAAATTTCAAGATGGAGTCCGATGAGACGGTGTCAAAGATGTTCGATCGATTCTCCACGATCGTAAATGGTCTAAAGGGATTTGGAGAGATCATACCGGAAGACAAGCTTGTCCGGAAGCTACTCTATTCACTTCCCGAGTCTTGGGATGGGAAAAGAACCGCTATCATCGAAGCAAAGAATTTAAAGACTTTGAAGCTTGATGAGCTTGTGGGTTCTCTCCTTACTCATGAGATCATGAAGCAAGGAAGGGAAGATGAGAAAAAGAAAGAAGAGAAAAGAGTAGAGAAGCTTGAAGTGGAGAAGAAGAAGAAGATGGGAATAGCTCTCAAGGCTAAAGCTTCACAACATGATGAGAGCTCATCTAGTGATGAGGATGAACTTGAAGAATTGGCTATGATAGCCAAACGATTCTCACGCTTTATGAGGTCCAACCGGGGAAGAAAAATCCAAAGGAAAATGGACTTCAAAAGCAAGAACAAGGAAGATGGAAAGGATCAAATCATTTGCTTTGAGTGCAATAAACCCGGCCACATACGTTCGGAGTGCCCTCAACTCAAGAAGAAGGGCTTTGAGAAGAAGAAAAAGCTCAAAGCCAAGCTTCCTACTTGGAGTGATGAGGAGTCATCGGAGGATGACGAACAAGAAGTGGCTAACCTTTGCCTCATGGCACTTGAGGAAGATTCCTCCATGGTAACCTCTAACTCATCTACTTTAGATTTTTCATATGAAGAATTAAATGATGCATATGATGAGTTACAAGAGGTATATGATGAATTAGTTGAGAAATATAAGGAGTCAGTTATTATGAATAAAAAGATTATTCTAGAATTAAATGAGAAAAATGACTCACTTACTCAAGCTAATTCTAAATTTGAGAAAAAGATATTAGGATTAAAAGATGAACTTAAATTCTTTCAAGATGAAAATGTTGATCTTAATAATCTTTTATCTCAATGTAATTGTGAACACCAAAAGGTGTTGGGTGAGCTAAATGAGCTCAAAAAGTCTTTAAAAAATGTTGGTAGTGTCAAGCATGAAGTAGGAGAATCCTCTAGAACACACCAACCTAAGAAAAAGACTAACTACTACAAACAAGGTAGCTATCCTAGGCATAGTAGAACTAAAAGAATAAGAAGTGTATGGGTTCCTAAGGAACTTGTTAAATCTAATAATATTATTGCTATGTCATCTTGGATTCCTAAGGGAACCAAGGTTTTGGGAGCTAACACTCATGGACCCAAAATGATTTGGGTACCAAAAACCAAGGTTTAATATCTTTGTTTGTAGGGGGAGCATTGCTACAAGGCCAAAGCACAAAGTCAAAACTCATAGTACCTTGATAGTGGATGCTCGAGGCACATGACCGGAGACAAGAGTCGATTCATGGATCTAAAGCCAAAAAGTGGAGGAGTAGTAACATTTGATGACAACTCCAAATGCCACATTAAAGGTATTGGCTCCATAGGTAATCACTCTACTATTCTCATTGAAAATGTTTTATATGTCGATGGTCTTAAACACAATTTATTGAGCATAAGTCAACTATGTGATAAAGGATTTAATGTTTTGTTTGATAAGAATGGTTGTAAAATCATAGACATTAAATCTAATAATATTATGCTCATAGGTCATCGCATAGGGAATATATACATGGTGCATCTAGATGACATTCATACATCTCATGCATGCTTAGTTGCTCAAAATGAAAATGATGCATGGTTGTGGCATAGAAAGCTAGGACATGCTAGCATAAGTGTTTTGGAAAAACTAGTCTCTCTAAATCTAGTTAGAGGTTTACCCAAGATAAAATTTTCAAATGATAAAATTTGTGATGCATGCTCAAAGGGTAAACAACATAGGTCTTCCTTTAAATCCATTAATGATGTTTCTACTAGTAGATGCTTACAACTAATTCACATGGATTTATTTGGGCCAATTAGGACTATGAGCTTGGGTGGTAAGTCTTATGCTTTTGTGCTAGTTGATGATTTTTCTAGATTTACTTGGGTTCTCTTTTTAAGTACTAAAGATGAGGCTTTGGAAAAATTCATCACATTTTCAAAACTAACCCAAAATGATCTTGAACTTAGAATTTCACACATTAGAAGTGATCATGGAACCGAGTTTCAAAATTTAGGGTTTGAAGAGTTTTTAAATGAAAATGGTATTAGCCATAATTTTTCGGCACCTCGAACTCCTCAACAAAATGGGGTAGTTGAGAGGAAAAATAGAACTTTACAAGAAATGGCTAGAACTATGCTTTGTGAAAACAATTTACCTAAATATTTTTGGGCGGATGCCACAAACACCGCTTGTTATATTGTAAATCGAGTAATGATTAGGCCAATTTTAAAGAAAACACCTTATGAGATTTTAAAATCCAAAAAGCCTAACATTAGCTATTTTCACCCTTTTGGGTGCAAGTGTTTTGTTTTAAATAATGGAAAAGACAACTTAGGTAAATTTGATGCAAAAAGTGATGAAGCCATTTTTATAGGTTACTCTTTAACCTCTAAAGCCTATCGAGTATTTAACAAAAGAACTTTAGTAGTAGAAGAATCTATTCATGTTGTATTCGATGATAACCTCCTTCCTAGGAAGGATTCTTGTGATGATGATGATGTAGGGATCATAAATACCTTTGATGGAGGTCAAACTTCAAAGGAGGATGAGATTCCAACAAAGGAAGAGGACTCACAAGATCCACCTCTTGAACCCTTGAAGGACTTGGCTATTGAGGAAAAGGAAGTGAGCTACCCAAGGGAGTTGAACTATGTCAAAGATGGTGAAATCTTGGGTGATCCATCCAAGGGGGTAACCACTCGTTCTTCTCTTAGATTAATGAACCATGTTGCATTTATCTCATGCATAGAGCCTAAAAATATAAAAGAAGCATTGAAAGATGACTTTTGGATTATGGCTATGCAAGAAGAGTTAAATCAATTTGAGAGAAGTAATGTATGGACATTAGTTGATAGGCCTAGTAATCAATCTACAATAGGAACTAAATGGGTCTTTAGGAACAAACTAGATGAGAGTGGTAACATTGTGAGAAATAAAGCTAGACTTGTAGCACAAGGTTACACTCAAGAAGAGGGAATAGATTTTGATGAAACCTATGCACCCGTAGCTAGAATGGAAGCCATTAGGATGTTGCTTGCATATGCATGTTATCATAATTTCAAGCTTTTTCAAATGGATGTTAAAAGCGCATTTTTAAATGGTTTTATAAATGAAGAAGTGTATGTGGAACAACCACCGGGTTTTGAAGATTCAAAATTTCCAAATCATGTTTTCAAACTTACCAAAGCACTTTATGGTTTAAAACAAGCTCCTAGAGCTTGGTATGAAAGGCTCTCAAATTTTTTGATTGAAAAAGGATTTGAAAAAGGTAAGGTGGACACTACACTCTTTATAAAAATGTATAAAAATGACATCTTAGTAGTTCAAATTTATGTTGATGATATCATTTTTGGTTCTACTAATGAATGTCATTGTCAAGAGTTTGCTAAGTTAATGCAAGGTGAATTTGAGATGAGCATGATGGGGGAGCTCTCATTCTTTTTGGGACTCCAAATCAAGCAAAAGAAGGATGGCGCCTTCATCAACCAAGCAAAATACATAAAGGATATGCTCAAGAAGTTTGGCTTGGAGAATGCAAAGCCTCAAGACACTCCTATGAGCTCATCTACAAAGCTTGACAAAGATGAAGGAGGTAAGTGTGTTGACTCTAAACTTTATCGTTCTATGATTGGATCTTTGCTTTACCTTACCGCAAGTAGACCGGATATATTGTTTAGTGTTTGCTTGTGTGCTAGGTTTCAAGCTAGTCCTAGAGAGTCTCACCTTATAGCCGTTAAGAGAATCTTTAGATACCTTAGAGACACTCCTTGTTTAGGTCTTTGGTATCCTAGAGACTCTACCTTCAACCTTCATGCTTACTCGGATGCGGATTATGGGAGTTGTAAAATCGATAGGAAAAGTACTTCGGGAACTTGTCAATTCTTAGGTAGTATGCTCATATCTTGGTTCTCTAAGAAACAAAATAGTGTAGCCTTATCTACCACCGATGCCGAGTACATATCCTTAGGGAGTTGTTGTGCTCAAGTCCTTTGGATGAAGCAACAACTCTTAGATTATGGAATTAAAGTTGAAACCATACCCCTAAAATGTGACAACACTAGTGCAATATGTTTAACAAAAAATCCCATCCAACACTCTAGAACCAAACACATTGAAATTAGGCATCATTTCATTAGAGATCATGTCCTTAAGGAAGATGTTGTTATAGAGTACGTAGACACCTTGAATCAATTAGCGGACATATTTACAAAACCCTTAGACAAAGAGCGTTTTTGGTCCCTTAGGAGAGAGTTAGGTCTAGCTAGCCTATCTTGACCTCTTAGGACCTCTTTTGTGCTTAAATATGCTTGATTTTGTGAAATGCCATGTTTATGTGTTTAAACTCCCAATTTATTCCATGCCTCTAGTTAGGGGGAGTATGATTATGTTAAAATATGCTTAGAACTGCTCATACATCATTTGCATACTCATAGGAGATGTTAAGTTCGAGCCTTTGGTTGTTCTTTGAACCAAATATGCAATTCTGGGCATACAGTATCGATACTCATCTATGCGTATCGATACCAGTTCTTCATCTCGTTTCCCAGAATTTTCTTCGCTTCACGCGTATCGATATGATTCATCCCGTATCGATACGGGTCGTTTCGATACGGACCCCTCCGTTTCGATACGACTTTTCCAACGGGCATTTTTGCAAAAAGACAATTCTATCCTCGTATCGATACCCCAACGGGCGTATCGATACTCGACTGCGCTGATGACATTAAATTAGCTTTTAATGAGTTCAACTTTTACCATAACTCAAATTTTTCAAAACCTAATTAACCCTAGCCGTTTTTGCCTATAAAAGGGCACTTCCTCCTTCATATTTTTCACATCTCAACTCAAACCTAAAAGAGTTTTTGAATCAAGCAAGGCTTTGTGCTCTCTTTCTCATCTTTGTGCTAGTTTTCTTCAAATCTTCAAGTTTCTATCAAGGTAATCTCCTTCTTTATCTTTTTTCAATTTTTTTTCTTTTCTGTTTTGATTCTTGTGTTTCTTTTTAAAACCTTGTTTTTCTTCAACCTTTTTCTTAATTTTTTTTTTCTTTCAAAATTTTTCTTCAAAATTTCTTTTAAATCTCTTTTACCTTGATTTTTACTCAAATTGAAGAAACCATTTTGCTTAATTCTCTTTTAGATCATGGCACCAAAAGAACCATCGAGGAAGCGACCGAGGGCTACTCATGCCGGTGAATCTTCCAACCTTGGAGCGATTGCTCGTCCAAACTACTCAACCATCTATGAGCAATCCTTTGAAGGCAATTCGGGTCTAACTCACTTTCGTCAATATGAAAATTATAAGATCCGTGCCGAAAGGGTAATCTCCGTTCCTTTTCTCAATTCGGAGCGTTTCAAGTTTGAATACCTTCTCTTGCTTCATCGTTGGAATTTCATGGAGTTTATCTCTATTCCCGGTATTTACTATCGTCTCTTGGTTTTGATTTTCTATGCTAATGCAAGATGTATTAGTCGTAATGGGGAAGTTGTTGCAATTACCTCTTATCTTATGGGAAAGAAATTAATCCTTGATGTCAAGTCTATTTGTGAGGTCTTTAAGTTGGATGATGAAGGCCTTGATGATGAGCATGGTATTGGGCATGTTCTTAGTGGATCCGTCACCGCCCTCAATGCTCACGATCGAATCCTACATTTGATGGTGTCGTGGTGGTTTCGTCCTTCCGGAGGAAAATATTCCACCATCCGTCAAGTGGACGATTTTTGGATTCGGTGCTTCCGTGAAGCCAGGCGACCAAATCTAGCTTGACTCATGTTCGCGGAGATCGTCTACCTCGTTCAAAATCTTCACACTCCTCACGTCACCTCCTTCACATACGGTTCGGCTTTGAGCTATTTTTTTGTTAAAAAGAATATTGATTGCTCTTATGACATTCCAACTTCTCTCACCGATCCCATTGATGAGCGATCTCTTGCTCGGGCAAAATTTACTTATCTCAATGGTGAATGGATACGTCTTGCCGACTTACCACCGGAAGTCACCGCTATGGTTGAAGAGGCTCAAGCTCCTCAAGCTCCTCAAGTCCAACAACCCAACATGGATGCTCTCATGACCTATCTCAATGAGCAATTTACCGGGTTGCGCACGGACATGAATACTCGTCTCACTTCCATGGAAACTACCTTTAATACTAGGATGACGGGTATGGAGAATCGCCTCACATCTCTTGAAAGCGGGCACAATTCCTTGAATATTTCAATTGCCGCTTTCCATGATGAGTGGCGTAATAGTATGCGCACTAATGAGCCTTTGGGAGTTGATGATGAAGATGATGAAGACGATGCTTAGACGTTTTCTCTTGTTTGTCATGCATATCATTAAGGATTTTCTATTTTATGCACCTATGTTTTATGTTCTTAGGATTAAGTTTGTTTTAGGATTAAAACCTATGCTTTGATTTCTTGTTTGCTTTTGTTTGGATTTTAAGTATGTTGCTATAATGAATAAAATCTATGTTGCTTATTATACCTTTGATTTCCTTATGCACTTAATTGTCTCAAAAGGATTTTTTGATCTAACAAAAAGGGGGAGAAGAATCTAGCTCACTTCAAAATATTTTGATTTTAACTCAAAGGTTACCAGGCTTATATTAAGGGGGAGTTAACTTTGTAAAGGTTTTTCAAAAATGTTAAAAATTTTAAGTTTTAGTTTTGTTATATCAAAAAGGGGGAGATTGTAAAACCTATGTTTGATTTTGATATAATTAAATCTTTAAGGATCGTTTTGTAAAACTTAAAATTGTTTTTATAAAGTCCCTTAATAAGTTTTAAAACACCAACACTTTAAAACTGATTTATAAAACTCAAACTCAAAATATTTTCTAAGTGTTCCAAGGCAAAACCATTGAAAATCGCCCAGGCGTATCGATACAGCACCAAGCGTATCGATACCATTTTACCAAACTTGTTTACTGTCGGAACCAGTATCGATACCCCAAACCCTCGTATCGATACTGCCCTGTGTTAAAATTCAAAGAGTTTGAATATCGTACCGATACGGCAAACCCTCGTATCGATACGACCCTTATAACTTTTAAAAATTAAGTCGGTTTAAAAATATGACCGTTGGTGTCAGTTGGTTGGTAACCAAACTTTAAAAGTTCGTTGACCCGTATCGATACTCCAAACCCGCGTACCGATACGGTTGTGGACAGTGAGCTAAGTTCAGAAAATAGTATCGATACGCTTACGCGCGCATCGATACCCCTTATTAAATGCACACAACGGCTTTTTCTTTTCTGAGACAGGTACCGATACTCCTTCCCGCGTACCGATACCGGTAGCTGCAGAAGTGCATTAATGGTGGTAAGAGAGGGTTCCAACGGCTCCATTTATGTTCCCAACCACCCAAACGGCTAGAAATCAATGAGGAGGTATAAAAGACACATCTAAAAGCTACAGCAACAACTATTGATCTTCAAGAAAACACTTATTCATCAAATCCAAGCAATTGTGCCAAAATTCCTATTTGTCTAGAAATCCCAATTGTAATCTTCATTCATATTTTGTTAAATTGGGTTGAGTGCTTGTATTGGGGCTATCATTTGTATTGAGAGATACCTTATTAGCCATCAAATTTCTTTGTTCACTTGTGTGAGGATTGGGTTGATTTTTGGGTAGAAAAATCAACCGAAATTGTAAAGGGTTGCCTCCTTGTCCTAGAAAAGGGGAAGAGCAATTTAGTGGAATTGTTGCAAATCCTTAGTGAAGCTAAGGTAGTGGATGTAGAGTTCATTTGGAACTTGAACCACTCTAAATCTCTTGTCCATCATTTTTTTATTTGCAAATTTCCACCAAAAAACTTTAAATTTCCAATTCACCCCCCCTGTTGGTCAATATCGATCTTGCGATCCACTCAACAAAATGGCTCTTGCCATGGAAGCCTAAAGAGCCTAGAGATCCTGGTGTTGAAGGAAGCAATAGGCGACTGAAAACCCCTTAGATCAATGAGTTACAACAGTGGCCATTGCAAGCCTTGCTAGTTCGAGTCATGTATTGTAATAGGGTTGCGTTTTTGTCGTAGATTTTGCTTAATCAAAGAACTATGATGTTTTTTGAACTTTCATTTCTTTTATCTTTATTTTTTTTTAAGAAAAGATGGGCCTCGTTAAAAATTCCTATAAAGCCAAAACCAAACCAAGGCTTGGTAGTGACCACCTAAGGAGAAAAGAGTACCTGATATTCATTAACTTTTAAGGGATAAAATATCATCACGTACAAAGGAGGAAATATGCTCAGGACAAACCGAGTTAAAGAAAACAGATGAAACAGATCGAAGGGCCCAAGTTGTCAGCGAATATGCTACAATATTAGCGAACCATGGTACATAGATGATAGAAAAACCAGGAAGTGCATAAAGTAAGTGCCGAGCCTGAGTTAAGTGAGGGTTAAGAACCGATAAATCACCATGAGGCTTGTTCAACTTGTTAACGATCACATCTGAGTTAGTCTCAATAATAACGCAAGTCCAGGCCTTGTCATGCACAAACTGTAGGCTTGTAGTGATAATATGTGCCTCGACCAGGGCCAAGTCTGTGCACCCAACAGTGTGTTGAGCAAGGCCACCTAAAACCATATCGTGGTCGTCACGAGCAACAACACCAATGACAGTTGCACCATGGGTAGGGTCAAAAGCACCGTCTATGTTGATTTTGATGTAACCAGTCGTGGGAGCTTGCCACCGAGGATTGACTAGCGTCGTCGATGCACCCGGAGAGGTAAGAGAGTGCGTAGCCATAGCAGCAGTGTAGTCTCAGATCAAAATTTGGGAATTGATAACCATAAGCCAATAGGGTTGCAATCGCTCCTCATGAACCCAATCATTTTGCCGGTTAGACGGTGGTTTTGGGGCTGGTGTTCATGTGTTCACGATGAACACGAAGAACACCAGTTCTTGTTTTGGGTGAGAGGTTCGCCATCAAGTTTGCTTAGTTTGAAATTGGGTGGCATGGGGGTGGAAGCTGAGTTCGAACCTTGCATATCAACTTTCTGCAGTAGCTCTGAAATGAATTTTGTGTGTGAAAGAAATAGACCATTGCTAGATCGTATGACTTCTAAGCCAAGAAAATATCGAAGCTGGCCAAGATCTTTTAGGGAGAATTTTCATGCAACTCTCGTATGACAAGGTCAACTGTGTGTTGAGCATTACCAGTAATTAAGATATCATCTACGTGCACAACAAGGAATGTAGTCTCCTGACCATTGAGAAGAATAAAGAGTGAAGGGTCTGCCTTAGAAGCCACGAAGCCCAGAGAGCACAAAAATTCCATTAGCTTGACAAACCAATTTCTGGGTGCCTGACACAGCCCATAAAAGGCTTTTTTGAGCTTGCAAACGAGCACCTTACCTGTGAGGGAGACTTCTTCAAAGCCTGGAACTTGCTGCATGTAGACATCCTCTTGCAAGTCACCTTTTAGAAATGCGCTATTGACATCAACCTGCCTGATCGGCCACTGATTAGAGACAACTATGGAGAGAAGGATGTTAACTGTGGCAAAACGTACAACTGGACTGAAGGTGTCCATGAAGTCAATGCCTGGTATTTGAGCAAAACCCTTTGCGACAAGCCTTGCTTTGAATCTATCAACGGATCCATCAGCTTTGAGTTTAACTTTGAACAATCACTTGCATCCTACGACTTTTCTTCCTGTAGGTAGTTCAACAATGTCCTACGTACCATTGTTGAGTAAAGCTTGATACTCAGTCATAACAGCTGCACGCCAATCTGGGTCATCCAAGGCACTGTGAACATCGTCAGGAGGTTTTTTTACTTGTACGGTGTAAACTTTGGCTTTAACAATCCCATTCTTGTGTCTAGTAACCATAGGGTGAATGTTGGAGGTTGAACTAGGCTGACTCCTCGTTCTCACAGCTGAATTGTCAATTGACACATGGGAGGTAGGTGGGGCCTATACCACAAATTGACCTTCAGATTGAGTAGTGACTTTTTCAAGGGTCTCAGTCTTAGCTTGTTCTTGACCTGCAGGTAATGCATCATCACGAAAAGAAGAGCTAGCCATCCCATGACCAGGGCTAGCCAACCCAAGACCAGAATTAGAGGAAGACATCTGTGGTGTGGGAGGAGTAGAAGTATGACCAGCCTCACATGTCTGAGTACACGGATCACTAGCATTGGCAACTGTATCAGACAATGAGTTTGCATCAGTGTGCTCAAAGGCATTACTGATGTGAGTACTTTCAGGAACCACACGTCGTTCAGGAACCAGGGGAACAACAGCTGAGTGAATACTTGTTGAAGCTTGAGGCTTGGCAGCACTTTTAACAGCATAAGGGAACAACATCTCATCGAAAACAACATGTCGAGAAATAAAACTTCTGCCATTACTATCCAAACATATATAACCATGATGCGAGGGTGAGTAGCCAAGAAACACACAGGGCTTGGACCTGAAATCCATCTTGTGACGATTGAAGAGCCGTAGGTGAGGGTAACATCGGCAACCAAAGGTCTTGAGGAATTTGTAGTCTGGAACAGTTTCATACAACTTTTGATAAGGTGACATGCCATCCAAATTCCTCGATGGTAACCTATTGATTAGAAACACAGAACTAAGGACAACATGAGACCAAAACTTGAGAGGCATTGCGGCTTGAGCTAATAGAGTAAGAGCTGTCTTCGCAACATGCCTATGCTTGCGTTCCACAACACCATTTTGTTGGGAGGTGTGTGGGCAAGTTTTTCGAAGATAAATGCCTTTCTTAGCAGTTATATTTTTCAAGAACCGAAACTCCTCTCATCCATCCGTTTGTAAAGCAAGAATGGTGGAGTTAAACTGATTATGAACGAGGGCTAGGAAAGATTCAAATGCCACTGAAACATCACTTTTATTTTTCAACAAAAAAAGCCAAGTGTTTCGGCTATACATGTCTACAAACAAGACAAACTAATGAAAGACGTTTGATACAACAGGGGCTGGTCCCCATACATCAATTTCAACTAGCTCAAAAGGACGAGAGTACACAATATTAGAAGAAGTGAAAGGTAAAGCATGACTTTTTCCCATTTGACATGCCATGCATACAAGCTACTGCAGAAAGTTGATATGCAAGGTTCGAACTCAGCTTCCACCCCCATGCCATCCAATTTCAAACTAAGCAAACTTGATGGCGAACCTCTCACCAATGTGCAATTGTATCGCGGTGACCAATACAACAGAACCACGTCAATTTCTGGGTTAGACGGTGGTTTTGGGGCTGGTGTTCATGTGTTCACGATGAACACGAAGAACACCAGTTCTTGTTTTTTTTTTGGTATTTTGATCCGAAGGAGATGAAAGATCTGGATTTTTGGTTGTTTTTAGAAGGAAAGAGATAGAGAATTCTTGAGTATATAGAAAAAATTTCTTAAATATGGATAAAGGGGTTCACTTTTTTTGCTGCAAATGAGCTTTTATAGCCTATTCAAAATGTAGTGTTTTGGGTTTAATGAAACGGGTCGGGTCCGCTGAGATCCGCGTGTTTCCAATTACGTCGGAGATTGATTTTTCCTTTTTTCCCCTTTAGATTGTTTGGTTTTCGATTTGGCCCTTTTCAGGGATATCTTGTCTTTTTTATTTCAATTTTAGTACTATTTTTATTTATTTCAATTTAGTCCCTTTTGCTTTTTTATTATTTCAATTTCAGTATTGTTATTTCATTTTATTTCAACTTTCCCTTGCCATTTCTGTTGTTTTTTTAGTATTTATAGTTATATTTGATATATTTATTTTATAAATTCAATCATGATTCATCTACAACCTTACGATGACTTGCCTCGGGGTATGATTCGCATTATGTATGGCACGAGTAATTTAGATAATAATTAATAACTCTAATTTCTTTATTTATGTTGTTTTAATTGTTTTTTATCACGTTCTCTACGACCTTACGATGACCTGCCCCGAGGTATGATCCGTATTATTTATGGCACGAGAAATTAATTAAATAAGTTAATTTAATTTCACGTTTATTTTATGCATTTTATTCTTATGCCATGTTTATTGTTATTTTATTATATAATGTCGCACATAGGTATATAAATTGAAAATATGATGCTCCTTTATTCGAGGGTAAACTTGGCTAGTACTAGTGGTAATGGTGGAGGTTTTCATTTATTCCCCAAATAATAGAACCCTTAAAATAAACTTGCGTGTACAACCAAAATTTAATTTAATTGTCACTTCAACTCACAAATTCTGATAATAACAAAAATGATAATCGACTAGGTACCAAGTTTGGGCTTGGTGGGGGTGTGAACCCTTCCCCACACGTACTCGACTCCTAAACCAAAAGTAGAATTTTTAGTTAGTTTTTGGGTGCTCGATCTACCTAATTCAAATGACCGGTGATAACCCCATTTTTCAAGTTTAAAAATTGATTTTTTTTTCAAATTACAAAGCATTTTAAAATTAGTCGTTACAATTATTTTCTTAATATAGTAACCCTTAGTTTGATGCTCTTTGTTGTCGGTTATGTTCATATTTACTACTATTATATATGCCTATGTATGTGTTGCAGTTGCATTTAACGTTCTAATAGCAGTGAGTGTGAAATATTTTAGCATAATAAGTAACGAAAGTTATCGTCTGGCTTAAGTTAAGTGACACAATGGTGCTTAGCCAGAAATGGTCGTCCTAAATAGTTGGTGTACCGATGGTCTAGGTCAAGTGACACATTGGGGCACTAGCCTGAGTACATTTCATATGAAGTATCAAAAGAGTATTTATCAACAGCTATATCATACCAAAACAAAGAGATAAACAACCCATCAAGAGCTATGTTAAGTCTAGAAATCTGTTTGATCGCAGCTTGTTGATTGCAACCAAAAATACCAGAATCCCCTCTTCAGTTTCCATTGGAATTTGTCTCTATATTTTTCACCTAAATTTATCTCTATAGTTTCCATTAGAAAGAATCATTTTCATTTTTCAAATTCAAAACAACTTTTTTTGTTTTTTTTTCAAATTAACTATTTAAATTTCAAAACTAGTTCATCATAAACCTCTTTAAACTCATCAAAAGCTTCACGTAAATCATCAAAAGTGTAATCAATTGAAGTAGATGAGTCAAAGGTTACCTTAGAATCATCTTCAAATGTTATGAGACATAAATTGACTACCTCTTGCTCTTCTTCATCGGATGAGTCTTCATCACTACAAGTAGCCATATAAGACTTGTACTTCTTCTTCTTCTTCCCAAAGCTCTTTTTCTTTAGTTGAGGACAATCAAGTTTGATGTGTCCCGATTTTTTGCACTTATAACAAATGATTTGATCCATCTCTTTAGGTTCATTCCTGAAGCCTTCTTTTCCTTGAAATCTTGTTCCTTTATTAGATTTCAAGAACCTTGTAAATCTCTTGGCAAGCTAGGTCATCTCTTCATCTACTTCATCACTAGAGTCACTCTCTTCCATGGTAGTTTTAAGAGCAATTCTAAAATTCTTCCTTTCCACTTTCTTTTTTTCTCCCTTCTTCTTCTCGAAATCTTTCTTTCTTAGTCTCATCAACTCATGAGTAAAAAAAGACACAATGAGCTCATCAAGCTTAAGAGTCTTAATATTCTTTTCTTCTATAGTGGTGCGGTCTTCTTTGATTCCCATGAGTAGGGAAGAGAATAGATACACTTTCTCACAAGCTTGTCCTCCATAATGATTTCTCTATAACCTTTGAGCTCATTTACAATGACGGAGAACTGATTGGACATCGTCTTGATATCTTCATCCAGATCCATCTTAAACCTTTCATAACTTAGATTAAGAAGATCAATCTTGGTCTCTTTTACCTCATTTGTTCCTTCATGAGTAACTTTAAGTTTGTCCTAAATTTCTTTTGCATTGGAACAAGAAGAGACCTTGTCATACTCATCGGGATCAAGTTCACAGAAGAGAATGTGCATGTCCTTAGCATTTAGTTGCACGTTCTTATTTTCTCCATTTCATTCTCTTGCTCTTTAGGACATAGATATTTCTTTCTTTCTTTTTGATGTAAAGATGATCCCTCAATAATTACATCCCATAAAGAGTAGTCATTGGCTTGAAGAAACAACCACATTCTATTCTTCTAATATGCATAATTTGCTCTATTAAAGAAGAGAGGCTTGAAGATAGATTGAGATTCCTCTATGAAATAATTCCCGAAAGTAGATGCAATGACACCTTAAAATTGATTGAAATACTTGTAGGATCTTCTCAAGAGATGGTTAGACCTTCCAATGAGCTTCTCTCTGATACCAATTGTTGAGTAGATCAATCAATTAAGAATTTCTAAGTGGGGTGAATTGGAAATAAAAAATTGGTGGAGCAAAAGGTAATAAATAAAAATCTTACAAAGAGAATTTAGCGTGGTTCAACTTTCTAAATGAAATATATATCCACTACCTTAGCTACCACACTAAGGATTTCACAAATTCACTAAATTTGTTTTTCCTTTGAGGACAATGAGAAACTTTGCAACACTCATCAAGATTTATACCCCAAAATCGTTTGAACTTTTAGTTACAAATAAGCAAACTTTAGAAACCTCCTTAGGTAGATTTTTACAGTCAATGAAAGTTCTCTCACACCCAAAACACTTGAATCAAAAGAATAGCAAATAAACTCTTCAAGTATTCTTACAAGAGTGATACAATAAAGCTAAAAAATTTGAATAATGGATTGAATGTTTTGAATTTGAGTAACTTTGGAGGCTTGCTTTTATATCCTCTCATTGATGTCTAATCGTTAGAGTAGTTAGAGACTTGATTATAGTCGTTGGAAGGGGTTTTCCTACATTAAATGCACTTGGCAACTGTCAGTATCGATACTCAAGTAGACATATCGGTACTTGTTCAAAATAAAAAGAGTTGTTGTGAAATACATTGCATACTGATACTCATACATCGAGTATCGGTACAAGACATAATGTACCGGTATTAATGGCCATACATGTATTAAGTTTACTCTACATTGGTACTGGGATCAATACCAGTACTAGTTGAGCATTATATTTTTTAAGTTAAAAAAGGCGCACCGGTATGCAAAGGAGCTGTACCGGTACTCTATGCCCAAAATAGCATTTTTGAGTACATTAAGCTTGAAAAATGTTTTTGAAATCATTTCAAATCACTTAGAAATATTTTGGTTTTTAAAACAAGTCACTTTTGATCGAATGCTTTAGTCAACTTAATTTTTGTGAGTTATTTCAATTTACTTAAAAAGTTTATTTAGAAACAATTTAAATGTTAAAACTTTTGTTGTATCAAAATCAACATATTTTAGTTCAGCGGTTATATTGTTTCTTAGAATCATGTTGCCTTTCGACAATGCTACTGAGTTAATATGTTTTATGCAAACTAGCCTTCACAAATATAGCATTTTTGTCATTAGTGGTGTTGAGACATATTTGAGAATTATACAAGTTATTACTTCAGTCTAGCAGACTAAATTATGCTTGTCGTGACTATTGATAAAAAGTGTCATCTTTCACCATTTTGAATTTTCTTCTTTCTAAAATGATTTTTTCTTTCTTTTTTTCTGTAGGCAAAAAAATGTGGGGGAGATAAAAAAAAGAAGCCGAGGAAGAGTATTTATCTTGTGTTAGCCTTCGATGTCTTCTCTCTCCATATTAAGATGCTTTCTGCAAATTTTATTTATGGGATAAAATTCTCTCTCTACCTACTATTGAGAGGATTCTTAGATATTTAATCATGCTACTCTTTTATCTTAGTTTTAAAAGGTGTAAAAAGTTACAATACGTAAAAGATTCTTAAAGCCTAGGTGCAAGCGCGCACCTTTCGTAGATAAAAAAAAGGGAATCAAATAATAATTGATGCAAAACAAAGCAGTGAAGAGAAGAGAAGATGGGGGTATGAAATAATATCATTTTAACCTTAAGTTTTAATTTAAAAATGACATGGTTTTACTTATATTTTTAGTTATATGATGAATTTTGTGTGGAACTTAAAACCTTAATATTAGGGTTTGTAGGGCATTTGAAGGGTCATCTTTTTTATTGTTTTGACTTTTTAGTTGGATTATTGAAATCCTTTAAATTTTTATATTTTTTTGTTTGTGTTGGCATAAGAAAAAAGAGAGAAAGAAAGAGAAAGATAAGAGATAGAAATGAAAAAAGAGAAAAGAGAAAAAAAAAAGAACAACATACTTAATAGGGAGTTTTGTTGGCGAAAATTTTGGTGGGTCCTTTATAGAAGTGATGCTCCTTGTGCTTCTCGAGAAGTGCACACATGGGTAAGTTTCTTATGACATGTTGCACATCTTTCGATGGAGACAATTTTTTGTGTCTTGCTACACTTTAGGTGTGCCTAGGCACACTTTTTATCCTTCCCCTTTTTATTTTATCACTTGCAATGGTTAATTATCATGAATTTGATACAAACTACATTCGAACGAGAAATGGTTGTATGTAAATTTATATATATATATATATATATATATACATACATATATATATATATATATATATTTGTTTACACATTGTAAGAGTTTTTAAGTTTTATACGTTTTTTGGATCGCTGGATGGGTGAAACGGATGGCTGAGATTAACAATAGATATGTGAAGATTGTCACATAAAAAATGGAGGAGTTAATCTCAGCCATCGATTTCCCCCATCCAACGATCCAAAAAACTTGTAAAACTATGAGTTTTGCACTATATGTAAGTGGATCCTAAACCATTATATATAAGGTTTAGGGTGCATTTTGTGTATATCATAATACTAAACTGAGTCAAATAACAACCTATGTTTATGTGAGCTTAATTTTAGTCTTAAAGTCTATGTTGCTTCAATCTTTTATTTATTTATTTTGAAGTGTCCATGTTTGGCACTCATAGGTGGTAGGAGGATAAGACTTCTAAAAATATTTTAAATACATAGAAAATTTTGAAGAGAAATTTGGAGAATAATTCAAATAAAAGTTAATATTTAGAATGTAGGGCATGTTAAAGAATATTTGGGGATATACACCATTTTTTACAGTACACGTTTTTTAATATTTTTTCTTAAAGGACGCCCTCTGCAGGTGGCGATGTCCTTCTGTTCAATATTAAAAAAATAAAGAATGATACTTGCAGGTGGCGAAGCCCCCGTATAATGTAGAAAATATCATATATTCTCAAATATTTATTTTAAATATTAACTTTCATTTGATCTAAAAATGCGACGGAACCAAAATTTGAGCATTCTCGTGCTAAAAATAAACCTTTCATCTGACATTACTCGATTTCAATTACACTTTATTAAGTGTTTTTACCCTTTAAAAGAGCTTTTGCCCTAAAAATTTTAAAAGAACAACCAACTTTTGACTTGTAAAAATGTTGTGTAAAAGCACTTAACACTGAATTCAGAAACACTATAATCCCAGCTTTTGGGTTCAAAAATCGTGTTTGGAGTAAAAAAAAAGAAGAAATTACTCTTAATTTATACCAATCTCATAATTTTCTTGTTATCTTTCTACTTTTAATGCCTTATATAAACTTTCTTTTTTAATAAATATTTTTTTATATTTTTTATTTATAATTATAATCATTAAATATTATTTCATTTTCCATTTTTTGCTACAAATAAATTATATTAAGGCCTAAGATACCATAAGCCTTTGAACTTTTGAAAAAAAATCTATTAAGTCCCTGGATTTTTTTTACACCCAATCAAGCCCTTATACTCTAGCATTTCATCAATTCACTCCTTTGCTCAACATTGACTGCTAAATCTAATAGTTTTTATCAGTTGATGCAACGTGTTGTGTTTTTACTTGGTATTTTCAAAAAATATTTTATTTAAAAATCTTTAAAAGTTCTAAAAATTATAAAAAATGAATAAAATTATTAAAAATAGTTTTTAAATAATTTCTAAATATCACATGACTGAAATGTGTGTTGTGTGGCACTAATATCTCAAGCAAAAAATCGTTAAAAATTAATGGTCAAAAGACTTATTAATTCAATTTATTGGTTCAGAGGCTTAATTGTGTGAAGAATAAAGTCCAGTGGCTTAAATATCTTTTTCCAAAAGTTCAAGGGCTTTAAGCACCCTCAAACAGTCAAGCTTACTTAAAAATATTTAAATTAATATTTTATAAATCAAAATATTTTTACTAGTTATAAAAATATATGAAACATATCAATTTTTTTATAATCAAATTTCATATATTAAAAATATTTATCCCCGCACTTTTTAAAAATAATCTCATAGTTAAATGTGTTTCTTAAAAATCCCATATCTGTCTTGTAGAAGTTGGAAGGCATACGTGCTTAAATTTTGAATTGGCCTTCTCTTAGACTTTTTCTTTCGTATACATAACGACATTACGATGAACCAACCTTTACTTTTCTTTTCGTTTCTAGACTCTTCTGGCGGCTGAATGTAGAAGATTCCAGAGGTTGGTAATAGAAACTTTGTATATTCACAGTGTCAGGGCGTATCTACATTGGTACCTGGTGGGTCACATTAAAAATAAGGATGGATTGAAAAAATTAGAGGAGAAAATAACACCTCTGAAAATTTGAAATTTATATATAATTTATATAAATTTTTTAAGTATTTTTTATTAAAAATTTATTTTCGCACCCTAAAATTTTATAGGTTCGTCTCCTAATATAAAGTCATGCTTCCTTTTTGATTAAAAATGAAAAAAAAATCCTATTTACCCTTTTGGGGTAATTTCCATATTGGTCCTTCCCTTTTTTGTTTGTAGTTCATTTTAATATAACCTCACATAATATAATTTCCATATAGGTTATTTTGACCCTTTCAAGTTTTACTTTCTTTCAATTTAATCCCTCATTGTGATTATTTTCATTTTTATATTTATTTATTATTTTATCGCATTGTATATTTATTGTTATTAGATTTTTGTTTTATTATTATTTTAAACACCACTATTAATTTTCGTTAGTTAATATACTTTTTATTATTATAATTGTGATTACCATATAATATATGGGTTATATTTTGATACACAAGTTGTGTAAAAAAATAGACAATCCTTCTATAAAATTTAAAACCTAAATCTCAAACTCTAGCACCCTAAACCTAAACCTTAAACTCTAAACTCTAATTCTAACCATAAACCTTAAATTTTATACCCTACATGCTAAACCCCTAAACCCTAACCTAAAACCCTAAAATCTAAACCTAAAAACTAAGAGCTTGTGTAAACCTTGTGTATCAAAGTATTTTCCATAATATATTTACCCTCTATTTTTATATTTATTATGATTATTTTTATTATTATCACTTTCATTATTTTTATTACCATATATATATATTTTTCTATTACTATTATTTTATTATTTTTTCACTAATTAATTTTATTTGTAGTCATTATTATGTCTTAGTAATTTTTAGTTTAAATTATTTATAAGTTTTTAAATATAATTTTTATTAACTTAATTAATTTACTCTCGATTTACGTGATTATATTTATTATTGGTCGGTGAACCACCAAATTTAAATTTTTGAATACGCCCTTGCACCGAGTTATTTACCCAATAATAAATATATAATATTATAATATCTACGTAACTGAATAATAATAAATAGGGTTAACTTATAGAGTATCTTACTAAAATTCTTATTTCTTTTGATGAGAGAACGTAGTATTGAATTAAAAATGATTTTTGTTCCTTTTCTAAGGCATTCACCTTAAATGATTTTTAATGGTTTATTTATCGGTAAAAAATATTATAATATTAGTAATAATATGAGAGTTTCACTTTTGTCGTATTTGAATGCTTTATTGAAGAGAGATTAATCAATTCGCTTCAACTATATAAGGCGTGGGGGCGATCTTATTGCTTTTAAAATGGCGAAGTTGGCATTAGATATTCTTTTTGAGTACTACAGATTTGTAGAGACTCCTACTAGAATTTTCGAAAAATTGCATTAGGATAGTAGGACAAACCAAAACATTTCTTTGAGTTAATTGTTTTTTCTTCTTGTTATAATAAAAAATTAAAATATTAATTATATTAGATTTATAGTATTAAAAATAATTTATTGAGTAAAAATATATTAATTGTATTGTATTTATAACCTTGAAAATTATTTATTGGTAAAAGATGTATTAATTATATTGTATTTATAACCTTAAAAATTATTTATTAGTAAAAGAAGTATTAATTATGTTTCATTTATACTTTTAAAAATTATTTATTAAAATAAATATTATATTTATTAATTGCCATGTGCTACCCCGTAATTAGGTTTACCCGACAAAAAGGGTGAACAGTAAGTTAAAGGGTAAACTACACAAAATATCATTAAACTTTTATCATGTATCGAAAATAACATTGAACTATAAAATGATATTATTATACCATTTAACTTTGTTTTTGGCCTCAATTCAAGCACTCTATCGTTAACTTGTAACGGTCCGTTAAATGTAAAACAACTTCGGTTAGGATAGTTGCTTTGATGCCTAAGATAGAAAAAATTATATTATGAGTGATTCCCACCACGTCATCCATGGGACCAACCAATGGAAACCACCCACTTCACCATGATTTTTCCATGTCATTTTTTCCAACCAATGAATCTTCACTAAAGTTTTTTCAAATCATTTTAAAAACTGTTTTTTTGAAGTTATTCTATTATTAGATTAATGACATGGAAAATAATGATGAAGTGGGTGGTCCCATGGATGACGTGGTGGGAATCACCCATGATATAATTTCTCCTAAGATAGACCAAAGCGACGTCGTTTTGTTAGAGGAAAATAAGAAGACCTTGCATTTAGGGAGGCTTAAACCAAGAACCTTTTGAATGAAAGATTAGAATCAAACCACCAAACCAATTTAAACACTTGATATAATTTTAACGTAAATAATATATATAAATATAATGCAGTTAACTTAATGTCATTTAGGGTAAACTACACAGATGACCACTGAACTATGGGTTTGGTGTCAAAATGACCACTATATTATTTTTTGCCGCAAATGCACCACACAACTATTTAAATGGTTCCATTATAGCCACACGCCGTTTAAAAAAATGAAAAAAATTGGTATAATTACACATTTGGTCCTCTATATTTATACAATATATCAATTTAGTCCTAATTTTAATCTAATAAAATAAATTAATTATTCAATAAGATGGTGACATGTGTCACCACCTTATTGGGGGATTTTAATTATTTTTATTTAACTAAATTAATTAATTTTCCCCCTCCAATCATGTGGTGACACGTGTCACCCTGATTGGAGTAGGAAAAATGAAAAACCAAGGAATTGCCTTTGGTAGGAATCAAAGCTAGGACCTTAGGGGTGTAGTGTGCGCAAGTTTGCCATTGAGCCAAGCATATATTTATGATATACAATACTAATACTAATATATGTGTTATACATATGGAGAAAGAAAAAACATCAAACTTGGAAGGACAAATCTATATTAGCAGGTTTGGGAACTAGTTTCGGGAAGGCTTTTAAGAACTCTAGTTTATCCAACATCAGTGACAGCCGTTGCTCTTCATCCGCTAGAGCATCTCCTGTTTTCTGGTAATGTAAATGGAAAAATATTTGTAAACGTGCTTGATATTGGAGCAGTTGAGGATCCATTCGTCACTACGGAAGATCAAGCATTGGTGCTAAAAGGACACAAGTAATGTGTATGTATGGTGCTTGAAATTTCTTAAATTCTATTGGAAACTGAAATTTATTGCAGGCTTCTGTTGATTTGGCATTAAAGTTATTCTTGTAGTAATACTTGTATTGTGCATATGTCAATGTAAATCCCATGAAGAGACTTGAATAATGAATCTTATGTGCAGTGAATCTATCACTGCATTGACTTTTAGTGGATTTCATCTGATATCTGCATCCGATGATTTCACCTTCTGCCTTTGGGACATAATCAATCGGGTTGTCCTCAGAAGATTCAACAATAGGAAAGGTAAATATCAGTCCATTTCATTTCTTGTTGTTGAAAGTTTCAAAACAATACTATAAAGGTAAAATATTATTCCATTTCATTTCCTGAAGGGTTCTCCTTGCTTTTTATATATGGTTGTAATGACTGAGTTTGATAGCATCCTTCCAAGTTTGATGCATATGTTTTTTCTTTCTCCATATGTATAACACATATATTATTAGGGTTTTATTTTGATGCACAAGCTGTGTAAATTTTTTTTACACAATCTTTTTATAAAATTTAAAATCTAAATCACAAACCCTAGCAACCTAAACCCTAAACCCTAAGCCCTAAACTCTAAACTCTAAATTCTAACCATAAACCTTAAATTATATACCCTACATACTAAACCCCTAAACCCTAACATAAAACCCTAAACTCTAAACCCTAAAATTAAAGGGCTTGTGTAAACTAAAGTTTACACAGCTTGTGCATCAAAGTATTTTCCATATTATTATTAGTATTGCATATCACTAGTACATGTTTGGCTCAGTGGTAAACTCATGAGTGTTGCACCCTTAAAATGGTGACACGTGTCATCACATGATTGGAGGAGGGAAATTAATTAAATTAGTTAAATAAAAATAATTAAAATCCCCCAATAAGGTGATGACACGTGTCACCATCTTATTGAATAATTAATTTATTTTATTAGATTAAAATTAGGACTAAATTGATATATTGTATAAATATAGAGGACCAGATGTGTAATTATACCAATTTTTTAACAATTCCGTTCACTTTTTCTTTTTTTAACGGCGTGTGGCTAAAATGGAACCATTTAAATAGTTGTGTGGTGCATTTGCGGCAAAAAATAATATAGTGGTCATTTTGACACCAAACTCATAGTTCAGTGGTCATCTGTGTAGTTTACCCTTTCATTTATCCCATGACATAATTTTATAATATTTATAATATAAATTTATAAATATATTAACTTTATAAATAAATATTACTTTAATTTATATTACAAAAATAAAATATTATTTATAATATATATAACCAAACCTCAAGTCCCTTATTCCAAACTTAAATTCTAAAACGTAAACCATATATAACTAAATCTCAAACTCCAATTGTCAAACCTGAGACCATATATATAACTAAATCTTAAACTTTAAACCCTAAAATTAAAATAATTTTATAATTTATATTACAAACCCTAATATATATTATAAATAATATTTTAGTTTTAGGGTTTAAGGTTTGAGATTTTGGATTTGTGGTTTATGATTTAGTTATATATATAGTTAGGGGTTTGAACTTTGAAGTTTATGGTTGAGAGTTTAGGTTTGTGGCTTGTGGTATGGGATTTTGAATTTGGGGTTTATGGTTTGGGGTTTTGAATTATGGTTTAAGATTTAGTTATATATATTGTAAATAATATTTTAGTTTTTTAATGTAAATTATAAGTAATTTTTATTTATAAAGTTAATATATTTATAAAATTACATTATAAATATTATTTTTAAAGAATATTATAAATATTATATAATTCTATAATGAGATAAACGGTATTAAGTTAACTGTAGTTTTATTTATATATTATTTCTGTTGGATTTATATTAAGTATTTAAGTTAAGCTTGATATTTAGTTCTAACCTTTTATTCAAGAGATTTTTAGTTTGAGTCTTCTTAAATGCAATGTTTTTTTAATTTTTCTGTAACAAAGCAACTCGTTTTGCATTTAATAAACCACTATAAGTTAAAGATGAAGTGTTTGGATTGGAGCCAAAAAAACAAAATCAAATGATATAATAGTATCCTAAAACAAAGTTTATTGGTACAATAATTTCGTTTTATAATTCGTAATATTTTTGGATACACATTAAAATTCAATGGTATTTCATGTGGTTTAACCTAAGATAAATGTTGAGTTCACAGGCATGAATTTACCAACCGGCCAGCACTGGAACCCATGATTAGAAATTGAATTTGGTTCATGGTATGTGGTCTGTTTTGAGCAACCCCCAAGTAAAATAATTAATTCGAAGTTCAAACCGCATGGTCCCATGTTTTTCCAATGGGGAAGGAACCCACATGAAGGCGCTAACAAGCAGGTTCCTGGAAACCAACTATTGTAATTTGTAATAATATAATATGCTTGTAAATTACTGCTACATTCAGAAAAATAAATAAATTAATTAAATGATTCAATCAAACCATTGAAACTTCCCCCTAACATTCATATCCGCGTCGCAGTCGCAGACGTATTTTGACTAAATCGACTCTTCCAATCTTCCTTCATCTTTTCATATATAATCACATTTCAGCTTCATTTGGAGCCATTGTTCTCCAATACTTCCTTCATAAGAAACATTATCAAAATCCCATTTTCTTTTTTTTCTTTCATATCTGGATTTCATCAATCAAAACCATCATGTTCCTATCAAGATCTGTTTTTGGGGTTGTTCTCTTATCTTCACTGCTTTTCCCTGTAAATTCATCCAGGTTGTTCAAAGCTGGGGCTGAATCAGATTTGTTCATTGAGGCTCCAGCGTATCAAAATGGACCTCAATGTTCTGTTCTGCCTAAACAAACTTTGATATGTGACCCCTCCCTTGTTCATATTGCAATGACAATTGATCCTGGATACCTCAGAGGCACCATTGCAGCAATCCATTCAGTTCTCAAACATAGTTCATGCCCTCAAAATGTGTTCTTTCATTTCCTTGCCTCGGATCTGAGCTATACTCGGACCGTGAAGTCTGCATTCCCATCATTGAGTTTCAAGGTTTATGTTTTCCAGGAAAAACTTGTCAAGAGTCTCATATCATCTTCAATCCGCCAAGCACTCGATAGCCCTTTGAATTATGCAAGGAGTTACTTAGCCGACATACTTGAAACTTGCGTTGAAAGAGTGATCTATTTAGATTCAGACACCATTGTTGTGGACGACATACAAAAGCTATGGAACATAAAGTTGACAGGTTCAAGAATAATCGGAGCACCTGAGTACTGTAATGCAGACTTGGCCAAGTATTTCACAAGTGATTTCTGGTCTAACCCGGAATTTGCCAAGGTTTTTGAAGGCAAGAAAGCCTGTTATTTCAACACAGGTGTGATGGTAATGGATTTGGGGAAATGGAGACAAGGTGAGTACACAAGGGAGATTGAGAAATGGATGAGGATTCAGAAAGATAAAAGGATCTATGAACTGGGTTCTCTTCCGCCATTTTTGTTGGTTTTTGGCGGAGATGTTGAAGCCATCGATCATAGGTGGAACCAGCATGGTCTTGGTGGGGATAATTTGGTGAACAGTTGCAGGCCATTGCACCCTGGTCCAGTAAGTTTGCTTCATTGGAGTGGGAAAGGGAAGCCATGGGTGAGACTGGATGCAAACAGACCTTGCTCGGTTGATTTGTTGTGGGCACCTTATGATTTGTACAAATTCCAGCGCATTGGATACATTTGGATTTGATTCTTTGTGATTTATTTTGTTCATCTCTCACTTTTGTATTCTTTGATTATTTTGTGTAAATACACACAGGACAAGAGATGCTGCGGAAATATTGTAAGCAAATCATTTTGGCTATTCTTGAGTAATTCATGAATTTTGGTAACTTTTGCCTAGTTGAATTATAAAAATAAAAATAAAATCACTCGGTTGCCCTATAATACAAGTGTGTATGTTCATTTTTTCTATTTAGAGGCTCTTAAAAGGATTATATTCCTATAACCCATACCTGAAAAATGAAAGAGTTGAAACAATATAAGTTTATAAATAGTTTCATGGAGAAGAATGTACATTACTGGGTAAACCAAAAGCTATAATGTTAACAAGGAAACAGCTAATATACATTTTCATAATCCTTACCCTATAATAATCCCACAACACAACTTAGATGCAATCTGTTCTCCAAGCCTCTCAAATGATGACCTAAAAGCATACACCTGCCAGAAGAAAACAAGTTCTTAAATGTTACAATTCGTACGGCAAATATTGGTGCAGAAACACAAATAATGTTACATTTGGATACAATACAATGAGGAGTGCTTATCAATCTCTATGTTACAATTCACAAGGCAAATATAGGTGTACAAAACACAAAAGTAAATGAAAAACAAAAAGATTTTCTCATTCATCCTTTATATGATTATATCAACAACTAAGACGTGCATACATGTGGATATTGGCATGTTTGTGCGTTTAGCACCCTCTTGAGTGCAAGAAAGGCCAAATGCACCCACTGTTAGCAAATTTTAACAACTTGTAAAACACGTACCAGAAAAGCAGCTTGGCCAGGTAATCCCGGGAAGTGCCAACAGTGCCAGAATTTTCATCGGAAGTATCTTGATGGTTTTCTTTGTTCACTATCCCTAAATCCCTCATATGCTTGTTTTTAAAGAGCCTTTGCAATATGTTTTGAACAAGCTGGTGGATTATTTCCTCCACTTGTACTGATGATGGTCGGGATAATTCCATGACCTGGCAACAAAAATTATATGTACTGAGAAGGTTTCCGGGTTTCATGTCGGATCAAACTAAGATAATTCAATTTCAGAACAAGATAATCTAATAAAAAACACGTTTTCAGTCATTACCATGTTGCCATCCAAGGATCTTAAATACTCTAACAAATCATTCCTGTTTTCCCTTTCACATTCTATTTGCATATTTTCTTTCTTTTGTGCATTCAGTTCCTGTAACAAAATAGAACAATTAGACATTAGCTTATATAGAGTTAATATACAAAAAAAAGTATATTACCAACTACGAAAAATAGCAAAATAATGAATTAATGTGCTTTTGGCCAAACATACATGTATATAAAAGCATGTACCAAACTATTGACAATGTGTTAAGTACTACAATCCACCAAATGAGGAAGGATGGATTCTTGTCGATCACTGCTAGCTTATGTAAAATTTCAGAAAACCACCATGACAATGATTGGCATAAATATTCTTCTTAGTACATAACAAGGAGAAAAAGGGCAGTGTACAATTGATTGTGGAAACATGATTGTCATAGAACTCGGAATATCAGACACAATACAAACACAGACAATTATCGATGTAAATAGCACGGCACCATTAGTTTCCATGATCCACCAAATGGAGGAAGGGCAGATTCTTGTTGATCATCATTAACTGTTGGCTTATGTCAGACTTTGGAAAACCAGCATCACAATGATCACTATAAACATTTTTATTTGCATATAACAAGGAAAGATATAGGCGGTATAAAATTGATTGTGAAAACATGATTGTTGCCAGACTTGGAAATATCAAACACAATACAAATACATGATAAGAAAAACAACTAAAATGCAACATAACAGTGAAACAACAGGGGATATACAATTTTTTAGGTCTAGTGGTGGCTTCAGGTTCAGCTTCAGCCTACAGTAAGGATGAAGGAATCCAATCACTACAAACTCAATGAACAAACCAGAATTTAAATACTCAATATTATTTTTAGAAGCAAGAATATCTACAAATAATTTTTCTTAAGGAAATAATTACCTACAAATAGTTCATATAATCGTATCAAACATCATTTCATTCATATAAAATCTAAATTCCTTACCTCCCCCGCTTCAGATAACTCCGCCTGCAATCTGTCAATATACTTCAAGGCCTCTGGTGATAGATCTCCGAAAATCCTTGGTCTTAACTTTTCGAATTCCTGAAATCCGTCACTTTGGCTCGCGCCCTCCTCCCTTTTCTCCTCCAACAACTCTCCCTGCCGCCG
This sequence comes from Hibiscus trionum, assembly GCA_030270665.1. Taxonomy (NCBI): domain Eukaryota; kingdom Viridiplantae; phylum Streptophyta; class Magnoliopsida; order Malvales; family Malvaceae; genus Hibiscus; species Hibiscus trionum. Next base: position 37,686,453 of record BSYR01000021.1, on the reverse strand, counting down.
GCTAACAGCTTCCTCTGTCTCCTTCGCCGCCTTCTCTACCACCGGTGTTGCTCTTTCCAGATTCCTCGTCAATGAAACTCTATACTCCGCGTTCCACATCGTATAACTAAATAAAAGATAGTTTTTTTTTTCAGAGAGATGCAACAAATTATAAAGAATTTTACTCTTTTGAGATCGAAAATAAAATATGTTTACCCTGTGATGATAGAAGAGAAGAGGAGGCGATGAAGAGGAGGTCTGGAGATGGAAACCGAAACGGAGAATTGATCCGATGGAAGAATCCCTAGCATAGTGGAGATAGTTCGCTTCATCGATTCCTTGGCGGAATCAGAAACCCCCTTGGAAACAACGGAATTGTCGAGAGGCTCGATGTTCTTCAACATATTAGAAATGACTAGCAATTCACGATCTAAATGCGATTTCTGCGTTGATACGAAGTAGTCGTCGTAGACTCCGCCACTGTTTAAGCAGCTGACAGTTACGGCGGACATAGGGCGGTTGCGGCGGTTAGGGAGGGAACGAGTGAGAGACGAAGGTAGGAGAGATTTCGGTGGCAAGGCGGAGATGCGAGAGAAGATGACGGCTCGAGCGGAGGAAGTGGTGGATGCCATCAGAGAGAGTTGAGAGCTTCAACAGCTCTCCTCTTTTATCACTTTTAATTTTCCCCGTTTTCTTACCCGAAGTTTCCGGCTGCTAACTGCTAAGCTTATTTTTTCTATTCTTAAAAGGAAAAAAGAAACATTTTTTTTGTTTGGCTGACGGGAAATCGGGAGGTTGAGGAAATGAACCACCCTTTTATTTCGAGTGAATAACACATGAATATTCATTCTTTTAAGTATATTATATAATAATTTGTAAGATTATTGTAATTTGTATATTATAATGTTAACTAATTTGATTTTGATATAATAAATTTGTTTAAATATTTATTTGTAGATATAAATAAAATTTTAAATATTTTAAAGTCTCGCAAATTGACAATTCATTTGAACCCAAACTGATTTTAAGTCAAAACATTCAAACCAAATAAAATTTTTTAAGTGTTTTTCAAGCAAAGACTAAACAGTTACGCTAATGCGTATCGATACGCTCTAGTCGTATCGATACGATTTTACGTTACTGGAATTTCAATCGACTAAAGCGTACCGGTACGGTTATACCCATATCGATACGGTATTCAATCGGGGCTTACTTTTATGCTTTAGCGTACCGATACGGTTGTTCCCGTATCGATACAATTTGGTTTGATTCGATAAATCTTTACATTTAATAATATAGTCGTTGCTTGTCAGTTATGAAATCAGCAAATTTCAAACGGTCGTTAGACCGTATCGATACGCACCTTGTTTTACACAATAATTGTACCGATACACCTATACACATATCGATACACTCATCTTAAATGTACACAATGGCTCTTTTTATTTTGAGACAGGTATCGATACGGGCCTTTATGTACTAATACGGTAGGTTGTAGAAGTGCATTTATTGCGGGAAAAATTGAGCCCAACAGCTCAATTGATTATCTCAACAATCAGAACGGCTAGAAATCAATGCAAGGGTATAAAAACAAGCCTCCAAAGGTTACAACAACAACGGTTGAACTTATTTGCAACAATCCAAGCATACATCCAAAAACCATTGAGCTTAAAGAGTCAAATATTTGTAACACCCACTGTGTAATTTTCATTGTATCCTTTCTTTCAAGTTTAGGGAGTGATTAATTGTAATTGGGCAATATATCAACCTTGTGAGAGATATTTTTCATATTGTCATTTTTTTGTATCAAGAGAGTCTTGGTTAATATTTGAGTAGAAAGATTAATCAGTTTGTAAGGTTTCCTCCAAATCCGAACAAAGAGGAAGAATTTCTATTGAAATTGGTTGAAAATCCTTAGTGGAAACTAAGGTAGTGGATGTAGATCTTGTTTTAAGCTTGAACCACTATAAATTGTCTTGTTTTTAATTTTCACATTTTCAATTTGCTCCCTTCAATTTTAAAAAGCCAATTCACCCCTCTTGGCTAATTTCGATTCGATTGATCCACTCAACAATTGATATCAAAGTTTAACTCTTTGAGGGACTCACATCCACAAGAGGAGATCCTAGAAGAAGATCAATTGACTATTGTCGCAATCCTTTCGAGCTTCGAGATTTTAGAAAACTTAAAAAACACGGAGTCACCACCAATCTTTTTAAAAAAGTGTGATTTGATCACTTTAAAGCAGTGTTATTTTTATAAAACGTTTTATTTTATTAAAACAACGGTTTAGGTATGTGAAAACCAGAAAATATGTTCGGGGGTCGGTTACACGTGGGAAAAGGTTAACACTCCCACAACGCCAAAAAAATTGGTACCTAATTGATTTTAAAAACGTTTTCAACATTGGAATCTGCAAGTTCACAAAAGCTTCGATTTATTTGTCCATTTAATGAATATAAATCTATTTTAACGACCTTATCATCCGGGAAATGAACTCTAATCACTGCCAACACTTCTAGCGTTAATTCGTCATTCCCGTTTGATAAGACACCGCATTAATTAAATTCCATTTTTAAAACAAACAGAGAAAAGATTAAGTGAATTGTCATTCTTTAAAGTTTAGTGTTTAAATCCTAAGAAATATCTAACTTCATTTTATTTGCTGAAGTTACGATATTTAAAGTGTGTTTTATTTCAAAAGGTGAAGAAAGTTTTAAAGCAAACAAGTCACTAATTTAACCTCAAAGATCTTAAATCCTGAAGTTAAACCTATACTAAAAACTAACAAGATAAAAAAATTGACTTAAATTTGGATTAATTTTATTTTGAGAATTGTTTTAAAAAAAACCTTCTTTTGCTTTATATGTTTTTATTTTTATCTTTTTATTCTTTTATTTGAAATATTATTTTATTTAGTTTTTAAAATTTAATATTTTTGTATATTTTGAAAAGTTTTTCCTTTTTATGTTTAAAACCCTTTTATTGAAATGATTGCTTTTCTTTAAATTTTTATTTGTTTTCTATATTTTTAAAAATTTCTTATTCATCGAAAACTTTATTTTTTATTTTCTCACTTCCCTTTCTTCATTTTAAACTTAAAACCTTTTTTGTTTTGAGAAAAACTTTTTATTTATTTCCTATTTCTTTTTTAGACCATTTTGAATTTCAAAGCTTTTATTACTTAAGAAAATTTTATGTTTTTATAAGTTTTCCTTATTTTTTTGAAAAAAAAATGTATTTAAGAAATTTTCATGTTTTTATTTTTCTAAGAAGGTAATTTTTATGTGATATTAAACTATTTTTATTTTTTTAAGAAAATGTTTTTTTAGCTTTAACTTAAAAAACCTTTTTTAAATTCTTTTAAAATCCCTTTTGTTCCGAATTTTTTTAAAGTTTCAAAAAAATCTTTTTTATTCTTGGAAATTAATTTTACGTTTATTATTTGGTCTTTTTTCTATTTTTTTAAGAGAACTTATATAGTCTATTTTTAATTTTTGAAATTGAATCAAAATTTTCTTTAAAACTTTATTTTCAAACTCAACTTTATATTTTTTTTCAAGAATGGATTAAAACCTACTTGCATTTTATTTTTTAAAACAACACAATCTTTTAAATTTTTAGGGATGAGATGGATTAAACATAACAACCAAATTTTAATTATATTAAGTATTCTACTATTTTTTAGAATCGAAAATTAAAACACAAACAATGAAAAGAAAATTTACCGAACACTAATTTTGATCTCCAAAATCAAGTTGTAACCTAAAAACATGAACAAAGAAAAATTTAACCAAGAAAATGAATTTAAAAACAAAGAAAAGAAAAATTATCGGAAGTGTAGAAATCGTGAACTATCTCCACTCGAACCGATTCCGACCGCCACCAAAAAATCGAACCTAAGCTATCCAAAACTCAAAATAATTTCAACAATTTTCCAGCAATTTTCAGAGAACTCAATGGGAATTTTTGAATGATTTTTTCAGTGTTTTTCTTCTTGAATTGACGAAGAACACAATAGAGGAAGAGAGTATTTATACTAGAGCTAGGGCTTGCAACTCAAGGCAAATTCGGGATTCAATTCCAAAATTAAAGCCATAATCCGACAAAGGACTTGATCCTCGGTAGAAACCCCCAAAAATCATCTGATTTGGTTCGAATTTGAAGATGAATTTTATCCTAGATTCGAGCATAGGGTTTTGACACTTCCCCTCTTTTTTGCAGATATCGGCGACGGCGAGAGGCGGGGCTGGCGGCAACGAAACTGGCCGACCGAGACGAGTCGACCGACACCCTTCAAGGAGGTCGCCGTGGCCCAGGGACGGTGGAAAGTCGACCGGCCGTGGCCCAGCCACTATTTTGAACGGGATTTGGGGCACCAGCCTCGCGCGCGTGGCGGCGCGGACTGGTACCCACCCTTTTTTTTATTTTGCTTGATCCAATCTTGGCCCTTTGATCCCCTTTACCCTAGATCTGACGGTCTACATTAAACCTGAAAAAAAGAAGACAACAAATGGGTTAGTTTGAGCCTCTTTTAAAAAATAAAATGGGTTCTTTTATTATGCTTTGGGGTGGGTTTTATTGTATCCTATATTTAAAATAAGCGGGCTTGTTATTAGTGGACACTTTATTCAAATGAATTCTTTTTATTATTTTTTTTGCATTTTATTTTTTTGGCTTTAACTATAATAATAATAATAATAATAATAATAATAATAATAATAATAATAATAATAATAATAATAATAATAAGTAAAAACCGGGGTGAAAATTTAGTGAAAATAGTTGCCCCTCTTTCTTCATCTTTGTGAAATAGGGATAGAGAAAAGACCAAAAGACACTGATTTTTACTGATTTGCTGATTGGTTACATTCTCCTAATGCTCGAACGGATAGGCAAGTTCTAGAAAAAAATTCTATCCTCCTCATGCTCGGATAGATAACCAGGTTGAGAAAAAGGTTCCATCCTCCTCATGCTTGGATGAATAAGCGAGCTCTATTCTTCTTATGCTCGAATAGATAAGCAGGTTCCAAAAAAGGATTTCATCTTCCTTATTCTTGGATGAATAAGCGGGTTCTATTCTCCTTATGATCGAATAGATAAGCAGATTCCATTCTCCAAACGGCCGAACGGATAGGCGGGTTCTATTCTCCAAATGTCTGAATAGATGAGCAGGGTTCCATTCTCCTTACGCCCGAACGGATAGGCGGATTCTATTATCTAAATGCCCAAATAGATGAGCAAGGTTCCAAAAAGGGTTTCATCCTCCTTATGCTTGGATGAATAAGCGGGATCTATTCTTTTTATGCTCGAATAGATAAGCAGATTCCAAAAAGGGTTTCATCCTCCTTATGCTTGGATGAATAAGCGGGTTCTATTCTCCTTATGCTCGAATAGATAAGCAGATTCCATTCTTCAAACGCCCTAACGAATAGGTAGGTTCTATTCTCCAAATACCCGAATAGATGAGCAAGGTTCTATTCTCCTTATGCCCGAACGAATAGGCGAGTTCTATTATCCAAATGCCCAAACAGATGAGCAAGGTTCCATTCTCCCTACGCCTGAACAGATAGGCAGGTTCTATTCTTCATGTGCCCGAATAGATGAGCAAGTTCTATTCTCCTTATGCCTGAATAGATAGGCGAGTTCTTTTGCTGAAGGGTTTTTGTATACCTGCAAAAACCTGATATACGATGCAAATATGATAGGCATACCCCTAAGGATGTCTAAAACTTGAATGCATGTCTCATTTCTTTTGCTTTTTAAATTCTTTTCCTCAGAATTAATTTTTCCTTTGGTTTTTTGAATCCACACGTTTTGCTCGCTCAGTCTAGATAAACAATTGTGCTTTTTCATTGTATTTCTTCGACTCATGGAAAACATCTGATCTTTGTAAATTTGCTCACTTAATCCAGTGATCTTATATTCGTGGTTGGAAGGATAGGCTTCTTCAACTGTCATTGCTTCACCATTCTCATTCTTTATATCTCTTTGCTTTATCGAAAACATCTAATCTTCGTATGCAAATGCCTCAAGATCTACTATCATTGTAGTTGATACATCAAGACTGAGTGAAAGGTCTCCTTGAATGATCTTGAAATCTTCAAGTCTTCATATCCCCTTATAAAGCCTTAAGCACCTTCAACGCTTCTTGTGAGTTCTCAAATTCTTACCCCTTTAGGGCACCTTGAAGTGCTTGCATATAAATCCTTGCAGCAAAGCTTATTTCTACCTTGAACGTCTTCAAATGGTTCTGATATCTTCTTCTCTTCCTCTTGCATTTATTAACGTTTGAAGGAATCCTTGGCCAACATAAAATTTCCCCAATCCGAGGGCATGGCTTGCCCTCTGGGCGTAACTCTATCCTTTTTCGTTTTTAGGGATCTTGCCTGTCAACATGGTCAACCTTACATTTTTCATCACATGTGCTTTTTTACCTCCTCACGCCAGGTGATGCTCCCGTTCAAACTGAGGTTTAATTGTTTCTTGAAGTGATGTAAAACACTCATTCATGGTTCCCTACGACTGGGATCGATACCAAGAAATCTTTTGTTCTTTATGAATCTATGTCAGCCTACTTGTAAGATTCAAGAAAAGGCTAGAAATAAGAATTAAAAAGAAGGAAAAAGTCATGGCAAACACAATAATAGGGAAAAGTCAGATGCCCCAAATCCATAGTATGAATCATTCAAGAATCCATCAAAGGAATAGTGCCCCACTTTTAGGTGGCTCTATTTTGCTCACACACTCCCATAATATCAATTTTCCCACTTTTCTAATCTCAATTAGACATTAGAAGTTTCAAGGTCCCTGAAGAAAGGTTAACTTAATTAGGAGGAATGTATTCTGAAGACAAACTCATTTTCTCAAATATTCACGTGTGATCCAAATGGCCTTTTAAGGCTTGTAACGTAGGCTAGACTCGGGTTGCCAAAAAAGATATATAGGCTCAAATACATGTTTCAAGGGTAATTAAACCAAGGATCAACTTTTCCTGATGAAATCTTCATTATTTTTCCTTGGATCGCTTTAGACTGCCCATTTTGGGTTTTCACCCTGGAGTTCATTTCCTTTTATGGTATATGTCTCATTTGAAGGATTTTTTTCAAATTTTCTTTCGTACTTCAGCTTTTATTTCTTCTTTTCTTCATTTCGTTGTTCTTTCTTCTTTCTTTTTTTTCTCCCATTTTCCTTCTTTCATCTTTTCCATTTTCTCTTTTCTTCTTTTCTTTTTCTTTTTCTTTTTTTTTCTTTTTCTCTTTCTCTTTTTTCTTTTCTTTCCTTTTCCATCTTTTTTCCTTTTTTCTTTTTGTGTCCCTTTCATTTTGAATTTAGGACATTTACTTGATCTATCGTGTTTCTTCTTTTTGCTTGCAAATTTTCATCCTCTTTGCCCCCTAGTGTGGGGAGTGATCCTTGGTTAAGGTTAAGTCACAAGAAAAATATCAGGCTCAAAAGGGGACAACAATGGATTTTTATTTTCTTATTCGTGAAGGGAAATGAAGGAATGTTGTAGAGTGTCCATAAGTTCTATATTTTGTACACATTCTTGCCCTTATTATTACTGTTCTTAAGCTCGTTTAGACATATTTAGGTGCATTGCATGCATAATAACAATATTTTCTCTTTTACCATACTTTTATTGAATATTCTATATTTGATTAAGAAAGATACTGTTTTAGTTTAGTTTTCATTTCCAGGTGTTGTAGCTGTGTAGAGGAGGAGAGGACAGGAAAGTAGGGAGAAAAAGGAGCTGTACTAAAGCAGTTCCAAAGTGCCGCCAAGGATGCCGCCAAAGTAGCCAGCCGCCCAGGCGGCAATACACCGACTCAGCCAAGATGGGCTTCGATTTATAGAGGATGATTTTCTGAATCCAACAAGCCCAGCCTTGAAATTTTCTGAAGCCTGGAACGGTGTGCAGAGCAGATTAAAGATTGATAAGTAGGAGTACTTATCTTTACTTCCTAGAGAAGGCAACGTCCAAAAGAAGTCCACATTCAAGTCAAAGAAGTCATCATTTAATGTAAAGCAACTTTAAAGACTTCAACTCCAAGGAGGACTCAAACTTAAGGCCATGAGCCCTATATATTTGAGGGTATAAGGGAGAGATCACGTTTTTAGATAACCCTAGCTGCCTTCTAGTCTATCATGTTCCAATTCTCCCATAGGGTTTAGGTTTTTGTATGTAAAGTAGTTGTGAGAAACGGTTGTAATAGTTTAAATTGTTTTTGCAATAAAATACTCTTAGTTTGCTTAATTCATGTGCTTCACTTCCTTCAATTAGTTTCAAAAGTCTAGTTGAAGAATCCATTTGTCGGGCACGACGGTGTCAAACTCACGAAAGAATTAAGCACGATCTCATCATGAAGAGGTGTTGACTAATTCAGCTTAGACATAAGTTAGAATTTCAGCGGCTAACAGGAGCAACTAAACGTTAACTGTCTGTGTTAGGTTTACGCTAAGATTGCTAGGTATTGCCTACATCACACAGTAACAACATCCTAGCCTAGACATAGGTAGGATCACTTCAGAATTGCTTCGCCGAACTTGGAGTATCTGCCAGACTTGTCGCCGGGACTTCTCTCCATCTCACCTGCCGGGACAACGAAAGTTGCAATAGCAGAGTGCCGTTGTGGCAGCGAAAGTTGCCGCCGCCTCAATCCGCCATTACCCGCCAAGGCAGCAGATCATGGTAGCGCAAAACACACTTAATCTTTACAACGCAGTCTACACTCATGTTTTTACTTTTATGCTTTTTAATATTCGGAAATTTAATTGTGCAATTTACTATTTTCTTGTGTAGGAACAACAACTCAAATCAAGCTATCCAATCCTTGTGGGAGACGATATCTTATATACTATAACTTGACAGGAGTGTGTACTTACGCTCATAAATAGAGAACACCCAAACGCTCTACAAATGCCAAATGTCATTTTTCACACCAATATCATCAAAGAGAAGTAGTCTTCAGTTGGTAGATGTTTTAGAGTTATCACTTTATTCCAAGACCCTAACAACAATGTCTAAGAGGAAAATCCTCTCAAAATCTGTATATAAGATCTCCCTATTAAACCTGAACACACTTTATTGCCCCTCTATCTCGAGATTAGATTCAAGAATCATACATACAATCAATTATAAAGACTCTGCTAAGAAAATGGATGAAGAATAAAAAATGAGAAATGTTTGCCACTTGAGAGAAAAAGAGAATGCGTCTTTAAACAAGTAGATTTAACATAGAAATCCTTACAAAAGATCTATAATGCTCGCGGGCGAAAGCAAAAGGGTTAGTTCTAGGTATGCCCCAACAATGTTCGGGAAAATCCTCTATTATTAAGCTATGAAGCATTATTTCAGGAAGGCATGAAGTCTAGCCATGCTCGAGTAGTTCAAGTTATGGGTTCTCATCATATTCTTCTCTCTCGAGTCTTCCACTTCTGATGGCTGCCAATATCAACTCTCTATTCATGACCATGTCAGCAAAATCTTCGGTGGCATGGTTTAACATATAGTCATAGAAGGGACCATTTAGAGTCTCCACAAACATTGAAGTAACCTCATTTTCCAACAGTGGAGGTTTGACTTGGGCTGCCACATCTCGCCACCTCTAGGCATACTGGCGAAAGCTCTCGTCGGGCCCTTGTTCCATATCTTGCAGTACAACCCTGCTTGGGACCATATCTATCACATACTCGTATTGTTTGAGGAAAGCTTTCATCAGATCTCTCCAAGTTCATATGTTGAACCTGCTTACTTGGGTATACCATCGGATAGCAGACCCAGATAGACTATCTTGAAAGCAGTGAATCACCAGTTTCTCATTTTCCAAGTCTTGCAACATTTTTCGACAATACAAGGTTAAGTGCGCCGAAGGGCAACTGGTCCTGTCATACTTCTCGAAGTTGGGAGTTTTGAATTTTGGAGGAACCACCAAATCAGATACCAGACTTAGATCCCTTGCATCTACGCCACCATAAATGTTTCCTCCTTGTAGGGCTCTAATGATCTCTTTGAGCCTCTCACATTGATCTTCTAGCTTATGGTTCATTCTGGACCTATCGGTTGCTTTATGAAGATCCCTCGCCTCAAAGCCCTGATTTTCCACGTGATTTATCCTAGAACATGCCAGAGTATGAGTTGAGGTTTCTGCTATACGAATGTGGAACCTCTTACTCGGTGGAAATGTCTGACTTGTCATCCCAGGATGGGGCGACGTAACATCAACAGCTTCAACCGCCTTTCCTTCTTTCCGATTCTTGAAACCCAACATGGCCGCTATCTGGCTGACGGTGTTTCTTTGGGCTCGTACAATTTCTTCCTTCAATTCTTTCTGCATTTTATCAATTCTATCTTGAGTATCTTTGTGACTATTCTCCAAAGTTGTCAAGCTGTCTTCCATGGCCATGGCTCTGGACTAAGAACGAGTATCGTATTTGTGAGATGTTTTTTCTATTTTTAAAATTATGTCATGTGATTGGTTTCGTATGCAGCGATCACAATATAAATTAATCCAAGCAACAATCAAGCAAAAATGCAAATGCATGAATGCAAATGTATGAATGCAGGCGAGGGGCCATCAATTCCATTAAGATATTGCTCTAGAAGTAGCTTTCATTGAATGTCAAAAGGTCCTACAAATACGTCTCGGTCTGAGAACCCATTTCTTTGATTAATCTTTAGAGCCTTGATCCTACATTCCCTATCCGTGGGGAGGAAGAAATGTAGCTTCTTGACGTCACATGCTTAGCTATGTCTTCAATTTAGGATGTGATGCTTCTATCAAACTCGTCTCACTCCTGGGTCCTTTTGACGTTGCCCCTAAGCTGAGTAGACTAATGATCATCTTCAAATTCTGCTTGGTTGGACCGTCGAAGTGGTCCGGTAGCGTACATTCGTGTTGTCTTCCTCCTTTAGGTACATTCCATTCATGACAAAAGCTATTTCTAATTGAGCAACATGCTTTAGAATTGATCCCCTCTAAATATGAGATGTATGCAACAAATAAATATGCCAAAAACAAAACAAAACACACACACAAAAAGGTTAGTACTCTTTTTAACAAAAAACAGAAATAAAACCTAGAAGGTCCAAAATAATTTCATTGCATGAATAATTTTGGGCAGCACATTCCAATAGTCCAGGACATGTCTCCACGAATTATCCTTACGAAATAATTTTGACCAGACTAAAAGCCTAAGGTTTTCCTCATGGCTCTATTGGGGTGGGCTCTAGATTCTCAAACTTGGTTTAGTTCTAAAAGGGTACCCGAGCTGTCCTTGTTGTCCCCTACTAAGGGTAGCAAGGCCCTCGATTCTCACCCATTACAGGCTTCAAACGAATCGAGTTCAACTCAGGAGGACTCACCACCTATGCCTTCTCGAAGAATCAATATCCTTACGAAGACAAAGGGAATGAGTCCCGAAGTTACTTGCTAGGCTCATACGAAGAATCAGTATTCTTACATGAGCAAAGCGTGTTCCCCTCACTTAAACGAACGGGACAAAGCTCGGGTATAGAGCTTTCTTTAAAGAATTTTAGAATACGTAAAATAGAATTACATCCATTAAACAGACAAATAAATTGAACCTATTATGAACTTGCAAATTCCATTAGCTTTTAATAAAACCTTTTTCGAAAATAATTTGTGGTCTGACCCTCTTTTGTTAAAAAAAACAAAAACTTCCCTAGCGGAGTTGCCAAGCTGTCGCAACCCTTTCGAGCTTTGACATTTTAGAAAACTTTAAAAACACGGAGTCGCCACCAATCATTTTAAAAAAGTGTGATTGGATCACTTTAAAGCAGTGTTATTTTCATAAAGCGTTTTATTTTATTAAAACAACGGTTTAGGTCTGTGAAAATCATAAAATAGGTTCAGGGGTCGGTTACGCGTGGGGAAGGGTTAGCACCCATACAACGCCAAAAAAGTTGGTACCTAATTGATTTTAAAAACGTTTTCAACATTGGAATCTGCAAGTTCATAAAAGCTTCGATTTATTTTTCCGTTTAATGAATATAAATCTATTTTAACGACCTTATCACCCAGGAAATGAACTCTAATCACTGGCAACACTTCTAGCGTTAATCTGTCATTCCCGTTTGATAAGACACCGCATTAATTAAATTCTATTTTTCAAACAAGCAGAGAAAAGATTAAGTGAAATGTCATTCTTTAAAGTTTAGGGTTTAAATCCTAAGAAATATCTAAATTCATTTTATTTTCTAAAGTTACGATATTTAAAGTGTGTTTTATTTCAAAAGGTGAAGAAAGTTTTAAAGCAAACAAGTCACTAATCTAAAATCAAAGATCCTAAAGTCTAAAGTTCAGCTTATACTATAAACTAACAAGATAAAAAATTCAAGACTTAAATTTGGATTAATTTTATTTTGACAATTTTTTAAAAGAAACCTTCTTTTGCTTTATATGTTTTTGTTTTTATCTTTTTGTTCTTTTATTTGAAATGTTTTTTATTTGGTTTTTAAAATTTATTATTTTTTGTATATTTTGAAAAGTTTTTCATTTTTATGTTTTAAAACCCTTTTATTGAAATGATTGTTTTTCTTTAAACTTTTATTTGTTTTCTATATTTTTGAAAATTTCTTATTCATCGATTTATTTTTTATTTTCTTACTTCCCTTTCTTCATTTGAAACTTAAAACCATTTTTGTTTTGAGAAAAACTTTTTATTTATTTTGTATTTCTTGTTTAGAGCATTTTGAATTTCAAAGCTTTTATTACTTAAGAAAATTTTATGTTTTTATAAGTTTTCCTTATTTTTTTAAAAAAAATTGTATTTAAGAAATTTTCATGTTTTTATTTTTCTAAGAAGGGAATTTTTATGTGATATTAAACTCTTTTTATTTTTTAAGAAAATGCTTTTTTAGCTTTAACTTAAAAAACCTTTTTTTTATATTCTTTTAAAGTTTCAAAAAAACCTTTTTTATTCATGGAAATTAATTTTACGTTTATTATTTGGTCTTTTTCTACCTTTTCTAATAGAACTTATATAGTTTATTTTTAATTTTTGAAATTGAATCAAAATTTTCTTTAAAACTTTATTTTCAAAATCAACTTTATATTTTTTTTTCAAGAATAGGTTAAAACCTACTTGTATTTCATTTTTTAAAACAATACAATCTTTTAAATTTTTAGGGATGAGATGGATTAAACATGAACAACCAAAATTTAATTATATCAAGTATTATACTATTTTTTAGAATCGAAAATTAAAACCCAAACAATGAAAAGAAAATTTACCGAACATTAATTTCGATCTCGAAAACCAAGTTGTAACCTATAAACATGAACAAAGAAAAATTTAACCAATAAAATGAATTTAAAAACAAAGAAAAGAAAAGAAAAGTTACCAGAAGTGTAGAAATCGCGAACTATCTACACTCGAACTGATTCCGATCGCCACAAAAAATCGAACCGAAGCTACCCAAAACTCAAACTAATTTCAACAATTCTCCAACAATTTTCAGAGAACTCAATGGGAATCTTCGGATGATTTTTCAGTGTTTTTTTTTCTTGAATTGATGAAGAATACAATAGGGGAAGGGAGTATTTGTACTAGATCCAGGGCTTGCAACTCATGGCAAATTCAGGATTCAATCCCAAAATTGAAGCCATAATTCGGCAAGGTTCTTGATCCTCGGTAGAAACCCCCCAAAATCATCCAATTTGGATCGGATTTGAAGATGAATTTTATCCTAGATTAGAGCTTAGGGTTTTGACTCTTCCTCTCTTTTTTTGTAGACATCGGCGGCGACGAGAGGCGGGGTTGGCGGCAACGGAACCGACCGGCCAAGATGACTCGACCGACACCCTTCAAGGTGGCCATCGTGGCCCAAGGACGACAGAAAGTCGACCAGCCATGGCACATCCACTGTTTTGAATGGGATTTAGGGCACCAGCCCTACGCGCCTGACGCGCCAGGCGCGGGCTGGTACCCATTTCCTCATTTTTTTTGATTTTGCTTGATCCAATCTTTGCACTTTGATCTCCTTTACCCTAGATCTGACGGGCTACATTAAACCTGAAAAAAAGACAACAAATGGGTTAGTTTGGGCCTCTTTTAAAAAATAAAATGGGTTCCTTTATTGTGCTTTGGGGTGGGTTTTATTGTATCCTATATTTAAAATAAGTGGGCTTATTATTAGTGGACACTTTATTTAAATGAATTCTTATTCTTATTATTTTTGGCTTTAACTATAATAATAATAATAATAATAATAATAATAATAATAATAATAATAATAATAATAATAATAATAATAATAAGTAAAAATGGTGTGAAAATTCAGTGACAACAACTACAAATCAAGCCATGACGTCTACCTCCGGCCAAAACCTCTTCGAGTCACAATCGATCATCAAACCTCTTTATTTCAATGGAGATAACTATCCTTATTGGAAAAAATAGAATGAGACTCTTCTTCAAGTCAAATGACTACGTCCTTTGGGATGTTGTGGGAGATGGACCAACCATTCCTATGAAGAGAGATGAAGAAGGAAGGCTCGTTCCAAAGACAAGAGCGGAGATGACCGATGAAGATCAAAAGAGGCTTCAAGTGAATGACAAGGCTCTTCACAAATTCTTTTGTGCACTTGGACCCGACATGTACACAAAGATGTCATCGTGCACAAGTGCGAAGGAAGTGTAGAAAAAGCTAGAGACCACCTACAATGGCACCAATGATGTAAAGGAGACCAAGATTGGGATCCTTAATTTGAGTTATGAGAACGCCAAGATGGAGTCGGATGAGAGCGTCTCCAAAATGTTTGATCAGTTCTTTGTTATAGTAAATGGTCTCAAGGGATTTAGTGAGATCATCCCCAAAGACAAGCTAGTCCAAAAGCTTCTTTACCCACTTCCCGAATTATGGGATGGGAAGAGAACCACAATCATCGAGGCCAAGAATTTAAAAACTTTGAAGCTCGATGAGTTGGTGGGATCACTTTTTACTCATGAGATCATGAAGCAAGGAAGGGAAGAAGAAAAGAAGAGAGAAGAGAAAATAGTGGAGAAGCAAGGAATTTCTCTCAATGCTTCTCAAGAGGAAAACAACTCAAGTGAAGACGAGTTTAAGGATTTGGCTATGATAGCCAAGAGATTCTCTCGGTTCATGAAGTCCAACCGGGGAAGAAAGTTCTAAAGAAGAAGAGACTTCAATAACAAGAACAACGAAGAGAAGAAGTATCAACTCATTTGTTTTAGGTGCAAGAAGCCGAAGCACATAAGATAGGATTGCCCTCAACTCAAGAAGAGAAAGAAACACAAACCCTAAATTGCTACTTGAAGCGATGAAGAATATGTTGGGTCACGTCGGCACGCCCCGTGGCGCAGCAGAAAAATAATCCGACGTAATCCAGCCAGGATCCATGTACAGGAATGAATCTGGGGTGAAAAGATGAAGAGTTACCTTTTAAAACTCTGGAAACTGAAAAACCGACGGTATGTCGGAATAACCACGTCAAGTAAAACCGGAATCGTCACAGGTTCGCAACGACCTCTACGGAGTCCACCCGAACAAAACGAACAAAGTTTCCGCCTCCCTAACACTTAGGGATAAATTTCGACAGGTTTGAACACCTTCCAGGGAGAAGTCGAAATCCCTCCAGGGGTTCCCAAGGGAGTCTGAAATCGACCAGGAGTTCAACCGGGACTTGCAATCGAGCAAGGGAACCTTCAGAGATTTGCCAGGGGGCAAGTAGAACACCAGAAAAATATCGAACAGCTTCTCAGAGAGCTTTCTGGGATATGTCGAATTCCAGTGGGGAATCCCTAGGGGTGTTGTCGAAATCTTCAAGAGGAGGAAGAGTGATGATTTGGTTGCTAGCCCTTGTCCCTTTAAATAGTATTCAGAGACTTAATTCTAGTTGAATATCTTAAATCCATGTTCAACCAAAATTCATAGAATCTAATTCTACTTGAAATTGGTTTATATTAAATATACATTATATTTATAATATTAAATGAAATATATATATTTAATTATGTAGAATCTTATTCTACATAAAACATGGATTTAAATATACATTATATTTAATCCAAATATATATATATTTATTATATAGAATCTCATTCTATCTTTACTTGGATTTAAATATATTTAAATATATATTTTTAATTATGTAGATCTAATTCTACATAAACTTGAAATTAAATATACATTATATAAATTCCAAATATATGTTTAAATTTCTAGAATCTTATTCTATAATATTTAAGTCTCTAAATATTTTCTATACTCTAAATAATATTTGATAAATACAATATTTATCCAATATTATTCCCATTTAAGGGAGTTGCCGATTTCGCCTATCCCATAGGGGATTTTCGGCCATCTCCCTAAAATAGGGAGTATGGTTTCCAATTTTTGTTCGTTTCATTCGAAGGGTGTGACCCTTGTAGGTTCATGCAACGTTAGCAGCATAATTAGAAATGTTCTAATTTTACAAACAATGAGTGGAATCTAGCAATACATCATTGCTACCTAAGTTGCATAAAGTCATGGTTTGACTTTCCTAATTCCTGAATAAACTTCCTTTATGTATTTCATCCTTTTGTTCTTTATATCTTAGATGAACACAAGTCATGGGTTAGTCACACTTGCGTTGTCCATCTTGTGTTTCTTGATGTCTTGAGTAGATTATGATAAACGAATCTCTATGATATCTCATATCATAATATTCGAGCATGGCCATGCATTTTCTAATCTCACTCAATCAAGTGGCCAAAGATATTTCTCCCATTATGTAGGAGGGACAAATCCTTTCTTGAACAACCATATTTCACTACATAGGTCATCACGCATCCAATCATCAGTCTTTATAATGTAGTCAGTTACGACACACGTTTGACTATGTCAAAATACGTAAATCTTTATGTTGAAATCATGTTGATCTCAAGTCTGAGGATTATACATATGTTTATCATGAGCAATGTTGTGACTGTCATATAATTACCCAAGAAACATGCTCATAGCGGGTCAATCCAGTATGTTGTTCTCTAACAAATACTTATGTGTTGATTTTGACATCTCTATGTCAATGACAACGCTTTTCATCAGCCACATATTAGTCTTTATATATTATCACTGTCCATACCCGTAATAATATTCGACTAAGGATCCTATTTGACAATAATCATATTATTGTATGGACATTATTATCCAATGGTTAGTTTGATGCACAGAAACATACCAAATGATAATAACGGCAATGCCATTACTAGATAAATCTAGTAAAATAGTATGTCTATTCAATCATCATATGATTGGTCTTTGGGCATACTCCAACAGAATCATCATCTAATGAAGAGGAGCTTGAAGTGGCTAATCTTTGCCTCATGGCCATTGATGATGATCCTAAGGTAAGCCCTAACTCATCTACTTTCAATTTCATGTTTGATGAACTTCAAGATGCATATGACGAGTTGCAAGAGGTTTATGATGAGTTGGTGGAAAAAATATAAGGAATCTGTTTTGAAAAACAAGAAAATAATTTCCGATTTGAAAAACCAAAACGATTCCTTTTCTACAACCAACTCGGAACTTGAAAAGAAGATTTTGGTTTTACAAGATGACTTAAAATATTTTCAAGATGAAAATATTGATTTAAATAATATTCTTTCCAAAGTTCATGATGAAAATATTTTGGTTTTGAAGGCATCTCTTAATGTAGTTGAGAAACAAGTTTTTGAAAAAGCAAGTTCTTCAAAACCCAACTATGTAAAGAGGAACTTCGATGGCTACAAACAAAGAAGCTCTCAAAGGCATCCTAAAGGTAAAATAGTTAGAAGTGTATGGGTTCCTAAGGAACTAGTAGCCTCTAATAATATTCATGCTATTGCTTCTTGGATTCCTAAGGGAACCAAGTATTTGAGAGCTAACTCACATGGACCCAAAATGATCTGGGTACCTAAAATCAAGAACTAATCTTTGTTTGTAGGGGGCATTGCTACAAGGCCAAAGCTTCAAGTCAAAACACTTGGTACCGAAACCCTTGTCTCGAAATAGAATAGTCCGTATCGAAATGGATGTTTCCAGTGGCAAAACGTATCAAAACACTTTGGGGTGTTTTGAAACGTCTGGGCAATTTTGTGTATTTTGGCATTGAAACACTTAGAAAATTTATGAGGTTTAAGTTTTAACTTCAAAACATTTTAAGTATAAATTTCACTTGTCAAATGTAAGTATTTTGACTACTTAAACATTTATTTACTTTGCAATTTAGTCCTTAGATTATTTGTTATATCAAAATCAAATAATGGTTTTACAATCTCACCATTTTTTATATAAAAAAACCAAAGTAAATTTTTAAGGAAACCCACCTAATTTGAAGCTAGGTTTTGAAAAATTTAGCTTAACCCTTCTCCCCCTTTTTGTTAGATCAAAATCAATGAAGGAATATAATCATGAGATAAGGCAATTTAGCACAAGGCAAAGCAAAATTAACGCAACATAATTTCATTAAGCATAATAAACCAAATCAATATAATTCCATAATTTCCAAACATAATATCCAAACTTAATACTTAAAACATAATATCCAAACATAAATCAAAGCATATGTCTTAAAGCAAAAACTTAGATAGGTGCATAAAAAGGGAAATCCTAAACTAGATGATATGCAATGGAATGCAAAGATCTAAGGCTCATCGCCATCTTCATCTTTATCATTGGCGATGCTCCTTCGAAATTGTCTCCACTCGCCATAGAAGCCGGTAAAGGACATGTCCATAGAGGCTTGTTGAGTTTCAACCGAAGTGAGTCGATTCTCAACACTTTGGATATGCCCCTCCACGGAAGTGAGGCGAGTGTCAAGAGTGGGAAAACCGGAGTCCATGTGGGTTGGCAAGCCATTGAATTGCTCGGTAAGGAAAGTCATGAGGGATTCGTTGTTTGGTGGAGCAACTTGAGGTTGAGGTTCGAGAGCCGCAACTTGAGGAGGATGCTCGACATGAATCCGCTCTCCATCAATGAAATGAAATTTGCAACGGAGAAGTGTGCGCTCATCGATGGGATCCTAAAGAGGTTCCAAAAAGTCAAGAGAGCAATCGATCCCAACTTTGAGAACAAGTAACATAAGGCGGTGCCATAAGTGAAGGAGGTGACAAGATCCGAGTTGCGGTTTTGAACAAGATGCACCATCTTGGCGAACATGATTTTACAAAGATTTGGTCGATGTCCCTCACGAAAGCATCAAATCTAAAAATCGTCAACTTGTCAAATGTGGGAGAATTTTCCTTCGAAAGGACGAAACCACCACGAGACCATGGGATGGAGGATGCGATCATGAGCATCAAGTACTGTGACGGAGCCACCAAGAGTATGTCCCAACGAGTTCTCATTCGAAATACCCTCATCTTGAAACTCGAAAACATTGACCAAGGTTTTCAGATCAACGCTAAACTTCTTCCCCATTAGATAGGACTCAATGGAAACCACTTGATCAGTATTAGAGATACAATGGGCATTGGCATATAAGAGGAGAACCATGTTACGGTACAAAGTACCGGGTAAGCTAAAAAAGGGTAAGAAATTCTAACGCCTCAATAAATCAAGATAGCGAAATTGAAATCGTTCGAAATTCAAAAAGGGTATAGAGACAATACGCTCATGACGAATAATATGATCTTGAAAGAGCTTGAAGTTGGTATGGGCGTCTTTGTTTCAAAGACTTTTTTGGTAGAGTAGATTGAGGTTGGGACGAGTGGAATCGTCATCGATGTTAGAGCTTACACCAGACTCATTGGTTCGTACTCTTTTCTTAGAACCCATATTCGAAATCTAGAATTAAATCAAGACACAAAAATATATGTATGGATAAATCAACCAAATTCAATCTAATATGCAATCCAGTAATCAAGGTGTTGATAAAAAACTATACAATATAGTTTAAAAACATATATAAATATAAAACAAATTTTTGATAAAAAGAATTTCAAAAAACAGTAAAGAAAAATATACGATATAGTTTTTATATTCAAACCAAAATTTTTCGAGTTTTAAAGAATTTTTGCAAAAACTTCAAAACCCATACTATAAGTATATATTCTATACAAAAATTGAGTAAAAACAGTAAAGAAAATCAAACGAAAATTGGAAAAAGAAAAGAAAAAGGGTTTATACATTGATATAGGATAGTGGATGAATGAGGGATGATTAATGCACCAAATTGCTTGCAAAGCCTTATCCTTGATGTGTAGATTGAATGCCCTTAAAAAGTTTTAGGTTTTGATGTAAGAAATCAAGAGATTTAAGGAGTTTATATTTGGTTAGAGTTTAAGAGAAAAAGAGAGTTGCTGTTTTAATTAAAGTGGTATACTCATTTAAGGAAAAGTAATATGCGCAGACGCATATTGATACGCCACTTGGCATTTCAGAACAAGGGTATCAAAATGCTTTCGAGCCGTTTCAGTACGAGAATCATTTCGATACAGGTTGACCCTATTTTGAAACAACACCGCGAACCAGTATCGAAACACGAAGAGCCTGTTTCTATATGATTCATCACTATAATTGACTTAGATTGAGCCCGTATCGAAACATATGTACTTGTTTCGATACACCCTTGCTAGAAAATGCATTTTGGGCAGTTTCAAGTCCAAAAGGCCAAATTAGATCAAGCCTAAATGCATGTAAATGATATATGAGCATGTTATATGAACTAAAACTGATGCATACTCCCCCTAGAAACAGGCATAGATGCATTAAGAAGCAAAATCACATAAGCATGACCATCTTTCAAAATTCAAGCAATTTTTTGGCCATTTGGGACCTAAAAGGGTCAAGGAAGGCTCGTTAAACCTAACTCTCTCCTAAGGGTTCAAAAACGTTCTTTATCTAAAGGTTTGATAAATATGTCCGCTAATTGGTTCAAGGTATCAACATATTCTAGAACTACATCATTTTTCATGACATGATCTCTAATGAAATTATGCCTAATTTCTATATGTTTGGTTTTAGAGTGTTAGATGGGATTCTTAGTGGGACAAATGGCACTAGTGTTGTCACACTTAAAGGGTATGATATCTACTTGAACACCATAATCTAAGAGTTGTTGCTTCATCCAAAGAACTTGAGCACAATAACTCCCCAAGGATATGTACTCTGCTTTGGTGGTAGATAAGGCTACACTATTTTGTTTCTTAAAGAACCAAGATACGAGCATACTACCTAAGAATTGACATGTTCCGGAGGTACTTTTCCTATCTATCTTATATCCCCCATAATCTGCATCAGAGAAGGCATGAAGGTCATAGGAAGAGTCTCTAGGATACCAAAGATCTAAAAATGTGGTGTATCTCTAAGGTATCTAAAGATTCTCTTAATGGCTACAAGGTGAGATTCTCTAGGACTAGCTTGAAACCTAGCACACAAGAAAACATTAAACATGATATCGGGTCTACTTGCGATAAGGTAAAGCAAAGATCTAATCATGGAACGATAAAGCTTAGAATCAACACACTTACCTCCTTTATCCTTATCAAGCTTAATTGACGAGCTCATAGGAGTGGCTTGAGGCTTCGCATTCTCTAAGCCAAACTTCTTGAGCTTATCCTTGATGTATTTGGCTTGATTGATGAAGGTGCCATATTTCCTTTGCTTGATTTGGAGCCCCAAGAAAAATGAGAGCTCTCCCATCATGCTCATCTCAAATTCATCTTGCATTAGCTTAGAAAACTCTTGGCAATAAAATTCATTAGTAGAACCAAAAATAATATCGTCAACATATATTTGAACTATTAAAATGTCATTGCCATATCTTTTAATGAATATTGTAGTATCCACATTGCCTTTTTCAAAACCTTTTTGAATAAAAAAGTTTGAAAGCCTTTCATACCAAGCTCTAGGAGCTTGTTTTAAACTATAAAGAGCTTTAGTTAGTTTGAAAACATGATTTGGAAATTGTGGATCTTCAAAACCTGGTGGTTGTTGAACATACACTTTTTCATTTATAAAACCATTTAGAAAAAGCATTTCTTACATCCATATGAAAGAGTTTGAAATCATGATAGCATGCAAATGCAAGAAGCATCCTAATAGCTTCCATTCTAGCTACGAGTGCATATGTTTCATCAAAATCAATTCCCTTTTCTTGAGTGTAACATTGAGCAACAAGCCTAGCCTTGTTCCTCACTATGTTACCACTCTCATCTAGTTTGTTTCTAAATACCCACTTAGTTCCTATAGTAGATTGATTACTAGGCCTATCAACTAATGTCCATACTTCACTTCTCTCAAATTGATTAAGTTCCTCTTGCATAGCCAATATCCAAAAACCATCTTTTAATGCTTCTTTGATATTTTTAGGCTCTATGCATGAGATAAATGCAACATGATTCATAAGTTTATGACAAGATCTAATAGTTACCCCTTGGATGGATCACCCAAGATTTCACCATCTTTGACATAGTTGAACTCCCTTGGGTATGTCACCTCCTTTTCCTAAAGAGCCAAGTCCTTCAAGGCTTCAAGAGGTGGATCTTGTGCATCCTCTTCTTTAGTTGGAATATCATCTACCTTTGATGATTGTCCTCCATCAATGGCTTCAATGATCCCTACATCATCATCATCACAAGATTCCTTCCTCGGAAGGAGGTTATCATCGAAAACAACATGCATAAACTCTTCAACAACCAAAGTTTTTTTATTAAATACTTGGTAGGCTTTAGAGTTTAGGGAATAACCCAAAAATATTGCTTCATCACTTTTAGCATCAAATTTACCCAAGTTGTCTTTTCCATTGTTTAAAACAAAACATTTACAATTAAAAAGGGTGGAAATAGCTAATGTTAGGCTTTTTGGATTTCAAAATCCCATAAGGTGTTTTCTTTAAAATAGGCATAATCATTACTCTATTAATAAGATAACAAGTCGTATTAGTGGCTTCCGCCCAAAATACTTAGGTAAATTGTTTTCACAAAGTATTGTCCTAACCATCTCTTCTAAAGTTCTAGTTTTCCTCTCAACTACCCTATTTTGTTGAGGAGTGCGAGGAGCTGAAAAATTATGGCTAATACCATTTTCATTACAAAAATCTTCAAAACCCATATTTTAAAATTATGTTCCATGATCACTTCTAATATGTGAGATTTTGAGATCAAGATCATTTTGGGTAATTTTTATAAATGTGATAAAATTTTCTAAAGCTCCATCCTTAGTACTTAAGAATAGAACCCAAGTGTAACTAGAAAAGTCATCTACCAATACAAATGCATATGACTTACCACCCAAGCTTATAGTTCTAATAGGCCCAAATAAATCTATGTGGATTAATTGTAGCACCCTACTTGTTGAAACATCATTAATGTGTTTAAATGAGGTTCTCTTTTGTTTACCCTTAGCACAAGCATAACATATTTTATCTAATGAAAATTTTAGTTTGGGTAAACCTCTAACTAGATTTTTGGAAACTAATTTTTATAAAACACTTATGCTAGCATGCCCTAGTTTCCTATGCCACAACCATGCATCATTCTCATCATGTGCAACTAAACATGCATGAAATGAATGTATGCCATCTAAATGCATCATATAAATGTTTCCTATGCGATGACCAATGAGCATTATTTTATTTGTTTTAATGTTCACAATTTTACATCTAGTTTTATCAAAATGAACATTAAACCCTTTATGACAAAGTTGACTAATGCTCAAAAGATTGTGTTTTAGACCATTGACATATAAAACATTTTCAAAGAATGTAGATGAGAGATTACCAATGGAGCTTATGCCTTCAATGTGGCATTTGGAGTTGTCACCAAATGTCACACATCCTCCACTTTTTGGTTTAAGCTCCAAAAATCTACTCTTGTCTCTAGTCATGTGTCTTGAGCAACCACTATCAAGGTACCACATGTTCTTACTTGAAGCTTTCACCTTGAAGCATTTCTCCTCCAACAAGCAAAGAGATTAAGCTTTGATTTTTGGTACCCAAAATGATTTGGGTCCATAAGAGTTAGCTCCCAAAATATTGGCCACCTTAGGAATCCAAGAAGCAATTGCCTTTACTTTATTAGAAAAAACGAGTTCCTCAGGAACCCATACACTTCTAATTCTTTTAACTTTAGATTGATTTTGAAAATCTCTTTGTTTGGGGTAAAATTGTTTAATCTTAACATATTGGGTTTTTGAAAAATTTCCCTTTTCAAGAGAATGTTTCCCAATATTAAGAGAATTTTTGAGATTATCCACTTCCTTTGTGTGAAAATCTTGGAAATCGGAAAGAAGTTTTTCTTGGTCTATATTTTTCTTTTTAAGTTCATTAGTGAGATTTACCAAGTATAAAACCTTCTTTTCCAATTCGGAATTGGTTTTGAAAGAGACTCGTTTTGAGATTTTAAATCGGAAATAGTTTTCTTGTTTTTCAAAATAGACTCTTTATATTTCTATACAAATTCATCGTAAACTTCTTGCAACTCATCATATGCATCATATAGTTCATCATAAGTAAAAGATGATGAGTTAGAGTTTACCATAGATTTCTCCTCAAGGGTCATGAGGCAAAGGTTGGCCACTTCATGCTCCTCATCCTAGAATGATGACTCCTCATCACTCTAAGTTGCTACTTGAGCCTTGAGCTTCTTCTTCTTCTCAAAGCTCTTCTTCTTTAGTTGAGGGCAATCGATGCGAATGTGACCCGACTTCTTGCACTCATAGCAAATGAGTTAGTCTTTTTCTTCTTCTTTGTTCTTGTTCTTGAAGTCTTTTCTTCTTAAAAACTTTCTACCACGGTTAGACTTCATGAACCTTGAGAATCTTTTGGCTATCATAGCCAATTCTTCAAATTCATCTTCCCCACTAGAAGTGCTCTCCTCTTGTGGTAGAGAGGCTTTGAGAGTAACTCCTTGCTTTTTCTTCTCCCCCTTGCTTCATGATCTCATGAGTGAGGAGAGAACCAACTAGTTCATCAAGCTTTATGGTCTTCAAATTCTTTGCTTCGATGATGGCGGTTCTCTTTCCATCCCATAATTCAAGAAGAGAGTAGAGTAGATTCCGGACTAACTTATCTTCGGGGATGATCTTTCCGAGCCCTTCAAACCATTGAAGATGACGAAGAAGTGATCAAACATCTTCGTTACGGTCTCATCAGCCTCCATCTTGAAGTTCTCGTAACTAAGATTGAGGATCCCAATCTTCGTCTCCTTCACATCGTTTGTTCTTTCATATGTGGTTTCAAGAGTGTCCCACACTTCTTTGGCACTTGTAAACGAGGATACTTTGGAGTAGATGTCCGGTCCGAGAGCACAAAATAGCATGTGTAAGGCTTTGTCATTCACTTGCAATTTCTTCCTATCATCTTCACTCATCTCCACCTTCTTCTTTGGAACAAGCCTTCCTTCTTCATCTCTCTTCATGGGAATGGTTGGTCCATCTTCTACTACATCCCATACAAGGTAATCATTTGATTTGATGAAGAGACGCATTCGGTTCATTTAATAGGGATAGGTATCCCCATTGAAGAAGGGTGGTTTGGTGGTAGATTGAGACTCTTACATGCTTGGCCCGAAGGTAGATGACATGGCTTGACTTGGAAGTTGATCAACACTCTTCTAGGATCTCCTCTTGTGGTTGTGAAGCCTTCAAAGAGGTAGGTTCTGTTACCAATTGTTGAGTGGATCAAATTAACTGATATAGCCAAGAGGGGGTGAATTAGCACTTTTAAAAAAGTAGGGAGTAAAAGGAACAATTAAAAATGAAGAACAAGGCACTTATAGTGGTTGAAGCTTCTAAACAAGCTCTACACCCACTACCTTAGCTCCCACTAAGGATTTTCAACAAACTCTTCATTAATTGTTCTTCCCTTTTTCTAGGCTAAGGAGACAACCTTTACAAATTCAATATTTCTACCCAAAGAATTACAAGACTCTCAATTACAAAGAATAAGAGGCAATTTGAAATGTATCTCTCACAAGACTAATATATTGCCCAATTACAAACCAACACTCCTTAAACTTGAACAAAAAATGAACAATTGAGAATTTTACAAGTTGGGTACACAATTTGACTCTAATAGGCTCAAGGGTTTGGATTAAAATGCTTTGATGTTACTTGAAGGTTCAATAGTTGTTGATGGTGCTTTTTAGGCTTGCTTTTATACCTTCTCATTGATTTCTAGCCATTTCGGTGGTTGAGATCATTAATAGAGCCACTGGAGCTCTCTCTTCCCTCCATAAATGTTGTTCTGCAACTACCTGTATCGAAACACGAGCCCCTATATCAAAACGGACACAATAAAAAGAAAGAGTTGTTGTGTGTAAAAAGGGCCCGTATCGAAATGGCTATAGGCCATATCAAAACAATTTAAAACTGTAAAATGTAAAATGAGGGTCGTATCGAAACGACTAAGGGTTGTTTCGAAACATTTTGAAACTGTAAATTGGTGTTTTGAAACAACATAAGGGTGTATCGAAACACTTAACCAAATTTTAAAAAGTTCGTTTCTGACAAGTAATGACTAGTTCATTTAATGCTCGATTTTGAAAATACTTAACCCCTGTATCGAAATGGGTATGAGCCGTCTCGAAACAACACTTAAAATTCAAAAGCCCAGATGAAGGCTATATTGAAACGAGCAAGCTTGTTTCGAAACCCTTGTCTCGAAACAGAATAGCTCGTATCGAAACAGATGTTTCTAGTGGCAAAACGTATCGAAACACTTTGGGGGTGTTTCGAAACGCCTGGGCAATTTTGTGTATTTTGACTTTGAAACACTTAGAAAAATTTATGGGGTTTAAGTTTTGACTTCAAAACATTTTAAGTATAAATTTTACTTGTCAAATGTAAGTATTTTGATTACTTAAAAAATTATTTACTTTGCAATTTAGTCCTTAGATTATTTGTTATATCAAAATCAAATAATGGTTTTACACTATCCCTATTGTAAAAATAGAATGAGGCTCTTCATCAAGTCTAATGACTATGTCCTTTGGGATGTAGTGGAAGATGGGTCAACAATTCTGATGAAGAGAGATGAAGAAGGAAGGCTAGTCCCAAAAACAAGAGCAAAATGACCAATGAAGATCGAAGAAGACTTCAAGTGAATGACAAGGATCTTCGCATAATCTTTTGTGCACTTGGACCTGATATGTATGCAAAGATGTCGTCTTGCACAAGTGCAAAGGAAGTGTGAGACAAGCTAGAGACCACCTATGAGAGCACCAACGATGTAAAGGAGACCAAGATTGGGATCTTTAATTTGAGTTATAAGAAATTCAAGATGGAGCCGAATGAGAGAGTCTCTAAGATGTTTGATCGGTTCTCTGTCATTGTAAATGGTCTCAAGGGCTTCGGTGAGATCATTCCCGAAGACAAGCTAGTCCGAAAGCTTGTTTACTCTCTTCCCGAATCATAGGATGGGAAGAGAACCGCAATCATCGAGGCCAAGAATTTGAAGACTTTGAAGCTTGATGAGTTGGTGGGATCTCTCCTTACTCATGAGATCATGAAGCAAGGAAGGGAATAAGAAAAGAGAATAGAAGAGAAAAGAATGTAGAAGCAATAGGTAGAGAAGAAGAAGCAATGAATTGCTCTCAAGGCATCTCAAGAGGAAAGCAATTCTAGTGAGGATGAGTTTGAGGAATTGGCTATGATAGCCAAGAGATTCTCTTGGTTCATGAAGTCCAACAGGGGTAGAAAGTTTCAAAGAAGAAAAGACTTCAAGAACAAGAACAAAGAAGAATAAAAGGATCAACTCATTTGTTATGAGTGCAAGAAGCCGGGGCACATAAGATCATAATGTCCTCAACTCAAAAACTAGGGGTTCAATTAGAAGAAAAAGCACAAAGCCCATATTGCTACTTGGAGCGATAAAGAATCATCATCTAATGAAGAGGAGCACGAAGTGGCTAATCTTTGCCTCATGGCTATTGATGATGATCCTAAGGTAAACCCTAACTCATATACTTTCCATTTTACATATGATGAACTTCAAGATGCATATGATGAGTTGCAAGAGGTTTATGATGAGTTGGTAGAGAAATATAAGGAATCGGTTTTGAGAAATAAGAAAATAATTTCTTATTTGAAAAACCAAATCAATTCCCTTTCTACGACCAACTCGGAAATTGAAAAGAAGATTGTGGATTTACAAGATGATTTAAAGTATTTTCAAAATGAAAATGTGGATTTGAACAATCTTCTTTCAAAAGTTCATGATGATCACCACAAAGTGGTGAATGAGCTTAAGGCTTCTCTAAACGTAGTTGGGAAACAAGATTTTGAAAAAGCAAGCTCTTCAAAACCCAATTATGTGAAGAGAAACTTTAATTGCTACAAATAAAGAGGCTCTCAAAGGCATCCTAAAGGTAAAAGGATTAGAAATGTATGAGTTCTTAAGGAACTAGTAGTTTCTAATAATATTAATGCTATTGCTTCTTAGATTTCTAAGGGAACCAAGTATTTG
This sequence comes from Hibiscus trionum, assembly GCA_030270665.1. NCBI lineage: Eukaryota > Viridiplantae > Streptophyta > Magnoliopsida > Malvales > Malvaceae > Hibiscus > Hibiscus trionum. Next base: position 37,658,059 of record BSYR01000021.1, on the reverse strand, counting down.
GGAGCTAACTCACATGGACCCAAAATGATTTGGGTACCAAAAATCAAGAACTAATATTTGTTTGTAGGGGGAGCATTGCTACAAGGCCAAAGCTTCAAGTCAAAACACTATGATTCTTGATAGTAGATGCTCAAGACACATGACCGGCGACAAGAGTAGATTCATGGAGCTGAAGCCAAAAAGTGGTGGAGTGGTGACATTTGGTGACAACTCCGAAGGCTACAGTGAGGATATAGGTTCCATTGGTAATATCTCTTCTATTCTTATTGAAGATGTTTTTATATGTAAACGGTCTAAAGCATAACTTCTTGAGCATTAGTCAATTATATGATAAAGGTTTTAATGTTCTTTTTGACATAAATGTTTGCAAAATTGTGAACATTAAAACAAATAAGATAATACTCATTGGTCATCGCATAGGTAACATATACATGGTGCATCTAGATGACATTCATACATCACATACATGTTTGGTTGCTCAAAATGAAAATGATGCATGGTTATGGCATAGGAAACTAGGACATGCTAGCATAAGTGTTTTAGAGAAATTGGTTTCCCAAAATCAAGTTAGAGGTTTACCTAAGCTAAAATTTTCTTTAGATAAAATTTGTGATGCTTGTGCTAAGGGTAAACAAAAACGAACTTCATTTAAATCCATTAATGATGTTTCAACTAGTAGAATTTTACAATTGATCCATAAGGATCTCTTTGGGCCTACTAAGACAACTAGCTTGGGTGGAAATCATATGCTTATGTTTTAGTTGTTGATTTCTCTAGATACACTTGAGTTCTCTTTTTAAGTATAAAAGATGAGGCTTTAGAAAAATTCATCACATTTTCAAAAGTTACTCAAAATGACCTCTGTCAAAACATAACTCATATTAGAAGTGACCATGGAAAAAATTTCAAAATCTAGGTGTTGAGGATTTTTGTAACTCTAATGGTATTGGTAACAATTTTTCCGTACCCCACACTCCTCAACAAAATGGGGTAGTTGAGAGGAAAAACCGTACTTTAGAAGAAATGGCTAGAACCATGCTTTGTGAAAACAATCCACCTAAGTATTTTTGGGCGGAAGCCACAAACATCGCTTGTTATATTATAAACCGTGTAATGATTAGGCCAATTTTAAAGGAAACTCCTTATGAGATTTTAAAGTCAAAGAAGCCTAACATTAACTATTTTTATCCATTTGGATGCAAGTGTTTTGTTTTAAACAATGGAAAAGATCATTTAGGTAAATTTGATGCAAAAAGTGATGAAGCTATTTTCTTAGGATATTCTTTAAACTCTAAAGCCTATCGAGTGTTTAACAAAAGAACCTTAGTTTTAGAAGAGTCCATTCATGTGGTTTTTGATGATAACCTCCTCCCGAGGAAGGATTCTTGTGATGATGATGATGTAGGTATCATTGATGCCAATGATGGTGGATAATCATCAAAGGTAGATGATGTTCCAACCAAAGAAGAAGCACAAGATCCTCTCATAGAATCCTTGAAAGATATGAATCTTGGTGAAAAGGAAGTGAGCTACCCAAGGGAACTCAACTATGTCAAAGATGGTGAAATCTTAGGTGATCCATCCAAGGGGGTAACCAATAGATCCTCTCTTAAATTGCTTAACAGTGTTGCATTTATTTCATTGATTGAGCCTAAAAATATAAAAGAAACATTAAAAGATGTTTTTGGATATTGGTCATGCAAGAAGAACTTAATCAATTTGAGAGGAGTAAAGTTTGGACATTAGTTGATAGGCCTAGTAATAAGTCTACTATAGGAACTAAATGGGTCTTTAGAAACAAACTAGATGAGGATGGTAACATAGTAAGGAACAATGCTGGACTTGTTTCTCAAGGTTATACTCAAGAAGAGGGAATCGATTTTGATGAAACATATGCACCCGTAGCTAGAATAGAAGCAATTAGGATGCTTCTTGCATTTGCATGCTATCATGAATTCAAGCTTTTTCAAATGGATGTTAAAAGTGCATTTTTAAATGGTTTTATAAATGAAGAAGTGTTTGTTAAACAAACGCTCGATTTTGAAGATCCAATTTACCCAAACCATGTTTTTAAACTAACTAAAGCTTTATATGGTTTGAAACAAGCTCCTAGAGCTTGATATGAAAGGCTTCCAAACTTTTTGGTTGAAAAAAGTTTTGAAAAAAGTAAGGTGGACACTATACTTTTCATTAAAAGAAACGACAATGACATATTAGTAGTACAAAATTATGTTGATGATATTATATTTTGTTCTAAAAATAAATTATATTGCCAAGAATTTTCTAAGTTAATGCAAGGTGAGTTTGAGATGAGTATGATGGAGGAGCTCTCATCCTTCTTGGGGCTCCAAATCAAGCAAAGGAAGGATGTCATCTTCATCAATCAAGCTAAGTACATCAAGGATAAGCTCAAGAAGTTTTGCTTGGAGAATGTGAAGCCTCAAGCCACTCCAACGAGTTCATCAATTAGGCTTGATAAAGATGAAGGAGGTAAGTGTGTTGATTCTAAGCAATTAGGATGCTTCTTGCATTTGCATGTTATCATGAATTCAAGCCTTTTCAAATAGATGTTAAAAGTGCATTTTTTAATGGTTTTATAAATGAAGAAGTGTATGTTGAACAACCACCTAGTTTTGAAGATCCAATTTACCCAAATCATGTTTTCAAACTAACTAAAGCTCTTTATCTTTTAAAACAAGCTCCTAGAGCTTGATATGAAAGGCTTTCAAACTTTTTGATTAAAAAAGGTTTAAAAAAAGGCAATGTGGATACTACACTTTTGATTAAACGATATGGAAATGACATTTTAGTAGTTCAAATATATATTGATGATATTATTTTTGGTTCTACTAATGAATTTTATTGACAAGAGTTTTCTAAGCTAATGCAAGGTGAATTAGGGATGAGCATGATGGGAGAGCTCTCATTTTTCTTGGGGCTACAAATCGAGTGAAGGAAAGATCGCACCTTCATTAATCAAGCTAAATACATCAAGGATATGCTCAAGAAGTTTGCCTTGGAGAATGTGAAGCCTCAATCCACTCCTATGAGTTCATCAATTAAGCTTGACAAGGATGAAGTAAGTAAGTGTGTTGATTCTAAGCTTTATCGTTCTATGATTGGCTCTTTGCTTTACCTCACCGCAAGTAGACATGATATCATGTTTAGTGTTTGCTTGTGTGCTAGGTTTCAAGCTAGCCCTAGAGAATCACATCTTGTAGCCATTAAGAGAATTTTTAGGTACCTTAGAGACACACCTTGTTTAGGTTTTTGGTATCCTAGAGACTCTTCCTTTAACCTTCATGCTTATTTTGATGCGGATTATGGGGGTTGTAAGATAGATAGAAAAAGTACCTCCGACACTTACAAATTCCTAGGTAGTATGCTCATATCTTGGTTCTCTAAGAAACAAAATAGTGTAGCCTTATCTACCACCGAAGCAGAATATATATCAGCCGGAAGTTGTTGTGCTCAAGTCCTTTCGATGAAGCAACATCTTCTAAACTATGGAATTGATGTAGGTACCATACCCCTTAAGTGTGAAAACACTAGTGCCATATATCTCATTAAGAATCTCATCCAACATTCTAGAACCAAGTACATAGAGATAAGACATCATTTCATTAGGGACCATGTCCTCAAGAATGATATTATTCTAGAATATGTTGATACCTCGAACCAACTAGTGGATATCTTTACAAAGTCATTAGACAAAGAGCATTTTTGGACTCTTAGGAGATAGTTAGGTCTAACTAGCCTATCTTGACATTTTAGAGCCCTTAAGTGTCAAAAATTTACTTGAATTTGAATGATGATCTTGTTTATGCAATTTTGCCTCTTGATGCATCTATGCTTATTGCTAGGGAGAGTATGTATCTGTTTTAGTCCATAAATGTTGCTCATTCATCATACACATGCATTTAAGATCGTTTAAAATCCAATTCTTAAACTCAAGTCAGCTCAAAAATTCATTTCTAGTAAAAGGTATTGATACGGGTCACAGCGTATCGATACAGGTTGCTGAATGAGCATCGATTGTAACACCCCAAAATCCGGTCTAGTCATAATTAGGTTCCGGTAATCGGAAATCTCACATCGGTAAAGTCTAAATATTGTATCGGCTTGTTAGTTATTTGATATTGGACTCTAATTGAGTTAAATTATTGTTGTTGGACCCTATCGAATAATATCAAAACTTAATCCGTGACTAAATTGAGGAAATTGGAAAGTTTGAGGGCAAAACTATAGGAAATTAAGAGTTAAGGGACTAACCTTACGATTAGCCCCTCCTCAATTAAATCTCCCATATGTGGGATGATCTGGTGAAGCTACTTCACCTTAAGGAAATCTCATGAGATTGAATAATAAAAGAAAGGAATAGATAAGAGATAGAAAACAAAAGACTTACCCGAGGCTTAAGAAACCAAGCACCTCCCTTGTCTTCATCATCTTCCTCTAAGCACACACCTCCATTGGAGAGAAACCTAAGCTTGGTTCTTCTTAGATTTGTTGATATCGAATCATTACCATCGATTGAGTAAGCTATATTCCTCAATCGATCATTGGATTCCATGGATGTATCAAGCTTAATCTTAAGTTAGGGTTTTGCCTATCCATGGTTATATTGATAACTAATGATTATCTTTAGCTTAGATATCAATTTTGATATCGTTATTTCAAATACGATATCATAATCTTGTTTCTAACACACTCCTATTGATTTTCTAGCTCAAGAAGTGGAGAGAGAGGTTTCGCCATCTCCATCGAAAGCTAGAAACAAGGGCATTGTCATCCGAGAGCCGTAAGAGCATCAGATATCAAGGTGAGTGTAGTTGGAGTCTCGGGATTAGGCAAGGAGCCTTCTCGAATTCATTGGTATTGATTTCGATTAAAATAACTAACATCGTTTGTAAGGATATTGTGTCGGATTATTAATCGGAAGCTTTGGGTAAGTGTCGTTAAGTAAAGTATTGTGCATTGATCATTGATATTGTCATGGCTATTGTGCATTGAAACTAATGTAGTTATTGTTATTGAAATATAGAAAATAAATTCATTGATCATAGTCATTGATGGTATGAATATTGAGCATCTATTATTGTTGTTATAGTCATTGAACATTGCTATTGGACATTGTTATTGAAGTTAAAACATTGTAAGCATTGCACATCATATTGATCATTGTATATTGATTTTATGTTAATATCGAACCTTTGATTTGGACGGACATTAGATACAATTGGCATGTCATAAAATTTATGAGCTTAGTGTACGGGTGGACTACAGTCCTAAAGCTACGACCTATATTGATTTGGCGAGGCGGAGAGATGTGTATTGTACTTGGTCATTGGCGAGGTGGAGGGACTAGACCATTTATTGATTTGGCGAGACATAGGAATTTGCGTATCCACTATCTTTATTCAATCCAAGGGTTAATAATGAATATGAGATGTTAAACATTGTATGTTGGAGCATGACATTGATATTGATAAGCATGAGTATATGTACATGCATCACTCATTGATATTTACATTGTATATGACTACCTCACTAGGCAATGTATGCCTAATGTGTCGCATCTCATGCATCTCAGGTTAAGGAATCGACCTTTTCAAAAGATCGGATAAGTCGTAGCAAGACAAGTCACTACAAGCAAAAAGTAATGTATTTTGACCTTATGAACTCATAAGAAGGTGGAAAAGTAGTTGAATTAGTCTTTTGTGCCCATTTTGGTATGCTTGTAATGTGTATAAGTTGTAATGTGGTTAAAGGCCCTAAAGTGATCTTTGGTGTGGTTAAAAAGATGGTAAAACTTGCATATATGGCTCACATAGGTGAAAACCTAGTAAACGTATTCGAATGATCATAAAATTTGGCATGCCAGTAGTTTATAGCATTGAAATATTGTGTGTAAAGTTTCGTTGCATTTGAACACCGTTTGGTAGGTCAATTCGATTAAAAACTAGCAAAATCTGTCATTACAGGCCAGGCTGTATCGATACGGGGTAATGGCGTATCGATACGGTTAAGCATATTTGAACCTAAGGAATAGGGCGTATCGGTACGGTTTGGAGCTGTATCGAAATGTTTTGCCACTGGAATTCCTTGTTTCGATACTAGCTTAACCTGTATCGGAACGGGTCAATAGTCAAAGTCAACGAAAGTCAACCCGTGCCGAAACATGGCCTACCTGTATCGATACGGGGTATGGGCAAAGTCAACCCAGGTTGATCATCATACACCTGTATCGAAGCGGCAAGAAGGTGTTTCGATACAGTGCTAGTTAAGTTGGTTAAAAGGCATAGATTGAAGGTTTACATCGATCACAAATTAGTCACTGAAGTTAGGATGACTCAATTGGATGAGTAAAAGAACTCTGAAAAGTATGAAAAATTACAAACTTGCTATTATTGTATTGAATTTCGTTATGGTCTAACCAAATGCATCGAAGGACCTCTAATTTATCAAATTTTACATTTTAGTCCCTAAAACTTGTAATAGTTTAAGAATTGGTCCTAAATGATTAATTATTGCTTCATAATGGATAAATTGGACTAAGATCGTATATTCGGTAATGTTTTATAGTATACTAGTGTTCATGTATTTTTTATGAATTGAAATTTTATCGCACCGATCACCGTACTATTTATCGGTAGCACTTTCTGAACCCGGTTCTCGACCAGCCCGGGAAGGGGTGTTATATCGATACAATTTTAATTGTATCGATGTGGTCACACGTATCTATACGATATGAAAACCGTATCGATATGGTGGATCGATATGTCACATCAGCGTATCGATACGATAAGCCGCTTGAGTTTAAATAGAGCATTAAATGGGTGTTTCACTTTAATTAAAACACAAACCATTTTTCTCTCAAAACCCTAGCCGATTTTCATCTATAAAATCCTTCTCAAACCCTTGATTTTTCACACCAAACTCAAAAATTTTTGAGGGTTTTTCATCAACACATCAAGGCTAAGCTTTGCTATCAATTTGGTGCATTCATCATCCTTCATTCATCCAAATCCATTACTCAAGGTATAAAACCCTATTTCTTTCTTTTTAATTTTTGTTTAAATTAATTCATTGTTTTCAACTAATTTTTGTATACTTAGCATTTTTATTGTTTGTGTTTTGAAGCTTTTGCAAAAATTCTTTAAAATCTGAAGAAAAAATTGAATATATATATATCGTATATTTTAGTATATTATTTTTCAAAACTATTTTCACCAAAATTCATATTTATACTTGTATATAATTTTAACATATAAAATATAGTGTTTTTCTCAATACCTTGAATTATTGGAATGATTATTGGATCCAATGTGATGATAACTGCATACATTGTTTTCGAATGGTTTTGATGTTTTCGGGTTATTATGATGGTATTACTACACCAGAGCTTGGTTTTATAATTCAAAATAGTTTTCAATCCCCTTCGGCTATGGCCCATTATAAACAATACCAAGCTTTTTTAATCCGGGATGAAAGAGTTATTTCATTCCTTTTTCTAAACTCCAAACGTTTTAAGTTCAAATATTTTGGGTTGTTACAACAATGGAAATTTATGACTTTTCTAAGTGTTCCCCCAATTTTGTACCGAAATCTCGTTTTGATTTTCTTTGCTAATGCCCGTTGCATCCTTGGTCAAGCAAGGGAAAGTGTAATTGCCATTGAATCCTATCTTATGGGCAAAAATTTTTGTATTGACCAAAGTGTTTATGCAATGTTTTTGGGTTTGAAAATTTGGGAATTGATGATGAACACTCATTGGGGCATTCTCAACTTGGCTCCGTAATCGTTCTTGATTCCCATGACCGTATCCTCCATCTCATCATCTCTTGGTGGATCCGTCCTTCCGGTGGGAAATTCTCTACCATTCGCCAAGTTGATGCTTTTTGGCTCTGTTGTTTCCGAGAGGGTAAGCGCCCAAACCTTTGTCAAATTATGTTTGCCGAATTGGTCTATCTTGTTCAACATCATCACACCGATCAAGTCAAGTCCTTTTTCTATGGCACGACTTTGAGCTTCTTGTTCCATTCCTTGGAGATCGATTGTTTGCATGATGCCACCGAGCCTTTAGGCAAGCCGATCGATGAACACTCCCTTACTCGTGCTCACTTTGACTACATTAATCATGAGTGGGTTCATGTTAATCGCCCTCCTCCTCAAGACTATCAACCTCCTCTAGTCGCTCCACAAGGTCCTCAAGTCCAACAAGCTCAATCTTCCATGGATGGACTCATGGCATATCTTAATGAGCAATTTACATCCTTAGGGAATAATATAGATGAGGGATTTGCGGCCATTGATACTCGCTTTACATCGTTGGAGGATCGAGTCAAGGCCCTTGAACAACAACAAACTTCCATAGATGTCTCTCTCACCGCCTTCCATGGTGCTTAGCTCAATCATACTCAGAAATCTCAAGCCAACCGTGATGATGAAGATGAAGACGATGGGGGAGGAGTAGTTTTTGAGCATACCATTACATATCATATTAGGATCTCCTTTTTATTATGCACCTTTATGTTAGGAACCCTATGCTTTGATTTTGTTCTTAGGATTAAGTTTGGATTTAAGTTTGAAGTTACTTTGAGCTATTATTGCTTTGGATTTTAATTTGCACTTTAATGATATTATGTTGCTTATTATGCTTTGATTATACCTTGTGCTTTATTGTTATATCTTCTCTATATCCTTGAATTGTTGCATTGATTTTGATCTAACAAAAAAGGGGAGAAGTGTAAAAACATAAATTTTTACAAACTTTTGAAAACCAATCTTAAAATAAGGGGGAGTAAACTTTTCAAAATTTTTAAAATACTTAAAAATTTACTTTGGTTTTGTTATATCAAAAAGGGGAGATTGTATAACCTAATTTGATTTTGATATAACAAAGTGTCTAAGGACCTATTTGTAAAAGTAAATAAGCTTTTAAGTATTTCAATGTCTCACAAATTGACAAGCAAATTTGAACCAAAATGTTTCTAACTCAAATAAATTGTTCAAGCAAAATTTTTCTAAGTGTTATAGCCCAAAACCTACTTGTACGCTAAGGCCTATCGATACGTTATAGTCGTACCAGTACGATTTTTAGGTTCTGGAATTTTAATCGACAAAAGCGTACTGATACAGATATACTCGTATCAATATGTTATTTTATATGGGCTTAACTTTAAAGCATAGTGTACCGATACAGTTGTACCCGTATCGGTACAATTTGATCTGATTCGATGAAATTTTTCATTTAAAGTTTTTTACAGTTGCTTGTCAGTTATGATTTTAGCAAAATTTCAAACGGTCGTTGGACTGTATCGATACACCCATATAGCGTATCGATACACTTTTTGCTAAATTTTTCTCAGGATTCTAGTGAGCAAAATCTGACCGATACAGTCTTAGAGTATCAATACGTCCCTCTTTCTACATTATACATGTACCGATACGCCCTCTTAAATGTGCACAATGGCTCTTTCTATTTTGAGACAGGTATCGATACCTTTGTTCGAGTACCGATACGGTAAGTTGTAGAAGTGCATTTATTACGGGAAAAATGAAGCCCAACGGCTCTATTGATGATCTCAACCACCAGAACAACTAGAAATCAATGCAATGGTATATAACCAACCCTCAAAAACTACAACAACAACTATTGAACCTATTTGTAACAATCCAAGCATATATACAAACCCTTGAGCTATTAGAGTCAAATTCTTGTAACCCCACTTGTGTAATCTTTCATTGTATTATATGGTTTCAAGTTTGAGGAGTGTTTAAGTGTAATTGGGCAATCTATCAACCTTGTGAGAGGTATTTTTCTGATTGTCAATCTTCTTTGTATTTAAGAGAGTTTTTGGTTAATCATTGGGTAGAATGATTAACCGATTGTAAGGTTTCGTCCTAATCCGAGAAAAGGGGGCGAATTTCTAGTGAAATTGGTTGAAAACCCTTAGTGGGAGCTAAGGTAGTGGATGTAGAGCTTGTTCTAAGCTTGAACCACTATAAATTGTCGTGCCTTCAATTTCTTATCTTTCAATTCACTCCCTTCAATTTTAAAAAGCTAATTCACCCCCTCTTGGCAATTTTCGATTCGATTGATCTACTTAACACACATCTATCCTTACATATACAATGCAAACGTCGATTATTCCTAAAAAGACATGTTTGGAAATTGAAAGATTTATATGGCATTTTATTTGGGGAGTTACGTCAGAAAAATGTAGGCTTCATATTGTTAAACGAGATGATGTTCGAGACAATATTGTGTGGTTCATCAGATCCGGGACCAAAGTAGATTTTTGGAGAGATTCTTGGATTTATGACTTAGGCCCTTTAATTCACTTTGTGTCTTCAGTGTCCACCTAGTCTCTAGCATTGGTTTTAGTAGCAAACATGTCCACCCAGAAGGTGATTGGAATTTGCCTATACTCGAAAAATTCTTGCCCCATGAGGTAATGCTCCGGATAGCTACCACTAAGGTCCAAAGTTCTCCGTTGACTCCAGACCATGTTGGGTGGTGGTGTAATCCTGACCTACGATTTAGTGTCAAATCTGCCTATACTGTGTGCAGTGGGATTTCCATTGATAACTCTAATAAAACATGGAGTGTTATTGTAGAGCATTTTAGTGTTCTCTAAATATGAGCGCAAGTGCACACTCCTATCAAGTAATAGTATAAAAGATATCATCTCCCACAAGGATTGGACAGCTTGACTCGATCGTAATTCCTGCACAAAGGAAAATTAAATGAACAAGTAATTTGAATTGTTTGAGAAGAAAATAAAGTAAAACACAAGTAAATAAAAGGGAAAAGATCAGATTGATAGAATGGGCCAGGTTATGTTGTTGTTTAGTGTGAAACTGTGTTGAATAGGACAAGTTGCTTTGCGCTGCCAGACTTCGCTGCCTCGGCGGGGGATGGCAGTTAGGCTACTGAGACAGCAATGTTTGGTTCATTCTCTTTTAGCCGCCTTAAACCCTAACCTATATCTAGGCTGGATTGGTCAGCACTTGATTAAGGTGAAGACCGTACTTACTCCTTTCGTGAGTTCGACTCTCTCAATACCGAACAAATGGATAGTAATCAACTAATCTTTCGCCTTAATTGAAACTATAAAGAACATGAAATAAGCAAACCTTGAAGCTTTATTGCAAAAACAAACTTAAAATCCTAAACAACAATTCTCATGCTAATTACAACATAACCCAAACCCAAAGAGAATTTAGAACATAATGGCGACAAGAAAACCTAAACTATGCCCAAGGGAAAACCTAAGTTGTTTTTTAATTAAAAGAACAATGGGTATATATAGGCATTAGCTAGGTTTAGTCCTTCTTGGAGTAGAAGTCTTCAAAGTAGCTTTTGCATTAAATGCAACCTTAAATTCCGACTTCTTTGAGTTGAATGTGGACTTCATCATGTTGCCTTGCTCCGCAAGAAATCTCGAACTCCTCCTTCAGCGACTCTGTCTGCTGCTACAGTCATCAGAAAATTAAGTGGACAACATCGTTAGAATTAGGATTTATGTTCTACAGATTGCACTCTAATTCTCCAATTCTTCAGCTTGTTGTCTTGGGCAGCAGGTAGGGCGACGACAGCTACTCGGCAACTGTTGTCTCTTTCTGGAACTACATCAGTACAGCTCCTTGTTCTGCTGCCTCAGCATCATGTCCTCAGCTCCTGTCTCCTTCTACCAGCCTCGAGTACCTGAAACTAAAACTAAACTAAAACAATACCTTTTTCTTACCAAATGAAGGATAATCAATAAAAAGCATGACAGAGTAAAGAATACTATAAAATGCAATGCATGATCCTAATTATGCCTAAAATATACTAAAAACAGCAATAATATGAGATGGAATGTGCATGAAATATAGAACTTATGAACACTTTACACACCCATAAACTCGAACTATTGTTTGTCCTCAAGCAATGCAACCTAAACATACTTACCCTTTAAACTAATCAGAAAGAAATTTTTTGTTTTAAACTTGATTTAACACCTCAAGGTCGTGGCACCTGTCATTAGATTAGTGAGAGGGGAATAACACGAATTACCTCAGAATTAAACTATAATATCAGTGAAGTGTGTGTAGAACTGTGTACACGTTGAATCTGAAGAATATTCTAAGTAAACAAAGATGTTGTTATGATATATAAGGTTGCTGCTGAGACAGCATAGTTAAGCACAATTAAATAATCATGGCAATGAGGGCTTCAGCTCATCACAACTACTCTTCTAGGTCTGAAATTAAGATAGGAGCAAACTACAAAACCCCGAACCCATGGAGTAGAGTCATCCCATGAAGACTTTCATTCACTCATGCTAATTTGTCCGTCACTTCAAGATTTTCAGATTCATGGACTTTGATAGCAGCGGAGTGTCCTTGCACATGATTCTTGCTAGAGCCTGTTTCGGGCACCTCTAGGGATAGACAACATAAAAATTTTCTTTTCCTGCCTTGGCAGTGCTTTTGTTTTTCCTGTTTATTGCATGTCGCGACAGCTTCCTACAACAATGTTAGAATTTTACAAATAATTCAACATGCAATGCTTATCAGAAACTCAAACAAATTCAGCAAGTAACAATAGTGTTTTAATTTTTTGGCAATTATAGAAAAATCCAAAGTTTACTTCATTCTTTTCCCCAAAATTAAGTTCATTTTAACTTGGTACCAAATTTTAAAGTCGGCTATCCTATCATAGGCATAAGTTCTAACAAATTTTTTTTCTTTTCGATTAATTTTCTAAGGCAAGTACATAATGCAATCTAATATGCACTAAAATATGCCTAACAAAAATAATGAGTGCTAACCCCCCCAAACTCGAGATGGCCATTGCCCTCAATGCACAAAATAAATACAGAAAATAAATACAATTGATATAAAAAAAGAAAAAGAAAATAAAGAGAAGAAAAAAAGAAGAAAAAAACTCTAGAAGTTGGCAGATGGTTGAGAGGAGGCTTGAGTCTTTGCTACTAAAGAGGAGGATGAGGATTGGATGATGAAGCAGCGGCCGACAGATGTCTGGGCGGCAGACTTGGCAGGTGAGACCTTGGCTACCCATGGCGGCTGGACTCTTTTCGGAGTAGGGCAAGACTCTTCACGAGGTTCTGCATGAGGGGCTTCAAGAGGGGCCTCGCTCTCTTCCGAATCAGATTCTGTCTCCTCGTCCACTGGCTCGGCGGCAATGTTGTGCCATTTCCTCTTCCTTGTTCCTTCCTATGTTGGTGCTGCCGGAGGGTCTATCGCCATTGGGGCTGCTGCTTCTACTGCAACTGCTGCTGTTGTTGGCGGCTTCTCTACCTCATCAGAGGAGGAGGTGTTGGCCACCGTTGCCGCTGTGCAGGCGGGGGAATGATGTTCCTGATGCCGTTCTGGGGAGTCTACCACCATGTTGGAAGCGGAGGTGGCGGAGTACGATGGGTATTGCGTCGGAGACGGCATCTGCTGGCAGAAGGTGTCGTGGCGGGCAGCTGCGGCAGCTAGATCGGCAGGGTAGGGTGGCAGGGTGGGGTCGTCGTCTGGATACTTCTGGAGGAGATAGGCCACAAAAGACAATTGATCTGTTTTTTGCTGTCGATGAGAGTGCGCGGCAGCGTGATGACTTCATTGTTTAGGGCAGCTTCAGTACTGCCGGGGGCGGCTGGTTGGGCGGTAGAGGGCTGGCTGGGGGTGATGGGCTCTATCTCCTTGGTTTGCATCATCTGCAGGCAGACTTTCCTAGTCCACCCCTCCTTGGCGGCCGTCATCTCATCCTCGAGGTCGGTTGGGATGTTGAAGTTGGCACATAGGCTAGTGCTAAGAGACGGGAAGTATAGCCTGCCCTTCGTCTTGCGGAAACAGTTGTGGATCTCCTTACATATGATCTCCCCAACATTGATGGGTCGGTTTACCTTGATGTTATGGATGAGTGCAAGGCGCGGCCAATCTACAGTGGAGTTGTGGGAGGTGGGCAGCAGTCACCGTTTGATGAAGGTATTATAGAGTATGGGCTCGGGCAGCAGTCGACGACGTTGGACAGAGCCTCCATGCTTTCCTGCTAACCACGTCGTGTTGGGCTCGCACAGCTTGGCCTTGAGTCTGTCATAGTCGACAGCCGTCAGTGACTACCTCTATTCCTCGTGGGAGTTGTCTTCCATCTCCAGGCCGTAGAAGCTGCTGATCATGGCGGCGTTCAGCTTGACAGGCTCCCTTCGGACATAGACAAACGGAAGCTCTGGGAAGGGGTGATGGGCATAGAACTCTCTGATCAAAGTGATGTTGGCCATCTCCGGCTGTCGTACAAATATTTCCCATCCCTTGCTGTGGATGGTTTCGAATAAGGTAGGCTCTAGGCCGAGATCCCCTGTTTGCTTTGTGTAATGAAATCCTTGCTCCTCTCTAATTGCTTGCTTGACAAACTGATTTTTATATCTCCTTTCATCTGCCTTGGAGCAAAAACGCTAGAAGGTGGGTTTGGGTGCTGATGTTGAAGCCATGTGTGAGACGGTTTCTATGTAACTAAAACTTAAAGAAAATATTGTGAGAAAAGAGAGCAATGGATTCAAGAAGAGTATAGCAAGGAGGTGAAAGTAAAGTGAATGAATGAGATGGGTGAGGTTTAAATAGAGCTTGCCGAGAGGTGCCGGGGCGACATTAAATGTCCAACGGGTAAGTTATCTCTTGCACATTTCGGGGTTTCTGCCCGTTATTTCTGTAGTCGTTGGCAGCTAGCCGTTACGCGCTATCCGCGCTGGGGCCCTTGGCTTTCTCGGCGGGATGGTGGGCGGGATCCTTGTTGGGCCTTCTTCTTTATCCAACTCTTTTATTCCTAAGGCTTGAAATAAAAATAAAGATAATTAAATACTAAAATAAATTATGAAAGATGAAAATAAATTTAACTAATATAAAATCTATTCCTAAAAAATAAATTGCAGTAAATTAAATTCTATTCCTAAAATATAAAAATAAAAATAAAAAATAACAAAAAATAATTATGTTATTTTGGGAGTGCATTTGGGTGCATCTCCCAGACATAACCACTTTCTTAGGTGGTGTTTCTTGTTTTTCCCTCCTGGGGGTCCTCCTGTTCTTTAAGGTGGTGTGTTGTTGGGTCCTTCAGCCTGTCCTTGGGTCTGCCGTGGCAGCTGCTGTTTGGGCCTGTCTCTGTGCTGATTTTGGCGGCCTGAGCATTCGGGTATCCTTCCTTTTCCTTTTCTGAGGGTTGTAACATATTTAGCTTGATGCTCTGATTGTCTACCCTCATGATCAGCTCCCCATGCTCCACATCTATTAAAGTTCTGCCCGTGGCCAAGAATGGTCGCCCAAGGATGATAGAGGCATTTTCATCGGCCTCATAGTCTAAGATGAGGAAGTCTGTTGGAAAAATAAGGCTGCCCACTCGAACTAGGATGTCTTCAATCTTGCCCTTCGGTTGTACAAACGAAAGGTCAGCAAGTTTCAGCATAATGGAGGTGGGTTTGGCTTGCCCAATTCCTAGCTTGTTGAAGACTGCCTTAGGCATCAAGTTTATGCTGGCTCTTAAGTCGCACAAGGCTTTTGTCTCGTGCTTCCTGCCTATTTTGCATGGTATACCAATGCTTCCTTGGTCTGTTTGCTTGGGCAGCAACTTGTTGTGCAGCATAGCCATGCACTCCTCTATTACAACAACTGTTTCGAACTCCCTAATTCTTTTTCTCTAAGAAACCATATCTCTTAAGTAATTTTCATAGTTGGGCATGTTCTGAATGGCTTCTATGAGAGGGATATTGATGTGCACCTGCTTCAGAATATCAAGAATTTCCTGAACTGATGCTCCTGTTTCTGTTGCTTAAGCCTCTGGGGGAAAGGTGCTGGCAGGCGGATGTCCTCTATACGCTCCTTGCATGGGAACTTAATCTGTGAGGGATCGTCTGCCTCAGGGCTACTGTCAGGCTCAGCTGCCGGGGCGGCTGGTGTTGATGCTACCGCGGCAGGTAGTTCTTTTTGTGCTAGTTGTTTCTCTGCTAGCTTTTCCACTCTGGGCTCATTCAACTGTTTCCCACTTTTGGTTGATATGGCTTTGTACTGCTCATATGTGGGTTTAGCTCCTGCCTTTGTACTATTGGATGTCGCACCCATTGTCCTACTGCTAAAGATCTCAGCGAACTGCCCAAATTGGGTCTCCAGGTTCTTTATCGCATCCTCATGGTTGTTCATCATCATCTCTGTCCTGTCCATGAATGACTCAGTTTTATCAATAAACTTATTAGTACGAACAATAAAATAACTAGTTCTAGACATAAAAGTATGAAGAGTTGCTTCTAGTGAATTATTGTTCTGTGGTTGCTGAGCTTGCTGTTTGGACTGGTTTTGCTGGTAGCCTTCCCTGTTGCTGTTGTGGATTGACAGCAGTTTTAGGATTGCTCTAGGAGAAGTTTGGATGATTCTTCCATCCAGGGTTGTATGTGTTCGTGGCGGGCCTGTTGTTCCTCTCGTATCCTCCCATGAAATTGGTAGATGCAATGCATTTAGAGGAATCGTGGTTGCCCCCACACTCGTTGCAGAACAGCTCCACAGCCTTGGCCTCATAGACTTTCCCAGTGTGTTTCACCATGTTCATAACCAACTCTGTCAGTTTGTCAAGGCGGTAATTGACAGATTCTGAGGCTTCCACTTCGTTTACAGTAGCTGACCGCCTAATGCCGCCTCGGCGGGCTGTTGGGTACTTATAGTCGTTCTTGGCGGCTTGGTTCAAGATCTGCAGTGCCTCCTCTGGTACTCTCTAGCCAAGCTTCAGAACTCTCAGCAGACATACCCCTGAACTCAGTCCCACCAAGACTGCGCAGACGCTCCAAAGGTAGTCTGACACCAGCATCTTCCTGATGCCCCGCCCCACGAGCCCCAGCTACTGCTGCTTGAAAAGCACCAGCAATAGCTTGCACTAACATCGTCATATCAGGCAAAGCTTGCCCCTGACCAGCCCCAGGTCCAGCAGCTCCAGCGCCAGCTGCAGCTCTAGCTTCCTCAGCCCCAGCACCACCACCACCAGGTGGAGGAGGAGGTAACACCGCACTACCCGTGTTTTCCTCATTCTCGTTCTCATTAGGAGCCGTAGCTCGCACATTACCTCGTAACTCTCTACGTGGTGCCATACTTTTACCATGCAATCACAACACAAATAAAACAAAGTCAGGCCCAGTAAGGTAAGCAACCCAAGCATTCAAGCTCAATTTCATTTCAAAACAACATCCTTTCTTTAGCTTTGATTTGGCAATGGGTACCCACAACATGCTACATCACAGCACATACTTCAATTGCATCAAAATCACAAGCCATTAAACATGCTTTCACTCAACAAGCATACAAAGCATACATACTTCAATCATGCATACATACATTCCCAATTACTTTAGAACTCAGCTCTGATACCACCAAATGTAACCCCCTTAACCCGGCCTAGACGGTTGACCCGAATTAAGAAAGTCACACGGGGAAAACCAAAGTCAACCCGAAAGTCAACCTTGATTAACGACCCTTTTTTTTCTTTTAATCTTGTCTAGATGCACTTTAAACCTAATTGTGATCACACGACCATCATACCAAAAGATCACAAACATCAGAGATCAAACAGGGACCCAATTGAACAAAATACAACTTTAGGGACCAAATTATAAATTCTGATAATTATAAGGACTTAACCTAAATTGAAGTTACCATCTTGAAATTAATCATGTTTCATGCTTCTCTGTAAAATTTCAGCTCAAAAGGACTTCCCAAACTCATACAATTGCACAAACAAGTTTCAGGACCAAAACGCAAACATTCCAAAACATATAACTGCCAATGTCAGCCCCCAACGGTCACCCGTTCCGAAACAGGCATAGCCCATTTCGAAACTCGGGGCCGTTCCGCAACGCGTACCGAAACGGGGGTCTAGCAGTGGCCTTTCCGTTTCGGAACGGCCCCTCCCGTTTCGGACGCCTGGGCACAATTAAGGCACCCGTTCCGAAACGGTAGGTGCTGTTCCGAAACACCCTGCACAGATTGCCTAAAAATGCATACTTAAACATGCAATTGACCAACCAATCATGCTCCAAAAGCCACCAAACTTTGCCAACATGCAATTCAACATATATGAGACATACTTGCATCAACAATTCATCAGAACATCCACATATATGAAAAGCCCCAAATCTATAGGCATGCTTCCTACACAAGTAAGCCATTCAAGCATAAACTTCCAATTCAAGCATAAGAAGGCCAACCACAAAACCAGCATTCTCAACAACATTCAACATACTTAGGGAGTTCAAAACATCTCCCAAAACATACACATAGGTCCCCCATTGCCAAATTACCAAAAGCTAAAATGTACTTAGAAAACCTTCCATACTTAGAGCTTTGTTTCCACTTGGATGCTTGCCCTCCTTGCTGCCCTCAAGTACTCTAATGCTCTGCATTATTGAATTAAGAAAACAAAGAGAGCGTAAGCAAAAGCTTAGTGAGGAATGCTCAATAAAACCATCCAATAATGCATTTATAAAACACTTATAAAACATGCTTCAAATCATCATTTACACATGCTCAAAAGCATACTTAAAACAAGCATCTCATGCTTCATTTCATTACATGTCATATTGGCCTCAAGTGATACATTTCATTTCTTGAAAACAAGTTCATCAACTTTCACCCAAGGACTTTTAAACACCTTGGACCCCAAGGACTTTTAAACACCTTGGCCATGGACTTTTAAACACCATGAATTAGATCACCTCAAGGACTTTTAAACACCTTGACCCCAAGGACTTTTAAACACCTTGGCCTATGGACTTTTAAACACCATAGAAAGGACCACACAAGGACTTTTAACCACCTTTGTGTCCGTAACAAGAACCATCCAAGGACTTTTAACCACCTTGATGTTCTTAAATAAACAAGGCTCACTCAAGGACTTTTAACCACCTTAGTGACCTTAACCTTTTCAAAACATCACTTGCCAATATACATCATTTTCATCAATTAATCCACTGTTTCAAAGCATTAAACCAAGCCATATTCATCATGCATTTAAAAGCATCAAACCACATTTAATCAATGTTCAAAAACAAGGAACTCTTACCTTGAGCTTCCTTTAACATATGGCTTATCAAAACAGCAAATACCATGCTAAATCATGCTTTCAAAACAGTAATCAAAACATGCAATAAACCACATTGCATCACAACAAAATCATGGCCACCACTAGAGAGAATTTCCGAAAACTTACACTCGAGCTTAGCAAAGTTGTTTAGACTTAAACTAAGCTCCCAAGACATTGGTTTCAAAGCCGAAAACCCAATTTCACTCACCGATTCCACTTCGCCTCTTGCCGAAGCACCAAAACAAGCCTCCGGATCAACAACTCTTGGATCCAAAGATGCCTCCCCTGATTAAACACATTAAAGCAGAGATTTAATGCATCATCATGCATCAAAAGCTTCAATGAAAGCACTCAAACTCGCTGCTCTCATTCATACTCCAATTTCGGCCACCAAACACAACCGAAATTGCATCAAAACCACTTCTCAACAAAGCCCAGCCATAAACCAGCAAAACCTAACATCCATTAACACCATCTAACATCTAAAAACAACCTATAAACATCCTTATACCTCCAGCAACATCAGATCCACAAGATCACCACAAAAACATCCAAGAATCACAAGCTAAACTTAGGAAACACAACCTATCCGGGATTGCATTAATCAAAACTCATTTCCTTATCAATTTAGAGTTCATTTAACATCAAAAACACACCTCAAATCACAGATTAATCATATCTAACGAAAATCATCAAAAATCACCAAATCTTGCATTATAAGCCAAGATCCATTTCACCACTTAAAATCCTTTAATAAAACTTCAATTAAGAGTTGAGAACTTGGGAATTTCAGTAAAGAACTGATAGTTTAGAGGAGAAGGACGTTCTTACCTCCAAACTTGTGTTTCTCCACTTTTTGGAATCAAAAACCTTGTTGAATCAACTAGCAAATGATGAGGTTTTGAAGATATGTTGATTAGGAATCAAAAGAATGTTGAAAGGAGGATTTTAGGTGAGAAAATCAGAAGCAACTCTCTGGAAAACAAGTGTTTGGATTGAGAGAAAATGAGAGAAAGAAAATAGAGAAGTTAGTTAAGAAAATAGCCAAATGGCCTTTCCCTCCACTTTTGATATGTTTTAAAATCAGAATAAATCTCAAAATATCTTAGAAAAATCTGGAGAAACTACTTTTGGAATAATAGCTCCTTAAAGATTCAAAGTTTCAACTCTTTATAAAACAGTCACAAAACTTTCAAAAATTACATTTTGGTCACTAGCCAAAATGTCACTCTTCCAAAACCCATTTTTCAAAATTGATTTCACAGTTCACTTAATTATATTAAAAGATGATTTTAGAACATTTTTCCATATTTTTAATGCAACCCGAACTAGGCTTTCCTAATTTCACCTCTTTAGATTCGAACAGCACTTTGACCAAACCGGTCAACGCCCAAAACTTCTAAGCCCAAAACCGGGGCGTTACAACTCTCCCCCCCTTAAGAAATTTCGTCCTCGAAATTTACCTGAAGGAAAGAGATAAGGAAACTGCTTCAGCATGTCTTCCTTCCGCTCCCACGTGGCTTCCTCAACACCGCGATGCTTCCACAGCACCTTCACCAACTCAATGGTCTTGCCACGAAGAACCTTGCAATCCGAATCCAGAACCTTCACCGGTTCCTCATCATAGGTCAAATCCGGATTCAAAACCACTTCCTCCACAGGCATCACATTCGAAGGATCAGACCTATACCTCCGGAGCATAGAGACATGGAACACATCATGAATCTTCTCCAACTCCTGTGGTAACCTCAACCGATACGCAACAGGACCCGCACGCTCAACCACCTCATATGGTCCAATGTACCTAGGGCTCAACTTACCCTTTCGGCCAAACCGCATCACCTTCTTCCAAGGCGAAACCTTCAAGAACACACGGTCACCCACCGCATACTCTATCTCCTTACGCTTCAAATCCGCGTAAGACTTCTGCCGATCAGAAGCAGCCTTCAACCGCTCACAAATGAGCTTTACCTTCTCTGTGGTCCCTTTCAACAAAGCCGGCATTGAAACCAACTTTTGACCAGTCTCAGCCCAACAAAGAGGAGTCCTACACTTCCTCCCGTACAAAGCCTCATAAGGTGCCATCTGTATACTTGCCTGATAACTGTTGTTATAAGCAAACTCAACCAAAGGCAGATGCTTCTCCCAAGAACCTTGGAACTCAACCACGCAGCACCTCAACATATCCTCCAAAATCTGGATAACTCGCTCAGACTGACCATCCGACTGAGGATGATAGGACGTACTGAAATGCAACCTTGTACCCAGAGCTTGATGCAAACACTGCCAGAACCGCGATGTGAACCTCGGATCCCTATCCGACACAATCGACTTAGGCACACCATGCAGCCGCACAATCTCAGCAATGTACAGCTCTGCCAACCTATCCAAAGAAAACATGGTATGCACAGGCAAGAAATGCGCACACTTCGTCAGGCGATCCACAATCACCCAGACCGAATTCTTCTTCGATGGAGACAAAGGTAAACCAGATACAAAATCCATGGTAACCCTCTCCCACTTCCACTCAGGGATTTTCAACGGTTGCAACAACCCTGAAGGAAACTGATGCTCAGCCTTAACTCGCTGACACACCAAACACTTGCTAACAAACTCTGCAACATCTTTCTTCAAACCCACCCAATAGTACTCATCACGAAGATCACGGTACATCTTAGTACTACCAGGGTGCATAGCAAAAGGACTACTATGACCTTCAGTCAGAATAGCACGCCTCAACTCAGCATCAGCAGGCACTACTATCCGACTCCCAAAACATAGCACACCATCATCATTGAAACAGAAATCCGAAGGTCTACCATCCGCGATATCCTGAACATGAGACATCAAGGAATCATCCAACAACTGCTTATCCTTGATCAACTGAACCAAAGAGGGTTTCACTTGCAACTCAGCAACGAGACCACCATCTTGCGATATGCTCAAGCTAGCAAACATAGCCCTCAGCTCAACAGCTACCTTCCTACTCAAGGCATCCGCAACAACATTAGCTTTTCCAGGATGGTACTCAATCGTCAGATCATAATCCTTGAGCAACTCCAACCAACGTCGCTGCCTAAGATTCAACTCCTTCTGAGACATCAGATACCTCAAACTCTTGTGATCCGTGTACACAGTACACTTCTCACCATACAGATAATGCCTCCAGATCTTCAGAGCAAAAACCACTGCAGCCAGCTCAATATCATGCGTAGGGTAATTGCGCTCATGCACTTTCAACTGCCGTGATGCATAAGCCACCACCTTACCCTCCTGCATCAGCACACACCCCAAACCAACATAGGATGCATCACTGTAAACCACAAACTCTTTCCCTGATTCAGGCTGAATCAAGATAGGAGCTTGCGTCAAAGCCGCCTTAAGCTTCTCAAAAGCCTGCTGTCTCGCTTCCGTCCACTCATACTTAACATCCTTTTGCAACAGCTTCGTCAAAGGAGCAGCAATCTTGGAAAAACCATCCACAAACCTTCGGTAGTATCCCGCCAAACCAAGGAAACTACGAACCTCATGAACAGACTTAGGAACTTTCCAACTCATCACCGCCTCAATCTTCTGAGGATCAACACGAATCCCCTCAGCTGAGACCACATGCCCAAGAAACACCACCTCCCTTAACCAGAACTCACACTTGCTCAGCTTAGCATAAAGCTGATTCTCCAACAAAGCTTGCAAAACAATCCTCAAATGCTCTTCATGCTCCTCCTCAGTACGCGAGTACACGAGGATATCATCAATGAACACCACAACAAACTTGTCCAGGTATTCATGAAACACACGATTCATCATGTCCATGAAAGCAGCAGGAGCATTTGTCAACCCAAACGGCATCACAAGAAACTCATAATGCCCATACCTTGTCCTGAAAGCTGTCTTAGGCACATCCACATCCTTCACCTTCAACTGATAATACCCTGACCTCAAGTCAATCTTAGAGAACACATCAGCTCCCCGAAATTGATCAAAGAGATCATCAATCCTCGGCAAAGGATACCGATTCTTGATAGTCAACTTGTTCAGCTGACGGTAATCAATGCACATTCTCATAGTGCCATCCTTCTTCTTCACAAACAAGACCGGTGCTCCCCAAGGTGACACACTCGGCCGGATGAAACCACGATCAAGCAACTCTTGCAACTGCGTCTTCAGCTCCTTCAGCTCCTTAGGTGCCATTCTATAGGGAGTAATGGACACAGGAGTTGTATTCTCATACAACTCAATTCCAAACTCCACCTCGCGGTTAGGAGGTAAACCAGGCAACTCCTCAGGAAAAACACCAGGAAACTCCTTCACAACTCTGATATCTTGCACCCTCAACTCTTTAGAGCTAGGATTCATCACAAAAGCTAGATAAGCTTCGCAACCTTGCCTCAGCATCCTGCTCGCCTCCAAGGTAGACACCACATTGGCAAGAAACTTCACATTCTCGCCAACCACCACAACTTCATAATCATCCGCAAGCTTAAGCAAAACCCGCTTGTTCTCACAATCCACAACAGCACGATGCTCAGCAAGCCAATCCATACCAAGGATCACATCGAAACCATAGAAGGGCAACTCCATAAGATCAACATGGAAAACATGTTCTTGAACAACCAAGGGACACCTTCTATAAAGCTTCCTAGTCACAACAGTCTCACCAAAAGAACTAGTGACTCGAACACCAACATCCAAAGACTCAACAGGCAAACCAAGCAATTCAGCATGCTCCCGCAAAATGTATGAATGCGAAGATCCAGAATCTATCAAAGAAAGCAATAACAAGGACTGCAAAGTAAAGGTACCTGCAATCACATCCGCATCATTCCTGCCCTCTCGCTGAGCATACACCCTCGCTTGGCCTCCACCCTCAGGCTGAATAGCCACAACATGAGCCACTCCACGACCACCTTCCTCTCTCCTCTGGAAATTACCACGGCCGCGCCCATGACCTCTCTGCGGTGCAGCAACAACAGGAGCACGCACCTGATCACCAGCCAACCTCGGACAATCACGCCTCAAGTGGTCTGCGGAACCACAACTCCAGCACCCGTTACCAGCAGCCGCAATAGGAGCTTGCACCACTCTCTCGGCATGAGGACAGTCACGTTTCATGTGACCACGTGAACCACAGATCCAACAAGCACTCGGATCAGCTCTAGCATTGCCTCCTCTAGCAGGTGCACCACCACCTCTCTTAGCTGAAGACTGATACTTCTGATCACGTCCCCTCTTGTTCCGTCCACCTCCGGAACTAAACTCAGCTGATCGCTTCCCAGCACTTGCTCCAGCACCTCTCACAGATAAACCCAAGTTCATCTCAACATCCTTGGCTCGGCCCACCAACACGTCGAAATCATCATACTCGGCGGCCAACAAATACATTTTCACATCCGTCTCTAAACCATAACGGAACCTCTCGCACCTTGCCCGCTCATCAGGTACCAGCTCCGGTGCATACTAACTGAGTCGCACAAACTGCACCTCATACTCAGCCACACTCATGCTCCCTTGGGTAAGAGACATGAATTCACGCTTCTTCTCATCTAGATATCTCACACCAAGATATCTCCGCTTGAACACATTCTGAAAGAATGTCCAAGTCACATCAGCTTCTGCCATCCCAGCAATAGTGGTTGTCCACCACGTATACGCATCCTTCTGCAGCAAGGACACAACACAACCCAGCTTCTGCACATCAGTGCAACTCATTTGGCCCAAGATTCGCTTGGTACTCTCTAGCCAAGCTTCAGAACTCTCAGCAGACATACCCCTGAACTCAGTCCCACCAAGACTGCGCAGACGCTCCAAAGGTAGTCTGACACCAGCATCTTCCTAATGCCCCGCTCCACGAGCCCCAGCTACTGCTGCTTGAAAAGCACCAGCAATAGCTTGCACTAACATCGTCATATCAGGCATAGCTTGCCCCTGACCAGCCCCAGGTCCAGCAGCTCCAGCGTCAGCTGCAGCTCCAGCTTCCTCAGCCCCAGCACCACCACCACCAGGTGGAGGAGGAGGTAACACCGCACTACCCGTGTTTTCCTCATTCTCGTTCTCATTAGGAGCCGTAGCTCGCACATTACCTCGTAACTCTCTACGTGGTGCCATACTTTTACCATGCAATCACAACACAAATAAAACAAAGTCAGGCCCAGCAAGGTAAGCAACCCAAGTATTCAAGCTCAATTTCATTTCAAAACAACATCCTTTCTTTAGCTTTGATTTGGCAATGGGTACCCACAACATGCTACATCACAGCACATACTTCAATTGCATCAAAATCACAAGCCATTAAACATGCTTTCACTCAACAAGCATACAAAGCATACATACTTCAATCATGCATACATACATTCCCAATTACTCGAGAACTCAGCTCTGATACCACCAAATGTAACCCCCTTAACCCGGCCTAGACGGTTGACCCGAATTAAGAAAGCCACACGGGGAAAACCAAAGTCAACCCGAAAGTCAACCTTGATTAACGACCCTTTTTTTTCTTTTAATCTTGTCTAGATGCACTTTAAACCTAATTGTGATCACACAACCATCATACCAAAAGATCACAAACATCAGAGATCAAACAGGGACCCAATTGAACGAAATACAACTTTAGGGACCAAATTGTAAATTCTAATAATTATAAGGACTTAACCCAAATTGAAGTTACCATCTTGAAATTAATCATGTTTCATGCTTCTCTGTAAAATTTCAGCTCAAAAGGACTTCCCAAACTCATACAATTGCACAAACAAGTTTCAGGACCAAAACGCAAATATTCCAAAACATATAACTGCCAATGTCAGCCCCCAACGGTCACCCGTTCCGAAACAGGCATAGCCCGTTTCGAAACTCGGGGCCGTTCCGCAACGCGTACCGAAACGGGGGTCTGGCAGTGGCCTTTCCGTTTCGGAACGGCCCCTCCCGTTTCGGACGCCTGGGCACAATTAAGGCACCCGTTCCGAAACGGTAGGTGCTGTTCCGAAACACCCTGCACAGATTGCCTAAAAATGCATACTTAAACATGCAATTGACCAACCAATCATGCTCCAAAAGCCACCAAACTTTACCAACATGCAATTCAACATATATGAGACATACTTGCATCAACAATTCATCAGAACATCCACATATATGAAAAGCCCCAAATCTATAGGCATGCTTCCTACACAAGTAAGCCATTCAAGCATAAACTTCCAATTCAAGCATAAGAAGGCCAACCACAAAACCAGCATTCTCAACAACATTCAACATACTTAGGGAGTTCAAAACATCTCCCAAAACATACACATAGGTCCCCCATTGCCAAATTACCAAAAGCTAAAATGTACTTAGAAAACCTTCCATACTTAGAGCTTTGTTTCCACTTGGATGCTTGCCCTCCTTGCTGCCCTCAAGTACTCTAATGCTCTGCATTATTGAATTAAGAAAACAAAGAGAGCGTAAGCAAAAGCTTAGTGAGGAATGCTCAATAAAACCATCCAATAATGCATTTATAAAACACTTATAAAACATGCTTCAAATCATAATTTACACATGCTCAAAAGCATACTTAAAACAAGCATCTCATGCTTCATTTCATTACATGTCATATTGGCCTCAAGTGATACATTTCATTTCTTGAAAACAAGTTCATCAACTTTCACCCCAAGGACTTTTAAACACCTTGGACCCCAAGGACTTTTAAACACCTTGGCCATGGACTTTTAAACACCATGAATTAGATCACCTCAAGGACTTTTAAACACCTTAACCCCAAGGACTTTTAAACACCTTGGCCTATGGACTTTTAAACACCATAGAAAGGACCACACAAGGACTTTTAACCACCTTTGTGTCCGTAACAAGAACCATCCAAGGACTTTTAACCACCTTGATGTTCTTAAGTAAACAAGGCTCACTCAAGGACTTTTAACCACCTTAGTGACCTTAACCTTTTCAAAACATCACTTGCCAATATACATCATTTTCATCAATTAATCCACTGTTTCAAAGCATTAAACCAAGCCATATTCATCATGCATTTAAAAGCATCAAACCACATTTAATCAATGTTCAAAAACAAGGAACTCTTACCTTGAGCTTCCTTTAACATATGGCTTATCAAAACAGCAAATACCATGCTAAATCATGCTTTCAAAACAGTAATCAAAACATGCAATAAACCACATTGCATCACAACAAAATCATGGCCACCACTAGAGAGAATTTCCGAAAACTTACACTCGAGCTTAGCAAAGTTGTTTAGACTTAAACTAAGCTCCCAAGACATTGGTTTCAAAGCCGAAAACCCAATTTCACTCACCGATTCCACTTCGCCTCTTGCCGAAGCACCAAAACAAGCCTCCGGATCAACAACTCTTGGATCCAAAGATGCCTCCCCTGATTAAACACATTAAAGCAGAGATTTAATGCATCATCATGCATCAAAAGCTTCAATGAAAGCACTCAAACTCGCTGCTCTCATTCATACTCCAATTTCGGCCACCAAACACAACCGAAATTGCATCAAAACCACTTCTCAACAAAGCCTAGCCATAAACCAGCAAAACCTAACATCCATTAACACCATCTAACATCTAAAAACAACCTATAAACATCCTTATACCTCCAGCAACATCAGATCCACAAGATCACCACAAAAACATCCAAGAATCACAAGCTAAACTTAGGAAACACAACCTATCCGGGATTGCATTAATCAAAACTCATTTCCTTATCAATTTAGAGTTCATTTAACATCAAAAACACACCTCAAATCACAGATTAATCATATCTAACGAAAATCATCAAAAATCACCAAATCTTGCATTATAAGCCAAGATCCATTTCACCACTTAAAATCCTTTAATAAAACTTCAATTAAGAGTTGAGAACTTGGTAATTTCAGTAAAGAACTGATAGTTTAGAGGAGAAGGACGTTCTTACCTCCAAACTTGTGTTTCTCCACTTTTTGGAATCAAAAACCTTGTTGAATCAACTAGCAAATGATGAGGTTTTGAAGATATGTTGATTAGGAATCAAAAGAATGTTGAAAGGAGGATTTTAGGTGAGAAAATCAGAAACAACTCTCTGGAAAACAAGTGTTTGGATTGAGAGAAAATGAGAGAAAGAAAATAGAGAAGTTAGTTAAGAAAATAGCCAAATGGCCTTTCCCTCCACTTTTGATATGTTTTAAAATCAGAATAAATCTCAAAATATCTTAGAAAAATCTGGAGAAACTACTTTTGGAATAATAGCTCCTTAAAGATTCAAAGTTTCAACTCTTTATAAAACAGTCACAAAACTTTCAAAAATTACATTTTGGTCACTAGCCAAAATGTCACTCTTCCAAAACCCATTTTTCAAAATTGATTTCACAGTTCACTTAATTATATTAAAAGATGATTTTAGAACATTTTTCCATATTTTTAATGCAACCCGAACTAGGCTTTCCTAATTTCACCTCTTTAGATTCGAACAGCACTTTGACCAAACCGGTCAACGCCCAAAACTTCTAAGCCCAAAACCGGGGCGTTACACAATCTGTCTGTGACATTAGATGGGCTGAAATGATCCAAAAATCCTTGCACAACTCTGTTCATGTGTTGAATGACCTTGTTGGCTGGTTGTTCAACCACTACTTTGCCATATCCCTTAGTGAATAGGGGAATAACCTCAGCCTTAGCACATCTTGGTGGACTACGTGTATTTTGAAAGCTTTGCATATGTCCTGGAATCCTCTTAAATGCTGCCGAGTATCTTCTGTGGTAGTCCCTCCAAATTTCCCCAAAGTGTTGATCATGTTGAACATCACGGGTTTCAGCTCAAAGTGATCCGCCTCAATTTCAGGTTATGTCACTGTAGGATCGAACCCTCTAAAGTCCTTTTCCAAGTAGTCCCTGTTGGTTCGAACGTACTGTGGCTGCCTGGGCAGAATAGGGGCGGCTGCTTAGGTGGAACTTGCTACTGTTCTCTGGGTGGCGGGTCTTGCTGCCCATCCCTGCCGTTCTGAGCATTGTTGGCAGGGTTGTCATTTTCCATGTTAGCCTTTGCTTTTCTCTCTTCTTTAGCTTTCCCTAGGGCTGTTCTGATTTCCTTTTTGAGTTCTCTTACTCTCCGCACAATATCGTCACAATAAACGATTTTGCCTTTTGGGTTTGCCCTGGTCATGCACTAGCAAAGGAAACTGTAAAATTATTTTTTCGATTAAAAATAAATATAATAAGAACTAAAAATTAAATGCAAATAAAAGTGTAGAAATTTAAAACAAATTTCGCTGTTACCAATCCCCGACAACGACGCAAAAAACTTGTAGAGCGTTTTAGTGTTCTCTAAATATGAGCGCAAGTGCACACTCCTGTCAAGTAATAGTATAAAAGATATCGTCTCTCACAGAGATTGGACAACTTGACTCAAATCGTAATTCCTGCACAAAGGAAAATTAAATGCACAAGTAAGTTGAATTGTTTGAGAAGAAAATAAAATAAAACACAAGTAAATAAAAGGGAAGAGATCAGATTGATAGAATGGGTCGGGCTACGCTGTTGTTTAGTGTGAAACTGCGTTGAATATGACAAGTTGCTTTGCGCTGCCAGACTTCGCTGCCTCGGCAGAGGATGGCAGTTAGGCTGTTGAGACGCTCTCGCTACCTCGGCAGGGGAATGGACTTGTGTCTTGGCGGCAAACTCGGCAGAACGCTTCGAAAGTGATCTCGCTTATGTCTAAGTCAGAATACTATTGATGCCCACTGCAGATAGTACCAGTCACAGCGTGAATCATGCAAAGATAGCAATGTTTGGTTCATTCTCTTTTAGCCGCCTTAAACCCTAACCTATATCTAGGTTGGATTGGTCAGCACTTGATTAAGGTGAAGACCGTACTTACTCCTTTCGTGAGTTCGACTCTCTCAATACCGAACAAATGGATAGTAATCAACTAATCTTTCGCCTTAATTGAAACTATAAAGAACATGGAATAAGCAAACCTTGAAGCTTTATTGCAAAAACAAACTTAAAATCCTAAACAACAATTCTCATGCTAATTACAACTTAACCCAAACCCAAAGAGAATTTAGAACATAATGGCGACAAGAAAACCTAAACTATGCCCAAGGGAAAACCTAAGTTGTTTTTTAATTAAAAGTACAATGGGTATATATAGACATTAGCTAGGTTTAGTCCTTCTTGGAGTAGAAGTCTTCAAAGTAGCTTTTGCATTA
This sequence comes from Hibiscus trionum, assembly GCA_030270665.1. Taxonomy (NCBI): domain Eukaryota; kingdom Viridiplantae; phylum Streptophyta; class Magnoliopsida; order Malvales; family Malvaceae; genus Hibiscus; species Hibiscus trionum. Next base: position 37,627,754 of record BSYR01000021.1, on the reverse strand, counting down.
AATGCAACCTTAAATTCTGACTTCTTTGAGTTGAATGTGGACTTCATCGTGTTGCCTTGCTCCGCAAGGAATCTCGATCTCCTCCTTCGATGGCTCTGCCTGCTGCTACAATCATCAGAAAATTGAGTGGACATCATCGTTAGTGTAACACCCCGGTTTTGGGCTTAGAAGTTTTGGGCGTTGACCGGTTCGGTCAAAGTTCTGATCGAATATATAAGAGTGAATTTAGGAAAGCCTAGTTCGGGTTGCATTAAAAATATGGAAAAATGTTCTAAAATCATCTTTTATTATATAAAAGTGAACTGTGAAATCAATTTTGGAAAATGAGGTTTGGAAGGTTGACATTTTGGCTAGTGACCAAAATGTAATTTTTGAAAGTTGCGGGACAGTTTTATAAAGGATTGAAACTTTGAATCTTTAAGGAGCTATTATTCCAAAAAGGATTTCTCCAGATTTTTCTAAGATATTTTAAGGCTTTATTCTGATTTTAAAGATTAAGAAAAGGAGGGAAATCATTTTAACCAATTTCCTAACTACTTTTTCATTTTCTCTCCATTTTCCTTTTCTCTTATTTTCTCTCAACCCAAACAAAATTCTCCAGATTTCTTTCTCTGATTTTGGCATCTAAATCTCTCATTTCAACTCTCATTTGATTCCTAATCATCTCATCAACAAAACCTCTCAATTTGCAAGTTGTTTCATCATGCTTTTTGGCTCTAAAAAGGAGAAATTCAAGTTTGGAGGTAAGAACGTCCTTCTCCTCTGAACTTCAAGTTCTTTATTGAAATTCCCAAGTTCTCAATCCTTGATTTGTGATTTGTTAATGGTTTTTCAAATGAGATCTTGATTTTTGGCTAAAATGCAAGATTTGGTGATTTTGGTGGAATTTTCGTGTGATCTGTTTGGGCAGTGTTTTGAAGTGTCAAAATGATGTTAAATGAATGCTAAGTTGATTAGAAATTGATGTTTAATGAATGCAATCCCGGATAGGTTGAATTTCCTAAGTTTCGCTTGAGTTTTTGGTTGTTTTTGGAGTGTTTTTGGTGATCTGTTATACCTGGAGGTATAAGGATGTGTTTGTATTCATTTTGGATGTTAATGGATGTATAAAAATGGTTAGAAGTGATGGATCTTGGCTGGGTTAAGTTTTGGTAATGTTTGGAGGTGATTTCGGTTGTGTTTTGTAGCCGAATTGTTGGATTTGTGTTGAGCAGCGAGTTTGGTTGTGTGGCTGCTGTTCTTAATGCATAATGATGCATTAATGTGCTGTTTTTGTGTGCTTGAAACAGGGGAGTTTGACCCTTGAGCTTTGAAGGTGTTTGCGGAAGGTTTCGGAAGCTTGGAAGGCTTGTTGGCTAGTCTTGTTTGGTTATCGGTGAGTGAAGTTGGGTTTTCGGCTTTTAATCAAAGGTTTGAAGGTTTTGGGAGCTTAGTTTAAGTCTAAACAACTTTGCTAAGCTCAAGAGTAAGTAAATGGATTTCTTACTTGATTTGTGATATGAAGTGGTTTTTAGGCAATTGTGGTTGATGATTGAAATGCATGTGTTTTGCATGGTTTAGTTCTGTTTTGAAAGCATATCTTAGCGTGGTTTAGTGCTGGTTTTGAAAGCCATATGTGAAGGATGCTCTAGGTAGGAGATCCTTGGTTTTATACATTGAAAATGTGGTTTTGATGCATGATGTTGCATGTTGTTCAATGGCTTTGTTTAATGCTTTAAAACAGTGAGTTGATGATGATAAATGATGGTTTTTGCATATTGGTTATGCATGTGAATCATTTGATTAATGTGGTAATGGTTTTGCATATTGGTTATGCATGTGAATCATTGGTTTATAATGAATTGGTTTTGCATATTGGCTATGCATGTGAAACATTGGATTAATGTGGCAAGATGGTTATATTGGCAAGTGATGTAAGTGGTTCTTGGTTCTTTGATCGGATATAGTTAGCCGGCTATAGGATTGGGTGCACCGTGAATAAAGTCGCCTTGGAGGTGGAGTGGTCAAGAGTGGACCGGATAAGCTCCCTTCAAGTTTCCTAACGAGATGAGGTCATAGTGGAGGTGTTGCCCACTCGAGGACCTTGGTTATTTGAGGTCATAATGGAGGTGTTGCCCATTCGAGGACCTTGGTTAAGCAAAGGTTATATGGTGTTTAAAAGTCCATATGTGAGGACCTTGTGCTTGTTGAGATCACAATGGCGGTGTTAAGTCCATGTGTGGATCTTGTATAGGGTGTCCCAGATCTCGTTAGTGATTTCTACAACTACCAATCGGTTATGCAAAGGTTGTATGGTGGTTAAAAGTCCATACGGGAGAACCTTGTGCATGTTGAGGTTGTATGGTTGTCCATACATGGGAACCTCGGGAAAAGCTAAGGTTGTGTGGTGTTTAAAAGTCCATGCATGGGAACTTTAGGCTTGTAAGGTCATAATGGAGGTGTTGCCCATTCGAGGACCTTGGATTGGGTAGGGTGTAGGGAGCGTAGGGACAACGCTCGGAATCCGCGTATCCGATCGGGTGTTGAGTTGGAAAGTGGATGTGATTGATTACTGGAAGGCCAATATGATGTTCTTAAATATAAAGAAGCATGAGATGCTTGAAATGATGCATGGTTGCATGTGAAGCATGAGATGCTTGAAATGATGCATGGTTGCATGTGAAGCATGAGTTGCTTGGAAAGATGCATTGTTGCATGAAAGGTGTATGATGCATGTGAATGCATGTTTACTTGTTAGGTTGAACAAGTGTTGTTTATCATTTGGTAAATGATGTATGTGAGCATGAATATCTTTAATGCTTTGAAGTCTTGTAGGACTTGTTTGAAAGGCATGTGAATATGTTTGTATGGTATATATGTTGCCTTGGTGTAATGCAAGTGTTGGTTGGCTTGTGAAATGGTTTTAAAGGTTTCTTGTTTGAAATGGCTTTCAAGTTTATGAAAGGTATGTTGTGAAATGGAAGTGTTTCCATGGTTTTGTTTTAGCTTTGCATATGGTATTTATGCATGGTTGATGCTTGAGGTTGAAAAGGATTTCAAACGTGGTTTTGGTAACAAATCGGGTTTGTTTTACAAGTGTTTTATGACCCGCTGCATTGATAGTGTTTTGGTTTTGAGCATTCCTCACTAAGCATTATGTGCTTACGCTCTCTTTGTCCATCAATGCAGATCTTTGAAGTTTGGTCAGCAAGGAGCAAGGGATTCAAGGTGGACTCCAAGTGAGATGTATGTCTCGGTGAATAGCTATAGTTAATAAAGGCAATGGGGGTAGAATCTCTTGGGATTATTGTGTTTGTGATCGTTTATGTTGTTCAAGATTGTTTTAATGTTGTTAAAGTTGTTGGAACATGATTTGGCTTAATTGAGTTAGTTTTGGAAGGTTTGTGCCTAAATGGTTGCTTGTGTAGGAAGCATGCCTATAGATTTGGGGCTTTTTGCTTGTAATGTGTTTCTGATGAATTGTTGATGCAAGCATGTCTCATTTATGCTGAATTGCATGCTGGTAAAGTTTGGTGGCTTTTGGAGCATGTTTGGATAGTCAATTGTGTGTTTGAGTGAGCAAAATGCAGCTTTCTGGGCTAGGCGTTTCGGAACAGGAGACACCGTTTCGGAACGGGTGCCCTGCATGAACCCAGGCGTCCGAAACGGGTGAGACCGTTCCGAAACGGAAAGGCCTCTGCCCGACCCCCGTTTCGAAACGGGCTATGCCTGTTTCGGAACGGCCCCGCGTTTCGGAACGGGCTGTCTCCCGTTTCGGAACGGTTGACCGTTGGGGGCTGACAGTGGCAGTTATGTGTTTCAAAATGTTTGCATTTTGGTCCTGAATCTTGTTTGTGCAATTGTATGAGTTTGAGATGTCCGTTTGAGCTGAAATTTGGCCGAGATGCATGAAACATGATTAATTTTAAGTTGGTAACTTAAAATCTGGTTAAGGCCTCAAAGTTTTCAAAATTTACAATTTGGTCCCTAAAGTTGTGTTTTGTGCAATTGGGTCCCTGAATGATCTCTGATGGTTGTGATCTTTGAGTATGTTGCTTGTGTGATCACATATAGGACTAATGTGCATCTATATAAGATTAAAAAGAAAAAAAAGGGTCGTTAATCAAGGTTGACTTTCGGGTTGACTTTGGTTTTCCCCGTGTAATCTTCGTAGTTCGGGTCCACCGTCTAGGCCGGGCTACGGGGGTTACAGTTAGAATTAGGATTTTCTGTTCTACAGATCGCACTCTAGTTCTCCAATTCTTCAACTTGCTGTCTTAGGCGGCAGGTAGGGCGACGGCCGCTACTGTCTCTGTCTTGAACTGCATCAGTACAGCTCATTGGTCTGCTGCCTCAGCATCATGTCCTCAGCTCCCCTTTCTACCAACCTCTAGTACCTGAAACTAAAACTAAACTAAAATAGTACCTTTTTCTTACCAAATAAAGGATAATCAATAAAAAGCATGGCAGAGTAAAGAATACTGTAAAATGCAATGCATAATCCTAATTATGCCTAAAATGTACTAAAAAACAACAATAATATGAGATGGAATGTGTATGAAATATAAAACTTATGGACACTTTACACACATAAGTTCCAAGGGATTCTGCGTATCAAAGTTTTTTTATGGTTGGTCTGTTGTCGTAAAATTATGACGAACGATGAGTGTGTTCATCGGCATTTTGTCGTTGATGGAAGTTGTTTGGTTTTGTGGAGATGTTCTTGAGGACATTAACCATGTTCTACACTTATGTTCGCCTGCTTTCCAAGTCTGGTTTGAATTAGTATTGCGAGAGAAGTTACAGGAGTTTTTGAGCATGGATATACCTGAGTGGATTATGGTGAATCAAACTGGAGCTTCTAGATTCGCTAAAAACATATCCAACTGGGACTTAGTATTTGGTGCTACTCTTTGAAATATTTGGTTGGCTTGTAATGTTAAAGTCTTTGACTCACCAAATGAAGGGTGGTTGGTGCTTAAACGTAGTCATCGACTGGTGGAGCTGATGGTGTGCGCCCGTGGAGTGAACATGCCGATGGTGAGTACTGAACCTATTATGACTCGTGGTCAGTCCATATGTATCCCATCGCTCAATCCTTGGATTAAGATCAACACAAATGTTTCTTGATGTGAAGGATATGGGTATGCACAATGTGGTGGTGTTGCTCAGGATAGCCTTGGAGAGTGGAAATTTGGTTTCTCCAAGTTTATTGGCATATGTTCCATGGTAGATGCTGAACTTTGACGGTGCTTATGTTGGTCTTCTTTTTTGCATGGAATGTCGGCTATCGACGTGTTTTCTTGAATTGGATAGTTTGGAGACTTTTCGGTTTCTTCGAGATGATTTTGTTGGAGCAAATTCGTTGAGTGGGCATCTATCGAAATTGAGGAAGCGAAATTAGGATGTCCGAGTTTAACATGTGCTTCGCAACGGAAACAAAGTAGCGGACGCACTAGCCAAATTGGTTAGTTTTGATCACCTGGAACCGCTATTTTTGGCCATGTAACCCCCTTAACCCGGCCCAGACGGTTGAACCGAATTAAGAAGTTTACACGGGGAAAACCAAAGTCAACCCGAAAGTCAACCTTGATTAACGACCCTTTTTTTTCTTTTAATCTTATCTAGATGCACGTTAACCCTAGTTATGTTCATACAAACACCATACTCAAAGATCAGCGCAACTGGAAAACGTTCAGGGACTTAATTGAACAAAACACAAACTTAGGGACCAAAATGTAAATTCTGGAAATTACAAGGACTTAACCCACCTTTAAGTTACCAATATGAAATTAGTCATATTTCATGCTTGTCTATCAAATTTCAGCTCAAACGGACATCACAAACTCATTTAATTGCATAAACAAGATTCAGGATCAAAACGCAAACAATGCAAAACATTCAACCAACAATTTCAGTGCCCAATGGCCGAGTGTTTCGGAACAGGGAAGACCCGTTCCGAAACGCGGGACCGTTCCGCAACTGGTTCCGAAACAGTGCCTGGCAGTGGCATATCCGTTCCGGAACGGTTGCTTCCGTTTCGGAACGCCCAGGCCATTTCAGGCCCCCGTTCCGATACGGTAGCACCTGTTCCGACACAGGCTACCCAGATTGCAGAAAAATTGCTGGTTTAACACACAATTGGCATATCAAACATGCTTCAAAGGCAACCATACTTTACCAGCAAGTCATTCAACATACAAAGAACATAATTGCATCAACCATTCATCAACATGGCATCAATTATGAAAATCCCCAATTCTATAGGCATGCATCCTACTTAGCAATCCATTCAAGCATCAAAACATCAATCCAAACACATAATGGCCAAATACAAGTTCCAACAACATTAACAACATAACACCAACTTAGGGAGTCCAAAACATCTCCCAAAACAACAACATAGGTCCCCCATTGCCAAATGCCCATAAGCTAATAGTGTTTAAGAAACCTTCACCATACATGAGCTTTGTTCACCACTTGGATTCTTGTCCACCTTGCTGTCCTCAATGCACTTTAAGGCTCTGCATTATTGGTTTAAAAAAAGAGAGAGCGTAAGCAAAAGCTTAGTGAGGAATGCTCGTTAAAACCACACAATAATGCATTTATAAAACACCTTTATAAATCATTGTTCAAAACCACAATATACATGCTCATAAGCATTTAAAACAAACAAACCATGCTTCAAGATCATAACATGTCATATTGGCCACAAGTGATACAATCAACATAAGATCCACACATGGACTTTTAAACACCATTGTGATCTTACAATTTTCCAAGGACCACACATGGACTTTTAAACACCATTGTGTCCTTAACAAGAATCATCCATGGACTTTTAAACACCATGACAAGGACCACACAAGGACTCTTAAACACCTTTGTGTCCTTAACAAGAATCACCCAAGGACTTTTAAACACCTTGGTGTTCTTAAATAACAAGGCTTACACAAGGAATTTTAACCACCTTGAACCTTAACCAAGAACCAACCATGGACTTTTAAACACCATGTTGTTCTTAAAATACACAAGATCCACACAAGGACTTTTAAACACCTTTGCGATCTTAACCAAGAACCAACCATGGACTTTTAACCACCATGTTGTTCTTAAATAAACAAGGCTCACACAAGGACTTTTAACCACCTTTGTGACCTTAACCATCACTTGCCAATATGCATCATTAACAACAATATCCCACTGTTTTAAAGCATTTAACCAAGCCATAATCATCATGCATCTTTAAGCACCAAACCACATTAGAACAATGTTCAAAAACAAGGATCTCTTACCTTGAGCATCCTTCAACACATGGCTTATAATCTCAGCAAATAAACATGCTAAATATGCTTTCAAAACAGGATTTAAAACATGCAAACGAACCACATTGCATACAACCAATCCATGGTTCATCATCAAGAGAGTTTTTCCGAAAACTTACTCTTGAGCTTAGCTAAGTTGCTTAGACTTAAACTAGGCTCCCAAACCTTCAAAACATTGGTTTCATAGCTGAAATCCAAAATCCACTCACCGATTCCGTTTCGCCTCTTGCCGAAACACCAATCAAGCTTCCGGATCAACACCACTAGGATCCAAAGATGACTCCCCTGTTTTAAACACATCAAAACAGTAGATTAATGCATCATCATGCATTAATATCCTCAATGAAAGCACCTAAACTCGCTGCTCTCATCCACACTCCATTTTCGGCTACCAAACACAACCGAAAATGCATCCAAACAACTCCACAACACTACCCAGCCAAGATCCATCAAATCTAAACATCCTTAAACATCAATTAACATCCAAAAAGGATCCTACCACGTCCTTATACCTCCAGCTATAACAGATCATCAAGATCACTCCAAAAACAACCAAGAACACAAGCTAAACTTAGGAAATTCAACCTATCCGGGATTGCATTAATTAAACCTCAATTTCACATCAATTTAACATTCATCTAACATCAAATTGACACCTCAAAACACTGCCCAACCAGATCATACGAAATTTCATCAAAATCAATCAAATCTTGCATTTAAAAGCCAAAATCAAGAACACATCTATAAAACCTTTTATAAAACATAAATCAAGGATTGAGAACTTAGGAATTTCAGTAAAGAACTGAGAGTTTAGAGGAGAAGGACGTTCTTACCTCCAAACTTGAGTTTTCTCCCTTTTTGGAACCAAATTCTTGAAAATCCACTTAGCAAATGCAAAGGTTTTGTTGAAGAGATGATTGAAGATCAAAAGAGAATTGAAATGAGATATTTAGATGGCAAAATCAGAGGGAAAAGCTCTGGAGAAATGTGTTTGGTTTGAGAGAAAAGATGAGAGAAAATGAAAATAGAAAATGTGGAAAGTTAGTTAGAAATTTAGGAAAATATCTTCCCTCCCTTTTCTTTTATTTAAAATCCATTTATTAAACCTTTAATATTTTAGAAAAATCTGGAGAAACTCCCATTGGGTAAATAGCTCCTTAAAGATTCAAAGTTTCAATCCTTTTTAAAACAGTCTCACAGTTTTTGAAAATTACATTTTGGTCACTAACCAAAATATCACACTTCCAAACCTCATTTTGAAAAATTGATTTCACCAAACTCTTATATATAATAAAAGAGGATTTTAAGACATTTTTCCATATTTTTAATGCAACCCGAACTAGGTTTTCCTAAATTCACTCTTATATATTCGAACCGCAATCCGACCGAACCGGTCCGAATCCCAAAACTCCTAAGCCCAAAATTGGGGCGTTACAACTCTCCCCCCCTTAAGAAATTTCGTCCTCGAAATTTACCTGAAGGAAAGAGATACGGGAACTGTTTCAGCATGTCATCCTTCCGTTCCCACGTGGCTTCCTCAACACCATGATGTTTCCACAACACCTTTACCAGCTCAATGGTCTTGCCACGAAGAACCTTACTATCCGAATCCAGAATCCTCACCGGTTCCTCATCATAGGTCAAATCCGGATTCAATTCTACTTCTTCCACAGGCATCACATGCGAAGGATCCGATCTATACTTCCGAAGCATAGAAACATGAAACACATCATGAATCTTCTCCAACTCCTGAGGTAACCTCAACTTGTACGCAACAGGACCCACACGCTCAACCACCTCGTACGGTCCAATGTATCTAGGGCTCAACTTACCCTTACGGCCAAACCTCATCACCTTTTTCCAAGGCGAAACCTTCAAAAACACACGGTCACCCACCGTATACTCAATCTCCTTACGCTTCAAATCCGCGTAAGACTTTTGCCGATCAGAAGCTGCCTTCAAACGCTCACAAATGAGCTTCACCTTCTCGGTGGTTCCTTTCAACAAAGCCGGCATCGAAACCAACTTCTGACCCGTTTCAGCCCAACACAAAGGAGTCCTACACTTCCTCCCGTACAAAGCCTCATAAGGTGCCATTTGAATGCTCGCCTAATAACTATTGTTATAGGCAAACTCCACCAAAGGCAAAAGTTTCTCCCAAGAGCCCTGAAACTCAATCACGCAGCACCTCAACATATCCTCCAAAATCTGGATAACACGCTCGGACTGACCATCCGACTGAGGATGATAAGATGTACTGAAATTCAACCGTGTACCCAAAGCTTGATGCAAACACTGCCAGAACCGCGATGTAAACCTCGGATCCCTATCCGACACAATCGACTTTGGCACACCATGCAGCCGCACAATCTCAGCAATGTACAGCTCCGCAAGCTTATCCAAGGAGTACGTAGTATGCACAGGCAAGAAATGCGCACACTTTGTCAGGCGATCCACAATCACCCACACCGAATTCTTCTTCGTTGGTGACAAGGGTAAACCAGATACAAAATCCATGGTAATCCTTTCCCACTTCCATTCAGGGATTCTCAACGGTTGCAACAACCCTGAAGGAACCTGATGCTCAGCCTTAACTCGCTGACACACCATGCACTTGCTCACAAACTCAGCAACATCCTTCTTCAAACCCACCCAATAGTACTCATCACGAATATCTCGATACATCTTAGTACTACCTGGGTGCATAGCAAAAGGACTACTATGACCTTCAGTCAGAATAGCACGCCTCAACTCAGCATCATTGGGCACTACTATCCGACTCCCAAAACACAACACACCATCATCATTAAAACAGAAATCCGAAGGCCTACCCTCCGCAATATCCTGAACATGAGATACCAAGGAATCATCCATCAACTGCTTTTCCTTGATCAACTGCACCAAAGATGGTTTCACTTGCAACCTAGCCACAAGACCACCATCACGCGAAATAGTCAAACTGGCAAACATAGCCCTCAACTCAACAGCTACCTTCCTACTCAAGGCATCCGCTACAACATTAGCCTTCCCAGGGTGATACTCAATCGTCAAATCATAATCCTTGAGCAACTCCACCCAACGCCGCTGACTAAGATTCAACTCCTTCTGAGACATCAGATACTTCAAACTCTTGTGATCCGTATACACAGTACACTTCTCACCATACAGGTAATGTCTCCAGATTTTCAAAGCAAAAACCACCGCAGCCAACTCTATATCATGAGTAGGATAGTTGCGCTCATGCACCTTCAGCTGCCGCGATGCATAAGCCACCACCTTACCCTCTTGCATCAACACACATCCCAAACCAACATAGGACGCATCGCTATACACCACAAACTCTTTCCCTGATTCAGGTTGAACCAAAATAGGAGCTTGCGTCAAAGCTGCCTTAAGCTTCTCAAAAGCCTGCTGTCTCGCTTCCGTCCACTCATACTTAACATCTTTCTGCAACAACTTCGTCAAAGGTGCAGCAATCTTAGAAAACCCATCCACAAACCTCCGGTAGTATCCCGCCAAACCAAGGAAACTACGAACCTCATGAACAGACTTAGGAACCTTCCAATTCATCACCGCCTCAATCTTCTGAGGATCGACACGAATCCCTTCGGCAGAAACCACATGCCCAAGAAACACCACTTCACTTAACCAGAACTCACACTTGCTCAGCTTAGCATAAAGCTGATTCTCCAACAAAGCTTGCAATACAATCCTCAAATGCTCTTCATGCTCCTCCTCAGTACGCGAGTACACGAGGATATCATCAATGAATACCACAACAAACTTATCCAGGTATTCATGAAACACACGATTCATCATGTCCATGAAAGCTGCAGGAGCATTTGTCAAACCAAATGACATCACAAGGAACTCATAATGCCCATACCTCGTCCTGAAAGCTGTCTTAGGCACATCCACATCCTTTACCTTCAACTGGTAATACCCTGACCTCAAGTCAATCTTAGAGAACACAGTTGCTCCCCGAAATTGATCAAAGAGATCATCAATTCTCGGCAAAGGATACCGATTCTTGATAGTCAACTTGTTCAGCTGACGATAATCAATGCACATCCTCATAGTGCCATCCTTCTTCTTCACAAACAAGACCGGTGCACCCCAAGGCGACACACTCAGCCGAATGAAACCACGATCAAGCAACTCTTGCAACTGCGTCTTCAGCTCTTTCAACTCCTTAGGTGCCATTCGATAAGGGGTAATGGACACAGGAGTTGTATTCTCATACAACTCAATCCCAAACTCCACCTCGCGATTAGGAGGTAAACCAGGAAACTCCTCAGGAAACACACCAGGAAACTCCCGCACAATCCTGATATCTTGCACACGCAACTCCTTAGAACTAGGATTCATCACGAAAGCTAGGTAAGCTTCACAACCCTGCCTCAGCATCCGGCTCGCCTCCAAAGAAGATACCACATTGGCAAGAAACTTCACATTCTCACCAACCACAACAACCCCATAATCATCCGCAAGCTTCAACGAAACTCGCTTATTCTCACAATCCACAACAGCACGATGCTCAGCAAGCCAATCCATACCAAGGATTACATCAAAACCATAGAAAGGTAACTCCATAAGGTCAACATGAAAAACATGATCTTGCACGACCAAAGGACATCTTCTATAAAGCTTTCGAGTCACAACAGTCTCACCAAAAGAACTAGTGACACGCACACCAACATCCAAAGACTCAACAGGCAAACCAAGCAATTCAGCATGCTCACGCAATATGTATGAGTGCGTAGATCCAGAATCAATCAAGGAAAGTAATGACAAGGATTGCAAAGTAAAAGTACCTGCGATCACATCCGCGTCATTCCTTCCCTCTCGCTGAGCATACACCCTGGCTTGGCCGCCACCCTCAGGCTGAATAGCCACAACATGAGCCACACCCCGACCACCTTCCTCTCTCCGCTGGAAATTACCACGGCCGCGCCCACGACCTCTCTGTGGTGCAACAACAACAGGAGCACGCACTTGGCCACCAGCCAACATAGGGCACTCTCTCCTCATGTGATCCTTAGATCCACAATTCCAGCACGCATTACCAGCTGCCACAACAGGAGCTTGCACCTCCCTCTCAGCACGAGGACAATCACGTTTCATATGGCCACGCGAACCACATGTCCAACAAGCACTCGGATCAACTCTAGTGTTGCCTCCCCGAGCAGGCGCACCACCACCTCGCTTAGCTGAGGACTGATACCTCTGATCACGTCCCCTCTTGTTCCGTCCACCACCGGAACTATATTCAGCAGCTCGCTTCCCAACACCAGAACCAGCACTTTTAGAAGATAAACCTAAGTTCATCTCAATATCCTTTGCTCGGCCCACCAGCACATCAAAATCATCATACTCGGTAGCCAGCACATACATCTTTACATCCGTCACTAAACCATAACGGAACCTTTCACACCTCGCTCGCTCATCCGGAACAAGCTCAGGTGCATACTGACTGAGTCGAACAAACTGGACCTCGTACTCAGCCACAGACATGCTCCCCTGGGTAAGAGACATGAACTCCCTTTTCTTCTCATCTAGGTACCTCACACCTAGATACCTTCTCTTGAACGCGTTCTGAAAGAACGTCCAAGTTACGTCAGCTTCAGCCATCCCAGCGATAGTGGTTGTCCACCACGTGTAAGCATCATCCTGTAGCAAGGATACTACACAGCCCAACTTCTGCACATCAGTGCAACTCATCTGACCCAAGATTCTCTTGGTACCCTCTATCCAAGACTCCGAACCTTCAGCAGACAACCCTCTGAACTCAGTCCCTCCTAGACTGCGCAAACGTTCCAAAGGTAGTCTAACTCCAGCATCTCCCTGATGCACAGCTCCTTGAGCTCCAGCTACTGCTGCTTGAAAAGCTCCAGCAATAGCTTGTATCAACACTGTCATGTCAGGAACAGCTTGCCCCTGACCAGCCTCAGGTCCAGCGACCCCAGCACCAGCTGCAGCTCCAGCTTCTTCACCCCCAGCACCACCACCACCAGGTGGAGGAGGTAAATCCACCGCACTCTCAACATTCTCATCATTCTCGTTCTCGTTCTGAGCCGTAGCTCGCACATTACTCCTTAACTCTCTACGAGGTGCCATACTCTAACAATGCAATCACAATGCAAATAAACATAGTCAGGCCCAGCAAGGTAGGCAATCCAAGTACTCAAGCTCATTTTCAATTAAAAACAATATCATTTCATTAGCTTTGATTTGGCAATGGGTACCCACAACATGCTTCACCACAGCATACACTACAATTGTAACATTCTTACAAATCACACATCATGCTTCCACTCAACAAGCATACAAAGCATACATACTTTAATCACACACACAACCATTCCCAATTACTCGAGAACTCAGCTCTGATACCACCAAATGTAACCCCCTTAACCCGGCCCAGACGGTTGAACCGAATTAAGAAGTTTACACGGGGAAAACCAAAGTCAACCCGAAAGTTAACCTTGATTAACGACCTTTTTTTTTCTTTTAATCTTATCTAGATGCACGTTAACCCTAGTTATGTTCATACAAACACCATACTCAAAGATCAGTGCAACCGGAAAACGTTCAGGGACTTAATTGAACAAAACACAAACTTAGGGACCAAAATGTAAATTCTGGAAATTACAAGGACTTAACCCACCTTTAAGTTGCCAATATGAAATTAGTCATATTTCATGCTTGTCTGTCAAATTTCAGCTCAAACGAACATCACAAACTCATTTAATTGCATAAACAAGATTCAGGATCAAAACGCAAACAATGCAAAACATTTAACCAACAATTTCAGTGCCCAACGGCCGAGTGTTTCGGAACAGGGAAGACCCGTTCCGAAACGCGGGACCGTTCCGCAACTGGTTCCGAAACAGTGCCTGGCAGTGGCATATCCGTTCCGGAACGGTTGCTTCCGTTTCGGAACGCCCAGGCCATTTCAGGCCCCCGTTCCGATACGGTAGCACCTGTTCCGAAACATGCTACCCAGATTGCAGAAAAATTGCTGGTTTAACACACAATTGGCCTATCAAACATGCTCCAAAGGCAACCATACTTTACCAGCAAGTCATTCAACATACAAAGAACATAATTGCATCAACCATTCATCAACATGGCATCAATTATGAAAATCCCCAATTCTATAGGCATGCATCCTACTTAGCAATCCATTCAAGCATCAAAACATCAATCCAAACACATAATGGCCAAATACAAGTTCCAACAACATTAACAACATAACACCAACTTAGGGAGTCCAAAACATCTCCCAAAACAACAACATAGGTCCCCCATTGCCAAATGCCCATAAGCTAATAGTGTTTAAGAAACCTTCACCATACATGAGCTTTGTTCACCACTTGGATTCTTGTCCACCTTGTTGTCCTCAATGCACTTTAAGGCTCTGCATTATTGGTTTAAGAAAAGAGAGAGCGTAAGCAAAAGCTTAGTGAGGAATGCTCGTTAAAACCACACAATAATGCATTTATAAAACACCTTTATAAATCATTGTTCAAAACCACAATATACATGCTCATAAGCATTTAAAACAAACAAACCATGCTTCAAGATCATAACATGTCATATTGGCCACAAGTGATACAATCAACATAAGATCCACACATGGACTTTTAAACACCATTGTGATCTTACAATTTTCCAAGGACCACACATGGACTTTTAAACACCATTGTGTCCTTAACAAGAATCATCCATGGACTTTTAAACACCATGACAAGGACCACACAAGGACTTTTAAACACCTTTGTGTCCTTAACAAGAATCACCCAAGGACTTTTAAACACCTTGGTGTTCTTAAATAACAAGGCTTACACAAGGAATTTTAACCACCTTGAACCTTAACCAAGAACCAACCATGGACTTTTAAACACCATGTTGTTCTTAAAATACACAAGATCCACACAAGGACTTTTAAACACCTTTGCGATCTTAACCAAGAACCAACCATGGACTTTTAACCACCATGTTGTTCTTAAATAAACAAGGCTCACACAAGGACTTTTAACCACCTTTGTGACCTTAACCATCACTTGCCAATATGCATCATTAACAACAATATCCCACTGTTTTAAAGCATTTAACCAAGCCATAATCATCATGCATCTTTAAGCACCAAACCACATTAGAACAATGTTCAAAAACAAGGATCTCTTACCTTGAGCATCCTTCAACACATGGCTTATAATCTCAACAAATAAACATGCTAAATATGCTTTCAAAACAGGATTTAAAACATGCAAACAAACCACATTGCATACAACCAATCCATGGTTCATCATCAAGAGAGTTTTTCCGAAAACTTACTCTTGAGCTTAGCTAAGTTGCTTAGACTTAAACAAAGCTCCCAAACCTTCAAAACATTGGTTTCATAGCTGAAATCCAAAATCCACTCACCGATTCCGTTTCGCCTCTTGCCGAAACACCAATCAAGCTTCCGGATCAACACCACTAGGATCCAAAGATGACTCCCCTGTTTTAAACACATCAAAACAGTAGATTAATGCATCATCATGCATTAATATCCTCAATGAAAGCACCTAAACTCGCTGCTCTCATCCACACTCCATTTTCGGCTACCAAACACAACCGAAAATGCATCCAAACAACTCCACAACACTACCCAGCCAAGATCCATCAAATCTAAACATCCTTAAACATGAATTAACATCCAAAAAGGATCCTACCACGTCCTTATACCTCCAGCTATAACAGATCATCAAGATCACTCCAAAAACAACCAAGAACACAAGCTAAACTTAGGAAATTCAACCTATCCGGGATTGCATTAATTAAACCTCAATTTCACATCAATTTAACATTCATCTAACATCAAATTGACACCTCAAAACACTGCCCAACCAGATCATACGAAATTTCATCAAAATCAATCAAATCTTGCACTTAAAAGCCAAAATCAAGAACACATCTATAAAACCTTTTATAAAACATAAATCAAGGATTGAGAACTTAGGAATTTCAGTAAAGAACTGAGAGTTTAGAGGAGAAGGACGTTCTTACCTCCAAACTTGAGTTTTCTCCCTTTTTGGAACCAAATTCTTGAAAATCCACTTAGCAAATGCAAAGGTTTTGTTGAAAAGATGATTGAAGATCAAAAGAGAATTGAAATGAGATATTTAGATGGAAAAATCAGAGGGAAAAGCTCTGGAGAAATGTGTTTGGTTTGAGAGAAAAGATGAGAGAAAATGAAAATAGAAAATGTGGAAAGTTAGTTAGAAATTTAGGAAAATATCTTCCCTCCCTTTTCTTTTATTTAAAATCCATTTATTAAACCTTTAATATTTTAGAAAAATCTGGAGAAACTCCCATTGGGTAAATAGCTCCTTAAAGATTCAAAGTTTCAATCCTTTTTAAAACAGTCTCACAGTTTTCGAAAATTACATTTTGGTCACTAACCAAAATATCACACTTCCAAACCTCATTTTGAAAAATTGATTTCACCAAACTCTTATATATAATAAAAGAGGATTTTAAGACATTTTTCCATATTTTTAATGCAACCCGAACTAGGTTTTCCTAAATTCACTCTTATATATTCGAACCGCGATCCGACCGAACCGGTCCGAATCCCAAAACTCCTAAGCCCAAAATTGGGGCGTTACAGGCCACGCCACCTGAGTTGGTGACTAGCTTGCTTTTGGATGACAAATTGGGTTGTTGAGGTGTAGGTTGTTAGTTTGTTTGTTGGTTTTCTATTAGCCTTGTGCTTTGTTTTCTAGGTCGTCTTCAGTTTATTTTGCCTATTATCACATGTACTCTTTTTCTCCATTTAGGCTTAAAATGATTTTTAATGAGATATGTGATAATAGTTCCCGTGTATGATTTTCCCGTTAATAAAATCATACCTCTTCATCGAAAAAATAAGACAATTAATATGAACTAAAAAGTATTTTAAATGGTAATAAATATTATTATTTTACCATAATGGTAATATATATTATTTTAATAATATTTTCCTTAATTTCGTATTTTATATAATTTTTAACTCAAAGGACTATAGATCAGTACTTAAGATAAATTAAGTGTTTAATGATCAAATATCATATTGATAAAGATCTATTGTAACCCCATTAGCCCGATCTAGACGTTTAACCCGAACTACAAATATTACACGAGAAAACCAATGTCAACCCGAAAGTCAACCTTGATTTACGACCCTTTTTTTCTTTTTTTTCTTTTTATCTTCTCTAGATGAATATTATTAACCTATAAGTTCAGCAAAGCGATTAGGTGAAAATGGCACAACGATCGGAGTTCGATTAGGGGTTCAATTGCATACATTTGACTTTTAGGGACCAAACTGCAAATACCAAAAAATACAAGGACTTTCATGATTTTAAAGTTACCAATCCTCAATTAATCATGTAACATGTCAACATGTCAAAATTCAGCTCAAACGGATCATCCAAACACATTCAATTGCGCACACAATATTCAGGAACCAAAATGCAACATTTCCAAACCTTAAAAGATACTTTTAACTGAAAATTTAACTACCCGTATCGATACACTTGGCCCCGTATCGATACGCGGGAAGACAGTAGCTAAAGAAGATTTGAGCGTATCGAAACGCTTCTTCGTGTATCGGTACGGCCTTCAAACTTGGCCTAGGCGTATAGATACAAGGGCAATCTGATTCGATACCCCTGTACATAAATGCCTCATTTTGCCTTAGCGTATCGATACGCTTCCCCGTGTATCGATATGCATACCAGATTGGCTTCAACCAACATCATTTAAACATACCAAATCACATTCAAACAAGCTCAAATCATGCATACAAGTTATACTCTATCTAATAAACTTTTAAACACCATCAAACAACAATTCATACTCACCAACCACTTCATATCATGATGGCATTTAGCTATTCTAGCATGCTTGAGACATAAAGCTATTTAAAGGGTAAAACACCACAAACAAGCCATAGGACCATATAAAGGCCAAATACAAGTCCACAATCAGAAACTAAACATGCTTATAACAACAAACATCTCCAATCAAAATCAGAAAGTAGAAGTCCCACCCATTGCCACTTATTACACTAAGGTGAACCACATACATCTCTTTAACAAAGACTTGGATTCCTCTTGCTTTTGGGATGCCTTGAAATGCTCAATTCTCTGCATTGATGAAACAAATGAGCGTAAGCATATAGCTTAGTGAGGATCGCTAAACCACAATCATCAATGCATTTAACATAATTTGTAAAACCACCTCTTTTATCACATACTTTTCATAAGCCATGTCTTCTCAAGACAACAATGCATTTAATAAACACAAGCTCATATGCATCACTTTAAAACATCAATTAAACCATTGCTCATGCTTTACCAAGCATCTCATGCATTCTTGCATCATTTACAAGCATCTAATGCTTCACATTATACATTTACATTATATTGGCTCACAAGTGATAGTCCATAAACCATTTCAACACAAGACACAATCAGATACGCGGATTACAAGCGTTGTCCCACACGCTTCATACACACTACCGGACTACACAAGGCTCACACACGAGAGCAACACTCCATCGTTGTGACACCCGTGGTGGAGTATAACGGTACAATCTCAACCCCTCAACACCACTCATCGGTAGTTGTATAATTCCACTAACGAGAGCACGAGACACATAATACAAGATCCACATACAAAATTAACAACCACCATTGTGATCTTAACCTCAATCGTTAGGGTACTTGGATGGAGTATACGGTACAATTACAACCCCTCGACATCCAAGGCGACTTTATTCACGATGCACCCAATCCTATAGTCAGCTAACTATATCCGATTAAAGTAATCAAAAACCATTTTCATCACTCGCCAATATAATCATTTAACCTCATGAATCCACTGTTTTACAAGCATAACCCCAATGCCATTTCCACAAGCATCACATGCTTAATATCATATGCATTCAACACATGCAAACAAAGGATCACTTACCTAGTGCATCCTTAACATAATGGCATTAAAATCCAGCATTAAACCATGCTTAAACATGCTTAAAAACAGTAAACAAATCCAATCTTGCTTCAAGTGCATTTTAATCAAACATAGCACATTTTCAAGAGAGGGATTACCGAAACACTTACACTTGAGCTTAGTTAAGTGTATCAAACTTACACTAAGCTCCCAAGATCGCGCTCAAAGCGTTACAAAGCAGGAAATTGCATTTCCACTCACCGATACGCGAAGCCTTGTTCGCCGACACAGAAATTACACCTCCAGAACCTCCAAAATCACCTCGTTCGCCTCCGGATCAAGATCCCCTGTTTTCACATCATCAAAACAGAGATCTAAATGCATTGAAATGCATTCTAACACCAGCAACAATTCACAAACTCGTTGCTCACCAAAACAACACCAAAATACCCATCCAAAACAACCGAAAACTCAATCGATTGCTTCCTAAACCAAGCCCAGCCAACATACATCACTTCCAAAGCATTATAAACATCAAAACACATCTAACAAACATCCTAACTCAACCTTATACCTCCAGCAAGCAAGATTCCACCAAAACACCTCAAAATCTCACATAAAACTATCAAGAACTTCAAGGATCCAAAGGATTTCGGGATCTATGTTATCAACAACTCATTTTAACATATAAATCAACTTAAAACTCAATTAAAATCAACACAAAACAGAGCCTAACTCAACAAGTCCAAAAATTAAGATTTCAACCATAATTTCACAAGATTTTGATCTCCAATCAAAATTATATTGAAAACTCAACCAAAAATAGCATTTAGAAGCCAAATATCTTGGGAATTTCAATAAAGAACTTAGATTATAGGTTGAGAATGGGATTTACCTCCAATCCTTGCTTCTCTCAATGAATGACAAGTTTTCCCTAGTGAAATCTTGAAGAACTAAAAGAGATTTCCTGAAAATGATTTAGGAAATGTTGAGAGAGTTTTTAGATGTGAGAATTCTAGAAAAAGATGAGTGAATTTGTGTTTGGCTGAAAATGAGAGAGATTTTGGTAGTTAGGTAATTGAAATCCATTAACTACCGTTTAATTATTTTAATATAAATCCAAATAAAATCATTTAATTAAAAACCCTTTTAAAACACATGCCATATTGAGAAAAAGGTCAAATTTACTTAAAGCCCCCTAAAGATTCTAAGATTTTGGCTTCCACCTTAAAAATCACATTTTCCCAGTTTTGAAACTTTACAATTTGGTCACTACTCGAAATGTCTCATTTCCGAAATCCATTTTGTAAAATTGACTTGACCAACTCCTTAAACATACATTTAGAGGATTTTAGAAATTTTTATCACAATTTTATCTTATCTCGATCATTGATTTCCTTAAATCACCTTACGCGATTCAAACCGTTCTCGACCGGTCCGATCCGATGTCTAAAATATCTAAGCCCAAAACCAGGGCGTTACATCCATGTACAAATTCTTCACTACATCATTTAATATCGTTTGTTAAATAAATTTTGATGTAATAATAAATTTAATTCTCAAGATTTATATTTTCCTATCAAATTAACTCTTTTTTGTTAAAAAATATTTTGTTTCAAACAATGCAACATGATTTAGTATTTATTATGTTGTAATTTTATGTTAGCTTTAAAATTAACTTAATAAGAAACTAAAATCATTTTGATATTGACTGTATGTGATATATTATAAATAAAATATATTAACTTGTTAAGAATCTCAAGAATCACCCCAAATGAGGTGGGGTTAATTAGTAATTAAATAAAGAGTAAATTACACGAAATGTCACTTAACTTTGTCCTTTGTATCGAACATACCATCGAACTATAAAATGATACACAAAATACCACTAAACTTTGTTTTTGTTCAATCCAAGCACTCGACCGTTAAATTGTAACAGACCGTTAAATCTAAAATGGCGTCGTTTTGGCATAGTTGTTTTTATGCCTAAGATAGGCCAAAACAAAGTCATTTTATTAGAAAAAAATTAAGAAAACATTGTATTTCAGGAGGATTGAACCAAAGACATCTAAGATGAAAGGATTACAACAAACCACAAAGCCAACTTAAATATTTAGTATAATCCTAACGAAAGTAGTATGTAAATAATACTGCAGTTAAACTTAATTTATTTTTTGAAAAAAACTTTAAATTTTAATATTTTTTAAAAAAATCCCGAATTTTAAGAATTGTTCAAATCAATCCATAAATCCTTAAAAATCTCTAAATCATAAATCCCCAAATTCTCACCACTTTTGCCGTCGGCCGCCGTCTCCAACCCCGCCCGTTTGGTCGTTGGAACCAGCCTGCCATTTTTCCCAACTCGCCATCGACGGAAATCGGCGAACGGTGTACCAACCGAACGGTTATTTCACGCTCGACATTTAATGTTCGGCTGGCACACAGTTCGCTGATTTCCGACGACGGCGAGTGGGGGAAATGGTCAGCTGGGTTCGGCGACCGAAAAGGTGGGGTCGACGACGGCGACTAGCGGCGAAAGCGGTAAGGATTTAGGGATTTGGGGACTATTTTAAAAAGTTTTAGAATTTTAAGATTTTTTACAAACTATTTTAAAATTATATCATGAGATAAATGAAATTAAGTTCAACTGCAGTATCATTTACATACTGTTTTTGTTAGGATTATATCAAGTATTTAATTTGGCTTGGTGGTTTGGTGTAAATCTTTCATCTTAGAGGTCTTTGCTTCAATCCTCCCCAAATGTTACGTTTTCTTAATTTTTTTTTCTAACAAAACGACGTCGTTTTGGCATATTTTAGGCATAAAACAACTATGCCAAAACGACGTCGTTTTGGATTTAACGGTCCATTACAATTTAACTGTTGAGTGCTTGGATTGAACCAAAAACAAAGTTCTGTGGTATTTCGTGTATCATTTTATAGTTCAGTGATATGTTCGATACAAAGGACAAAGTTTAGTGGTATTTCGTGTATCATTTTATAGTCCATTGATTACTAAAAAATTAAATTATTCGAATTTCCATTTTACAACTCAATTTTTTTTTTAATTTTTTTGAGTCAAATCATACTTATAAAATTACGAGTTAAATTTTTCCGTGTCGAATAAAATAAAAAAATTAATTTTTTCGAGTAGAGTTGAGTTTTACTCCTACCTAAATGAGGCACCATCAACATCAAGAATCACCTCACACTTTCTCATCTTAAAAAAACAAAAAAAAATAAATTGATGGATGAAGAAAGGAGGTGGGTAAAGGGCCCAATGTTGTTTGAGAAATCAACGAATCCATCATAAGATGCAGGACAATTAACAAGTGGGGGTGTTTCATGACTCATGTGGCTCCCGTGCCATGCCAAGCCTTATATTACAACCACAAAACCCTGTGATTTTAGTAAACCACTGCTACTTTGCCACAATAATATCTGCAAATTCTATCAATTGTAAATGAATATTCCTTCATTCAACCTCTGCTGGCCTGGGATTGGTCGACGAGGATTCTTTGTTTCGGATCATGACAAATTTAGAAACAATGACCGGCAATTGTGTTCAACTTCACACAATCTCGCTGCTGCTTTCAAAACAGAGAGGAGTAACCTAAATCTGAATATGTGAATATACGTGAAAACACTTCATTTAACAATACAAATCTTCTCTTCTTTTTTTCTCTATTTATGTCCTACACTAAAATATTATATTTAGGATTTAAGGTTAATGTTTAGGGTTAAGATTTAGTATTTAGTATTAGAATTTAGAGAATTGAGTGTTGGTGTATATTTTAGAATTGGGTTTTATTTTGATGCACAAGCTGTGTAAAATTTTTTTACACAACCCTTTTATAAAATTTAAAATTTAAATCACAAACCCTAGCAACCTAAACTCTAAACTCTAAGCCCTAAACCCTAAACTCTAAATTCTAACCATAAACCTTAAATTATATACCCTACATACTAAACCCCTAAACCCTAACTTAAAATCTTAAACCCTAAACCCTAAAATTAAAGGGCTTGTGTAAACTAAAGTTTACACAAGCTGTGCATCAAAGTATTTTCCTTTAGAATTTAGTGTTTAAGATTTAAATTTTAAAATTATAACTTAAAATTTAATTTTTTAGTATTAGACATAAAAAGAAATAAAAAAAAAACAGGATTTTTGTTCTTATTTAGTCCATATAATGAATTCAACACCCACGTCCAAATCCGGTTCACATAAAAAAAATCAATGCGAGAATTAAGGTAACAAAACCAATATCTCAATTTATTTTAGGGTAAACTACACAGGGCACCACTAAGCTATTGGTTCGATTCTATTTTGACAATTGAACTATGAAGTTTGTCAATTAGGTCATTGAACTTTGAAATAGTTTCAATCAAGCCATTGTTCGTTAATTTTTAACGGAAATGCTAATGTGGCAATTACATAAATTTGTATAATTACACATTTAATCTTCTATGTTTAGACATTCAACCAATTTAGTCTTAAGTTGAAAAAAAAAAATTTATTCCAATCAGATGGTGACATATATTTTACATGTTAAAGATCCATTGCTTAACCATTGAGCTAGGCTTAATTTCAGGTTAAAGATAGCAAGTGTTTTCTATAACTTATTTAGGCAATAATGTCATGAGCTTTCCCAAACTCTCAGGTTTGATTATGCAATTGTGTAAATTGTCACTAATGTTATATTTTTTTCTTATTTTGGTCACTAATGTTGTTTTTTCCTGTTTTGGTCACCAATCTATTGACTCTTTCCTATTTTGGTCACTAAATTATTCCATCTTTCCTGTTTTTCCGTGAGTTTTTTAACAGTGGGTGACCAAAATAGGAAAAAAGCATAACAATAGTGACTTTTTTTGCCAAAAAAAATAGTTTGGTGACCAAAACAAGAAAGCAGATATAGTTTAATGACCAATGATGATGTTTACCCAAAAACTAAATGATACAATTGATTGTAGGGGTGTAAATGAACATAGTGTTCGACAAACATTTCGTATAACGTTCGTTTATTAAGCTAAATAAACGAGTATGAACAAAAAATTTATGTTCGTTTAATAAACGAATGAACACGAACAAAGGTATGTTCGGTTCGTTTATATTCACGAATAAGCTCGTTTATAAGCTCGCTTATAGGCTCGTTTATAGGATAAAATGCTTGTGAATGTATCTAAATACTACATTTTGTAGTTGTTAAGGATGTTACATAAGTTTACATTGAAATGTAAGTTTTATTTTGTTGCTTTTGTTTTATTTATTTATTGTTAATTTAGTTAACACTTCTGAACATATAAACAAACACGTTCGCAGACTTATAAACGAACACGTTCGCAGACACTTAAAGGAACACGTTCACATTCGCGAACACTTAAATAAACACATTCGTGAAAACTTAAACGAACACGTTCGTGAACACTAAACAAACGAACACGAACACCTTAAAAATAAACAAACAAACAAGAACCGAACATGAACACCTTTAAAAATAAACAAACGAACATTAACATTGTTTTGTTCGTTCAAGCTTGGTTCATTTACACCTCTAATTAGTTGAATTGATCTGTGAATTCTTAAAAAAAATCAAAATTCGTTATTTAATCAAATGGTTTCACTGGTTTAAAAAAAACACAGATAGAGAATTCAATCACTAAACTAGGAAATCCAAGTTGTTAAGTGTGTTTAAACTATTCAAATATACACATCAGTAATAAACTATTTTAAATTATAGGATAAAGTACCAAAATAATCACTGAACTTTGTTAAAAAAAATAAAATGGTAACAAAATTTTTAAATATTACAAAATGACAATTAAACTTTATTTTTTATAACAAAATGGTAACTCGGCCGTTAAGTATTTAACGTGACTGTTATGAAACTTTGTATAATAGCACATTTAGTCCTCAATATTTACACATTCAATCAATTTATTCCCAATTCGAAAAAATTCAATAAATTTAGCCCTCATTATCTACATATTCTTTCAATTTGGTCCTATTTATAATTAAAAATAATATTAAATTATTAAATTTGCCCTAAAATTCTGACAAATATCATGAAATAAACATGCAGTCAAAGTCTGTTCTAAAAACCAAAAAAAAAAAAAGAATTTGATGGCATATTCGACGAGGATGATTCACTGCTCACTGATTACTCTGAAGAATCCTCTCTGCCAACTAATGCTGAACCAATTGAGAAAAATGTAAACTTCAAGTGTTCCCACTATGATGCCATATTAAACTGTTCTGTTATATGAAAAATTCTTTTACTGTTAGGTTGATGATAATAGTGTGGCATCGAAACGGGGATGGGGTAAAGGTTGCGAGAAGGGACGGGGCCATTTTAGACGCAGCTTTCTTCCTTCGTCTTCTCAACCTAGCAATGCAGTCTAATGCGAAACATCGGTGAAACAGATGATTAAAGGTCTAAGAATGTCGCCATGGGGTGAGGCAAGCCGATAAGTTCAACGGTGGGCTGAGAGATGGCAATGGCACATTGTCTTCAGTCTATAATTTAACTATGGGAATGGTTCTGCATCTCAAGAAAGCAGTAGGAAATTATGATTTAGTAGTCATAGGTCTAGCCTTAAATTATGCTATCAATAATTCAAGGCTGTAGAGTTTAGTACTGTTTTCATTTCCTAGTAATTTTTTTGGATTATGTTATTGTTTGGGTTTCAGATTTCTGTTATCGAATTGCCACCTATTCAAATAATTTAGGGCAAATTTAAATATTTAATATTATTTCTAATTATAAATAAAACCAAATTAAAATAATGTGTGTTTTGAATAAAATAACAAGAACAATAATAAGAACAAAGAGATGAGAGAAGAGGGAGATTTGTATTATTCTCCAAAATAGAATTGTGTACAATGCCTTCAATGAATCATCTATTTATAGGCATAAGAAGTACATAATACATTAAACTCTAATTAATAGAGATAATATTCCTAATAATAAATAAATCAAACTCCTTAGATAAAGTTCTAATCATGATAGACATCCACATAAATAAATATTCATAACACTCCCCCTTGGATGTCTATGAAGATAATGTGCCTCGTTAAAACCTTACTAAGATAAAAACCCAGTGGGAAAAAAATTTCATTAGTGAAGGAAAAATAGTACACACATCTTTAATATGCATAACATGTTGCCTCATTAAAAACCTTACCAGGAAAACCCATTGGGCCAAAACCTCGGTTAAGGGAAAAAGAGTGCAACGCGTATTTACTCCCCCTCATAAAAATATCACATACGATCTTTGAATCTTCATAATTCAATCTTGAATATAATCTTCAAATGTTGAAATAGAGTATGCACTAGTGGATAAATCTTCCAAATTATTGCTTGAAATGATTCATCAAATACTATTCTTCTGAAGATCATGAGGGACGAAACTTTAAAGAGATATGTTTCGTTTTATCACATTTGATGTATCCGCCTTGAGATATAAATTCTGCATTATCTCTACATAAAATAGCTTGCATCTTATCTTGTGAAAGTAATTCACATATCTTCTGGATATGTTTAGCCAAACACATATTTCGGCTTTGCCTCATGCATAGCAATTATTTAAAGGCAATGGTCTCATAGCACTTAGATAGTATTTCTGGACCAGCTGAGATACGATGCTTCCAGATCAATTAATGTATATATGGTGCTTTTAGACCAAGAATATCATCACCTTTTTCTCGAGGGCGGAATGGATCTTTGTTTACATTAAGAGACCTAGCAACCAAATAGTGGTAAACAAATATGCATTATGCATGTAAAGTCTCTTTAAACATTTTTCTGTGTATGCCGATTGCTGCACAAGGATTCCATTGTTAAGGATATCTCATCATGAGTCTCAATGAATCGCCAACATACAAAATAAAAACAAAGACAAATCCAGAGCTAAACCTCTTAATAAAATGCTCCGGAAATTAAATCATTCTTATAGCCTTCCGCTAATAAGTATTCAATGGGGAGATTATACCAAATGTGCCCAAAATGTTTTAATCCATAAAAGATATATTCAATATAATTGAATAATGTTCTTGGGAACTTGAATTAATTGCTTCTGGCAGTCTAAATCCTTCTAGAAGCTTCATGTAAATGTTGTTATCAAGATGCTCATACAAATAAGATGTAACAACATCCATTAGGCGGAAACTGAGTTATTTCATTTATTGTCAGACTATCTAAAAGTAACTGCATCCACCACCGAGGAATATATTTTCCTCATAATCAATTTCATGTCTTTGTGAGAATCTTTGCAACCAAACGAGCTTATATCTCGTGATTTCTCCTTTTGATTTCTCTTTCTCACAAAGGCTCATTAATATCCACGAGCTTTACACATTTCAATATACGGGCTATAGGCCCAAATACTTCTCTTTTCGAAAGAGATCTTAGTTTCGCCTCAATTACCTCTTTCCATATTGGCCAATTATTTCTTTGTTTACATTGTCCAATTGACAATGACTCATGATCCACATCATCAAATAAAATCTCTAGTGCTATATTACATGCAAATGTATTATCGACGTCGATTTGATTTCAGTTCCACTTATTACCATACATGACATAATCTATTGAGATCTCTTTATTATCAGGTACCTGAGTCATGTTAATGCCTCTATTGGAGACCTTTTAATCTCTTTTTGAGATTTTCATAAATCATTGATTCCTCGATCAGACCATCATAAATATAACTCCCTTTCTTTTTTCGAGGATTTTTATCTTTGGAACCTACTTGTCTACCATGCTACAGGCGTAAGTTAGACTCATTAGCAACTAGAGTTTGTCCTTTCGGGACATCAAATTTAAACGGAGCATTCATAGCTGGTATATGTGACTTAGTCACTCTATTAGGGTTAGCAAAATCATCTGACAATTGATTTGCTAAATGAATTATTCTTTGAACTTATAGTTCACATTGTTGAGTACGTGAATCAAACTAAGATAATGATAATTCATTCAAATTTATTTCTTTTTCCAGCTATTTTATTTTCTCCCCCTAATGTTGGGAAAACTGACTCATTAAAATGATAGTAGTCTAGCAAACACCAAGTTACGGGTTGATAACAATGATACATATGACCATCTATTCGATGCATCGATTAAAATCGTAAAATATCTAGATGGAATGTAAGAAAGGTGTATGGGCCCACATATATCACCTTGTATCTGTTCTAAAAATTAATAGATTCACAATCTATCTTAGCTGATGATGATTGAATAATTGATTTGCTTTGATAGCAAGTATCACATGAAAAACATTACCTTGAAGAAAATTTTAGTTCTTCAATAATGACCACATGAAAGTGTCAACAAATTTTTTGCATCATAATTGAACCGGGATGGCCTAACCGGTCATGCCAAATAATAATTTACAATAGCATGAGCTTCAATTTGTACTAATTCTTGTGTAGTACAATATGGATGACAGTGCATATATTTTTTTTCAAGATTTTATTATTGCCTTGAGTTATACTCGTAATATTGAGATAGTCGGCACCCCTCGACTAATATTCTCAATATATTTTTGCAAATATCTTTAAAATTTAATAAGTCTCTTTGCGTCTTTGACGAGTATAATGCACTGTGAAAATGGAATAAAGTTCCATTTGGCAATAACATATTTGCTCAGTCGAAGCCTTCTGTGATATTAGTACTTCCGGATATAATACTCACATTATTCCCTTGTATTTTAAATGGGAAAATATGCATAGTTATGCACCTTTCAAAATGTGCTTTGTTTCATTCACTTCGGGGAATGAAAAATATTAAATATAGCACATCATATCAAATCGGTTATCTATCAGAGATAAACCCTCAAGAACTTATTGCTCTTACGAAGCATTGATATTTTAGTACTTCGGAAAATAGTACTCATATTTTTCCCTTGCATTTAAATGGGAAAATATTTCTTACGCTTAAGTATAGTATGAGTACATGCACTGTCTGCTAGGCATAAATAGCCACAATTCATTGTATATTTTATTCTGAAAGTAATCATGTTCTTCAAAGAATAAATTAACATAAAGCATAAATAAATAATATGTAAAACAAGTTAATATAAAGTAAATTAACATAAATAAATAATAAAATTAACATAAAACAAAATAAATAAAAGATCAATTATTCCCTTTAAAGATTATAAGGGAAATAAAATAAATGGCGAATTATTCCCTTCAAGAGTTATGAAGAAATTAATAATATCCAATTGAGTTGGACTAACAACGCCATAATTATTTTCGCTATAAACAAAACGTGTTTATATTTTCTTTCATTTATCATTCATGCTTATGGATAAAGTCCATAATACTTTGGCGTTTGACAAGTACAAGACCAATAGTTTGTACCATCGTATTGATAACATAAAGATATTCATGTCATCCTTATAATCTCACTTTCGGTGGATATAAACATTCTCAAAAGGATCATCATATCCATGTCTATTTTTTATGGCCTCAATCGCGACCACAATTGCTAATGTGGCATTTATTTATTTTTCGCTATAAAAATATCACATTCACTTCAGGGAATGTAGCGGAGGCCAATAGGTCTTTAAAACCTCATCAATGATACTCTGGCACATAATTGAGTTTTATTCACTAACCATATAGTGAATTATCATGTTTGCATTCAAATCAACGAATGAAACAAATCCAATAATCGCATGGAATAAACATCATGCTTGCATTCACTTCAAGGAATGACATAAGTCCAATAATCGCATGGAATAAACATCATGCTTGCATTCACTTCAAGGAATGACATAAGTCCAATAATCGCATGAAATAAACATCATGCTTGCATTCACTTCAGGGAATGCCTCCCATAAATTTTTTGGATCAAGACGATTTTCGTAACTTGAACTTGGTAGAAGTCTATAGTCGAATTTTTCGACACAAAAATAATATTGCTTTCAAGCAAATATAGACTTTATAACAATCTTTTTATAGATTGAAATTCACCATGATTTATCGCACTTTAAAATCATAGTTTAAGGGGAAAATAGATTTTACCGATAATGATTTTCCTTTCAAGAACGATGGAGACATAGCAAATGAACGAGACAGCTTCTCATAATCCCTTTATATCACGTCTCTTTCCAAGTCATTTAAATACATGTAAAACTCAAAATAAGATTAAAAATATTAGCTTTCACCAATAGAATAACGAAAATAAAAATTGATCTCAATATAAACATATTGAAGAAACGTAGCTCTTTTGATTTTATCTTGATTCAAGCCATACCAAAATACATTAACCAATTTATAAACCTCTTATGTGGATGTACGCACATCATCTTAAAGCGGTGTTAAAGAACAATGCTACACCAATGACATCAAAATGGTTGAACGTTGTTTGATCAAATTCACATCAAAATGGAAAGCACCATAACCAAGTGCATTGATACTCGAGATTGAATCGTCACCTATCCAAGTACATTCCCTGAAGGTTTCGCTGAAGGTTAAATATATAAACTTGGTCCAATAAACATCATATAATATTAGATCGAAATAATAATTAAATAATATATTAAAATATACCAACCTTAATTTGTGAGTGATTAGTCAATCACTATATCTATATATAAATAAGTAAAACATACCAGACTTTCCAAGCTAAGTTGAATATATTGAATATATGGTACATGTGATCGCCAATATTAAATTGAAATCTTTTCGAGAATCACCAACAAGAACCAGGGTAATTGGGCGAGATTCTATGGTTCGCTCAAGCCTTCAAAACATGTTACCATACTTTTTCAAAAATAAAGACCAAGTTAAAATATCAAGATAAAAACAATCAATAACAAAAATGTGGGAAAAAACTTATCTTCGGTATAACGTAGAATCAAATTTGTTCCAGCAACTACTTTGGGATTCAAACAAAGAGCACCAAAATCTTTCGAGCAAACTCGTGCTGATAACGTGTTGTGAATAAAATAACAAAGAACAATAATAAGAACAAAGAACAAGAATGGAAGAACAAAGAGATGAGAGAAAGAGGGAGATTTGTATTATTCTCCAAAATAGAATTGTGTACAATGCCTTCAATGAATCATCTATTTATAGGCATAAGAAGTACATAATACATTAAACTCTAATTAATAGAGATAATATTCCTAATAATAAATAAATCAAACTCCTTAGATAAAGTTCTAATCATGATAGACATCCACATAAATAAATATTCATAACAATGTGTAAATAATGAGAGCTAAATTTATTAAATTCTTTTGAATTAGGACTAAATTGATTGAATGTGTAAATATGGAGGATTACATGTGCTATTATACAAAGTTTCATAACAGTCACGTTAAATATTTAACGGCCGAATTACTATTTTGTTGCAAAACATAAAATTTAATTGCTATTTTATAACATTTGAAAGTTTGATTATCATTTTATTTTTTAACAAAGTTAAATGATATTTTTATTGTTATATTAAGGCTAAGCTTGAATGGATAAGAAATTCAAAATATTATAATTTACAGATAAGTAATATCTTATTATGAATTGTTTGAGGCATAATGAGAAAAAACAGTCCTCAATATTTGTTAGTTTTTCCAATTGCGCCCTTAAACATTTTGACATTTTTAAACCTTGAAGTTTCAATTTGTTCCAAATGAGTCATTTTTGTATGGTAAATTTACGGTCAACTATCCCTCAACATTTTTATTGACATGACATGACAATTTTAAGAGTGAAATTGAAAAAAGTAAATGTTGAGGGTTTTTTTTTGTTATTATACTTTTTTACTTTTAATTTATAGTTTTACCACTCATTTAAATAAAAAAATAAAAATTACAACTTAATGATCAAACACAAGATTAATATATACATATACAAATCCTTTATCATTGTACTTGTGATCATTTGTTGAATAATTTTTTAGAAGTATACTTTCTATATAAAATGTTTTCACTCATATCGTGAGTGCAATAAAATTTAGTATTTATTAACTTTAAACTCGAGCGAAACATATTTCACGTGAATCAATTTTGAGTTTATAACATAAGTAATATTTAAAAATAAAAATAGTATCATATTGGAATATATTTCATAATTTTCTTATTTATAATCTTCTAACTCTTTTAGTTTAAATTTATTTTAATTACATTTTTTTTTCATATTTTGTAACCATTTAAATAATATTATTTTGTACAAGTGTATGATACTATAAAATAAGCGCACCCATTAAAAATATAAAATTTTAAATTAAAAATAAAAAGGAATAATGACACATTTGCCCCCTATACTATACAAAATTGGCCAATGTAGGGTGTGTACTTTGAAAATGTTCAATCAGCCCCATGTACTTTCTTTCCATCATACAAAATGCCCCTTGCCCCTAATGTCGTTAGGGGTGAGGGGTATTTTGTATGACGGTGTAATCACTAATTTTGTCCGGACTTTAAACCTCTTTAGTTTTTGTCAATCTGGGGCATATATCGGGCGGGCTATTATGTAATTTAAGACAAAAAAAGGGAAAAAGAAAAATGCATACATATTATTATTACTATTATTTGTTATCTCATTCTTTTTCTTATTATTAACTACTGTTATTCTTATTACTATTATTGTCAACTAAAATTATTTATTATCTCTTATTATTATTGTCATCAATATGTATATACGCGTATGTACTACTATCATTGCATGTATATTATTTTATTATCATATTTCTTTGATATCGTTATTATTAGCTACTACTACTATCATTGTGATTATATTTATTATTATTATTATTATTATTATTATTATTATTATTATTATTACAAAAAATAGAAAGTTAAAAAAGTAATAAGTCAAATATTAAATAAAAAACCCAAGTCTATCATTAAACCATAGTACATATACAAAACCCAAAAATATCTAATATTACATAATAGCCCGTTTGGCCCACGATTAACCGAAACCCTAATTTCATCCTTTGTTTTTGCGCTGCCACCTCCTGAACGTTAGATCTGGCCCTAGATCTAACGGCCCAGATTGCAAAGGGTGAAGAAAACCCTAGCGAGCCCTCTTCATCTCGCGCCGCATTGCCCTGAGCTGTCCGATCTAGGAGGATCTTAACAGTCCAAATTAAGTACAAGACAGAAACCCTAACGCCCCTAACTTTGGTGTCACGCCGCATCCCTTGCAGCCGCCCAATCGAGATCGCACCCAACAACCAAGATCCACCCAGACACTCCACGCTCTCCACGCGCGACTATTCGAACCCTTCCACGCGTGTGCCATCTGACCCCCTGACATTTCTGATCTCGTACGCGCCCACGCGCCTACCCCTTCAGTTCTCCTCGCCATCTGCCACGACAGGCTGTTGTCTCCCCCCGTTCGGATTCACCAGAAAAGCACAAACAAAACATGGAGAGGTCAGAGGCCCAAAAATAGTAAAAAAGGATAATAAATCGGAGGGAAAAGCAACATCACAATGGCAGAAATCAGAGCCGACATATTCAGGAGGCAACATGAATCCGATCAAAATTATACAGAACGGCCAATAGAATTGTTAGAATTCATTTCCCTTCTTGCATGTAACATCGGATATAAAATCCGAACCCCAAAACTTATAACCCCGATTCAGGATTTTAGAGAAAGCAATACAAAAAAAGAAAAAAACTTCAGAGGTATCCATTTTTCTTTCTTTCTCATTGCATGCATCAAAAAACAAACAAAAAGGAAAGAGGAAAGGCTTTTTACCTTCTCCGTTCAAAGTTTGGGGTCGCGTTGCCTTGTCTTCTCGTCGCCGACAAGCCGGCCAGCCTTCACTTGGCTTGGCGTGGTGATGCATCAAATGGGGTAAAACCAAATAGGGGTTTGTTTTTGGGTTATCGGCATCGATTAAGGGCCGCCAGCGTAAGGAAAGAAAGTTTTTTTTTTATTTCGAAAAGGCTCTCTGTTTCTCTAGGGTTTTGGCCGATTTGGCCAAAAGAGGGAAAAAAACTCATTTCATGGGTTTTAAAACGTCCTAACATTTTAAAATAGGGTTAATTCCCCCTTATGCCATTTCGTGCTTCCAAAATCACCCCCACGGGGCTTCCGTCTCTCGAAATCTCGTCCTTGATCCCTGGTATTTTAAATTTCTTTTTAAATTCATCCCTGGCCGCTTCATTCCTTTTTTCAGGCGAATCTCTTATTCGACCCTCGTTCTTTTTAATTGTTGTTCAGTTTAGTCCCCTTGAACAATGGTACATTTATTAAATCGTCCCCCAACAATTCATGCATGTCGTTATTTCAATCTTTATCACTCACGTTTTTGTATTTTTGATTTTATATATTTTGAACGTGATTATTCCTTTTTTTATACACATGTAGATTGTATATACGTACATATTACGTGATTTTATATAGGCAATATGTCGTACATGGCATGGTGATTTAAATATATGTTTATGTGTTCGTGAATTAGGTGTTACGCTAAATAATTGCAAGTTTAGCTTAATTTGTCTCTTTTTATTATTTAGGTAATAATATATATACACACGCATATTGCTTAGATTTTTAGGTAATAATATATTTTATTACATACGCATGTTAAAAAGTTTTTTACCTAATCATATTTATATATATAATTTTGTTTTACATGCTTTACATATGTAATATTGTTATGTACTAATGCCATTTGTAATTATTAATACTTATATGTGTGTATGTGTAGCTACTTTATTCACGATCGCTTTTTTGATGTTCATATTCGATTCAGCTTGTTCATTGCCTTTTTATTTTCGACATACCTTTGGTCGTATGTTATATTAAGATGCATTCGGAACATAAGCGACGTGCGATGTCCTTTTATTCGGGAACGAACGAGGCCAGTATCAGTCGTAGTGGTGGTGGTTCGGATGTTCCTTCTCGAATATTAGGACCTTAAAAATCTACTCATTTGTATAACCAAATTTCGACGTAATTTGTCACTTTAATATGCAAAGTTTAATATTAATTAAGCGGTAAGGATTTTGGTACCAATTTTGGGCATGACGGGGGTGCTAACCCTTCCCCGCATGTAACCGACTCCCGAACCCTTTCAAATCTCTGCTTTTGTTTTCGGTGTCCGGTCTACCTCTTCAAATGGCCGGTGGCGACTCCAATTTTAATCGATTTTCTTAAAAACCCGTTTTCAAAATAAAACTCGGGTGACACCGGAGTAAAAAGGGTAGTGACACCTCGAGGTTTTCAAAAAACGTCGCTACAGACGAAAGGAAAGTACATGGGGCTGATTGAACATTTTCAAAGTACAGACCCCACATTGGCAAATTTTGTATAGTATAGGGACATTTGTGCCATTATCCCCAAAGAAATAATTAGGAAGTTCATGGGCTTCATAGCAATAAATCCATTTTTCATTTTTGTCTAAATAAAGTTAAATGTTTTCTTTTTATTCATCTATTTCCAGCGAGATTTGCGACTCTTCTCCACCTCCACTGCTGCCATGGCCGCCAAAAATAATAATAATTTTCTATTCTCTTTCCTTCTTCTCCACCACGAAACTTAGAGTCGTCATCCATTACTATCGTTTCTAAGTCCTAACGACCTTAGACTTCTAACACAAAATTTAGCAACGATAACATCAGTAAAAATTCTATAGAGATGGAACCTTGGTACCCACATAATTTGTTCAAGATGACCCCCAAAGGAAATGCAAAACATAAATCAGCTTTTGAAGGTTGTTTCAATCAGAATTCGCCACTAAGAAAAATAAGTAAGAGTCACAACAATCAAACACTAGACTAAGTTGATGTTGCGGACACCATGGAAGCACCACCTACTATGGCACATGAGACCAGCTCGACACAGGCTGCAAGGAACATCCAAGAAGTGCGCAGAGGGTCCAGAGAGAAAACCCACACATGCAATAACATATTTTGTCGTTATTTAATTTACTATTTTTTACGCTGGTTAAATAGCTCGTTTGTGAGATGAGAAAGCCATGAAAAAAAAACCTAAACATTGTCTCTTCTATTCTAATCTTTCCCTTCCTCTCAATCCCTCTATTTTTCTGTACGACAATCCTAACAATTTGGTGCTTTCATTGAGCCTTTTATCATGGTGAACAACATTGAATCCATTCGTACCCTCCAGGACACGACCTCTCGCCATGAATAGACCCTCACAACCCTAGAAAATCACGTGGCAACCCAAGAAAAATGGAACGCCGCCACTCAAAGCACCCTCCAAGAAATGGCCCGCTAAATGCAAAACATTTCCAGTCAGCTGGGATTATCTGCGGCGACATCTGTCGGTGGCGACCTCACGGTCGATAGTGCAGTACATCGAAGAAAGGCGAAGTTACGTGTCAAATCTTAAGACAATTTCCCTTTTACCCCGAAACCAGTCCAAGTCGAATTTCCCATCTTCACCGGCGAGGATCCGGAGGAATGGATCGCTTCAGCCCATGACTTCTTCGGGTTTAATGGTACAAGTGACCATCATCGAGTCACGATGGCGTCTTTCCGTATGATTGGCATAGCAAAAAAGTGGTTAAGGTGGATGCAACGAAAAAGAAAGCTCGCGGGTTGGAATCATTTGGTGGAGGCGATTCAGAAATGCTTCACCGTCATGGAAATCGAATCCCTTACTGGACAATTGGCAAAACTGATGCAATCAACGACAATGGCAGATTATTTGTCTCGCCTCGAGGAATTGTCACTCAGCACCTCCAACTTGTCTGACGACTTCTTGTTGGACTGTTTCACCTCAGAACTCCGACCAGACATAAAAAATGAGGTCTTAGGTCACCGATCGACATCCATGGTGGAGGTCCAAGAACTAGCTCGGTTCCATAAAGCTCGTCTGCAAGACCATCGCCCATCGGTCCGCTCCTCGACTTCGAAGCTACCCCCTTGCTGCCAACCCCTACGTCAGCTTTCCATGATCCCAAGCTTCAACCAGGTCGCCCTTCACCAGTGGATCAGAATATCACTACTCCAACCTCCACCTCACCCGTTCGACGTATTTCCTCTGCAGAGGCACAGACACGTCGCCAAAAAGGACTTTCTTTCTATTGTGATGAGCGCTACATTCCAGGGCATAAATGTAAAGTGCCCAAATTGTTCTTGCTCGACGACGGATCTGATGCCGATGAGCAGCCTCTTCAACAAGACAACCAATAGCACGTGGTTGACAATTCTGTTATGCAACCCCTATCGGTTAGTGAGCACTCGACAATTTCTTTTAATGCCCTCGCTAGATGATATACTCCAAACACATTGCGAGTTCAAGGGATGATCCACGAGCAGTTGGTTCGTATATTGATCGATGAAGGCAACACTCACAACTTCATACAATCGAGGGTGGCTAAACATCTTGGGTTATCACTTACATCAGCTCCAAATTTTAAGGTTCTCGTGGGTAATGGTCAATGGCTAAACAATGAAGGGTGCGCTGATGATGTTAGAGTAATGGTTCAGGGAACCGATTTACTTATGGATTTTTACATTTTGCCACTGGAAGGTGTTGAGGTAGTTTTGGGCTTGGCATGGATAGCCACTCTTGGACCCGTTACTATGGATTTTTTGAAGCCGTCATGTAACACCCCTCACCCGGTTTAGTTGTAAACCGGCTAAGGAATGTTACTTGAGCATAGAAAAACACGAACCAATAAAAACTTTTGCCAACTTACCTCTAATAGGTAGGTTAGACTTCTAAAGAAGCTAATACATCCAACAATGATTCATTAACAACGTTCATACTTCAATCAAGCTTAAAGTTGTGATCAATAGGCAACTTAAACAACATGAATTAGACATGAAAGGCAAACAAGAACATCCTCCCTAGTAACATGGCATTCGAATTAAACTAGAAGTAATACGGTCATCCTATCATCATTCGATATGTTACATGTTTCTAACTAAGATTTCAAACATTTTATTCCATGATCTATACATACAATACATTAACAAAGGTCAACTAAGATTACACAACCTAGGCAAGGATCATTCGATTAAGCTAGAAATACATATGTCCAACTTGACTCACTACATCTATTCAAATGGTATACATAAGAATGTCAAGAGATTAAGCACACTATCAAGGCCCTATTACATGAATCAATGACACACCTAGTTCAATCTATTACATGGCATCAACATCACAAAAATCACGCTTTCAAATCCTTTCATATCAACAACATAAGAGATCATGAAAAACACAAGATTATCAAAGCATTTCAATGTATGTTTCTAACACGTAATCAACTAATGAATAACCCTAGACAACATCCAAGACATGTATCCAACATTCAATACTTTCCAAGCCTTCAAGACATATAAACTTCACCGTAGCAACCAACCATATTCATCCCATATAGTCATAAGATACCTAGATCAACTAGGCTATCAAACAAGCCACGTTAACAAGTTATACAAGCCATATCATAGCGAATATATACAAAGTCATTCATAAGCTCAAAATGCATGAACATGTATGTAATTACAAAGCTAATGCCAACATCTAGGAGTTCAAAAAAAGGGTGAGTTCATACTTAGAGCTATAGCTTGTCTTGTCTTGCCTCCAACCGGGAAAACGTGCAATCTACGAACCTGAAGTGGGAAGAATGAAAACGAGAATGATAAGTACGGTTAAGTACTTAGTGAGGTAGCAACCTAAGCTAGGAAAATTTAATTCATTTAAAAAAAGTGTTTTAATCCAAGTTTAATTCATATAAACCCGTTTGTCTAAGTGGGAGGAAAACGCTAGTGCTTTCGTGGGGATATTGTTCCTCCGTATGGGCCTAGTAAGTACCTTTGGGGCTCGAATACTCTATATCTTCGTGGGAATATTGTTTCTCCACACAGATATAGCTAAAGGGTCCCCTCGAATTGAACCGTGTTCATCTGACACTAACATATTTCTTTTGTGCTCTATTGTATTTATTTATTTATATATTTATTTTCTTGCGTGCATTCCATGACTTTTAAAGGTGTTGAGTCAAGGTAGTTTTACCCAGTTTAAGGTCTATCATTATAGACTGGAGGTTGCTAAAAAAAGGGATGTCAATTTGCAAGTCCGACATTGAATCAGAAGGGTCAAGGGACAATTTACCGAGCGAACGCATAGTGTCAGGTCATGCTTATAGAGGATCTAATGCCCACCATTGAAGAATACACAACCTTTCTCCGTCATAATGGGGTCGAGCGAGATCGGATCTACTCCAAACATCCTAAATCACAAAATTTAAGAGTTGAACCGCCTATCAGATCAACATCTTTTGTTCGCAAGCGGAGGCGTATCCGTAGGACTTTTGCTATGACCATCTTGTAACAAGGAACCTCTTTTATGTTCAAATGAAAGTTGACCTAAGGGAAATCACCTATAGGACCAATACCTTTTATTCACATACATATGTGCACATCTTTTATTGCATCATTTGTTTCATACATCATTTCATAATTATTCACATCGATAATTATACATTCATTGTTAATTAGGCATTAAATTTCTGTTTAAATCCATAATACATTCATTACATCATGCCCGTTTCTAATCGGGGAAAATACTCATCTCAAAGAAAGAGGAGAGAATGGAAAAAGGAACGATTTCCAGCCAGTATAGCTTCAGAAGTATGAATGACCTAGTAGCAAGGGTGGACAGGCTTGAACAGCTCCACGAACAGTTGGTTTGGAATCAGAATGAGACGATCGCGTATGTGAAGACGTTCCAAGATGAAACAATAGGGCAAATCAATGAATTGAGGGCTATGATATATGTGATGACCGAAGGAAACGACATGAAGGGAGACCCCCGGCCTGAGAAAAGTGAGAATATGGACCATGACATTGTGATGGAAGAAGCTTTGTCTGAAAAAGACCAGGCCATCATTGGCCAGTATGAAGTGGACTGCACTATTTCAGAATGCCCTGTTAATTTGGCTTTGGATAAGATCGAAGATTCTCTTAGGAGAATCTTGTCTTCTCCAACAAAGGGAGAATCGGCTAAAAACCAACAAGACCAGAAGGAAACCCCGAAGAGCACTATGACTTCGCAACCCCGAACTATGGCCGAGAGCCCTCAAAGTTCGAAGAAGAGGAAAGGGATTGAGAAAGGGAATGGCCAGTTCACCCCTAGCCCTTTCACTTACCAAGAGTTTTACTCCAAGCTGCTACATGCTCAGGTGGTGGCACCTTGCTTTGTTAAAGCCCCGTCACCTCCATATCCAAGTTGATTTCGTGAGGAAGAGCATTGTGATTACCACGCCGAAATTCGGGGGCATTCTATCGAGAAATGCACAAGTTTTAAATGCAAAATCTAGGTTCTCTTAAACCTTGGGGTGTTAAGAGTTTGAGACAAAAACTCTGGGTCTGATAATCAAGTTTCCAACTGTGACTAGTACGTTGAAGCTAGGAGAAAATCAGGTTGTTGTGGTGAAAGAGGTGGATAAGGCGAAGTCGCAGACATCGGCGAAATCTACGAACATTAGTGGCTATCACGATAATGCTACGAAAGGTTTGAACCTACTTACGAGGTCGGAAGAAGTTCCAAAAGAGCCCACAAAAGCGATAAACCCCGATAATATTGAAGAAAGTGAGCCCTATCTAAGGAAAGGGGAAAAAAGAAAGCTAAATTGCACGATGCAAGAGGGGTTGACAAGAAGACGAAGGTGCGTCTCCTGA
This sequence comes from Hibiscus trionum, assembly GCA_030270665.1. Taxonomy (NCBI): domain Eukaryota; kingdom Viridiplantae; phylum Streptophyta; class Magnoliopsida; order Malvales; family Malvaceae; genus Hibiscus; species Hibiscus trionum. The sequence goes on along the minus strand of BSYR01000021.1, from coordinate 37,586,845 downwards.
CAACCAATTCAGAGCTGTTACCTCTACTAATTCAGAACAAACTCCTGAGGCCACCATCCCCGAAACGGTACACCTATTTTAATACCAATGTGTTTCGTTCTAGGGTTCCATGTGAATATTATTCTGAAAATTTCAGCCACACAACGGAAGAGTGCGTGTTTCTGAAGGGCAAGATCTATGAACTTGCTAAGAATAGAATGCTCTCCTTTGAGAATGGAAGACCTAAGTTTACGAAGGAAGGTCGAGTTTGAAAAGCCGGGATGAAAGTTCAGTGTCATGGTGGTGGGGAATTTCTGTTGCGTCTTACATTTTGTTGTTAGATCTTTTCCTCTTTGATGTGCATGTTTAACTTTGTACTGTTGGCCCATGATAACTAGCGTCTCTTGTAAGGGCTTTTGTGGTGTATGTTTGTTCTATTTTCAAAGAAGGAGACTTTTGCAAGCATTTTATATTCTTTGGTTTCTTTTAGACATTTCATTTGTTATTTATGGTTACAACCTTATTGTTTTCTATTAAAAACATACATGTATATATTTTTGCAAAAATAACCTTAATTCAAAACTTTAAAAAACCGAATGTTGTGGGAATGATACAAATGTGAACACTATATGTTCTACTTAGGCCAAGGGAGGAATGACAACGAGTGTTCAGGAATAATGGGCCACTCCCATTGAGTGAATTTTCCTCTCGGACATTGTTGTCTAAGGTCCTCGAATGAAGTGATAACCCTAAAACTTCTACCACCTGGAGACCGATTTTGATATCCATGTATGGAAGGACATTTGGCATTCCTTCAATTCCCTTCACATAGAAATAAAAGAAAAAATCTATCCACTGTTGTCCCCATTTGATCCTGTTAAACCTTTTTTCTTCCGATTAAACCCAAACCAAGGATCACCCCTACACCGGGGGCAAATGAGGTAGAAGTTTGTGGACAAGTAAATGACACTGGATCCTGATTATGCGATGAAGATGATGACTTGTGAATTAGAGTGCAATAAAGAAGGGTGGATACATGGAATACTTGATCTAGTTTCACCAAGAAAGACATACAAAGGAAACGACGAAAGGAAAGTTTGTTCTCAAAGAGCTACCCAATTCCAGTCGAAAGTTACCAATATAAAAGTTGAAGAAAGCAAAAGTGGAAGCACTAAAGTGAAAAGTGCAGTTTTGTAAAAGGAGAGAGAGGAAGAGTGAGAGGTAAATAAAGAAAAGGGATACATGAATTCCCTAGCCAAATGAATCTCTATCTAGAAAGGTCGTGAAAGATTGATCGCCTTCGAATGGAGATATGCGTCAATATAATGCGAATGTGCAATTTGATATGAAACTACACTTGATGAAAGGAAATGAACTCTAGGGTGAGAACCCAAAAAATGGGCAGTCTAGAGCGATCCAAAGAAATAAGAGAGGAAATAATATTTCATCTGAGCATAATTGAAACTTTCAATTGGAAGAATTGATCCTTGGTTTCACCACCCTTAAACACTTGTTTGGGCCTATTTACCATTTCTTTCGTAGCCGTGAGCCTTAACCTACATTACAAGCCATAAAAGACCATTCAGACCATACACGAATGGATGAATTTGTCTTTAGATCACATCACGCCTATCGGGGTTAACCTTTCTTCAAGGATTGCCACACTTCTAATGCCTGATTGAGATCAGAAAAGAGGGAAAGATGGGGCACGGTGAGTTAGTGAATTAAAGAGAGCCACCTTACAATTGGGTAGAAATTAGGTTTGGGGAGTTGTTCCTCTCGGAAGCCTAATAGCCCAGAAGAGATTTCATACGGATATCCCCGCAACATTCAAAAAATGTCATTCAGGTTGACCCTTTTTTTTCAAAGACCCAAAACTTGAATTTCCTAAATATCATTTGTCGTGATTCTTTAAAATGTATATTTATACATAATAAAATTATTTTTACCTATCATTTTCATAAGTCTCCTACATGGGAATGAACAAGCGGACTGACTGTGACTCGAGGTAAAGCCAGTAGTGCCCGGAGAAGCATCCTCGGAGGTTCAAAACATTGCAACTAGACAACAAAATACCACCAGTTGAAATGTCAAGACCGCCATCGGTAAAATATCATGATGTGAAGTCGACCTTCACTAAGAAGTGTTGTTAAGGTCAAAAGAACATGAGGGAAGAAAATTTGACGTTGAGAATCGAGGAACATAAGTTAACCTCAGGAACTAGCATCTTGTCGGAAGGAATGTCCCGGGAAGGACCGCGCGCGCCATGTTGTGAGCACGCGTCGAATTAGATAGTAAGTATGATCTGAAATCAACTCGAAAAAAGAGCGATGAAGATAGAAGTACGCCTAATAAAATAAGGAAGATAGAGAAGAACAAAGAAGAGAAGCCGAGACGAAAACCCAAAAGGCACTTTGGGGAAACAGAACGAAATTCAGAAGAGACGCTTTTGACCACAAATTTAGAGGAACGAGGGCCAAAAAAATTGTGGCATCTTTGGATGGAAAACGCCATTTAAATCGATCGACATTAACCGGAGGTCGGTCAGAAGGTACATAAGACTGAATTAAGTGGGGGTAATGGAATTCTGACCAATGTAAGTCATTATCTCTCTTCAAGAAAAAGCGAAGGAGAGAGTTCCAGTAAAGGCAAATAGAGACAAGACTTTATAGAAAATGAGAAATTCAGAATAATTAGAGACATGTGTTCACCCTAACATTGAGATTGAAGAAGGCTCGTCGGGAAGGGTCAATGAAAAGACAATGACTAAGCTCGGGTTGAATGGGGCAATGAAAGAGAAACTTCAAGAGGTGATGGATTTCAGTCTATCCGGTATACTCCAACTGTGTCCTTTAAAGACAAGATAGAAACGAAGACTTAACCAAGACAGAAAGCCTGTGGAAGTTGAGGGTGATCAACCAGAAAGCAAGGGTTTTCCCCAGCATCTCTAAAAAATGACTTCATGCATCACATTTAGTTAGACATCCCTAAGTTAGGAGCATGCTAACTCATATCATCATAGCATTTTATCTCTTTTCACATATATTTAAGAGACAAATCGAGCACCTCCCAGGATGAGGAGCAAACGATAAAGCAAAAGACCCAAAAAGATCTCAGAGGAAGCCTTTCATGATTCGCCATTCAAAGATTTCAGGTGAAGCCTTCATGTTCGCCACTCAAGGATTTCAAATGAAAGCTTTCAAGCTTGCCATCAGATTTCAAGATAAAGGATCCCACAAAGAAGGGGTCCGAAAAGGTTCTGTATAGAAGGAACTTGCGACTTCAGGATCTTGAAAGCAGAGGGTCCTATGGAGAGGGGACTTGTAGATCCTTGATTTTAGAGGGGAGTTCTGTAGAGGAGGAACTACTACTTGAAGAGTACACCAAGGAAGAGAAGTTATGTGGAAAAAGAACTCAAAATCTTAAGAATTCAGGATCTCGGAAGCGGAGTGTCCTATAGAGAAGGGACTTGTAGATCCTTGACTTCAGATTGGGGAAGAGGGGAGTTCCGTTGAGGAGGAACTGCCACCCGAAGACCATGTCAAGGAAGAAGAGTTCATGAGGAAAAGAACCCAAAATTCCAAGGCTTCAGGGGAGCGTCCTATAGAGAGAGGACTTGTAGATCCTTGTTTTCGGATATGAGAAGAGGGGAGTTCCGTATAGGAGGAACTACTGCTAGAAGAATACGCCAAGTAAATGTGCTCTATGGAGAAGAAACTCATGAACTTCAGGCTTCGAAAAGAAAGATACTTGGACTCGCGAGTTGTCGACTCGGGTGAAGAAATCACGAGTTGTCGACTCGGGCGAAGAAATCGTCTGATAGGGAAGTAGGAAAAAATTAGCGCTTATGGTCTTTTCTTTATCCTTGTTCCACAAGTATAAGCAAAGAGGGGCAGCTATAATCACTAATTTTGTCCGGACCTTAAACCTCTTTAGTTTTTGTCAATCTGGGAATATATCGGGCTATTATGTAATTTAAGACTAAAAAAAGAGAAAAAAAGAAAAAAAGAAAAATGCATACATATTATTATTATTTGTTATCTCATTCTTTTTCTTATTATTAACTACTATTATTCTTATTACTATTATTATCATACTATTGTTGTCAACTAGAATTGTTTATTATCTCTTATTATTATTGTCATCAGTATGTATATACGCGTATGACGTATTAGTTATAGGTGTGTTGTTTGCATGTATTTAAGTAATGTGTGAATGTGTGCATGTATATTATTTTATTATCATATTTCTTTGGTATCGTTATTATCAGCTACTACTACTATCATTGTGATTATATTTATTGTTGCTATTATTATTATTATTATTATTAGAAAAACAGAAAGTTTTAAAAAGTAATAAGTCAAATATTAAATAAAAAACCCAAGTCTATCATTAAACCAAAGTCCATATACAAGACCAAAAAATATCTAATATTACATAATAGCCCGTTTGCCCCACGATTAACCGAAACCTTAATTTCATCCTTTGTTTTTGCGCAGCCACCTCCTAGCCGTTACATCTGGCCCTAGATCTAACGGCCCAGATTGCAAAGGGTGAAGAAAACCCTAGCGAGCCCTTTTCATCTCGCACCGCATTTCCCTGAGCCGTCAGATCTGGGAGGATCTCAACGGTCCAGATTAAGTCCAGGAAAGAAACCCTAAGGCCCCTAACTTTGGTGTCGCGCCGCATCCCTTGCAGTTGCCCGATCGAGATCGCACCCAACGACCAAGATCCACCTAGACACTCCATGCTCTCCATGCACGACTGTTCGAACCCTTCCATGCGCGTGCCATCTGACGCCCTGACATTTGTGCTCCCGTACGTGCCCATGTACCTGCCTCATCAAATCTCCACGCCATCTACCACGACATGCAATTATCTCCCCCCGTTCGGGTTCACCGGCAAAGCACAGACAAAAATGGAGAGGTCAGAGGCCTAAAAACAGTAAAAAAGAAGATAATAAATCAGAGAGAAAAGAAACATCACAATGGCAAAAATCAGAGCATACGTATTTAGGAGGCAACATGAATCCAGCCAAAATTGTACAGAACGACCAATAGGATTGTTAGAATTCATTTCCCTTCTTGCATGTAACATCAGATATAAAATTCGAACCCTAAAACATGTAACATCGATTCAGGATTTTAGAGAAAGCAATACAAAAAGAGAAAACTTCAGAGGTATCCATTTTCTTTCTTTCTCATTGCATGCATAAAAACAAATAAAAAGGAAAGAGGAAAGGCTTTTTACTTTTGCCGTTCAGGGTTTGGGGTCGCGTTGCCTTGTCTTCTCGTCGCCGACAAGCCGGCCAGCCTTCACTTGGCTAGGCGTGGTGAGGCATTGAATGGGGTAAAACTAAAAAGGGGTTTGTTTTTGGGTTATCGGCGTTGGTTAAGGGCCACCGACGTAAGGAAAGAAAAGTTTTTTTATTTTGAAAAGGCTCTCTGTTTCTTTAGGGTTTCGGCCGATTTAGCCAAAAAAGGGAAAAGAAACTCATTTTGTGGGTTTTATAATGTCCCAACATTTTAAAATAGGGTTAATTCCCCCTTATGTCATTTTGTGCTTCCAAAATCACCCCCACATGGCTTTTGTCTCTCGAAATCCCGTCCTTGATCCCTGGTATTTTAAATTTCTTTTTGAATTCATCCCTGGCCGCTTCATTCCTTTTTTTTCCGAGCGAATCTCTTATTCGACCCTCGTTCTTTTTAATTGTTGTTTAGTTTAGTCCCCTTGAACAGTGGTAAATTTCTTAAATCGTCCCCCAAAAATTCATGCATGTCGTGATTTCAATCTTTATCACTCACGTTTTATATTTTTTATTTTTTATATATCGAATGTGATTATTACTTTTTTATACGCATGTAGATTGTATATACGTACATATTATGTGATTTTATATAAGCAATATGTCGTACATGGCATGGTGATTTAAATGTATGCTTATGTGTTCGTGAGTTAGGTGTTACGCTAAATAAATGCAAGTTTAGCTTATTTTGTCTCTTTTTATTGTTTAGGTAATAATATATATATATATATATATATACGCATATTGCTTAGATTTTTTGGTAATAATATATTTTATTACATACGCATGTTACAAAGTTTTTTACGTAATCATATTTATATATATACATATATAATTTTGTTTTACATGCTTTACATATGTAATATTGTTATGTACTAATGCCATTTGTAATTATTAATGCTTATATGTGTGTATGTGTAGCTACTTTATTCACGATTTCTTTTTTGATGTACATATTCGATTCGGCATGTTCATTGCCTTTTTATTTTCGACATACCTTTGGTTGTATGTTATGTTAAGATGCATTCAGAACATAAGCGACGTGCAATGTCCTTTTATTCGGGAACGAATGAGGTCAATACCAGTCGTAGTGGTGGTGATTCGGACGTTCCTTCTCGAATATTAGGACCTTTAAAATCTACTCATTTGTATAACCAAATTTTAACGTAATTTGTCACTTTAATTCGCAAAGTTTAATATTAACTAAGCGGTAAGGATTTTGGTACCAATTTTGGGCATGACGGGGGTGCTCACCCTTCTCCGCATGTAACCGACTCCCGAACCCTTTCGAATTTCTAATTTTATTTTCCCGTGTCAGGTCTACCTCTTAAAATGGCCGGTGGCGACTCTAATTTTAATCGATTTTCTTAAAAACTCGTTTTCAAACTAAAACCCGGTTCTTCTAGGTGTCACCGGAGTAAAAGGGATAGTGACAACTCAAGGTTTTCAAAAAACATCGCTACAGACGGAAGGAAAGTAGAGTGGGCTGATTGAACATTTTCAAAGTACAGACCCTACATTGACAAATTTTGTATAGTATAGGGACATTTGTGCCATTATCCCCAAAGAAATAATTAGGAAGTTCATGGGCTTCATAGTAATAAATCCATTTTTTCATTTTTTGTCCAAATAAAGTTAAATGTTTTCTTTTTATTCATCTCTTTCCAGCCATATTTGCGACTCTTCTCCACCTCCACTGCTGCCATGGCCGCCAAAAATAATAATAATTCTCTATTCTCTTTCCTTCTTCTCCACCACGAAACTTAGAGTCGTCATCCATTACCGTTGTTTCTAAGTTCTAACGACCTTAGACTTCTAACACAAAATTTAGCAAGAATAACATCGGTAAAAATTCTATAGAGATGGAACCTTGGTACCCACATAATTTGTTCAAGATGCAACCCAGAGGAAATACAAAACTTAAATTGGCTTTTGAAGGTTTTTTCAATCTGAATTCGCACTAAGAAAAATAAATAAGAGTCGCAACAACCAAACACTAGACTAAGAAGATGTTGCGGACACCTTGGAAGCACCACCTATTGTGGCACATGAGACCAGCTCGACACGGGCTGCAGGGAACATCCAAGAATTGCGCAGAGGGTACAAAGAGAAAAAACCCACACGTGCATTAACAGATTTTTTTGTTATTTAATTTACTATTTTTTACGTTGGTTAAATAGCTCGTTTGTGAGCTGAGAAAGTCATGAAAAAACCTTAAACATTATCTCTTCTATTCTAATCTTTCTCTTCCTCTCAATCCCTCTCTTTTTCTGTACGACAATCCTAACAATTTGGCGCTTTCATTGAGCCTTCTATCATGGTGAACAACACTGAATCCATTCGTACCCTCCAGGACACGACCTCTCGCCATGAACAGACCCTCACCACCCTAGAAAATCACGTGGCAAACTAAGAAAAATGGAACGCCTCCACTCAAAGCTCCCTCCAATAGATGGCCCGCCAACTGTAAAACATTTCCAACCAACTGGGATTATCTGCGGCGACATCTGTCGGCGGCGACTTCACGGTCGATAGTGCAGTACATCGATGCAAGGCGAAGTTACGCGTCAACTCTTAGGACAATTTCCCTTTTTACCCCAAAACCAGTCTAAGTCGAATTTCCCATCTTCACCGGCGAGGATCCGGATGAATGGATCGCTTCAGCCCATGACTTCTTCGGGTTTTATGGTACAGATGACCATCATCGAGTCACGATGGCGTGTTTCCGTATGATTGGCATGGTAAAAAAATGGTTCAGGTGGATGCAATGGCAAAGAAAGCTCGCGGGTTGGAATCATTTGGTGGAGGCGATTCAGCTACGCTTCACCATCATGGAAATCGAATCCCTTGCTGGACAATTGGCAGAACTGATGCAATCAACGATAGTGGCAGATTATCAATCTCGCTTCGAGGAATTGGCGCTCCGCACCTCCAACTTGTCTGACGACTTCTTGCTGGGCTGTTTCACCTCAGAACTCCGACCAGACATAAAAAATGAGGTCTTAGGTCACCGATCGACATCCATGGTGGAGGTCTAAGCACTAACTCGGTTCCATGATGTTCCCCTGCAAGACCATCGCCCATCGGTCCACTCCTCGTCTCCGAAGCTGCCCCCTTGCTGCCAACCCCTACGTCAACTTTCCATGATCCCAAGCTTCAACCAGGTCGCCCTTCACCAGTGGATCAGAATATTACTACTCCATCCTCCACCCCACCCGCTCGACGTATTTCCTCTACAGAGGCACATGCACATCGCCAGAAAGGACTTTGTTTATATTTTGATGAGCGCTACATTCTAGGGCATAAATGTAAAGCGCCCAAATTGTTCTTGCTCGATGACGAATCTGATGCCGATGAGCAGCCTCTCCAACAAAACAACCAGCAGCACATGGTTGACAACTCCGTTATGCAACCCCTACCGGTTAGTGAGCACTAGATAGTTTCTTTTAACGCCCTCGCTAGATGCCATACTCCAAACACATTGTGAGTTCAAGGGATGATCCACAGGCAGTTGGTTCGTATATTGATCGATAAAGGCAACACTCACAACTTCATACAATCTAAGGTGGCTAAAATTCTTGGGTTACCACTTACAGCAGCTCCTAATTTTAAGGTTCTCGTGGGTAATGATCAATGGCTAAAAAATGAAGAGTGCGCTGATGATGTCAGAGTAATGGTTCAGGGAACTGAGTTAGTTACGGATTTTTGCATTTTGCCACTAGAAGGTGCTGAGGTAGTTTTGGGCTTGGCATGGATGGCCACTCTTGGACCCGTTACTATGGATTTTTTGAAGCTTCCATGTAACATACCTCACCCGGTTTAGTTGTAAACCGGCTAAGGAATGTTACTTGAGCATATAAAAACACGAACCAATAAAAACTTTTGCCTAACTTACCTCTAATAGGTAAGTTAGACTTCTAAACAAGCTAATACATCCAACAATGATTCATTAACAAGGTTCATACTTCAATCAAGCTTAAAGTTGTGATCAATATGCAACTTAAACAACATGAATTAGACTTGAAAGGCAAACAAGAACATCCTCCCTAGTAACATGGCATTCGAATTAAATTAGAAGTAATATGGTCATCCTATCATCATTCGATATGTTACATGTTTCTAACTAAGATTTCAAACATTTTATTCCATGATCAATACATAGAATACATTAACAAAGGTCAACTAGGATTACACAACCTAGGCAAGGATCTTTCGATTAGGCTAGAAATACATATGTCCAACTTGACTCACTACATCTATTCGAATGGTATACCTAAGAATGTCAAGAGATTAAGTACACTATCAAGGCCCTATTACATGAATCAATGACACACCTAGTTCAATCTATTACATGGCATCAACATCACAAAAAGCATGCTTTCAAATCCTTTCATATCAACAACATAAGAGAGCATGAAAAACACAAGATTATCAAAGCATTTCAAGGTATGTTTCTAACACGTAATCAACTAATGAATAACCCTAGACAACATCCAAGACATGTATCCAACATTCAATACTTTCCAAGCCTTCAAGACATATAAACATCACCATAGCAACCAACCATATTCATCACATATAGTCATAAGATACCTAGATCAACTAGGCTATCAAACAAGCCACGTTAATGAGTTATACAAGCCATATCATATTGAATATATACAATGTCATTCATAGGCTCAAAATGCATGAACATGTATCTAATTACAAAGCTAATGCCACCATCTAGGAGTTTACAAAAGGGTGAGTTCATACTTAGAGCTATAGGTTGTATTGCATTGCCTCCAACCGGGAAAACATGTAATCTACGAACCTGAAGTGGGAAGAATGAAAACGATAATGATAAGTACGGTTAAGTACTTAGTGAGGTAGCTACCTAAGCTAGGCAAGTTTAATTCATTTAAAAAAGTTTTTTAATCCAACTAGGCCTAGCTAGGTTCACATGAATCATACTTGTATAACCTTAACATTTGAATAGCTTCATGTTAATATCCAATTATATCATTTCGCTTAGTTTGATCTTTCATTTAGACATGGCATCTCATTATCATATGAACACCAAAGGCAATCTAATTTTACAATCTAATTAAACAGATGTTATCACCAAGAAGACAAGTAAGTAGAAATCAATCAATCTCATAGAATGGCATATCATGTAATCAAACATATCAATGTTTATTTCATTTCAAGTGAATACAAGTTCATATCAGCAAGATTATTCAATCGATTTCAAATTTAAGCCTTGTTTTATAGTCGAGTCTAGGTAATCGAGTCGCCAACCAAACTGTCTCCAAAACAAGTATCTGATCATATACATCCTACTGTCGCCAAAGACCATAACACACATCCCTCCTAATGTTGCCAAATAAAGGGCCTTATCCCGGTCCATATACCACCCAACACAAATGAGCTCAAGACTCTATGGCATGCTGTAACACCCCAATTTTGGGCTTGGAAGTTTAGGGTCTGAACCGGACCGGTCTGATTTTTGGTTCGTATAGAAGGTGGTTTTAGGGAAAGCCTAGTTCGGGATGCATTCAAAATATGGAAAAATATCTAAAAATCCTCTTTTAATATATATAAGAGAGTGGTGAAATCAATTTTACAAAATAAGGTTTGGAAGTGTGACATTTCGAAATAGTGACTAAAATGTAATTTTTGAAAAGTTCAGTGGTGACTGTTTTGTAAGGATTGAAACTTTGAATCTTTAAGGAGCTAATTTACCCAAAGAAGGATTTCTATAGATTTTTCTTAATTTTAATAACTCATTTAGTGTTTAATTAATTAAAAGAAAAGAGAGAAAATTATATTTTAGTTTTCATAACTAACTTTTGTTAAAATTTTCTCATTCCATTTTATCTCAAAATTCCCTCAGCCAAACACATTTCCACAGCAGCTTTTCTTTTTATTTTCACTCTAAATGATGAGGTTTCAATCATCAATTGATTCCTAAGCTTTCTACATCAAATCCTCTTCATTTGCTCATTGAATTTTCAAGGATTTTGGATCTAAACAAGGAGAAATCTACATTTAGAGGTAAGGATGTTCTTCTCCTCTAAATATTCAGTTCTTTATTGAAATTACCAAGTTCTCAATCCTTAAATTAAGTTTTATTAAAGGTTTTGATGATGTGATCTTGATTTTGGCTTAAAACTCAAGATTTGGATTTAATCTTGAAGAAATTCGTAATGAATGTTTGGGCTCTGTTTTGAGATGTTTTTTTAATGTATTTTGGATGATTAATGATGTGTAATTGAGGTTTAATCAATGCAATCCCGAATAGGTTGATTTTCCTAAGTTTTTACTTGTGAAAATGTTGGTTTTTGAGGTGATCTTGGTGTTCTGTTATTGCAAGAGGTATAAGGACGAGTTTAGATCCTTTTTGGATGTTAATTGATGTTTAAGAATGTTTAGAAGTGATGGATCTTGGCTGGGTAATGTTGTGGATGAGTTTGGAAGTAATTTTGGTTGTGTTTGGTAGCTGAAATGTTAGATTTGTTGAGAGCAGCGAGTTTAGGTGTTGTGGCTGAAGATTTTAATGCATGATGATGCATTGATCCTCTGCTTTGATGTGTTTAAAACATGGGAGGCACATTCAGATCCTTGTGGTGTTGATCCGGAGGCTTGATCGGCGTTTCGGCAAGCTTGCGAAACGGAATTGGTGAGTGAAGTTTGGTTTTCAGCTTTGAAACCAGTGTTTGAAGGTTTTGGGAGCTTAGTTTAAGTCTAAGCAACTTAACTAAGCTCAAGAGTAAGTTTTCGGAGAAACTCTCTCTTTGATGAACCATGAGATGGTTGGATGCAATGTGTTTATTTTGCATGTTTAAATTCTGTTTTGAAAGCATGTTTTAGCATGATTAATGCTGGTTTTGAAAGCCATGTGTTGAAGGATGCTCAAGGTAAGAGATCCTTGGTTTGACATTGATAAATGTGGTTTTGATGCATAGTAATGCATGATGGTTTAATGGCTTTGATTAATGCTTTAAAACAGTGGATTGTTGATGATAATTGATGTATATTGGCAAGTGATGTTTTGGTCTTAAAGTACTTGAATCGGATATAGTTGTCGGCTATAGGATTGGGTGCACCGTGAATAAAGTCGCCTTGGATGTTGAGGGGTTGTAATGGTACCAAAAACTCCATCCAAGTACACTAACGAGATGTCTAAGATCATAATGGTGGTTAAAATGCCATGTGAGGATCTTGTGTTGTGTGTCCCGTGTTCTCGTTAGTGATGTTATACAACTAACGATGAGTGATGTGGAGGGGTTGTAATTGTACCGTTAAACTCCATCACGGGTGTTGAGGGGTTGTGATTGTACCGGTAAACTCCACCTTTTGTTCGGTAATGTGTATGAAGCGTATGGGACAATGATGGTAATTCGCCTATCCGATTGTGTTTTATGTTGAAAATGGTTATGGTATCACTTGGAAGCCAATATGACATGTTAATGTTTATGAAGCATGAGATGCTGTTGTTTAAGACATGTTGATGATTATGAAGCATGAGATGCTTGTTGCTTATGCATGGTTGCATGAAAATGATTTTTATGAATGAAAAGGCCTTAAGAAAGGTGTTTTGTAAAGTGCATTATTGTGTTGTTTCTTTAGAGCATTCCTCACTAAGCATTTGTGCTTACGCTCTCTTTCTTGAACCAATAATGCAAAGAATGAAGTGCTTTAAGGGCAGCAAGGAGACTAAGAATCCAAGGAAAGGCTAAGCTCATGTATGGTGATTATTTTTACAACATTATTAGCTTTTGGTATTTGGCAATGGGAACCTAGGTTGTGTTTTTGGGAGGTGTTTTGGACTCCCTGAGTTTGGCATGATGCTTATGATGTTTTGGGAGTGTAAATGGCCATTATGTTGCTTGTTTTGGTGATTTGATGCTTGGATGGTTTTCAATATTAGGATGCATGCCTATAGATTTGTGGTTTTTCCTAATTGATGCCATGAATGTGTTTTGATGATGCAAATGTGTACCTTATATGTATGATGACTTGTTGGCATGATTAGGAAGTCATAAGGATGTGTTTGAGTGGTTAATTGAATGTTAAACCAGCAAATTCTTCATTTTCTGGGCAGTCCGTATAGGAACGGGCACTACCGTTTCGAAATGGGGGCCTGTAATGGCCTTCGTGTATCAAACGGGTAGAGGGCGTTTCGAAACGAATTTGCCACTGTCAAGCCCTGTTTCGAAACAGATCTCGAAACGAACCCGCGTTTCGGAACGGTCAACCCCTGTTCCGAAATAGATGACCATTGGGCATTGATTTGAATGGTTTAAAGTTTGCAAGCTTAACGTTTTCGTCCTGATTTTTGTATATGCAATTGATTGAGCTTGAGATGTCCGTTTGAGGTGAAATTTGACAGGGAAGCATGTAATATGACTAATTTCATAATGGTAACTTTAGAATCAGTTAAGTTCTCTAATTTTCTAGAATTTACATTTTGGTCCCTAATAGTTGTAATTTGTGCAATTGAGTCCCTTATTGCTTTCCGATCGCTGTGCTTTTCAAGTATGTTTTTCTCCAGGCTACGCCTAGGGTTAATATGCATCTAGACAAGATTAAAAAGAAAAAAAAGGTCGTTAATCAAGGTTGACTTTCAGGTTGACTTTGGTTTTCCCCGTGTAATCTTCGTAGTTCGGGTCAACCGTCTAGGCCGGGCTAAGGGGGTTACATTTGGTGGTATCAGAGCCAGGTTCTCGAGTAATTGGGAATGGTTATGTGGGTGATATATGTATGATTGCTTTGTATGCTTTTTTAAGTGAAAGTTTGAGGTGTGAATTGTAAAGTATGTTACAATTATGATGCTATGCTATGTTGAAGCATGTTAGAGGGGCCCATTGCCATATCAAAACTAATGAAATGATTTGTTTTTGAAAAATGAGTTTGAGTGCTTGAATTACTTACCTTGTTGGGCCTAATTTTGTTTATTGCATTGTGTTAGTGCATTGTTTAGTGAATGGGACCTCGTAGAGAGACGAGGATTAAAACGCGAGCTATGGCTCAGAACGAGAATGAAGAGAATGCTGATAATGTGGTGGATTTACCTCCTCCTCATGGTGGTGGACCACCTGGTAGTGGTGGTGCTGGAGGCGGTGAAGCGGATGTTGGTGCTGGTGCTGGGGTCACTGGATAGGGGCAAGCTGCTCCTGATATGACAGTGTTTATAAAAGCTATTGCGGGAGCCTTTCAGGCGGCAGTAGCTGGAGCTCATGGAGCTGGGCATCAGGGAGATGCTAATGTTAGACTACCTTTGGAACGTTTGCGCAGTCTGGGAGGGACTGAGTTCAGGGGTTTGTCTGCTGAAGGTTCCGAGTCTTGGTTGGAAAGTACCAAGAGGATATTGGGACAAATGAACTGCAATGATGTGCAGAAGCTAGGTTGTGTGGTATCGCTGTTACATGATGATGCGTATACCTGGTGGACGACTGCTATCTCCGGAATGGAGGATGTTGATGTGACTTGGACGTTCTTTCTGAACGCGTTCAAGCGGAGGTATCTGGGTGTACGATACCTGGATGAGAAGAAAAGAGAGTTCATGTCTTTGACACAAGGAAGTATGACGGTTGCTGAGTACGAGATCTAGTTTGTCCATCTCAGTCAGTATGCACTTGAGATTTTCCCTGATGAGCGGGAGAGGTGTGAGTGTTTCCGTTATGGTTTGGTGACGGATGTAAAGACCTATATGCTTGCGGCTGAGTACACTGATTTTGATGTACTGGTTAGTAGGGCGAAGGATATTGAGCAGAACCTGGGATTATCTTCCAGGAATGTTGGTTCTGGCTCGGGTAAGCGAGCTGCTGAGTATAGTTCCGGTGGAGGACAAAACAAGAGAGGACGAGATAAGAGGTATCAGTCTTCTGCTAGGCGTAGTGGTGGAGGTCATGGTGCGCCTGTTCAGGGAGACAGGGCTAGAGCTGATCAGAACACATGTTGGGCGTGTGGATCGCGTGGTCATTTGAGGCGTGATTGTCCTCGAGCAGCGAGGGAGGTTCAGGCTCCTGTTGTTGTAGCTGGTAATTCGTGCTGGAATTGTGGTTCGGCAGACCACATGAGGAGGGAGTGTCCTTTGTTGACCGGTGGAGGTCAGGGACGTGCTCTTGGAGTTGTTGCACCACAGAGAGGTCGTGGGTGCGGCCGTGGTAACTTCCAGCGCAGAGAGGATGGTGGAAGGAATGTGGCGCATGTGGTGGTTGTTCAACCTGAGGGTGGAGGCCAAGCTCGAGTGTATGCGCAGCGGGAAGGGAGGAATGACACGGATGTGATCGCAGGTACCTTCACTTTTGCAATCCTTGTCATTACTTTCCTTGATTGATTCTGGATCTACACACTCATACATATTGCGTGAGCATGCTCAATTGCTTGGTTTGCCTGTTGAGTCTTTGGATGGTTGTATGCGTGTAACTAGTTCCTTTGGTGAGACCGTTGTGACACGGAAGTTATATAGAAGATGTCCCTTGGTTGTTCAAGATCATGTTTTTCATGTTGATCTTATGAAATTGCCTTTCTATGGTTTTGATGTAATCCTGGGTATGGATTGGCTTGTTGAACATCGAGCTGTGGTGGATTTTGAGAACAAGCAAGTTTTGTTGAAGCTCGCGGATGATTATGAGGTAGTGGTTGTTGGTGAGAATGTGAAGTTTCTTGCCAATGTGGTGTCTACATTGGAGGCGAGTCGGATGCTGAGGCAAGGTTGTGAAGCCTACCTAGCCTTCATGATGAACCCTAGCTCTAAGGAGTTGCGAGTGCAAGATATCAGGATGGTGCGAGAGTTTCCTGGTGTGTTTCCGGAGGAGTTTCCTGGATTGCCTCCTAACCGAGAGGTGGAGTTTAGGATTGAGTTGTATGAGAATACAGCTCCAGTTTCCATTACTCCTTATCGAATGGCACCTAAGGAGTTGAAAGAGCTGAAGACGAAACTTCAGGAATTGCTTGATCGTGGTTTCATTCGGCCGAGTTTGTCACCTTGGGGTGCACCGGTCTTGTTTGTGAAGAAAAAGGATGGCACTATGAGAATGTGCATCGATTACCGTCAGCTGAACAAGTTGACTATCAAGAATCGGTATCCATTGCCGAGGATTGATGATCTTTTTGATCAATTTCGAGGAGCGGCTGTGTTCTCTAAGATTGACTTAAGGTCAGGGTACTACCAGTTGAAGGTGAAGGATGTGGATGTGCCAAAGACAGCCTTCATAACGAGGTATGTGCATTATGAGTTCCTTGTGATGTCGTTTGGTTTGACGAATGCTCTTGCAGCTTTCATGGACATGATGAATAGAGTGTTCCATGAATATTTGGACAAGTTTGTTGTGGTGTTCATTGATGATATCCTCGTGTACTCTCGTACTGAGGAGGAGCATGAGGGGCATTTGAGGTTTGTGTTGCAAGTTTTGTTGGAGAATCAGCTTTATGCTAAGTTAAGCAAGTGTGAGTTCTGGCTCAGGGAGGTTGTGTTCCTTGGTCATGTGGTTTCTGCTGAGGGGATTCGTGTTGATCCTCAGAAGGTTGAGGCAGTGATGAATTGGAAGCCTCCTAAGTCTGTTCATGAAGTCCGTAGTTTCCTTGGTTTGGCGGGATACTACCGGAGGTTCATGGATGGATTTTCAAAGATTGCTGCACCTTTGACAAAGTTGTTGCAGAAGGATGTTAAGTATGAGTGGACGGAAGCGAGACAGCAGACTTTTGAGAAGCTGAATCAGGGAAAGAGTTTGTGGTGTATAGTGACGCGTCCTACGTTGGGTTGGGATGTGTGTTGATGCAAGAGGGTAAGGTGGTGGCTTATGCATCGCGCCAGTTGAAGGTGCATGAGCGCAATTATCCTACGCATGACATTGAGTTGGCTGCGGTGGTTTTTGCCTTGAAAATTTGGAGACATTACCTGTATGGTGAGAAGTGTACTGTGTACACGGATCACAAGAGTTTGAAGTATATGATGTCTCAGAAGGAATTGAATCTTAGGCAACGACGTTGGGTGGAGTTGCTTAAAGATTACGATCTGACGATCGAGTATCATTCGGGAAAAGCTAATGTTGTAGCGGATGCTTTGAGTAGGAAGGTAGCAGTGGAGTTGAGGGCTATGTTTGCCAGTTTGAGCATATCGCGAGATAGTGGTCTTGTGGCTGAATTGCAAGTGAAACCATCCTTGGTTCAGTTGATAAAGGATAAGAAACTGTTGGATGATTCCTTGGTGCCACATGTTCAGGATATTGCTGAGGATAGGCCATCGGATTTCCGCTTTAATGATGATGGAGTTTTATGTTTTGGAAGTCGAATAGTAGTGCCCAATGATGCTGAGTTGAGGCGTACTATTCTGACTGAAGCTCATAGTAGTCCTTTTGCTATGCACCCTGGTAGTACTAAGATGTATCGTGATCTTCATGATGAGTACTATTGGGTGGGGTTAAAGAAGGATGTTGCTGAGTATGTGAGCAAGTGCATGGTTTGTCAGCGAGTTAAGGCTGAGCATCAGTTTCCTTCTAGGTTGTTGCAACCGTTGAGGATACCTGAGTGGAAGTGGGAAAGAATTACCATGGACTTTGTGTCTGGTTTGCTTTTGTCGCCATCGAAGAAGAATTCGGTGTGGGTGATTATGGATCGCCTGACGAAGTGTGCGCATTTCTTGCCTGTGAATACTACGTACACTTTGGACAACCTTGCAGAGCTGTACATTGCTGAGATTGTGCGGCTGCATGGTGTGCCAAAGTCGATCGTGTCGGATAGAGATCCGAGGTTTACATCGCGTTTCTGGCAGTGTTTGTACCAGGCTTTGGGTACACGGCTAAATTTCAGTACTTCTTATCATTCATAGTCGGATGGACTGTCTGAGCGTGTTATCCAAGTGCTGGAGGATATGTTGAGGTGCTGTGTGATTGAGTTTCAGGGCTCTTGGGAGAAGCATTTGCCGTTGGTGGAGTTTGCTTATAATAATAGCTATCAGGAAAGTATTCAAATGGCACCTTATGAAGCCTTGTACGGGAGGAAGTGTAGGACTCCTCTTTGTTGGGCTGAAACAGGCCAGAAGTTGGTTTCAATGCCAGCTTTGTTGAAAGGAACCACCGAGAAAGTGAAGCTCATTTGTGAGCGCTTGAAGGCAGCTTCTGATCGACAGAAGTCTTACGCGGATTTGAAGCGTAAGGAGATTGAGTATGCGGTGGGTGACCATGTGTTTTTGAAAGTTTCGCCTTGGAAAAAGGCGATGAGGTTTGGACGAAAGGGTAAGTTGAGCCCTAGGTACATTGGACCATACGAGGTGATCGAGCGTGTGGGTCCTGTTGTGTACAAGCTAAGGTTGCCGCAGAGTTGGAAAAGATTCATGATGTGTTTCATCTCTCTATGCTCCGGAAGTATAGATCAGATCCTTCGCATGTTATGCCAGTGGAGGATGTGGAGTTGAATTCGGATTTGACTTATTTTGAGGAACCGATGGAAATTCTGGATTCAGACAGTAAAGTTCTTCGAGGCAAGACAATTGATTTGGTAAAGGTGTTGTGGAAGCATCGTGGTGTTGGGGAAGCCACGTGAGAAAGAAAGGATGATATGTTGAAGAAGTTTCCATACCTTTTTCCTCCAGGTAAATTTCGAGGACGAAATTTCTTAAGGGGGGGAGAGTTGTAACACCCCAATTTTGGGCTTGGAAGTTTAGGGTTTGAACCGGACCGGTCTGATTTTTGGTTCGAATATAAAAGGTGGTTTTAGGGAAAGCCTAGTTCAGGATGCATTAAAAATATGGAAAAATATCTAAAAATCCTCTTTTAATATATATAAGAGAGTGGTGAAATCAATTTTACAAAATAAGGTTTGAAAGTGTGACATTTCGAAATAGTGACTAAAATGTAATTTTTGAAAAGTTCAGTGGTGACTGTTTTGTAAGGATTGAAACTTTGAATATTTAAGGAGCTAATTTACCCAAAGAAGGATTTCTCCAGATTTTTCTTAATTTTAATGACTCATTTAGTGTTTAATTAATTAAAAGAAAAGAAAGAAAATCGTATTTTAGTTTTCATAACTAACTTTTGTTAAAATTTTCCAAGTGTTGGAGGATATACAATTGTTTAACGTTTGCAAGCTTAACGTTTTAGTCCTGATTTTTGTATATACAATTGCTTGAGTTTGAGATGTCCGTTTGAGGTGAAATTTGACAGGGAAGCATGTAATATGACTAATTTCATAATGGTAACTTTAGAATCAGTTAAGACTTCAAATTTTCTAGAATTTACATTTTGGTCCCTAATAGTTGTAATTTGTGCAATTGAGTCCCTTATTGCTTTCCGATCGCTGTGCTTTTCAAGTATGTTTTTCTCCAGGCTAATCAAGGTTGACTTTCGGGTTGACTTTAGTTTTCCCCGTGTAATCTTCGTAGTTCGGGTTAACCGTCTAGGCCGGGCTAAGTGGGTTACACATGCCATCCTACCAATGACTCACTAGTTACCAAGGCATTGTTTAATCATGTGATCAAGAGTCAAGGATCATATAACAAACTAGACAAGAATCATAGCATATTCAAGTGATTAATATTCATGTATCAAGATCAAGAGCCCTTAAGCTAATGAACCATAGTTCAATTTCAAGAGAGATCATTTCATGTCATGCTTCATCAATGAACAAATCAAAACAATTAAGGCAGCAAGCAAGTTCATGTTCAAACTCATTATAGCACAAGTAACACACCAATTCACTTATTTTATCATATGTTACCATTTGTAATTAATATCATCCTTCCCTTATATGTTTACCTAGTATACTTTAAATTCAATTTCATAGCATCATTCAAGAACATTATAAACATAAATAACTTGGTTAGGACCTAAGTCCTAACCCTAATGATATCTACACTCACAACTCCAAGCTAGTCTTGTTCTTTGATAGCAATGCTCTTGTTCTTCCTATTTTGTTGCCCATCTCTTGATTCCTCCAAAATATCTTCAAGTTCTTGATCTTGTTATTCACATAAAAACATATACAAGACATATTAGATACCATTTCAAGCATTTAACTTTATTTAAACATGAACAAATACCAATTATTCAAAACTGTTTTTCTCACTGGCAATTTTGAGTACCTATGACTATTCTGGGCAAATCTTTTTATGTACTTATCCAAAATTCAATTGTTATACCATTCTAGAAATCTTATTCACACATATTTACAACCATGTATGGCACATAATTTTCCTATTTTTGATTCAATACATAATTAAGTTTAAAGCGAGGTCATTTTCCAGTTTTGAATCTGCCAAGTTTACATTTCAATCCAATTTAGTGACCCTTTCACCTTAGATCCCTTAATGATTTATTTTAACCCTTTTACCCTAAATTACCCTGTTTTTCCTTAATACTTTCATGTCCTCATAGGTCCCTAACTTGTTCATCTAGGTCCCTAAACAGATAGAATTTCTAGATTAGTCCTTTTTTTACTTGTTTTGCATTTAATCACTTTAAACACTTTGAATCATTATCAACCAAGCTATAAAATTTAAGTATGATTTACCTTAAGGTATCCCCTGTTTTTTTACATCATTTCTAGTATCAAATTTAAAGCAATTCAATCCCTAAAATTTTCAATTTTACTAAAACAATCCACCTACACTATTTTATCTTTCTAGGTGACCAGTTTCTTTCCAATCAAATTTTCTAGTAATCTATGAACATATTCGCTAATCCAACATTTCTATCCTATAGAAAATTCAATTT
The DNA here is from genome assembly GCA_030270665.1 of Hibiscus trionum. Classification (NCBI taxonomy): domain Eukaryota; kingdom Viridiplantae; phylum Streptophyta; class Magnoliopsida; order Malvales; family Malvaceae; genus Hibiscus; species Hibiscus trionum. The sequence goes on along the minus strand of BSYR01000021.1, from coordinate 37,565,863 downwards.
TATACAACTTTTTCCCACACAAAATTTTTCAGTTCGAACCACATCAAATTCAAATTTCCAATTTTTCATGGGCAATCTATCAAGTTGAATCTGTTCATTTCTTTAGCATTCAGTTATCACAATTTTAATCCATTCTTAACTTAATCGCAATTAAACATCAACACTACAACAAGTTAAGATAATCACACACTAAATTCATAATTTCCCAAAATTTTAAACCTATTTAACAATTAATTTAATAGATTCCAAATTGGGTAACATAAGAAGACTTACTTGACTAGCTTGTTAACTTGTATGATTTTCTAACGTTTTCTCAGCTTCAACCCTTGAATTCTTTCTTGTTTAAACTCCTGGAATTTCTACAGAATTTCTCTCTGTCTCTCTCTATTTTCTTTTTAGTTTCGGTGAAGTATGAAAAAAGGGGATGATGAATGCATGGTGAAGATGAATAAATGACAAGTGGGACTGTTTTCCACCTTGTGACCAGCCACATGGCCTTAATATTGTGGTAATTATTTCATTGAGATCCAGCTTTAAAGCTTGTTACATGCAAGATGCATATGTTTTAGTTTTAATCAACCTGGTCCTCCAATTTCGGCACTAAGCTTTGATTTCTTTAAATCATTACTACTAGCTTTTGGTTTCTACTTAATTTAGTCACTAGATCATTTTAATCCTTTTAATTATTATAATTTAAATTATAATTAAACTATTAATGTTTATAATCCTTTCTTTATTAATATATAACATTTGATCCTTACAATTTAATCTTAAGTCCTTTGTTTTCACTTTTCTTTTCTATTACAATTTCTACTAGGCTAGAATTTGGGGTATTACATGCCATTTCAATTCTAGCAAGGGACCACTCTTTATTGTTGGCAATGGGACACAGAGTTTGGGCCGCAGCAAATTCATCTCCAATCTCTTCGTTGATTATCTAAAACATGAGCCACTGCTGAATTATTTAAGCTACAGATGGAAGAATAAGGGAGCTCTATTTTTACTGAATCACGGGCTGATCTACGACAATTACTCCATGAATTCAGTGGGGTGTTTAAGCATGTCCATAGCTTACCACCACATCGCGCCAATGGGAGAATACCTGCCTTGGGCAGAATACTGGTTCCAGGCACTTTACGGTAGTGATCCTCCTACACTGCTTTCTTATGTTGAAGGAGGCTCATTCAATCAGCATGTTGATAAGGCTCTACAAGACCGCGATGCAATCTTGCGCGAATTGAAATCCAATCTATCCAGGCTCAGCTAAGAATGAAGAATCAAGCTGATAAGAAACGCAGGGAGAAGGAGTTATAAATGGGAGTTTGGGCCTTTGTTCGCCTTCAACCGTATCGCCAACTCTCGCTCCGCTTGCACAAGTATCAGAAGCTTAGCCCTTGGTTTTTTGGTCCTTACAAGGTTGTTCAACATATCAGCGCAATGGCTTACAAGCTTGAGTTGCCAAACACCATCCGCATTCACCCTATTTTTCACATTTCCCAACTGAAACAGTGTAAAGGACAACCCCTTCATTAGATCACACCGTTGCCTCTGTTTGGGGATTCGCCAACCACCGTCGAACCAAACCTTGAGGACAAGGTTCCTTTTTTAGGGGGAGGTACTGTTGCGGACACCATAGAAGCACCACTTGCTATGGTACATGAGACCAGCTCGACACATGCTGTAAGGAACATCCAAGAATTGCGCAGAGGGTCCAGAGAGAGAAAACCCACACGTGCATTAACAGATTTTGTCGTTATTTAATTTTACTGTTTTTTACGTTGGTTAAATAGCTCGTTTGTGAGATGAGAAAGCCATGAAAAAAACCATAAACATTGCCTCTTCTATTCTAATATATCTCTTCCTCTCAATCCCTCTCTTCTTCTGTACGACATTCCTAACAGAAGATCCTTGTGTCAGTGGTTTGAATCCACTTCTAAACCCAAAAAAAGAGAAAAGCCTTGCATCAATAAGAAAAACACATGAAAATCAAATTAAATATCTCAATATATTAAACCCAAAAAAGAAGAAGAAGAAGAAATTGAAAGAAATATGGATTAAAAGTTTTTATGTTTACCCATCTCAGTTCATTGAGTTTGAGGTTGTTCCACTAAATCGGATAGTGTGAAGTGAAAAAAGCTCGCGGCAAAGAACATACTCAACTGTGGATCGATCCAAAAGTGATGTACATAGATTCGTCGATATTTTTTTAAAATTTTAGATTTGATTTCAAGAGATTTTCAATTGTTTTAGAGAAAGCTAATTCAATAGAATAATAAAGGAGAAAAACACTTCAGATTGGTGGTGGTTATTGTTAGGCTCGATAGTGGAGAAGTTATATCTTTGGGTGTTTTGTGGTGGAAGCAAAAGATAGACAAAATTGAGACAAGATTTAGAGTGGTTCAAGCTTCTAACAAGCTCTACATCCACTACCTTAGCTCATCACCAAGGATTTCTCGAATTCACTAATAATTCTTCCTTTTTTCTAGGCTTAAGAGGTAAACTTTTACAGCCTAGACTCACAACCCAAGTCTAGCATCCAAAGCTCAAAAATTGAGCTTTGGGAACTCTCTCAAACAAGACAAAAACTTAGCAAATAGAAATCTCTCTCTAAAGGCTGATATTTTCACACTAAAGCACTCACCCAAATCCTAGAACACTTGAGCATACATTGATAATTTGAGCTCACAGGTGTTTGTCTATACAAGGAATGGAAATTTAAGCACTAAGACAATTTTCCATCATAATGTTGTTGACTTGAGGATCATTAGTCTTCTATAGATGCTTGGAGGTCTCTTTTATACTTCCAAATGAGCTTCAAGACATTGGAGACTGTTGGGGTTGATTTGGAGCCGTTGGGGCCTTTATTTCCCGCAATAAATACAGATTTGGAGCTGTCCGTTTCGATACGCGGGTAGTCGTATCGATACGCTCTTCTTCAGAACTAGCCGTTGTGCTTTCCACAGCTGATTCGTATCGATACGCTTGGGAGTGTATCGGTACGGCCTATAATGAAAATGATCGTTGGGAAACTAGTCGTTGGGGTAGTTAAAATCGTATCGATGCGCTACAAAGCGTATCAGTACGGCACTGCTCCGTATTAACACGAACTAGCTGTATTGGTACGAGTTTTTTCTACTGGAATTTTCCTATAGCTTGAAACCCTAAAACGTATCGATACGATGTATACTGTATCGGTACGGTTACTTGAAAAACTCAGGTTTGACTACTTAAAAGAGATTTTAAAACACTCCAAAGCCTTATAAAATTCATCAGACATATTTTCAAGTTGTTTGGACTTATAAACTTTTTTGAAATCTTTTCAATTTAGTCCAAAACAATTGACAAGCGTCGTGAACTGCCAAATAAAATTCCTTAAACTCAATTAAAGAAACAATTTAAGTAGAACAATGAGAGTAAGGGTCGATCCGTAGGGACTAAGGAGTTCCCAATATCTATTTGATTTTGATGATTATCAAGCAATCTGCACGTAACAAAAGGGAGGGTTAAGCGAAATAATTCGAGAAGATTAAAATAATTAAAGCGAAAGAAATAATTGAAATAGATTATGATAAGATTTAGCCTCCAGCTTTGCTTCGCCTAGACTTGTCTCGATCACTAAAAGGGATATTGCTTCGAGTTCTTGCCGGTTACAGTTTACAAGGCACAACCCTTGTAACTTGCTTCTCTATGGTAAACTAAATCTCAAGGCCAATCCTTGAAATCCAATTTTTATTTGATTAGCTCCTTCAATCGATGCTAATTCAAATTCTCCGTTTAGTGCTGGAAAAGCCCATGCTCGGATGGATTATCTCGACAAGAATTGTATTCAATCTTGATTCCCCTTAGTGGACCACCACTAAGTTTGTTCTTAGGGAGTTGAATCTACTACAAGTCTAATCTCGTCCCCAACGATGGATCAAAACCACGTCAACCCAACGTGCGCTTTCGAAATGAAGTAATCGTGATGCCTGAAGGAAAGGCCGATTTCCAATCCAATTTTACTGAAAATCAAGAAAGAAATCGAAGGTTTTGAAGAACTTTGTATATTCTCACGAGGTAAATCGGGTATTTATAAAAATCGAAGCTAAGCATAGCTTGCGAAGAAACCATACCTAGATTTTTTAACAAAGGGAAAGTAAAGAAAATTAAAAATGGAGAGAAAAGAAATTTATAAAACTCCAAAGTGAAAATGAGAACAAGAGAAAGTGATGCTTTGAGTCTCACCCCAAAGGGGGTATTTATAGCATCCTAAAACCCTAAAATAACTCTAAAATGATAAGAGATAATTCCTAAAATATTTGAAATACAAAAGATAATTCCTAAGAGATAAGAAATAAATCCTAAAGTGTTTAATTTTAAAAACAAAAGATTATCCCCACGTTTTAATCCAAATCTCGGTTGATAAGTTATTCAGAAGGCAGCTGATAAGCTATCAAGTGTTGCTGATGTGTCGCCCAGTCAGCACTTTCATGCCCCAATTCATGCCCACTAATCCAGCCATGAATCTAGAAAAATTGCAGAATCCAACAACTTTAGCACAGTTTCTGGAATCTAATGTCCTGCATAGAAAATAAAGGAAAACCCCCAAATTAGCTACCTAAACCGACAAATAAGGAGTAATTAACAACAAGAATATAACTATTGAAATCACTCATCAAATTCCCCCTCATTTAATGCTTGTCCTCAAGCATTTCTCAATTATCATGCTAGAAACCTTAAGTTGCCAACTCCAATTTAATAAAATTTCCAAGATTTCTTAAGTAAAAATCAAGTAAATGCTGAAATTCAAAGATCAATCAAGTAAGGCATAATTAATTAAGTGTAAATCTACCAAGGTATTTCAATCGTCTATCAATTTCAAAGAATACAAGACTTAGCTCCTCACATTGGTTCACTCATTTCGCTAAAGTGTTTCGGGTGAAAGAATTGCTCAGGCCTAAACTAATCGACTCATTACCATAGGCTTGTAACTAGATCTAATCTCCACTACTTAATATGAAAATGATGAAAAAAATCAAGAGGACTTTAAAATGGGTTATAACGAGATTAAGGTCCGGGTAGGATAAGGCCGAAAATGAGGTTAAAAATTCAAGACAAAGAAAAAGATTATCCTAAAGAATTATTCGAAGGGAAAACAGAAAACAAGAAATCAAACGACATCATTTTTTTCATTTGAATTGTTTCTCTTTTTTTCTTTTTCTTCTTTTTTTTCGAAGCAAACTTTTTTTCTGCTTTTTTCTTTTTTCATTTTTTTCATTTTCACTGTCCGAACAATATATTCGAATCGATCAGCATATTCGAACTACACTACACAGTTTTTTTTTGCACTGCACTGTGTTGATTCGAATCTATTTTTTTCAAACTTCCCACTTTGGAATAACCAACTTGCCCTAAAAAATGTGACAAAAAGAGTGGGGATAAAATAAATTTGGTTTGGGCTAAAAATGTGGTAAATTCAAAGAAAAGGTCAAGGCTCAAAATTGGCTATCTAAAGGATAAATAATCAAAGGGTAGGCCATTTTTTAGAAGAGAAAAAGGGTAAAACCTAGTGCCTCTATCATATTAAAGCATCATAGTCAAAGAATGTAGTCTCAAAAAGCATTTAAACCACAAGTTCTAGAATGAAAAAAATTAACTTGGCACACTCAATGAAATAAAGAACATAAATAAAGATGAATGCTCATTAGTCTCAAAGCTCGCATGAAGGTTAATTGCACTAGGATAAGCATCATGTCAACTAAAAAGTCAAGGAATGTCATAAGGAGATTTATAGAAAATCACTAGTCAAGCCATTGCCTATCATGCATCATAAAGTTCAAAACAAGAAAGATACAAAATCATATGGAAGGCGGAGAGACAAGGAGAAATTGAGGATAGCAATAAGTAACTTAAATTAAGAAAAATCAAGAGAACAATCAATTGGACAAGCAATTACGAGAATTTGACATGGATTCCCACTCCCCTTCACTTTAAGCATGATGTCCCATTATGCAAATAGAAATGAAAGAGAGGGAAGGAGAAAACTCCCTGAACTAGCTACAACCACGACCGCGCCCATGCCCCCGACGAGATATGCCCGACTGAAGATAAGAGAGGATCTCAGCAATGTTTGTTTCGATGGAATTGAGCCTCTCATTTACGTCCTGTTGATGGTTTTCATCTTGTGGTGGCCGAGGTATGGGCCTTTGGAGGAAAACATGCAAGTTATGGGGCGTAGTAGTTCCCGGAGGAACAATGTAAGGCGCATCCGGAGTACCTGCAAGCAACCCCATTAAATCCAAGCACCTAACATCCAATGCATCCATCAAAAAAGTGTAAGTAAAATGTGAAGTATCAAATGTCGAAGGAAAACTTTGTGAAGCAAGGTTAGTGATATAAGGTCCAAGAATAAGCGGGCGATTAGTTCGTGCTACACGATCAAATGCGTAGGTGAACCAATAACCGATATTTACCTTAACTTTGACGTGCATACACCATAAAAACAAAAGTTCAACATTACTTAAATTTGAAGATGTGTCGTTGTGATCAGAATAATTGTAGACAGGGAATCTGTGGATGTAGCGAAGAGCTGGCTATGAATGTCTCGGTCCTTTGTCGAGGTAGGATTATACTCTAAACTTGCTTCTCCAGTCAAGGTCTCGTAAGAGAGGTTATTATCGAAGTTCTGTGGAATCTCGAGTAAAGTCGTTAGATACCCGGGATCTGTGACATCAGTCACAAAACCCATATAAAAATTAAACTCCGTAAGTGACATTTGAAAATATTGACATAGTAACCGAAATGAGATGACATCAGGAGAATAAATAAATACAACAGGATTTCTACGGAATGCAAATGTAGCGTAAAACTTAAATAGCAATTCATAGTATGTATTACATTGAATTGTAGGGTATTTACTCCAACCTATAGCATCAAACATATGCATGACAGATTCACGCAAGTGCAAACTATCTAATGTATTAGTTGGAACGTACTTACAGACTTTAAATTTGCTATGTCGGATTTGGTTAAAACGGATCAGCTCATCGCCCTCAAAATCCAAGTACCCGTGTAAAACTTCCTCGAGTGGAATCGAAAAATGACGTCCATGACGATAACGCTCTGGTTTCTCTTCCATGTTAGGACGATTGTTGGATATGGCACTATCGCCCGAGCTTGTTGCATGTGGTGGCAAATCCGTTCGACTAGAATGCGAAAAAGTGGGTTGTTCTGTCCCCGTATAGAATCCCGTAGTGAAATTTTCTGCAAAATCATAGATCGAATGATATATTATTAACGATTGGACATTATAAATGGAGTTTACCTCATCCGATGGATGCTCGGCTTCCGACGGTATTGAGTGGGATGGAACAACGTCCGACATGGAGTGGTTTGACGTGGCAGCATGTCCGGAACGATTGGGCGAAGGGGAAACCTGAAGTGGGTTGGGACCTCACTACTGTTGGGGAACCGACAGTGCCCGAGAATGGTTAGACGTGTCGGTCGTGTACATGATCGGTAGGGAATGAAAGGATGGGGATGGAGATGACAGGACACGCAGTGGCCAGTTGCAGCTGGAACCACCTGTGTTGGTTTGCTCTCCTGATCGTGCTTGCGGTGGGGTTGGTGCGGGAGTAGAATGCGGTTTTGGGTCAGTGTCGGCTGTGGCTGGGCTGCCATGGTGCGGTGGCGATGGTGGTGCGGCATAGAACAACTCCGAGTCACTTGGGATGACCATAAAGTCGGGCGGAACCATCTGGCGGTGCCCTCCTAGGACAAGCGGCTTTGACCGATTGTGGAGGCAACGAGCTTGGTCTATAATCCGAACCATAGTGGCTGGAGGGCTGGTGGTTGTCAAAAATTGAGGGAGATTGGAAGAAGGGGTGTTGTGGCTAGAGGAAGAAGAAAGGGGTATAGGGAATTAAAAATTAAAAGAAAAGAGTAGGGTCAAAAAGAAGATTCTATCACGTGAGAGATTTGGAATTAAAAACAAAAAGGTGGATGTGATATGGTGGGGCCATGAAATTTGAAAAAAAAAATGTGGGATATGGATAAAACGGTACAGATGAGTCTTATTTACAGATTTTTTTAAAATTATAATATAAGTATAAGGGATGGGGCCCACAGTTGGGTTTAAAATTAAAAAGGGGATTTTTGGTTGAAATGGGGGTAAGGAATATTTTTGAAAAAGATATAGGAAAAGGAATGGACAAGATGGTGAGTTTGGTTTACCGGTGGAAATCAAGGAGGTTTTGGGGTCTACTAAAATGCACCATTCTTCCAAGGGAATTGCTAATGTGCTCCATGCTTAAAAATACTGCACATGTTCGATGTAAAACCGGTTAGCAAGGGGTTATTAGACTAAACAGAAAAATTGACATAAGAAATAAATTTAAATAAGTTAAATTTAAAAAATAAAATAAATAAAATTATTTTATTAAAGGAAAATAAATTAAAATAAAAGGTTATAAATGGTTTGCCTCTCATTAAGCGCTTATTTAACGTCATTAGCTTGACGACCTTATTTATGTAATTGGCGTTTCTAAATGAATTTCTTCAATTAAACCAACCGAGGAACTCTAATAAAAATGTTTTAATCGGTTTCTGTTCTCATAAAAATTTGAAACAACTGAGCTACTTTGATCGTAATTTACCTGCAAAAAGTTTGAGTTTAGAATTGAATAACATAACTCTTTGACCAACAGAAAAGGATTTAAAAGAAATGTTTAGATCATGAAAATCCTTGGTTTTTTCTTTACATGTCCGAGCGCTATCGTAAGCGTTTTTCCGGATTTCCTCGAGCTCTTGGATGTATAATTTGTGTGCTTCACCGATCGCATCCATTTCTACGTTGCATTGTTGAATCGCCCAATACGCACGATGCTCTAAATCAACTGGTAAGTGACATGGTTTTCCGAAAACAAGACGATATGGCGGCATTCCGATTGGGCATTTATATTCAGTTTGATATGCCCATAATGCATCGGTTAATTTGACACTCCAGTCTTTACGATCCGGTTTCATAATTTTCTCAAGTATTGACTTGATCTCACAATTTGAAACCTCTGCTTGCCCATTAGTTTGAGGATGGTAAGATGTCGCAATTCTGTGAGTTACGCCAAACTTCTTCATGAGGGCATCAATTACTCAATTAATAAAGTGCTTCCCTTTATCGCTTATTATTGCTCGTGGTTTTCCAAACCTGGAAAAAACAAATTCTTTTAGAAATTTTACTGTGGTTTTAGCATCATTATTTTTGGTGGCCTTAGCTTCCACCCATTTAAATACATAATCTACAGCTAGAATTTTGTAAAAATTCCCAAATGAAGAAACAAAAGGACCCATATAATCGATTCCCCAAATATCAAATAATTCGCATACATAAATTGGATTAAGTGGCATTTCATTCTTACGACTTAGATTACCTATTCGTTGACATTTTTCACACGATTTACAGAATAAATAAGTGTCACGCAAAAGGTTAGGCCAATAAAATCTACATTCAAGAATCTCATGTGCAGTTCATTTGGGTCCAAAATGTCCACCATATAAGTAAGAGTGGCAAAAGTTAAGGATAGAATTTACCACGCTTTCAGGAACACATCTCTGAATTACCTGATCCGAGCAATGTTTCCAAAGATACAGATTATCCCAAATGAAAAATCGAGACTCTCGCTTGATGCGACTTACCTCGGAACGACTTAAGTCTGAAGGTAATTCTCTTGTGGCTAAATAATTGACCACATCTGCAAACCAAGGAGTCGTTGACTACGCCATAAATAAATGTTCTTCAATGAACTTTTATTGAATTGGCGCATCATGTTGATCAGTGGGCGCAATAAATAAATCTTGTAAGAGTAGAATCCAGCGTATCAATCGTGGTTTAGTCCCTGACAAATATGATGCAAAAATAATAGCAAATAATTCTTTTTCTGTTGTTGAATAATTTCTTTGTGCAAGATCCAATGTTCGTGATTCGTATGCTATAACATATGGCTCTTTCCCAAATTTTTGACCAAGAACGACCCTCACACTTGTTTCCGATGCGTCGCACATCAGCTCAAATGGGTGTTCCCAATTTGGCGGTTGAACGATGGGTGCCATCACTAGTATTTCTTTCAACACTTTAAATGATTCTTTGCACTTTTCATCGAAATCAAATGTTTGATCTTTTTGAAGCAAATTGCATAACAGTTGCGTTGTTCATGAAAAATCTTTGATGAATCTTCGGTAAAACCCTGCGTGACCAAGAAAAGATCGAATATCCCTCACAATTGTGGGGTAAAGAAGTGAGCGTATAATATCAATTTTAGCCTTGTCTACAGCAATTCCATCAAATGAAACAATATGTCCTAATATCAATCCTTTATCGACCATAAAATGACACTTTTCATAATTTAGAACAAGATTGAATTCAAGGCAACGTTTTAAGAAATTTGTCAAATTTAATAAGCACTCACCAAAGGAATTACCATAGACTGTGAAGTCATCCATAAATACCTCAATTCCTTTCTCTATATAGTTAGAGAAAATGCTCACCATACATCGTTGGAACGTAGCTGGTGCGTTACAAAGCCCAAAAGGCATTTGGCGATAGGTAAATATACCGAAGGGGCATGTAAAGGTCATTTTTTCATGGTCCTCAGGCGCCATGGGTATTTGGAAAAAACCTAAAAAGTCGTCAAGACAACAATTGTGAGATTTAACAACTAAATATTCTATCATTTGATCTATAAATGGTAATGGGAAATGATCTTTTCGAGTTTGGGAATTCAACTTCCTATAATCGATGCAGACACGCCAACCATTCTAAACTCGTGTTGGTACCAACTCACCTTCTGAATTTTTGACTACTGTTAATCTAGTCTTTTTAGGTACCACGTGAATTGGACTTACCCAGTCGCTATCTGAGATTGGGTAAATTATTTCAGCATCCAGGAGTTTTTGTATTTCCTTTCTTACCACTTCCATCATTGGATGGTTTAATCGGCATTGCCCTTGTCGTGATGGGCTTGCCCCTTCTTTGATCTTGATCTTATGCATACAAGTCGAGGGACTAAGCCCCTTAATATCGGCTATGGTCCATCCGATGGCCTCCTTATGAACACGTAGTACCGTCACAAGGTCATCCTCTTCTTCTTTAAACAACTTATTGGATATGATTACTGGCAACGTATCATTTTCCCTAAAAAATGCATATTTGAGGTGCTCTGGCAAAGTCTTTAGCTCAATATCTGGTGCCTGCAAAATAGAGGGTATCGGTTTAGTACTAGATTGAGTGAGGCGTAATTTAGAATTAGTGAAGGAAATTTCTTCGAACTCTTTATCTTTAAGTTCCTCGATTTCCCTATCCATATCATTTACAAAGTGAGAACCGAAAATTTCTTCTATGGTAGGATCAACAATATCAACCAAGTTTAGACTAGAAATGCTATCAGGATATTTCATTGCTTCATAAACATTAAATTTTACAACCTCACCGTCGAATTCCATCGTAAGAATATAGCTTTCTACGTCTATCTTGGTATGTGCAGTACTGAGAAATGGGCGACCGAGGAGTATCTCCGAAGAGGAATTTGATCGATCATTTTCCATGTCTATCACATAGAAATTTGCTATAAGCTCGTTCACCTACACTAAGACATTCTCAAGTAATCTTTCGGGGTATATTATGGACCTATCCGCCAACTAAACAGTCACTTTTGTATCTTTTAGAGGTTCAGCAGAAAGTGATTTATATAAATATAATGGCATAACATTAATTGAGGCGCCCAAATAACACATGACACGTTTAATACCAACCTTACTGGTTTTACAAGGGATTGCAAACATACCTTGGTCTTTTAATTTTGGTGATAGCCGTCTTTGAAAAACTGCATATATGTTTTCTCCCAGGTTTACCTTTTCAATCCTGGTGAGTCGCCTTTTATTTGTGCAAAGATCCTTCAAGAATTTTGCGTATCGAGGTAATTTTTTATTAATTTCAGAAGTGGGATGTTAATCTCCACTTTTCGAAAGACATCTAAGATCTCCTTCTCTTCAGCTTGTTTGTCGCATTTCACCAACCTCGAGGGGAATGGGGGTGGAGAAGCGTAGGGAGATGGCGCAGGGGTTGGATCGGGCATACCTTTTTTAGTAGAGATCGATTTCTTTTTGTCTTCCTTTTGAACGCATTCTTCTTTATCTTTAGGTTCGATGACAGTGTCGCTGCATAAAGTGATGGCATTCACATTCTCCTTTGGGCTTGGTTCTGTCTGAGAAGGTAGCTTTCCCCTTGATTCGAGCCTCCAAACTCCTGGGCCAACTGGGTCATTTGTTTGTCTAATTCTTGTAAATGGGCCTTAGTTTGGTTCTGGAACACTTCCTAGGATATCACCAACCGCTCTACGATGAATTCTAATGATGACTTTGTCTATTGATACGGTTGCTTCTGTTGGTAAGGTTGATTCTGCCTTTGATTCTACCCATAGCTAAAATTCGGATAGCCTTTCTACCCCTGGTTATACGTATTTGTGTTTAGGTTGTAATGCCTTTAGGTAGGACCGGTGAAATTCCCTATAGCATTGGCTTGCGCAGTATCGTCCTCTTGAACCAACGGACAGTAGTCCATTGGATGTTCTAGACTTGTACATATCCCGCAAAGCCTAGCTGCAATCATTTTATCTGTAACAAGAGATTGAACAATATCAGCTAATTTTTCAATCTTATTTTCCAAAGAAACTGTACTTATCTCGTGAACCCGTCGAGATGGTTCATTTGAAAGATAAAACCGCTGCGAGTTGGTTGCCATAGTAGATATCAAGGTTCTTGCTCTAGTCGGGGTTATGTTAACAAGTGCTCATCCACTTGCTGCGTCAATTATCTTCATGTCCAAAGGTGTTAACCCCTCGTAGAAATATTGGATAAGTGTTTGCTCAGTCAAACCGTGTTGAGGACATTTAGTGCACAGCTTTCTGAAATGCTCTGCCTTAGCTCACTCGCCTTAGCCGCTGGAAAGGACATGTCAAGAAATAGGCGAGCCATGTCAGTCCAAGTTGTAACCGAATTAGAAGGAAGATTAAATAGCCAATCTTTGGCAATATCAGCTAGAGAAAAAGGGAAGGCACGAAGTTTTATTTGATCTTCAGAAACTCCCTGCGGTTTTGTACTAGGGAAAACCATGTGGAACTCTTTTAGGTGCTTGTGAGGGTTTTCACTGGGCAAGCCGTGGAAAGTAGGTAAAAGATGTATGAACCCTGTTTTTAGCGCGAATGGTGTTTCTCCATTCGGAAACATTATGCACATTGGTTGTTGATCATTTGGTGCCCTAGTCAGTTGTTGGATAGTTTGGTTATTATCTCCCGTCGAAACTTGTTCTTTGTTGGTGTACTCAAAATGTGAATCTGCTTCAGATGCTGATTCTAGATCACGTTCTAGACGTTGTTGTCTTTCTCTTTGTTTCTTTTCCTGAGTGTTTGAGCGTGTAGTCTTCGAGCGTATGCTTTGATCTCCGGTACAAAGTCTGCTTGTTCTCTCGGATTCTTTCTGGTCATAAATCAAAACAAAACAAATATTAGTTACTTTGTCGAAGTCCCTAACAACGGCGCTAATTTGACAAGCGTCGTGAACTGTAAAATAAAATTCCTTAAACTCAATTAAAGAAATAATTTAAGTAGAATAGTAAGAGTAAGGGTCGATCTGCATGGACTAAGGAGTTCCCATTATCTATTTGATTTTGATGATTATCAAGTAATCTGCAAGTAACTAAAGGGGGTATAAGCGAAATAATTCGAGAAGATTTGTAAAACCAAAGAATTGATTTTGATATAACAAAGGATTTAAGGACTAAATTGAAAATGGAAAATAAATTTTAAGTCCTCAAAACTTCCCAAAACTTTTAAGTAAAGCTGTCAAGTCAAAACCAAAAGGTTTATACAAATTTTTCTAAGTGTTTTCCAAGTCAAAACAGTGATTTTTGAGTCACCATTTCAAAACAACCCTTAAGCGTTTCGGAACGTTTTGAAACTGTTAACATGTGTTTCAGAACAAGCCTTCTTGTTTTGATACGGGTATATCGAAACATGACCCTATGTTTCAAAACAGATGAAGAACAACGGAACGGGCAGATCTGTTTCGATACGGTAGATTCGTTTCGATACGGCAGTATCGAAACGACCTCAAACGTTTCGAAACGATTTTTAAACTTGGATTCAAAAATATGACCGTTGCAATTTTATAACTGATTTTTAGAAAACGGTTAAGGTATATCAAAACTATTTAGCACATTTCGATACGGGTTTTGACAGTGGCAAAATTTTTTGAAATGGCATCAAGCACGTTTCGAAATGGGCTCTTAGAGTATCGAAGCGATCATATCTGTTTCGATACGGTCTTTTAATTACACCCCCAACGGCTATTTCTATTTTGGTCTGTTTCGAAACAAGTACATGTGTTTCGAAACGGGTAGTTGCATAAGTACATTTATGGTGGAAAGATTGCATCCCAACTGTTATATTTATGATGACAAAAACCCCAACGGCTAGAATTGAATGAGAATGTATAAAAGGGGGTCCAAAAACAACCGGCAACAACTATTGATCCTAAGAGAAACATTCCAACATCAAACCCAAGCTCTAATGCAAAATTCTCATATCTTTGTAAAACCCCAATTGTGGTTCATTGTAATTCATATCTTTTTTATTCAATTGGTTTAAGTGCTTGTAATTGGAAAATATTTGTATTGAGAGATATCTTGTAATTGTCAAAATCTTCTTTGTAACCTTGTGAGAGGGTTTGGTCAATTTTGGGTAGAAAATTGACCATTTGTGTAAAGATTTCCTCCTAGCCTAGAAAAGTGGAAGATCAACTAGTGGAGTTGTTTGAGAATCCTTAGTGGGAGATAAGGTAGTGGATGTAGAGTTCATTTGGAACTTGAACCACTATATGTGTCTTGTCTTGAATTTTTATTTTACCACTTCACTACCAAACATCTTAAAAATCCAATTCACCCCCCTCTTGGCTTAAATCAATTCAACGATCCACTCAACAATTGGTATCAGAGCCTACCTCTTTTGAAGGATTAACAACCACAAGAGGAGATCCTAGAAGAGTGTGATCAAGTCTAAAGTCAAGCCATGGCATCTACCTCAACCTCCAACCTTTACGAGTCTCAATCCACCACAAAACCACCATTTTTTAATGGGGACAACTACCCATATTGGAAAAATAGAATGTGTCTCATCATCAAATCCACGGACTACATGGTTTGGGATGTAGTGGAAGAAGAGCCTTACATTCTGGTAAAAAGAAATGATGCAGATAGGCTTGTCCCGAAGGTGAAGTCGGAGATGATCGAGGAAGATAGACGAAGGATGCAAGTCAACGACAAAGCTTTAAACATCATATTTTGTGCACTTGGTCTTGATATCTACTCTAAGGTTTCTTCAATTGAGAGCGCGAAAGAAGTTTGGGACACTCTTGAGACAACTTATGAGGGTACTAGCGACATGAAGGAGACAAAGATCGGGTTACTAAATTTGAGTTATGAAAAATTCAAGATGGATCCCGATGAGAGTGTCAACAAGATGTTTGATCGGTTTTCGATCATCGTCAATGGTCTTAAAGGATTCAGTGAAGTGATTCCCAAAGACAAGCTAGTAAGGAAGCTTCTATATTCTCTCCCGGAATCTTGGAATGGTAAAAGAACGGTCATCATCGAAGCTAAGAATTTTAAGACATTGAAGCTCGATGAGCTTGTTGGTTCTCTTTTTACACATGAGATTATGAAACAAGGAAGAGAAGAAGAAAAGAAGAAAGAAGAGAGAAGAATAGAGAAGCAAGAGGTGGAAAAGAAGAAGAAGATAGAAGTTTCTCTCAAAGCCTCTCTATAAGAGGAGGGCTCTTCTAGTGAGGAGGAAGATTTTGAGGAGTTGGCAATGATAGCCAAACGATTCTCACGGTTCATGAAGTCTAACCGAGGGAGGAAATTTCAAAGAAAGATAGACTTCAAGAACAAAAGTAAAGAAGAAGAAAGGGATCTCATCATTTTCTTTGAGTGCAAGAAGTCGGGTCACATTTGTTCTGATTGCCCTCAACTCAAGAAGAAGGGCTTTGAGAAGAAGAAGAAGCTCAAAGCTAAGATTACTACTTGGAGTGATGAGCAGTCATCCGAGGTAAGGAACATGAAGTGGCCAACCTTTGCCTCATGGCTCTTGAGGAGGATTCTATGGTAACCTCTAACTCATCTTGCTTTGATTTTACATTCGATGAATTGTATGATGCATATGATGAGTTACAAGAGGTATATGATGAGTTAGTAGAGAAATATGAGGAGTCCGTTTTGAAAAACAAAAAGGTCATTTCGGATTTAAAAGCTCAAAACGATTTACTCTCTAAAACTAACTTGGATTTTGAGAAAAAGGTTTTAAGCTTACAAGATGATTTAAAATTCTTTGAACAAGAAAATATTGATTTAAACAACCTTCGTTTTCAATGTAATGATGAACACCAAAAATTGGTGCATGAGCTAAATGAGCTTCAAAATTCTTTCAAAAATGTTGGTTCTTCAAAGCTTGAAAAAGGTGAATCTTCAAAAACCAACTTTGTAAAAAGAAAGAATTTTAACTACAAACAAAGTAGCTTCAATAAGCATTCTAGAACTAAAAGGATTAGAAGTGTATGGGTTCCTAAGGAACTTGTAAAATCTAATAATGTTAATGTCATGTCACCTTAGATTCCTAAGGCCTAATGGAACCAAGCTTTTGGGAGCTAACACTCATGTACCCAAAATGATTTGGATATCAAAAATCAAAGTTTAACTCTTTCTTTGTAGGGGGAGCATTGCTACAAGGCCAAAGCCCAAAGTCAAAATTCATGGTACCTTGATAGTGGATGCTTGAGGCACATGACTGGAGACAAGAGTCGATTCATGGAATTAAAGCCAAAAAGTGGAGGAGTAGTAACATTTGGTGACAACTCCAAAGGCCACATTGAAGGTATTGGCTCCATAGGTAATCACTCTTCTATATTTATTGAAAATGTTTTGTATGTCAATGATCTAAAACACAATTTATTGAGCATTAGTCAATTATGCGATAAAGGGTTTAATGCCATGTTTGATGTAAATGGATGTAGAATAGTTGACATTAAATCTAACAAAACAATGCTCATTGGTCATCGCATAGGCAATATTATGGTGCATCTAGATGACATTCATACATCCCATGCATTCTTAGTTGCACAAAATGAAAATGATGCATGGTTGTTAGGGGTGAGCAAAACTCGACTCGACTCGAAAAAGCCGAATAATTCGACTCGACTCGAGGCAAAAATACTCGACTCGTCTTGACTCGACTCGAAATTTCATAAACTCGAATAACTCGAAAAAATTTCAAATAAAGTTTGAGTTGTAAAATGGAAATTCGAATAACTCGAATAACTCGATTTTTTTAGTAATTAGTGGATTTATTTTTAAGTTCGAGATGAGTCCCTCTATTTTTTATGATATATACATACTGATATATATAAAAATATGAAGAAATATTGTCACATGTGAAAAAATATATATGTGCATATCTTATATGATTAGATAAAGGAGTTTAAATTGGAATCAAACCCTACTATAACATAATAAATAATTACAGTTAAATTTTTATAGGAACTCGAAAACTCGACTCGACTCGACTCGAATCGAAAAAATTTCAAATAAAGTTTGAGTTGTAAAATATGACTCGTCAACTCGAATAACTCAAAAAAATTTTACTCGACTCGACTCGATCGAACGCTCACCCCTAATGGTTGTGGCATAGGAAACTAGGACATGCTAGCATTGGTGTTTTAGAAAAATTAGTTTCCCTTAATCTAGTTAGAGACCTACCTAAGCTCAAGTTCTCATTAGATAAAATTTGTGATGCATGTGCTAAAGGTAAACAACATAGAGCCTCTTTCAAGTCCATTAATGATGTTTCTACAAGTAGATGTTTGTAATTGATCCATATGGATCTCTTTGAGCCAATTAGGACTACTAGCTTGGGTAGAAAATCATATACATTTGTGCTTGTTGATGATTACTCTAGATATACTTGGGTTCTCTTTTTAAGCACCAAAGATGAGACTTTAGAAAACTTCATCACATTTTCAAAAATAACCCAAAATAATCTTGAACTTAAAATTTCACATATTAGAAGTGATCATAGAACCGAATTTCAAAATATGTTTTTTGATGTCTTTTGTAATGAAAATGGGATTAGCCATAATTTTTCGGCTCCTCGAACTCCTCAACAAAACGGGGTAGTTGAGAGGAAAAATATAACTTTAGAAGAAATTGCTAGGACTATGCTTTGTGAAAATAATTTACCTAAGTATTTTTAGGCAGAAGCCGCTAACAGTGCTTGCTACGTTATAAACCGAGTAATGATTAGGCCTATTTTGAAGAAAACCCCTTAGGAGGTTTTAAAATCTAAAAAGCCTAACATTATCTATTTTCATCCTTTTGGTTGCAAGTGTTTTGTTTTAAACAATGGTAAAGATAATTTAGGTAAATTTGATGCAAAGAGTGATGGAGCTATTTTTCTAGGTTACTCTTTAAAATCTAAAGTCTATCGTGTGTTTAACAAAAGAACTTTTGTTGTAGAGGAATCTATTCATGTGGTTTTCGATAATAACCTTCTTCCGAGGAAGGATTCTTGTGGTGATGATGATGTAGGGATCATTGAAGCCAATGATGGTGAAGAATCATCAAAGGTGAATGAGATTCCAACCAAAGAGGAAGAAGCACAAGAACCACCTCTAGAAGCATTGCAAGACATGTCTCTTGAGGAAAAAGAAATGAGCTACCCAAGGGAGTACAACTATGTCAAGGGTGGTGAGATCTTGGGTGATCCATCCAAGGGGGTAACTACTCGTTCTTCTCTTAAAATGCTTAATCATGTTGATTTTATCTCATGCATTGAGCCTAAGAATGTTAAAGAAGCATTAAAAGATGACTTTTGGATTATGGTCATGCAATATGAGTTAAAATAATTTGAGAGAAGTAAAGTGTGAACATTAGTTGATAGGCCTAGAAATAAATCTACTATAGGAACTAAATGGGTCTTTAGAAACAAACTAGATGAGAGTGGTAACATAGTGAGAAACAAGGCTAAGCTTGTTGCTCAAGGTTACACTCAAGAAGAGGGAATTGATTTTGATGAGACCTATGCACCCGTAGCTAGAATGGAAGCAATTAGGATGTTACTTGCATTTGCATGTTATCATGATTTCAAGCTTTTTCAAATGGATGTCAAAAGTGTGTTTTTAAATGGTTTTGTAAACGAAGAAGTGTATGTAGAACAACCATCGGGTTTTGAAGATCCTATTTTTCCAAACCATGTTTTCAAATTGTCAAAAGCTTTATATGGTTTAAAACAAGTTCTTAGAGCTTGGTATGAAAGATTATCAAGTTTTTTAGTTGGAAAAGGTTTTGAAAAAGGAAAGGTGGACACAACACTGTTTATTAAAAATAATGGCAAAGATATCTTAGTAGTTCAAATTTATGTTGATGATATTATTTTTGGTTCTACTAATGAGTTGCTTTGTCAAGATTTTTCTAATTTGATGCAAGGTGAATTTGAAATTAGCATGGTGGGGGAACTCTTATTTTTCTTGGGACTACAAATCAAACAAATGAAGAATTGCATCTTCATCAATCAAGCTAAGTACATCAAAGATATGCTCAAGAAGTTTGGCTTGGAGCAAGCAAAGCCTCAAGATACACCAATGAGCTCATCCACAAAGCTTGACAAAGATGAATGAGGTAAGTGTGTTGACTCTAAGCTTTATCACTCTATGATTGGATCTTTGCTTTACCTTACCCCAAGTAGATCAGATATATTGTTTAGTGTTTGCTTGTGTGCTAGGTTCCAAGCTAGTCCTAGAGAGTCACACCTTATAGCCGTTAAAAGGATCTTTCGGTACCTTAGAGATACTTCTTGTTTAGGCCTTTGGTATCCTAGAGACTCAACCTTTAACCTTCATGCTTATTCGGATGCGGATTACGGGGGTTGTAAGATAGATAGGAAAAGTACTTCCGGCACTTGTCAATTCCTAGGTAGTATTCTCATATCTTGGTTCTCTAAGAAACAAAATAGTGTAGCTTTATCTACCACCGAAGCAGAATACATATCCTTAGGGAGTTGTTGTGCTCATGTCCTTTGGATGAAACAACAACTCTTAGACTATAGGATTAAGGTAGACATCATACCCCTTAAGTGTGATAACACTAGTGCATATATCTTACCAAAAATCACATCCAACACTCTAGAACCAAACACATAGAAATAAGGCATCATTTCATTAGAGATCATGTCCTTAAGGAAGATGTTGTTTTAGAGTATGTAGACACCTTAAATCAATTAGACGACATCTTTACCAAACCTCTAGATAAAGAGCGTTTTTGGTCCCTTAGGAGAGAGTTAGGTCTAACTAGCCTACCATGACCTTTTAGGACCTTTGTGCTTAAAATTTTCTTGAATTCTTGTTAAATGTCATGCTTATGTGTTTTTAATCCTAATTTCATCCTTGCTTATAGTTAGGGGGAGTATGTTTATGTTTTGATAAGTTAAACTTGCTCATTCACCTCATTCATGCATCTAGGATCAATTAAAATTCAATTTTTCTGCAATTTAGAGCCTCATCTACACTTCCAGGGCATTTGGTATCGAAACGAGTCACCCTGTTACGATACGGGCAACCATTAAAGAAAACCTATGGACCATGGTGTTTCGAAACGTCCTAAAGGGTTTCGAAACGTTTTGGTTCTTCCAAAACATGTATCGAAACGGCCCCTATATGTTTCGATACAGGCAATCTCTTGGGCTTCGATACAGTCAAACATGTATCGAAACGGTCAGCTTGTTTCGGAACGTTCGTAAACGTTTCGGTACGCCTGTTTCGAAACACGTCTTTGGAAAAGCCTATTTTAAAGGGATTTAATGCTAAAATACTTTTTTAATCCAACACCAAAACCCTCAAAACCCTAACTCAATTTCTTTATACAAACCCTCCAAACATTTTTGTTTTTCATCAAATCTTGAGGGCTTTTACTCCTAAACGAAAATCTAAGCAAGCTTCATCAATTAGGTGAAATTCCATCCACTAATTCTTCCAAAATCTCATATTTTAGGTATTTTCTATCTTTTTCTTTTTCTTTTGATTTTGTTCGAATCTTATGTTAGAAAAGTATAGTTTTGTATAGAATACATGTTTTATATTATGGGTTTTCAAAATCTTGTAAAAAAATTCAAAATCTCAAAAAATTATTCGAATATATTTTATTTTATTCGTTTTTTTCACTATTTTTCAATTTGTTTTCATCAAACTTTTTTTAATATGTATATACTTTCAAAGTGTTTTTAAAACCTTAATGTGATTCTTATTGGATTGAATTAGGATTTAAATGCATACACTTACTTTTCTTGCTTGTTTTTCTTTTAGGTGTTTTTAAATGGATTCTAAGAAATGAAAGACTGAAGGGGAGAAGGTTTGAACCAAGACAATATTCGTCCAAACCTTACCCTTCTCTATTCCAAGAGTCTTAGAAATCAAGATGCTAATAATCATTTTAAAATTCTCCAAGATGTCGTTGTTAGAAGAGAGCGAGTTACGGATATGACATTCCTCGATTCCGAGCGTTTTCTCTTTCGATACCTACCTCTTTTGACACAATGAAGTTTCTTAGCCTTCTTGAGCATTCCCGACATCATCTACAAGAATATGGTTTTTCTCTACTACCCTAATGCTATTCTTATCAACAAATAGAATCGTTCTGAAGTCATTGCGATTGAATCTTACTTATTGGGCAAGAAGTTTCGGATTGACCCATCCACCTTAGTGAACATCCTTGGGCTTGTTGATGAGGGAATTGAGGATGAAAATCACTTTGGATCTCATATCGGATCGGTTCTTACCTTGGATGCCATGATCGTTTCTTGCACTTGATTATCTCATGGTTCATTCACCCATCCGAAAGTAAATTTGCCCACATCTGCCAAGTTGATAATTTTTGGCTCGAGTGTTTCCGCCAAGCACAACAACCAAATTTGGTGAAGATCATGTTTGCCGAGATGGTCCATCAAGTAAGAAATCGTCTATCCTACTCCCTCACCTCCTTCACCTATGGGACAATTTTGAGCTATATCTTTGTTCGCATTGGTTTTGATTGCTCATACGATTTTCCGGAACCACAAAAACAAAAGCTCAGTGAGTCCTCTCTTGTTAGATCCGGATTTCGTTACACACTTGGTGAATGGATTCGAGTCGATCGAAGAGCTCAAACACCTCAAGTTGAGCCTCAACCTCAAGCTTCGGCTCCCGTTGTGGCTCCCAACAATGATGCTCTTATGGCCTTCCTTACCGAAAGGTTCAACACGATGGGTTCAAACATGGCTTCGGGATTTTGTGCTATCAACACTCGTTTGCAATCCTTGGAGGATCGTATTCTCGGAAACGAGAATTGTCTTACCGCTCTTGAAAACCAACAATCATCCATTGATCTCTCTTTCTCCAACTTCTATGGTGATTGGAGGCATTTTCGCAATGATAAAGCAAAGGATAAGGATGATTTCTTGGATGACATTGGAGATGATGATGGTGATGAGGCACCCTAGGCTTTTTGCATATCATCTTATTATGTCATATTAGGATTAAGTTTGCACCTATCTTTGTTTTTGTTTTTAAGACCTATGATTTGATTATCTGGTCTTATGATTGAGCTTGCTATTATGTTTGGATTTGTTTATGAACTTAATGCTTTTAATGATATTATGTCGTTTGGTTTATGCTTTATGTCTCTTTTATTCTCATTCAGCCTGGATTATATATTTTGATCTAACAAAAAGGGGGAGAAGTAATTCCTAAGAGCCTAAGTGTTTTTAAGTTGATTCTTTAAACATCAATTGTTTTCAAAACTTTAAAACATATCTTAAATTGAGGGGGAGTTAAAAGATTTTCAAAGATTTTAAAACACTTAAAAATTTATACTTGGTTTTGTTATATAAAAAAGGGGAAGATTGTAAAACCAAAGAATTGATTTTGATACAACAAAGGATTTAAGGACTAAATTGAAAATGGAAAATAAATTTTTAAGTACTCAAAACTTCCCAAAACTTTTAAGTAAAGCTGTCAAGTCAAAACCAAAAGGTTTATACAAATTTTTTTAAGTGTTTTCCAAGTCAAAATAGTGATTTTTGAGTCACTGTTTCGAAACAGCCCTTAGGCATTTCGAAACGTTTTGAAACTGTTAACATGTGTTTCGAAACAAGCCTTCCCGTTTCGATACGGGTGTATCAAAACAGGATCCTATGTTTCGAAACGGATGAAGAACAACGGAATGGGCAGATTCGTTTCGATACTGACCTCAAACGTTTCGAAACGATTTTTAAACTTGGATTAAAAAATATGATCGTTGCAATTTTATAATTGATTTTCAGAAAACGGTTAAGGTGTATCAAAACGACTTAGCACGTTTCGATACGGATTTTGACAGTGGCAAAATGTTTCGAAATTGCATCAAGCACGTTTCGTAACGGGCTCTTAGAGTATCGAAACGATCTTATCCATTTCTATACGGTCCCTTAATTACACCCCAACGACTATTTCTGTTTTGGTATGTTTCGAAACAGATACATGTGTTTCGAAACGGGTAGTTGCATAAGTGCATTTATGGTGGGAAGATTGCATCCCAACGGTTATATTTATGATGGCAACAACCCCAACGGCTAGAATTGAATAAGAAGGTATAAAAGGGAGTCCAAAAACAACCAACAACAACTATTGATCCTAAGAGAAACATTCCAACATCAAATCCAAGCTCTAGTGCAAACTTCTCATATCTTTGTAAAACCCCAATTGTGGTTCATTGTAATTCCTATCTTCTCATATCACTGAAAGGGATATTGCTTCGAGTTCTTGTCAGTTACAGTCTAAAAGGCCCAACCCTTGTAACTTGCTTCACTATGGTAAACTAAATCCCAAGGCCAATCCTTGAAATCCAGTTTTTGTTTGATTAGCTTCGTCAATCGATGCTAATGCAAAATCTTCGTTTAGTGCTGGAAAAGCCCATGCTCGGATGGATTATCTTGACGAGAATTGTATCCGATCTTGATTCCCCTTAGTGGACTGCCACTAAGTTTGTTCTTAGGGAGTTGAATCTGCTACAAGCCTAATCTCGTCCCCAACGGTGGATCAAAACCACGTCAACCCGACACACACTTTTGGAATGAAGTAATCGTGATGCCTAAAAGAAAGGCCGATTTCCAATCCAATTTTACTGAAAATCAAGAAAGAAATTGAAGGTTTTGAAGAAATTTGTCTATTCTCAGAGGTAAATCAGATTTAGCTTAGCTTTTGGCTAAAGGGGGATTTAGCTAAGCATAGCTTGCGAAGAAACCATACCTAGCTTTTTTAACAAAGGGAAAGTAAAGGAAATTAAAAATGGAGAGAAAGAAAATTTATAAAACTCCAAAGTGAAAATGAGAACAAGAGCAAGTGATGCTTTGAGTCTCACCCCAAATGGGGTATTTATAGCATCCTAAAACCTTAAAATAACTCTAAAATGATAAGATATAATTCCTAAAATATTTAAAATACAAAAGATAATTCCTAAGAAATTAGAAATAAATCTTAAAGTGTTTAAATTTAAAAACAAAAGATAATCCCCAACTGTTAATCCAAATCTCGACTGATAAGTTATCTGAAAGGCGGCTGATAAGCTATCAAGCGTTGTTGACATCATCTTCTACAAGATGTTGACGTGTCGCCCAGTCAGCACTTTCATGCACCAATTCATGCCCACTAATCCAGCCATGAATCCAGAAAAAATGTAGAATTCAGCCACTTTAGCACAGTTTCTGTAATCCAATGTCCTGCATAGAAAATAAGGGAAAACGCCCAAATTAGCTACTTAAACCGACAAATAAGGAGTAATTAACAACAAGAATATAACTATTTAAATCACTCATCAACAATTTTTCTATTATTATATCAAAACAAACATCTGAACAATCTCCCATTTTTTGATATAATAAAACCAACTTGAAATATTTTTTGTAATTCTCCCTCTTAGTATTTAAAATTTTGAATAAGAGATTTTAAAAATGAAATGTAGTTAAAGCTCCCCTTATTCACTTGAGAAATCAATTTTTCAAACTATTTGTCCCCTTTTTTGTTGTATCAAAAAGAATTTAAATGACTTTATGCTCAAAATAACAATGGAGGTTTAAAAATTTTGACAAAAATAAGAGTTTTAGTTTTAAAATGGCTCCCCATTACTCAAAGCATCATCAAATGGTTATTCCAACAATTATGATAAACTAGTTGAATTAAATTAAATAAAACAAATTAAAAGAAAAAAAAATCAACTAATTTTTACCACACTTGAACCAAAGATAAGATGTGAAGCCTTCCTTCTTCAAGTGATCTTCTTTGTGTGGATGGAGCTCCCCCTCAATGTTGTACTTTATTGATCAATCTCCATCACATTTTAGATAATACAATCAAGTAATTTTTGGTATCCAAATTGTTTTGGATCCATAAGCGTTAGTAGCACATAATTTAGTCCCCTTAGGAATCCATTTTTTTAATTTCATCCTTTTTAGCTGAAGTAATTAGTTCTTTTGGGACCCAAATACTTCTAAAAGATTTACCATTTAAAATTCTAGGGGCACTAGATTGTCTTTGATAAAAATTTGATTTTCCAAAATTGGTTTTTTTTCAAGCTCTTTGGAAATCAATTTTTTTCCTCTTGTACTTTATGAAACAAATTTTGTAAATCAACACATTTTTGTTCAAACTCATTGAGTTTTGCTTCAAGTTCAATTTTGGTTTTAGAAATCAAGTCATTTTGAATTTTCAAATTTGAAACCACTTTCTTGTTTTTCAAAGTGTGATTTTTAAACTCTAAAACTAAATCATCATAGGCATCTTGTAATTCATCAAAAGAATAAGAAGTTGAAGTAGATGAATTAGAAGTTACCCTTGAATCTTCATGGATGGCCAGAAGGCAAAGGTTGGCTTGTTCATTATCGGTGGAGTCATCATCACTCCAAGTAGCCACATATTCCTTCTTCTTATGGCTTGAATAGCTTTCCCTCTTCTTCTTCTTCTTCGATTCATGCTTAGATTATTCTATTTTGCTATTCATGAATCAAGCACATTTCTTGAAGAGATGAATTATCTCATTATCTTCACTTCCCTCCTTACTTGATTCTTCATGTTGGCATTTGGAGGAATTGAGAGAAATGACATTAATATCAATGTCATACTCTTTGATCTTCTTCTCCTTCTCCCTTTCAAGGGTGTAGACATCATTTCATGGGTAAGAAGGGACCCAATTAGCTCATCAAGTTTGAGCTCCTTTAGGTTCTTGGCTTCGATGATAGCCATCATCTTGCCCTCACATGATTCGGGAAGTGAATAAATCAACTTTCGAACAAGCTTGTCTTCTAAAATCTCCTCTCCAAAACCTTTTAAGTTTGTTGATGATTGTGGAGAACCAATCGAACATACTCTTGATGTCTTCTTCTGGGTCCATCTTGACGTTTTCATACTCAAGGTTGAGAAGACCGATTTTGGTCTCTTTTACTTCGTTTGTTCCCTCGTATGTCACTCCAAGCTTGTCCCATACTTCCTTGGAACTTTCACAAGAAGACGTCTTTGTATATAAATCTGGGTCGAAAGCACAAAAGAGAATGTGCAACATCTTACAATTAAGCTCCATCATCATCTTGTCGTTGGCATTCCAATCCACCTTCCTTCTTTGAGGTGCGAACGGTCCATCTTCAACAAGATCTCATAGACGATAGTCATTGGCCTTGATGAAGTACATCATCCTATTCTTCCAATAGGCATAATGCTCACCGTTGAAGAATGGTGGCTTGTCGATTGATTGCGCCATTTATCACCGGTTGACTTATTTGTTGATCAAGCTTCTGAATCATCTCAATAGGCGGTTAAACCTTCTCGATTGAGCCATTCTCTAATACCAATTGTTAGGCTCGATATCATTCAACCGAAACGATTGCCAAGTAGTAGAGAAGTTGTATTTTTGGCTGTTTGTGGTGGAAGCAAAAGATAGACAAAATTGAAACAAGATTTAGAGTGGTTCAAGCTTCTAACAAGCTCTACATCCACTACCTTAGCTCCTCACCAAGGATTTCACCAATTCACTAAGAAATCTTCCCATTTTTCTAGGCTTAGGAGGCAACCTTTTACAACCTAGACTCGCAACTCAAGTCTAGCATCCAAAGCACACAAACCGAGCTTTGGGAACTCTCTTAAACAAGAGAAAAACTAATAAAACAAAAATCCCTCTATAAAAGTTGATGTTTGCACACTAAAGCACTCACCCAAATCCTAGAACACTTGAGCATACATTGACAATTTGAGCTCACAAGTGTTTGTCTATACAAGGAATGGAAATTTAAACATTAAGACAATTTTGCATCATAATGTTGTTGATTTGAGGATCATTAGTCTTCTATAGATACTTGGAGGTCCCTTTTATACTTCCAAATGAGCTTCTAGTCGTTGGAGACCGTTGGGGTTGAATTGGAGTTGTTGAAGCCTTTATTTCCAGCAATAAATGCATTTTTGGAGCTGTCTTTATCAATACGCGGGTAGCCATATCGGTACGCCCTACTTTAGAACTAACCGTTGTGCTTTCCTCAATTGATGTGTATCGATACGCCTGGGAGCGTATCGATACGACCTGCAATTGAAATGATCGTTGGAAAACTAGCTGTTGGAGGTAGTTAAAACCGTATCAGTGCGCTACAAAGTGTATCGATACGACATTGCTCCGTATCGATACGAACAAGCCGTAACGGTATGGGTTTTGACTACTGGAATTTTCCTGTAGCTTGAAACCTTAAAGCAGATCGATACGGTGTATACCGTATTGGTACGGTTACTTGAAAAACTCAAGTTTGGCTACTTTAAAGACATTTTTAAACATTCCAAGGCCTTATAAAATCCATCAAACATATTTTCAAATAGTTTGTACTTATAAATATTTTTTAAATCTTTTCAATTTAGTCCAAAATAATTTTCTATTATTATATCAAAACAAACATCTCAACAATTATCGGCCGAATGATGAGAAGAATCTTTGACGGCAAAGACAATAATGGTGGAAAAGAAGAGTTGTAGAGTTGTAGGTTTTTTTAAGAAAATGAATGAAAAATATCGTCTAATTTAATATAGAAATGAAAAGGAGAAATTGTTATCAAGCCCTCTAATTTATGTTATTTTGTTTTTTGCATATAAAAGAAAAAGGGATAATGACACAAATGTCCCATGTACTATGCAAAGTTTTCCAATGCGGGGTATGTACTTTGTAAACGTTCAATCAATTGCATGTACTTTTCTTCCGTCATACAAAATTCTTCTCACCCCTAACGGTGTTAGGGCGCTGATTGAATATTTTCAAAGTACATACTCTATATTGACAAATTTTGTATAGTACAGGGGGCAAATGTGCTATTATCCTAAAATAAAAGGATAATACAACAACAAAATATCTTCAATGTTTGTTTTTTTATTGCACCTTAAAATTATCATGCCTCATAGCCAAAAAAAAGTTTATTGTTAGTTCACTATCAATTGACCATCCAAAAATTACTTATTTTATAAAAATCGAAACTTCAAAATTTTTGTTGTCAAAATGTAACTCTAAGAACACAATTGAACAAAATTGGCAAACATTAAAGCTTTGTTTACCATTATGCCAAATTTAATTATTTTATGTTACAAGAAACAAACTATGTTATCAATTAAATGATGGCCGTGTTTGGCAATTAGCGGATAGCTAATAGCGGATAGCGGAATACATTAGCTGATAGCTTATTGCATTAGCTGATTTGACTAGCGGGTTGTATTAGCCAATTGTATAGAAGTGTTTGGTAAAATTAACTGATATCTGATAGTTGTTAGATTATTTAAACAAGCAAAATGACATATAAGGACATGATTATATTCAATACTTGTTTGAATAGTTTATTAGTTATCAATATTTTATATCTAATTATTATTAATTAGATCTATAAAATTATTTTTAATATAATTTTTCTATACATATTCAACTGATTTATATATTGATTTATTATTTATATAATTATTTTAATATAATTTAATTAATTAATAAATTTAAATACACATATAAATATGTGATAATAAAAAAGTAAATAGGATTAGCTTATAAATAGGGTGTGAAAATATTTAATTTAGGTTATTTTGAGATTTTTGGTAACTAGTAAGGGTAAAAAAGTCTTTACAACTCTAATATCAAACCTCTAATCTCAAAAAGCTCCTATTATGAACTTTTTCAAAATTAGCGATTTCACCCCAATCCTTCTACTTGTCTGGTTGATTATATAGTATTAATTATCTTCCAATACGTGTGTTCGTTAACTTGGGGACAGTGGCATCGACAGCAATGATACTGGCATGGTCACTGCCAAGTGCCAAGCAACAAAAGCTCCCCAGTATTCCTGTTCTGGTCTCTGTGTTTGATTTCATTAGGCCAAGATGCATATAACCCATCTTTCTCAGCCTTTGGAGCTGATCAACTGGACCATGATGACGAAACACCCTCATCCAAAGGTGGCAAAAGCTCAAACAAAAAGATTTTGTTCTTCCAATACTTATGTCCTACATCCAAGACACCTTTGGTTGTGTAAGTTTCTGCAAGTTCTATACAACTAGAAGTGAACTCGAAAATTGAAACTGTAAGTAAGCTTTTCTCTTCTTGATCTATTTGATATAATTTTGTTGCAATGGTTTCTGTTGATGTCTTTCCCTTTCTGTCTGATGTGTTGGTGTGTTGCTTGTGCTTGTTACTTTTCTTTCTTTATGTTCATGTTCTGTTTCTCTTGTTTTCTTTCTTTTGCTCTTTTCTCATCCCATGTATTTCCTCTTCCTTTGTTATGTGTTGCACCCTCATCCAAAGGTGACAAAATCTCAAACAAAAAGATTTTGTTCTTCCAATACTTATGTCCTACATCCAAGACACCTTTGGTTGTGTAAGTTTCTGCAAGTTCTATACAACTAGAAGTGAACTCGAAAATGGAAACTGTAAGTAAGCTTTTGTAGAATAATAGAAAAAACACTCTTAATTTTATTCATAGGAATAAGAGAATATATACATAGACTTAGTTAAGTATCTTTAGTAACTAAGTAATCTAAGAAATTAAATATTCCTCAGTAAATACATAAGATGCTACTCTAAATA
Organism: Hibiscus trionum; assembly: GCA_030270665.1. NCBI lineage: Eukaryota > Viridiplantae > Streptophyta > Magnoliopsida > Malvales > Malvaceae > Hibiscus > Hibiscus trionum. The sequence continues at coordinate 37,535,643 of BSYR01000021.1, read as the reverse complement.
CAAAAGCTAAGATATCTTACCATAAGAACTAAGTTACCCAAACTAACATATTTACAGTATATTCTACACTCCCTCTCAAACGGGTTTGTATATGTTATATACACCCAGTTTGGATAAGAAGCCATCAAAGGTAACTCTTGAAAGTGCCTTGGTAAACACATCAGCAATCTGACTTGTTGTAGGAATATAGTTCAATTTCACTGTCCCTCCATTGACCTTTTCATAGATAAAGTGTCTATCTATTTCAATGTGTTTAGTGCGATCATGTTGAACTAGATTCCTTGCTATACTCATTGTTGATTGACTATCACTGTAAATTTCAAAGTCTCCATGTTCATTGAGTCCAAGTTCAGTGATAAGTCTCTGAATCCAAATTCCTTCACAAATACCCAAGGCTACGACCCTAAATTCGGCCTCTGCACTGCTTCTAGATGTTACAACTTGTTTTTTACTCCTCCAAGTAACCAGGTTGCCCCACACAAATGCACAATAACCACTAACAGATCTTTTATCTGTTAATTCACTTGCCCAGCTCGAATCAGTATACACTTTCACAGTTCTATCTTGATTTTTTCTGAATATAAGTCCAGCTCCTGGTGAAAATTTTAGATATCTAAGAATCCTCCTCACTGTCTCCATATGTTCTTCTAGAGGGTCACTCATGTGTTGACTCACAATGCTCACTGCATATACAAGGTCAGGTCTAGTAAGTGACAAATAGATTAGTTTTCCCACTAATCTTTGATAAGATTCTTTATTTACTAGACTGCCTTCTTCATCATTGCTGAATTTTAAGCCTTGCTCCATTGGAGTCTCTATTGGTTTGCATTCAAGCATTCTGGTTTCAGTCAAAAGATCCAGAATATATTTCCTCTTATTGATCACTAATTCTTCTTCAGATCTTCCCACCTCCATGCCTAAAAAATATCTAAGACTTCCTAAGTCTTTTGTTTCGAATTCCCTTGCTAAATCAGTCTTCAGTCTTTCTATTTCTTCTATGGAATCTTCAGTGATGATTATGTCATCGACATAGACTATTATGAGAGTCATTTTGCCATTAGGTGCTACCCTTTTGAGCAATGTATGATCAGATTGGCTTTGCTTGAACCTATTCTTAATCATGGTTCTAGAAAACCGATCAAACCAAGCTCTAGGGGATTGCTTCAATCCATATAGAAACTTATTCAACTTGCACACTGTCCCCTTTGCTGAATTTTCCTTCAAGCCTTGTGGAATTTCCATGTATACCTCCTCCTCAAGATTCCCATTTAGAAAGGCATTCTTGATGTCCAATTGGTGTAACTTCCAATCTTTGTTAACAACAATTGACAGCAAAACTCTGATTGTATTTAATTTAGTCACTGGTGCAAAAGTCTCCTAATAATCAACCCCATAAGATTGAGTGAATCCCTTAGCTACAAGCCTTGCTTTGTGTCTTTCTATACTGCCATCCGAGTGATATTTCACTGCAAATACCCATTTACATCCAACAACTCTCTTTCCTTCTCGTAAACTGGTTAGACTCCAAGTTTTATTCTTTTCCAGTGCTTTAATTTCTTCTTCCACAGCTTTTCTCCACTCAGAATTTTTAAGTGCTTCATCTATTGTATTTGAAATTTTGTACACTGTCTAGGCTGGTTGTAAAAGCTTTAAAATGAGGCAGAAGTTTTCCATAATGCAACATATTTATTGATGGGATGAATAGTGCATTTCCTTACTCCCTTTCTAATAGCAATAGGAAAATCATTTAAATCAGCATTGGAGAAATTCTGAGTAAGATTGTTACCTTCTGTTTCAATAGCTGTAGGACTCAAGATTAGTTCTTGGCAAGTGTTAGGTTGAATAGCAGCCTCATGTAGAACTCTTTTCTTTCTGGTATACACACTGAGTGGTTTAAAAGGTGTTACAAGGTTTGGAGATAAACTGGAAATGGCTTTGAGAGTTGGAGGAGGTGTTTTGTAAGGGCTAGGATGTGAGCTGATTTGTTGTGCAGGGGAAATGTTCTCTGGATTAGGGACTGGAGTGTTAGAGACAATATCAACTTCATTTAGGGAATTGGATTGGTGTGAAGAAGAAGAGGATGAACTCTTAGAGATGTCACCCTCTAAAATAGGCAAAATAGGAAGAAGTTGAAGGTCACCTAAGGACTAAAATTCTCTGTATGTCTCCCCTAAATTTCAGTCTTATCAAAATAGGGCTGATTTTCAAAAAATGTCACATCAAAAGAAATATAGGTCTTTCGAGTAGAAGGACAGTGGCATCTGTAACCTTTTTGTGTTGAGGAGTACCCTAGGAAATTACATTTTAAGGATCTAGGATCAAGTGTACTGCGGTTGGGACTGTGCACATGGACAAAAATTGTGCAACCAAAAACTTTTAAAGGAAGAGTAGAAGACAAAGGTAAAAAGTGAGGAAATTTTTTAGAAAGAACATGTGTAGGGATTTTAAACCCTAGAGGTTTACTAGGCATTCTATTAATAAGGTAGGTGGCTGTAAGAAGAGCATCCCCCAAAAATTTTTAGGAGCATTAGCTGAAAACAAAAGGGACTTGCTAAGGTACTCACTCCCATTATCACTCCTAACAATTTTAATAGGTGTAGTAAACTGAGTTTGGATCATTGTGTAAAAATTCTGAAAGATAGGAAGAATGTCAGATTTCTCTTTCATTAAAAAGGTCCAAGTAGTGCGAGAGAAAACATCAATGAATGAAACAAACCAACGAGATCCAGAAGTACTAGGGACTTTAGAAGGGCCCCAAATGTCACTGTGAATAGTGGAAAAAGGTGAAGTTGATTTTAAAGATGCGGTCAGATAAGTTGTTCGAGTGTATTTGGCCAATTGACATATAGCACAAGTAAAAGAAGATGGATTTTTATTGAGAAAAAGATCATGAAACATCCTTTTAATATAATTAAAATTGGCATGTCCTAATCTAAAATGCCAGAGCATTACAGGATCTAAATTAAAGCTGGAAGATAGGGCAGATTTGCGAGGGGCACTAGAGCAATCGGATGATGAAGAGGGTTGAGTATCAAGGGTATAGAGACCATTATGCAACCTAGCATTGCCAGTCACCACTCTCGAGTCCTGTTCCTGAAAAACACAGCCATCAACCCTAAAATGTACATCACAATTAACATCTCTCACAAAAGCACTAACAGATAACATATTGCAACTCAAATTAAGAACACAGAGGACAGTCGAAAGAATTAGCTTGGGAGTAATCTGAACTGAACTCTTTCCAGTAACTTTAGAAAGTGAACCATCTGCAATCTTAATGTAACAAGGTGAGCTGAGCGTAGAGAAAGACTAAAACAACTTAAGATTGCCTGACATATGATCAGGTGCACCAGAATCGACAATCCATTGGGAAGATGGTGCAGGATTGAAGGAAAATGAATTACCTTCAGTAGCTGCCAAGGCTGTTGAAGCATAGGAGGAGGAGAATCGACCAAAGATTTGTTGAAGCGCCTCTATTTGTTGCGGGCTAAAGCCAGTGGATGAATTCTCAGCAAAAGCAAGATTTGCAGCCTTCTGAAAATGAGAGGAAGAAGGTTTCCAATCTGCTGGTTTCCCATGCAATTTTCAGCACTTTTCCAACACATGGCCAGCCTTCTTGCAATGGGTGCACCTAGGTCTGCCCCTCCTTTTCCCATGATTAGAGTTGGCATGAGTAAGAAGGGCATAAGCATCTGCTTGAACCACAGGAGGATTAGCAGTCTCCTACTTTCTTCCCTTCTTATGTCGGAAAATGCTTCTCGAACTAGAGGAAGAGGTTTAGTTGCTAAGATCCGACCCCTAGCGTTATCAAACTCCCCATTCAGACCAGAGAGGAACTGAAATAGCCTTCTTTGATTCTTAAGTCGACTGTAGAAGGCAATATCATCACTGCATTTCCATTCATTAGCCTCATAATGATCCAACTGCTGCCATCACTTAGTAAGAACACCAAAGTATTGAGCCACATTAATCTCTCCTTGTCGAAGGTCCTTCATCTAATTTTCAACCCCGAATATCTCAGAGGTGTTATCGACTCTAGAATAGGTATCTCTGGCTGCAGTCCAGATTTCAGCAGCAGTTTTATAGTATAAAATTATCACCGATGTCAGGGACCATGGAGTTGATTAACCAAGACATGAGGGTGGTGTTTTCACTCAACCACTTGGGATAGGTTGGATCATATTCAGCAGGAACTGTGGTGGAATCTGAGAGATAGGAAGCTTTTCCTCGGCCCGTAATATAGAGACGAACTGATTGGGACCAAGGCAGGTAATTATTGCCATTTAGTCTATAGGATGCGATCGAAGAGTAAGAGTTTTCTGACATTTGAATATCAGAGGAACAAGGGTTTGTGAGAGAACTGACTTCAGAGTCAGATTCCATGGAGAACGAGATTTTTTTTTGTTCGAAAGAAAAATTAGAGAGGATTGACCTACTCTGATACCATGTAGAATAATAGAAAAAACACTCTTAATTTTATTCATAGGAATAAGAGAATATATACAGAGACTTAGTTAAGTATCTTTCGTAACTAAGTAATCTAGGAAACTAAATATTCCTCAGTAAATACATAAGATGCTACTCTAAATACAAAAGCTTAAGATATCTTACCGTAAGAACTAAGTTACCCAAACTAACATATTTACAGTATATTCTACAGCTTTTCTCTTCTCGATCTGTTTGATACAATTTTGTTGCAATGGTTTCCGTTGATGTCTTTCCCTTTCTATCTGATGTGTTGGTGTGTTGCTTGTTTGTTTTCTTTCTTTATGTTCTTGTTCTGTTTCTCTTGTTTTCTTTCTTTTGCTCTCTTCTCATCCCCTGTATTTCTTCTTCCTCTGTTATGTGTTGCACCCTCATCCAAAGGTGACAAAAGCTCAAACAAAAAGATTTTGTTCTTCCAATACTTATGTCCTACATCCAAGACACCTTTGGTTGTGTAATTTTCTGCAAGTTCTATACAACTAGAAGTGAACACGAAAATGGAAACTGTAAGTAAGCTTTTCTCTTCTCGATCTGTTTGATACAATTTTGTTGCAATGGTTTCTGTTGATGTCTTTCCCTTTCTGTCTGATGTGTTGGTGTGTTGCTTGTGCTTGTTTGTTTTCTTTCTTTATGTTCTTGTTCTGTTTCTCTTGTTTTCTTTCTTTTGCTCTTTTCTCATACCCTGTATTTCTTCTTCCTTTGTTATGTGTTACACCCTCATCCAAAGGTGACAAAAGCTCAAACAAAAAGATTTTTTTCTTCCAATACTTATGTCCTACATCCAAGACACCTTTGGTTGTGTAAGTTTCTGCAAGTTCTATACAACTAGAAGTGAACTCGAAAATGGAAAGTGTAAGTAAGCTTTTCTCTTCTCGATCTGTTTGATACAATTTTGTTGTAATGGTTTCTGTTGATGTCTTTCCCTTTCTGTTTGATGTGTTGGTGCGTTGCTTGTGCTTGTTTGTTTTCTTTCTTTATGTTCATGTTCTGTTTCTCTTGTTTTCTTTCTTTTGCTCTTTTCTCATCCCCTGTATTTCTTCTTCCTCTGTTATGTGTTGTTTTGTTTTAATGAAAGCCGACTATGTTTCTGTTGAAGAAAAGAAGAAATAAAAGAATTTTCTTTTATGTATACTTTCCTCGATTACGCAATTGATCAAATCATATAAATACCCTTTCAACAAAATATTGATCGTGCTCTTTTTTTGTTTGACACTTAATTGGGTTTTCTCATCATGATTTGGATATTCCAAGTTTACACAAGGTAATGCATACTAGATACAACTAATTAACAATGTATGCTATTTGGATTCTTTATTTTCCCTAAAATATTCATATCCAATACTCGTGTTCGATACATATTAGTGTACGGGTATGTAGACGTTCAATATATACCTATATCCGACATTCACCCAATTCTGGATAACCTATATAAGGAGACTGGTCTCACTTGATTTTTATACTTCTCAAAAGAATTTTGAATATCTATTGTTGTAGTCTACAAATATGCAGGAAAAAAGAAGTGCAACTTAAAGCGCTCTTCATAAGCCTAGGACACATTTATAAGCAATCTTATTCGAACTTGGGCAGTGACTAAAGTTTTCTAATTTTTCTTCACATATTAGAGGATCATACTCTCAGTAATGCTAGAATATGTATAGAACAAGGTTATTGTAGGGGAAAAGAGGACCCAAAAGAATTGTGATTATGTCAAATACTATGATATAGGCAACCACTAAATACCATTTTTAAACTTGAAAAAAAGCAGTAACATACAAGAATCAGAATCAGAATCAGAAAGAACACAAAATAGAACTCGCATATCTCATTGAACGAAACAACACTACTAATCCGTTAATGTAAAGTCAATCATCACTTATTGACTAATGACTAATATCATTACAAAAGAATAAACTATAATGCTAAAGAAAGGACCAAATGTTTTACCTCAGACATGTGAACCATGGTCATTAACACTCAATTCCACAGTAGCTGGCTTCTCTTTTACCAAATCATCTTGTTCCTTAATCCCACTGTCGAGATCATCATCGGAATCCAAAGTGAAACTCCCCACATTGTTATCCATCGGCTGCATTTCTGCCCCTAATGGCCTGTACCGCAGACCATCCTCCGTGATACCAACAGCAACACCATTTCTTTTGCTGATAATCGATAACATCCAGACAACCAGAACCACAAGCAAAGCAAGATGGCAATTAAATTGCAATGTCGCAATAGCCCTTGCTCTATGATACTCCGGGTGGCCTTTGCATTTAATAGTATAATTCCCCCTACTTTTTTCATGTAGACTACATCCATGAACCATCAAATTAGTGTAAAATGAAAACCCCATTTGCACAAACCATGTACCTTGTAAAATCAACCCAACGGCCCGTACCAATTTTGAGTAAACTGACCTGTTTGGTCTCAATTCTAACATTGTAGAAACCACACATATTGCTATGGGAACACATAAAAGATCAAAATATCTATTCTCAATCCCACTCGTATCCTTTCTTTGCAAGTAATAAAACAAAAATTCTTCAACGAAAGCTAAAAGCAGAACAAGTTCAAGAACAGAATCAGGCCAAAAACATGAACCTTTCTTATTGTTTAAAAGACCCAGAGCGGAGTAAAGCAAGAAGAGCAGCGCAAGAGAGAGTACTTGTAATTGGAGCATCGATCCGACCCGATCCTTTGAACTGAAAGCGTCGAAGATTGAAACCACAGAATTCAAGATGATCGAAAGGGAAAAGATTGATACGAGGATGAAAGATGAGGATGGGGAGGGGGAGGGGGAGGGAAATGGGTTTTCTTTCGTTTTTGAAATAGAGGTAGGCTTGATCTGGGTTGCAAGTGAAGAAGATGGAGAGGGATTCGGGTTTCGGGTTAGGTTTAAGGAGTGGATGAATTCCCAGAAGCCGATCAAGATGAAACCCACGCCGGCAACACCGCAGGCGAAAAATCCCATCCTAGTGTTTGTACAAAGTTGAAACTTTTTTTGTGTGTGTATGTGTTTTCTTTAATCTCTGTTCTTGATCTTTGCCGTATGTTTAGAGGAGTTCTAAAATTAGGCGCCCTACAGTTATCCTAAATTTAGGTGTAATTTTTTATAGTTATAAAAAAATTATTATTTTGATAAGGATTTGTGTAAAATGAATAAGAAATTGTGTAATTATATAATTATTGTATAATGATAATTTTTTTTGTCATTTGTGCTATATAACTATTGTGTAACTACACAAAGGTTTATATGATAACCTAATCTTTTATTATTTGTATAAAAATATATGTAGATTACGTTGATTGTAAGGATTTGTATTACATAAATCCTTACTATTTTTATAAAAGATTGTGTAACTCGTGTCTAATTTTAGCCTAATGATAAAGGTACCTAATCTTAGAAGTTCCCGAATGTTTGAGGTGATTTTTTTCCTTGGGAAAATCAAATTCTAGAGTAGAACATGGCTGGCGGAGTCTTCTGTCCAGGCGCTTTTACGGCGACGTGAGTAGCAGTCGTATTCGGTGGGTTGGCGAGATTGTGTCTTCGCTGGTTACCGCTGGCAATGGGTTAGGTAAAGCTTAATATGAATGGCTCGCGCTCCGGACAAAATAGACATACTAAATGTGGTGGTGTGATCCGAAATCACTTAGGAACTTGGATACTTAGGTTTGGTAAGTTCATTGGATGCTGTTCAATACTAGAGACTGAGTTGTGAGGCATTTACTTGGGACTTTCCCTTGCTTGGAAGAAAGGTTTGCGTTGCATTTTAGTTGAGTCTGACAATGTTGAAGTCATTAAGCTTATCAAACGAGATGATCGTGGTGGTTTGTTCTTGTTATTACACGTTATATTCAAGAGTTGTGTCGGAGGGATTGACGAGTTTCTTATCGCTCTATCTCTAGGAATGAAAATTGAGTTGTCGATTCTTTAGCGAAGCATGTTAGTTTTGTGGAATTGGAGTTGGTTTCTTTTGAATCTCCCCCAGCTTATGTTGTTGATCTTCTACGTGAAGACATGTTATCCTTGAATGCTTAAGTTGATGTCTTGAATGTAATCTTGTTATCACATGTATTTTTTTTAATTAAATTTAGGAAAAAATTTTAACGAGGCACGTGATAACAATTCTCCTTTTATAAAAAAAAAAATCCAAATAAATGAACTTTACAGTTTACACTTTGCTATTAGTGATTGTAACTTGTAAGTTATAATAACCAAATAACATGGTTAGGCACCCAAATGTAATGTACAAGCTTGGTGGACGTATGATTTACGTGACTCTATTTCAATTGACAACGCTCAATACCGAAATCCAATTTCATAGAAAAAAAAACCCGAAAGCCCGGAAGCCAATATATAATACTAATATAATTACAATTAGGGAGATTCAATAAGATTAGACACCATATACATATGATATGACAAAAAATAATTAAATATGAGAATCTAACAAATAGTCTCAATAGAAAGAGATCTGAGTTTAATCATTTTATCTACAAGGTGTGTGCATTGTCAAAGTGTTAAGAATATATATGAACAGATAATACTTTTTAATCACTTTAAAATTATTTTAAAAAAATAATTAAATATGAAAAAGTAAATATATTCCTAATTTATATTAATATCAAATAAATTAAGTACAATCGATATCAGAACGATATTGATAATTGTGCATCAAAGTCTAAATATTTCATACATGTTTAATTATATATATAAACTAAATGGACGATGATATCTTAAGCTTATACTTTTGGTGATAGAATCAAATATGTAAGGGTCTAACCTTCTCCGATAATATTTTAAGCTTTTTTAATTTTAAATATTAATTAAACTAATTCTTGGTCTTTTAAAATTGTATAGTTAATAAATTTGTATTTTTTAAAGTTTAATAATTTGACCACTGCCCATGTTTCCTAATTCCCTTAGTTCTCCGTGTATACATCTAAGTAAAGACGATGAGTTGACAAAAGATAGAATCAGAAGTGGCAAGAAGATTGTTTCATGCCTTGTTCTTGACAGCTTTGGATTAAAAGAGAAACAATCCATCTTTTAAACAGTTCAAAGGCGTTATCTTTGTTCAAATAGATAACTTGAAAGCAAACACAAGAGGAAACGATAAATTCGTTGCCTTTGCCCCCCGTACCTTCCTTTAAGTTAAAACACCAAGACTACAGAAACTGTGCACTCCAGTTCATCTTCATTTTCTTACAGTAATAGAGAGGTGAAGAACATGAAAACCAAAGTTGTTTTCTGCTTTTGGGCCTTGTTTTTGCTGGGTTTTCAAGATTGTTGTGAGGGATGGTTGTTAGCTTCATCCAAACCTGACAGAGATAATGCCGCAGCCTATGCTCGTTGGTTGGTGTCCCACAATTCTTGGGGGGTTCTAAAGTAATACTTTTTTTCATTATTACAAAAACAATTGCTGTTATTAATCTTGTGTTCTTTTAACTTGTTCTGTCATCATTTCTTTTGCAGTACACTATCAATCGAATTGGAAGGCGCACCATTCGGGTAAGTTTTCTTAACCTACTGTGTATGCTTTATGAATGAAATGAAGATATTCCGCTAACAACCACGTTAACTTGTGCTGCAGGAATGTTGTTTCGTTTAGCGACGGGATAGCAGACAAAAGCACCGGCATCCCGTATTTCTACTTGACAACCCTTGATCCAACAGCAAGAAACGCGTTGAAAGACCATCGTTCGTCGCTCACAATCAGTGAGTATCCACTCCAAACTTGCGGCAAAGCAGACCCGGAGAACCCTGCTTGTGCAAAAATCACACTCACAGGAAAGGTACATTGCTATACATACCATATACATTTCTGTGCGTGTGTTAATTTGATTCATGCTGGTTTTCTGTATTCTAACAAAACAGAGAAAACAATAAAAGAACGAAATGACCTTTTGGAATGATTCTTAAACCCTTTTCGGTTTTGTTTTCTTGATGTTTTAGTTGGTATTACTTGATGCAAACTCGAAAGAGTCGGAATTCGCTCAAGCTGCCCTGTTCTCAAAGCATCCGGAGATGAAAGGTATTTCTTAACCCGAACCCCAAATACACTGTCATTCACTTGGTTTCCTCTATTGCAATGACTGAATTCGCATCGTCGACAGGGTGGCCTAAGAGTCATGAATTTCAGATCTTCAAACTCGAGACCGAAAACATATTCATGATCAACTGGTTTGGTGGCCCTAAACCTCTCACGGTTGAGGAATACCTCAAATACAAAATGTGAGTATACAAATTTGGCATCAGGGTATGACAAGTGAGAAAAAATGCAACTCACCACTGTTGTACGTTGTTATATTTGTTTGTGAATGTAAGCTATCTACCGAATAAATCCCACATATTGTATACTTATTGTTTATCATGCTATTGTATTTTAAAACAATACGAAGCAAGGGGTTATAAGGTAGTATACATATTTTTTAACACTTTGACGATGCAAACACACTTCCAGATAAAAGTGATTTGAACTTGTTGACACCGTTTTCTGTCCAGGTCAAAATAAATTGGGCCTTCAAAAGCCCGTCAAACACTTGGAGTCGCCATCGGTCGTTTTGGGTTGGGGTAAGACCGAAAACCTGTAATATTGGTCTACGTCAACATTGAGATCATCGTCAGGTTCAGGAGTCGATTACGAGTGGGGAAGGTTATAACACCCCCACCACGCCCATGAATTGGTACCTAGGGTTTCTGTTGTCTCTAAAAAAGGAATCTAAAAAAAAGGTTAATAGCACTACTAAAAAAATAAATATGCTGAAAAATGATGTGGTATGCTCAAAAAATGCGTGAAAGAAAACAATTAATTAGTAAAACAATCAACAATTCAATTTTAATTGATTCACCAATTAAAACAAAATTCAAACTTAATTTAATAAATTCATGTCAAATTATGCACCTAATTAGACTAAATCAATTTTAATTAGAAATCAATTCACAAATTAATCAAACATCAAAACCAATTAATTACCAAATCATATTCAGGGACCAAATCAAATCAAAACACAAAACATAAGGCTTAGAAAATTAACCAATTTCACGAAAGACCTACTCAAATTAAATCTCATCCTAAAAGCATGAATTAATGACCTAATTAAAAAGAAACTAAACCTAAAAGCTAAACTTCTTCATAAGCTTTAAGTCCATTGGTGATGGTGGAGAACCTATCGAACATCTTCTCAATGTCCTCTTCCAGATCCATCTTAAAGTTTTCATACGCTAGGTTGAGGAGCCCGATCTTGGTCTCCTTTACTTCGTTTGTCCCCTCGTATGTAACTTCGAGCTTGTCCCAAAGCCTTGAGGAAACCCTTACAAACCGATCAAGCTTTCTACCCAAAGCCTTGATCAAACCCTCTTTACAAAGAGATAAAGATAAGAAAACTCAAATCCCTCTAATAGGTATTTGTTTGCACAACTAAGCTCTCACCCAATCCTAAAACACTTGAGCAAATCTAACAATTTTGGCTCACTAGTGTTTGTCTATACAAAGAATTGACACTTAAGCACTAAGACACATTTTGATTATATGTTGTGTTACAATTGAAGCATTAACCATTACTAGATGCTTGGAAGTCCCTTTTATACTCCTTAATGAGTTTGTAGCCGTTACTAGCCGTTGGGGTTGAATTGGAGCAGTTGGAGACTTCATTTCCCACCATAAATGCAGTTCTGCAGCTCCCCGTTTCGAAATGCTCGTCCCCGTTTCGAAACACTCTTGAAATAGAAAGAGTCGTTGCACCACTCGTATCGAAACGCCCTTAGCCGTATCGAAACACTTGTTCCCGTATCGAAATGCTCTGTATTTAAAAGGTAGTTGGGAAATAATCGTTGGGGGGGTTTTTATGACCGTTGAGGTCATGCCACATAGGCGTATCAAAACGGTTGTGGCAGTATCGAAATGCCAAGCAAAATGCTCACCCATATTGAAGCCCGTTTCGAAACTGCTTAAGACTGTATCGAAATGTTTTGCCACTGTAAATACTCGTAACAAAACACCTAGGGCGTTTCGAAACGCCTGGGAGGTTTTGTTGGATTTGGCTTTAAAAAAACGTTTGAAAACCTATTGAAATATCCCACAAATATAGTTTCAAGTTGTTTGGAATTAGAAATGGTTTTGAATTCTTTTTATCTTTGTCCAAAACATTTTTCAATTATTATATCAAAACATTATTTCTACAGTAACTCTTTTGCGAAAATATCTATGCATGAAATGACATTTGGCATTCCTTCAGCATCCCTTCACAAAAAGAGAAAATTATCATTTGTTGTCCCCGTTTGAGCCTTATAATTTTCTTTGATTTGAACCCTAACCAAGGATCACCCTCCACACTTGGGGGCAAAGGTGAAGAAATATCTGCTTACATGAATAAATTGTCGATTCTGATCATACTACAAGGATGAAGCCTTACAGACTAGGGGTCAAGAACAAAAAAATGTGTTTCAACCACAAGAGGTGATTTGTGCTCAAATCAAAATAAAGTTTTGAATTCATGAAAAAGAGAACGAAAAAGAAAAAATATATGAAATGAATAGAACAGACCAAGGAGCACACATATGGAGTCTCTCTTCAAAAATGATTATCTTGAGTCCAGTTATCTTCAAGATGAAGCGTGCGACACAATATTGTTCGAAGTTTTGGTTCCAACATTCGTGGAAATATCATGAATCCTTGAAGATAAAAAAGAAATAAAGGAAATAAACTCTGGGGTGAAAACCCAAAAATGGGCAGTCTAGAGTGATCCAAAAAAGAAAATATGTGGAAGCAGATTCAAGTCGAGCAAAGTGAGATTCCAACGAAAACAATTGATCCTTGGTTATTTACCCTTAAACACTTGTTTGAGCCTATGTATCCTTTCTTTTATAACTCTAAACCATAGCCTACGTTACATGCCTATAAAGTCCATTTTGATCATACATTGATATTTGAGTTGAAGAGTCTATTTTTAGAATTGATACCTCATCTTGGGGTTAGCTCGTTTGTTTGCAGAAGATTTCTAAACCTTATAATGCATGATGAATAATCAAAAAAAAAAGAAAAGGAAAAAATAAAAAAGAGGGTTCCAAATGAAAACCCGTAAAGGGCATTTTGAACCAATGGTGAATTTGAGTCGAAACCTGAAAAGGCGGCTCGAATATGAAGTCAAATATACATGACTGGCATGCGAAAGATGATCCCATAGAAGTTCAATAAAGTTTCACACACCCTAAAATTGTGAGAAAGGGTTTGAAGTTAGTGAACAGTTCCAGAAGTCGCACATGAAGCTTCCAAGATCATTCGATCATTTCTGAACAAATCAATGAACTTTTGAAGAATCATGTCTCATTCAAAACAACCGATCCCAAAACACATTGTACTCCAAACTGACTCATACCTTGAAATCACCAATAGTCTTGACACATGTCAAAGAGCTATAGTTTTGAAAGATTGAAAGAGTAATTGATTTGTTTGATCTTTAATGAACTTAAATTTTTATGAAATGTTTCAGTTGTGAGCCTTGAGTGTGAGACACATTTTCCTTTTGCAAAAATATTTTCGAAAGCTCTTTATGATTTGAAAAATATTTTAAAATAAACTCTCTTGAGAATGAAAAAGATTCTTTTGACAAGGTTCCCTCAGATTTGAAGAGCCTAGAATCAATAATGGGGCAAGGAAAAGAAAAGACGAAAGTTTGGAGACAAATTTGTTGGGCAAAACTAAATTGTCACAATCTGGAAGTGATGAATTTACGCCCAATTGGAGGAAAAAAGAAGTCGAGGTGATCAAGCTTGGTTCAAGAAGGAAGACTTCCCAAATATCTTTGCATCACCATTAACCATGAGAGCATGCATTTACATCATTGATATACATGTTTTCGTATGCTTTGCACATTGATTATCAAACAGGTACAAGTAGAACCTTGTCTCAAGCACGAATGAGTGGTTCTACATCCAATCCAGACTCAAGAACAAATGAGTGCATCTTCATTTATCGAACCTTGCCATACTCACGAGTAAGCGATTCTACATTAAATCATGCTTCAAACACGAATGATCAAATCTTCGCCTCCAAGATGAATTGCCACCAATGACCTCTGAGATTGAGTGTCATCAAGTTTCCAGGATGGAGTGCCACCAATGACCTCTGAGATTGAGTGTCATCAAGTTTCCAAGATGGAGTGCCACCAATGACCTCCGAGATTGAGTGTCATCAAGTTTCTAAGATAGAGTGCTGCCAGTTACACCGAGAAATGAGTTCTTGAATTACAACGCCCTTGAGACGAGCGAGGTACACCTTTACAGCGCCCTTGAGACGAGCGGCGTGCATCGAGAAATGAATTCTCGAATCCCAATGCCCTTGAGACGAGCAGGGTACATCTCACAATGCCCTTGAGACGAGCGGGGTACACCTTTACAGCGCCCTTGAGATGAGCGGGGTGCATTTTACATCGAGAAATGAATTCTTGAATCTCAATACCCTTGAGACAAGCGGGGTACAACTTACAGCGCCCTTGAGATGAGCGGGGTGCATTTTACATCAAGAAATGAGTTCTTGAATCCCAATGCCCTTGAGACGAGCGGGGTACACCTTACAACGCCCTTGAGACGAGCGGGGTGCATTTTACGTCGAGAAAATGAATTCTTGAATCCCAGTACCCTTGAGACGAGCAGGGTACACCTTACAACGCCCTTGAGACGAGCGAGGTGCATTTTACATCAAGAAATGAGTTCTTGAATCCTACTGCCATTGAGACGAGCGGGGTACACCTTACAGCGCCCCTGAGACGAGCGTGGTGCATCTTACATTGAGAAATGAATTCTCGAATTTCAGTGCCCTTGAGACGAGCGGGGTACATCTTACAATACCTTTGAGACGAGCAAGGTGCATATTACATCAGAAAATGAGTTCTGAAATCACAACACCCTCAAGACGAACGAGGTGCATCTTATATCAAGAAATGAGTTCTTGAATTCCAATGCCCTTGAGACGAGCGGGGAACATCGAGTTCTTGAATTCTAGTGCCCTTAAGACGAGCGAGTATATCTTATAGCGCATTCAAGACGAGCAATGTGCATATACAATTAGAAAATGAGTTCTCAAATCTCGGCATCCTTGAGATGAGCGGGATTCATCTTACATCGAAAAACAAGTTCTTAGGTTCCAACACCCTTAGGAAGAGTAGGAGGCGTCATAACCACAAGTTCAAATTCAATGAACAAAATTTGTTGCTTTGTCGTCTTTGTCCTATTCCTCTTGCTCGAGCAATAGACAAAGAGGGGCAGCTGTAAGCACCAAATTTTGACCGGATTAGTCACTTAGCTCGAATCCAACTAAACCCGATGTCGCCCGAATGTAATTGAGCCCAAGACCCGAGCCGAAATCTAAACCCGCACTCATTTGTACCCATTCAAACCAAATACCCAAAAATTCTTCCATCAAATCCCCTAACAACCAATGCCCCTCAAATCTTGGTCAAGTCCCCAACTAACAGCCCCTAAAATTTCTCAACACCTCACGCATACAAAAGGAATCTTCCCATGATCCCATGAATGGAGGAGATGTGGATCTTCATTCCAATTATAAAAGGCAATAAATGAGCAGGGGGAATGGGAGAGGGAGAATGGCCTCTCAGTCATCACTCTATCCAAATGATCGAGCCTACAACTGCCCCTAGCATCCCCACCTCATCGTCATTCAAACCAGCATCGCCCAACAGCTCTCAAGCCTTGCTGCCTCTATCGACATTGGCTTTTCCCTTCACTCGAGCAGTCACACATAAAGCCACCTCTCATCGTCCACTATCTTGACTACCATCACAGTCCCTAAACGACCATTACCATCATTCATCAGTCATACGTCATCACTCTAAGACCAAAACCTTGCAGCAAACGAGAAGAAATTGAAATTAAAGTAAGAACATGAAGCAAAAAATATCAAATCGGGAAAAGAAAAGAGAAACGAGGGACATTACCTTCAGATTTTTGACAGTGGTGGTTCCGGTCATCTGGTGACGAATCCCAACGGTGAAGTTGAAGTTTGGACGACGAGAAACAACATACTTCGACCCCAAGATCATCTGACGGTCAAAATAGGAGATAGACGAAGTAGAAGATGAGGAGTTTGAGGCCATTTTTGTGGGGTGCGAGACAAATCTAGGAGAAATGGACCATAAATTCGTGCTCAGAAGGTCGAGGCGAGTCTCCCAATGAGATCTGGAGTAAAACGGCCACCAATGACGGTAGTTGAAGTGGTGGTCGACGGTGGTGGCTATCATCGATAAATGCAGAGAGTGTAAGGGAGATGATAACGTTTTTTTTATAATTTTTGTTTGGAATTGTGAAATGAAATAAGTTAGAAAAAAGAAGAAGAAATAAAGTGTGTTTTAATACTTTCACCCATTACCCGTGTGTTAAACCCCATACATGGCCCGTGTCCCTTTTTTTAGTTTTAGGGTTATTTCCCTTTTGATTCATGTGCTTTGCATGCATTGCATTTAAATCCATTTTTGCATGATTAGGTCCTAGTTTAAGCTCATCTACTCCCTTCCCGAGTCATAGGACTCAAAAAGGACCGCCGTCATCGAAGCCAAGAATCTCAAGACCTTGAAGCCTGATGAACTTATGGGGTCACTTCTCACTCGCCAAATTATGAAGAAAAACAAAGAAGAGGAGAAGAAGAAGGAAGATATTAGAGCTATGGGGGAGAAGAAGCTCAAAGGGCTTGGCATCAACACAAATGCCATTGCTCTCAAATCCTCCACATGCCATCATGTAGATTCAAGTGAAGAGGAGGATGATGAAGAAGAGATAGTTCATCTCTTCAAGAAGTGTGCCCCTTACATGAAGAAAGCCTTGAAAGAGCTTGAATGAGAATCCATGAAAAAGAAGAGGGCAAGCACTTCAAGCCATAAGAAGAAGGCATATGTGGCTACTTGGAGTGATGAAGACTCCACCGACGATGAACAAGCCAACCTTTTCCTTATGGCCATCGAAGAAGATTCAAGGGTAACTTCTAATTCATCTACTTCATGTTCATATTCTTTTGATGAATTACAAGATGCCTATGATGATTTGGTTTTAGAACTTAAAAATCACATTTTGAAAAACAAGAAAGTAATTTCAAATTTAAAAATTCAAAATGATTTGATTTCTAAAACCACACTTGAACTTGAAGCAAAACTCAATGAGTTTGAACAAAAATGTTTTGATTTACAAAATTTGCTTCATAAAGTTCAAGAAGAGAACAATTTGATTTCCAAAGAGCTTGAAAAGAAAAATAATGTTGGAAAATCAAATTTTTATATAAGACAATCTAGTGCCCCTAAATTTGTAAATAGTAAATGTTTTAGAAGTGTTTGGGTCCCAAAAGGACTGACCACTTCAACTAAAAAGGATGAAATTGAAAAATGGATTCCTAAGGGGACTAAATTTTGTGCTACTAACGTCTATGGATCCAAAGCAATTTGGATACCAAAATTTACTTGATTGTCTTATGATAGGTGTGATGGAGAGTGATCAACAAGTCAAACATTGAGGGGGAGCTCCATGCACACAAAGAAAGACACTTGAAGAAGGAAGGCTTCACATCCTCCCTTGTGTTCAAGTGTGGTAAAAGTCTAGTTGCTTTATTTGTTTAATTTGATTTATTTTTTTATTTCAACTAGATTATGACATATGTTGAACTAACATTGTGATGATGCTTTGAGTAAGGGGGCCATTTTAAAACCAAAATTCTAAATTTTTGTCATCTTTTCAAACCTCCTAAGTTATTTTGAACCTAATGTCTTTTGAATTCTTTTTTATATAACAAAAAGGGGGAGAGTTTGGTTTGAAAATTGCATTTTCAAATGAATAAGGGGAGCTTTACTTTATTTTAAAATTTTCATCTCTTATTCACATTTTTAAACTTAAAGGGGGAGAATCCCAAACAAATTTTCAAGAAGGTTTTATTATATCAAAAAGGGGGAGATTGTAGAACTAATGTTTTGATATAATAATTGAAAAATGTTTTGGACAAAGTTAAAAAGAATTCAAAACCATTTCTAAGTCCAAACAACTTGAAACTATATTTATGGGATATTTCAAAAGCTTTCAAACGTTTTTAAAGCCAAATCCAACAAAACCACTCAGGCGTTTCGAAACGCCCATAGGTGTTTTGATACGAGTATTTACAGTGGCAAAACGTTTTGATACAATCTTAAGCTATTTCGAAACGGGCTTCAATATGGGTGAGCATTTTGCTTGGCGTTTCGATACGGCCACGACCATTTTGATACGCCTATGTGGCATGACCTCAACGGTCATAAAACCCCCAACGGTTATTTCCCAACTACCTTTTAAATACAGAGCGTTTCGATACCGGGAACAAATGTTTCGATACGATGTTTCGAGGGCGTTTTGATACGGGTGCTGCAACGACTCTTTCTATTTCAAGAGTGTTTCGAAACGGGGATGAGCGATTCGAAACGGGGAGCTGCAGAACTGCATTTATGGTGGGAAATGAAGTCTTCAAATGCTCAAATTCAACCCAACGGCTAGTAACGGCTACAAACTCATTAAGGAGTATAAAAGAGACCTCCAAACATCTAGTAATGATTAATGCTTCAATTGTAACACAACATATGATCAAAATGTGTCTTACTGCTTAAGTGTCAATTCTTTGTATAGACAAACACTAGTGAGCCAAAATTGTTAGATTTGCTTTAGTGTTTTAGGATTGGGTGAGAGCTTAATTGTGCAAACAAATACCTACTAGAGGGATTTGAGTTTGCTTATCTTTATCTCTTTGTAAAGAGGTTTGATCAAGGCTTTGGGTAGAAAGCTTGATCGGTTTGTAAGGGTTTCCTCTTAAGCCTAGAAAAGGGGACGAATCAATAGTGGATTGGTATGAAATTCTTAGTGGGAAGCTAAGGTAGTGGATGTAGACCTTGGTTAGAAGGTTGAACCACTATAAATCATCTTGTCTTTATCAATTTTAGCTTCCACGCCTCTATCACCCAAAATTCCACTTCTCCACCACTTGGCGAGCAAGAACGGTTGAAGGAATCGAGCACCTTAAAAACCCAACAGTTACCCTTAGAATAATAGGTATTCAGAATGAACTCATTTATCCACAGAATCATCTAAACACAAATAATGAATGATAAAGTTAATATTTCTTCTTTTTTTCTTCAAACATGCCCCAACTATTTGAGCTCATTCACAGAATCAACACAGAATGCCCCACCTTGTCTTCTTGTTGGAAGATTCGTACTCCAATGAACATTTTAATTTTCATGCTTTTGAGGTATATATCGAGAAAAAAACTAACTTTAGGTCAAACTTTCAAAAACTAAGGAGTGACTTGGTTGTCGTCTTCTTTAAAAGGATAATCTTGCGAGCGAAAAAAATTGACTTTCGATCAAACTTTCAAAAAAAGGCATTACTCGAAGATCTTCTTCCTCGAAAGGTTACCTTGCATCATGTTTAGATTTTCAAGTACTAGTCATGAAGATTTTAAGATGAAAAGATCAAGAGATCATGATTTTGGTTTCAAGTGAAAGATTAATCTTGTCATATGTCAAAGGTCCATAATCTCAATTCTCCAGAGAGCATTTGATTTGTTTGATTTTCATAGAACTTCAAAATTTCACAAATTTATTTCATTGCTCATAGATATAGTTTGAATGCTCATTTTTGAAAATACCACCATTTATCCATTGTTCAAAAGTTATTTACAAATGATTTCTCAAAATTTGAAATTAAAAAAAATAGAAATAAAAAAAATTGAGAAAATTATGACAAGGGTCTTCTCCGTGTGTGCACCGAAAATTCTTTCTCTTGAATCTTCTTATTCTTCACCATACATCGCTTCTCGATTATCTACCCATATAAATTATGAATGCATGAAAATGCAATGCTAATGATTAAATGTGTAACACCCGTGTTTTTAGGTTGGGAGTTCGGTGATTGTATTGGGTTCGAGTCGTCCGAATCAGTTTAATTTAATTAAACCTTGGTTTTAATTTAAATGAGATCAAAATCCTAGTAATGACAATTTTGTAAATAAGTTAAAAAGAAGAAGACAAGCTTTTTGAAACAAAAAGAAAAAAAAGGGTCATCTTCTTCTTCATTTCACTTCAACGTGAAAAAACCCAAACCCCTCCCAAAAACACTATTCCATTTAGGTGCTTCACCATTTCAAGGGATTTGCGCAAGGTAACTTCGTTTTTGATTTCTTCTCCTAATTCCAAGCATCTCCATGGTTTTAGATTTCAAAATGGATCATCTTTTAAGTTTTTCAAGTTTTTCAAGTTTGAAGAAAGTATGAAACTTTAATGGGTTTTCAACTTGTTTTTGGTTTGTTTAGTTAAGTTTTGAGTTAAGCTTACCTTAATACACCTCATACTTTGAAATGGAGAAATTTTGACAAAAATCCCGAAATGGGTCTTGGGGCCATTTTTGAAAGTGTCAAAACTTGAAATTTTGGTGTGATTTTGTGTTGGGTTGAAGGGCTGATGGTATAGGGTTGTTAGGAAGGTGTTTTGGAAGCCTTTAGAGGTCATTTGGGTGTTGGAAATGGTAGATTTCAGCTGGGTATGAAGGGTGTACGAAAATGTGAGTTTTGTGGTTAGTTTGAGTTTGTAACTATGAAGTTTTGGCTTATGATTGTGGGTTGAGATTGTGGCTGAGTTTGACAGTGATTTGGTTGAGTAATACCTTGTCTTTTGATTGATTAGAAGCAAGAGAAAACATCAGAGAAGGTTCGGGATCGGTTCCGGAAACTTCGGAGGCTTGAGAGGCTTTTGCTTGGTTTGCTTAAAGAAGGGTGGTGAGTGAAACTTTCAACTTATTTAAATTGGTTCAAATGTGTGGTTGAGGTTTTGGGATTTGCTTGGTAGGCCATTCCAAGGTAGAAGTTAAGCTGGTAGCTTAACTTCTTGTGTGTTTATAAGCTTTAAATGTTTATGCTTATATTGATCTTGTGAAGCATGCATTGATTATGTATGTGTATACATTGATGTGTGTGGTGATGGCTATGTGATATGAATGATGGTTACCATGATGTGGTTTTAGTTGTATGATTAGCAATAGTTAACTTACCGGGTATAAATGATCGATCATTAGGATTAGTGTGCACACGGTTGAGTCAAATTCGCGCGTGGCCTTGGTGGAGTTAAGCCATCAAGGAGGAGTACGGTGATGTAATATTCCACCGGAAATGTTTATATTATACGTGATGATGAGTGGAATCCCATCCGTAGGGCATGTGGTGATGAGTGTAACCCCATCCATGCGAGGTCCGGTGATGAGTGTAATCCCACCGAGGTAATGTTGTTGTTGAGAGTAATCCACATATCCGAGTAAACTAATAGTGGCCAATGTACTTGCTATTCTTGTTATGTTGTTGAGATAAATGCTTTATCTTATTAAGCTTAATATGAAGTAAGATGCCATATTATTGTCTCTTGTGATGCAAGCTAGAATTGCTATATTGATGCTTATGCATGTTTGTGTGTGATGTTAAGGACTGATATGCTTGAACCCTGCATTGTCGTTGTTTTTGGTTTTAGAGCATCCTCACTAAGCTTCTAGTTTACGCTCTCGTTTTCAACAATGCAGATCATTAGCATGGAGTTACCAAGGAGCGAGGAAAGGGGCATTCCAAGCTTTTGTAGTTGCTCAAGTATGGTTTAGTAAATAAAGTAGTAGTTTAGCAATGGGGCTGCTATGTGTTTGTATGAGAGTTGTGTGACTCATAAATGTTGAATGTTGTTTTATGCTATGCTTTGGATTTGTAAACCATGTTATGTTGGATGAATGCTTGTGATGAAGGTTAAGCCTTGGATGATATATGTCGTTTTGGTGAGCATGTAAACCTTATGTGTGAAGACATGTGCCTTTTGGCTTTTAAGCTTTTAAGTATGCCTTGAAATACAATATCCACCTATGTATGAATGCCATGTTGGCAATGCTTCGTTGATCACCTAAATTGCTCTACATGCTAGTTCTTGGTTGTTGAATGTTGTGTATATGCTTGTATGTGGCTAGGGAAGTCTTGAATTGCATCTAGAGTCGTGTTTGAGGGTCTTTTGCTGCAATTTGGAGTCTTGCAGTGCAGAGCGTATCGATACGCCTAAGGGCTGTATCTATACGGTCCTACACTTTGGGACTCAGAATTGGCTTAGGGTACCGATACTCGGGGGCGTATCGATACGACCAATCTTTACTGGAATTCTGAGATTTTCACGAGTCTTTGGCGTATCGGTACGGGCTCTAAGCGTATCGGTACGGTTTTGTATCGTTGACAGCGAGATGTTGACTGAGGAGGGTGTATCGATACGCCCAAGGGCTGTATCGATACGGTCTTCCTGAGTTGACTGAAGGCAGTTGACTTGGTCAAGGCGTATCGATACCCTTGTCTGGTGTATCGATACGGCCTATGGTGTAAGACTAAAATGGGTTGTTTAACATGTTGTTTTGGCTTGGTTGTTTTTATCCCGTGATGTTTTCCGTTGACGTGGTCACTTAAGAAATAAGTATGCCTTTAGACAAGATACAATTAAAAGAAATTGTCTAGGGTTGCTAACCGAGGTGGGACCTTAACGGGTTTCACATCGGTTTTCCCCGTGTAGCCTACTCGGACCGGTCAGTCGACTAGATCGGGACGAGGGGGTTACAAAATGCATAAGAGGTGCTGCTTTAGAATTAACCATTCATAGAACAATCTTCAGAACTTCGATTACGAAAACTTTCTATTTTAAACGGCTAATCGTATATCAGCATCCCTTTATTACACATTCTAAACATGATTTGTGTGAGAAAAAAAAACAAAAAAAAAACATGGTTAGTACATCATAAACAAATGAATATGTACAAATACAAAGTTAATGCATGGTAAAAAGTGTGTGCGTGTACATATGTAGGCGACCACTAACAATTTGGGTTCTTCATGGATCTAATTGGGTGGGCTCCTATGGATCACTACATGAGGTTCAAGGTTCTAAGAAAGGTACCCAAACTGTCCTTACTAACCTACGAAGGTCAACAAAGACCTCGATCCTCACCCATTATAGGCTGTTATGGATCGAGTTTAGTTTAGGGGGGCTTACTTCTTTTAAGCTTGTACGGAGGATTAACCTCTCGAAGATAAAAAAATATGTAAACCCTGGAAGCAACACGCATTCTTGTACGGAGGATTAACCTCTCGAAGGGTAGCGATTGCAACCACTTAAGTGGAACGAAGCTCGGGTTGAGAGCTTATGATATGCTCGTGCACAAAGGAACATTGAACACGAGGTGACCATTATTGAACAATCTTCGTAAAAATACAAAAATCTTCAATTTTTGCGTCACAAATATTTCAAATTCCTTTTTCCTTTTTTTGAGAAAATATTTACCCTTTTGTGGCTTGACTCTATAATGTCCCCAGTGGAGTCGCCAAGCTGTTGACACTGTTTTCTGTCCGGGTCAAAATAAATTGGGCCTTCAAAAGCCCGTCAAACACTTGGAGACGACATCGGTCGTTTTGGGTTGGGGTACGACCGAAAACATGTAATACTGGTCTACGTTAACATTGAGATCATCGTCAGGTTTGAGAGTCGGTTACGATTGGGGAAGGTTATAGCACCCCCACTACGCCCATGAATTGGTACCTAGGGTTTATCTTGTCTCTAAAAAAGGAATCTAAAAAAAGGTTAATAGCACTACTAAAAAATAAATATTCTGAAAAATGATGTTGTATGCTAAAAAATGCGTGAAAGAAAACAATTAATTAATAAAACAATCAACAATTCAATTTTAATTGATTCACCAATTAAAACAAAATTCAAACTTAATTTAATAAATTCTTGTCAAATTATTAATCAAGTTCAAATTATGCACATAATTAGACTAAATCAATTTTAATTAGAAATCAATTCACAAATTAATCAAACATCAAAACCAATTAATTACTAAATCATATTCAGAAACCAAATCAAATCAAAACACAAAACATAAGGCTTAGAAAATTAATCAATTTCACGAAAGACCTACTCAAATTAAATCTCATCCTAAAAGCATGAATTAATGACCTAATTAAAAAGAAACTAAACCTAAAGGCTAAATTTTAATCACTCTAAACTAAACTAGGACCTAATCATGCAAAAATGGACTTAAATGCAATGCATGCAAAGCACATGAACCAAAAGGGAAATAACCCTAAAACTAAAAAAAGGGACGCGAGCCATGTATGGGGTTTAACACACGGATAATGGGTGAAAGTATTAAAACACTTTATTTCTTCTTCTTTTTTCTAACTTATTTCATTTCATAATTCAAAACAAAAATTATAAAAAAACGTTCTCATCTCCCTTACACTCTCTGCATTTACCGATGATAGCCACTACCGTCGGCCGCCACTCCAACTGTCGTCATTGGTGGCCGTTTTACTCCAGATCTTATTGGGAGACTCGCCTTGACCTCCTGAGCACGAATTTATGGTCCATTTCTCCTAGATCTATCTCGCACCCCACGAAAATGGCCTCAAACTCCTCATCTTATACTTCGTCTATCTCCTATTTTGACCGTCAGATGATCTTAGGGTCGAAGTATGTTGTTCCTCGTCGTCCAAACTTCAACTTCACCATTGGGATTCATCACCCGAT
Organism: Hibiscus trionum; assembly: GCA_030270665.1. Lineage (NCBI taxonomy): Eukaryota > Viridiplantae > Streptophyta > Magnoliopsida > Malvales > Malvaceae > Hibiscus > Hibiscus trionum. The sequence continues at coordinate 37,510,551 of BSYR01000021.1, read as the reverse complement.
GACTGGAACCACCACTGTCAAAAATCTGAAGGTAATGTCCCTCGTTTCTCTTTTCTCTTCCCGATTTGATTTTTTTGCTTCATGTTCTCACTTTAATTTCAATTTCTTCTCGTTTGCTGCAAGGTTTTGGTCTTAAAGTGATGAAGTCTGACTGATGAATGACGGTAATGGCTGTTTAGGGATTGTGATGGTAGTCAAGATAGTGGACGGTGGGAGGTGGCTTTATGTGTGAGTGCTCGAGTGAAGGGAAAAGTCAGTGTCGATGGAGGCAGCAAGGCTTGAGAGCTGTTGGGCGATGCTAGTTTGAATGACAATGAGGTGGGGATGCTAAGGGCAGTTGTAGGCTCGATCGTTTAGATAGAGTGATGATTGAGAGGCCATTCTTCCTCTCCCCTTCCCCCTGCTCATTTGTTGCCTTTTATAATTGAAATGAAGATCCACATCTCCTCCATTCATGGGATCATGGGAAGATTCCTTTTGTATACGGGAGGTGTTGAGAAATTTTAGGGGCTGTTAGTTGGGAGCTTGACCAAGATTTGAGGGGCATTGGTTGTTAGGGGATTTGATGGAACAATTTTTGGGTATTTGGTTTGAACGGGTACAAATGAGTGCGGGTTTAGATTTGGGCTCAGGTATTGGGCTCGATTACATTCGGGCGACATCAGGTTTATTTGGATTCGAGCTAAGTGACTAATCCGGTCAAAATTTGCTGCTTACAGAACTCAGATATCCTAAGATTAATATCATCTACTTTTCTACTTGTACTACTTATTAGGTTCTTTTATCTGATATATTTACCTGCTGGAAGAATTGAGAAAAAAAATGGAAGGGCGGAATCCAAAAGAGCTTTTGTGGGTCATCCGCTACAGTTCGAGGTCAATAAGTATCATAATCATGTTTGAACATTTACCTCCTCAAAGTTTTTCTTTACCGAGGAATACTTCAAAGTCAAATACTCAAGGTGCTCATGTTAGTGGACGATCGAAGACTAAACCAGATCCCATTCATGTCTCTTGTCGTGAGCTATACTTCAAATTGCGTGAGGCTTCACCGCATTATTTGAAATCTTCAGAGCCTTGCCATTCAAGCTGTTACATCATCAAAAAATTTTGAGAAGATTATAATGGAGTTCATGACTATGATATTGAAGACTGTTTCACTTTCAAGCGACAAATTCAAAACTTTCTGAATCAAGGGATTTTTGAAGCCGACATCGAAGGTCAGTTCATTAATATTTGTAATTCAAGATGTAGTCACCTAATCGGAGCCAATGTTATTGGGTTGCCGAAAAATCGAATGTTGAAAAGGCATCGAGTAAAGAAAGAGAAGAAAAAACAAGGTGAAACTAATTGAGAACCAGCTGCAGTCAAGGAAGAAGCTTCGAATAGACATGCCTATTGAAAACACCAACACACATCTTTACAACATAGTTCATCTAAACGCCAGCTAGAAGAAGTTGTCCATTTCCACTTAAGTATAGACGCGAAGAAGAAAAAAATATGGCTTAAGGGTTCAATAAGCCCCTAAACTTTTACAAAAAAAAAGTTAATTAATCGCCTAAACTTTTTTACATTCAATTAAGCCCTCAAACTCAAGAAAAAAAGTCAATTTGGCCAATTGACTAACGTTGACCGTTAACTTTAACGATTTTTTATAAAAAAAATTTGTTGACACATGTCACAACATGATAATGCCAATTTTCGTTTCTAGGAATTTTTAATTTTTAAAACATATATAGAAAACAGAAAAAATTCTTAAACAATTAAAAAAATTCTAAAAATTATTTTAATTTTGAAATTTATTTAAAAATAATAAATAATAATTTTTCAAAAGCTTAAAATATTTTAAAAATTACAAAATAAAAAATTTTAAAAATTATTATTGTACAATTATAAAAAATAATTTGAAAAAAATAAAAAAAATAAAAGTTATTTTGATTTTCAAATAACTTTAATTGTTTAATATTTTTTAAAAAAACATAATATTTTTTAAAATATAGTTTTAAATATATTTAAATTTTTTATTGTTTTATATTTTCTAAATATTTTTATACTTGTATAATAATATTTTTTAAATATTTTTTTTAAAATATTTTAATCTTTTGAAATTTATAATTTTAAATAAATTTCAAAAAATTTAAAAATTAATTTTCATATTTTAAACATTTTTTTTGAATTTTCCAGAATTTTTAAAAAAAATAGACTTTTTTTTCCTGTTTTTAGATTTTTTAATTAAAATTTTAAAATTCCTAGAGATGACAAGTGTCATTATCCCATTGCGAAACGTGTCAAATTAAAAAAAAAACTCGTTAAAATTAACGGTCAACATTGGTCAAAGGGCCAAATTAGTTTTTTCTTGAGTTTGAAGGCTTAATTGAGTGAAAAAAAATTAAAGGCTTAATTAATTTTTTTTACAAAAATTTTGAGGGTTTATTGAACCCTTAAGCAAAAAAATATATTATTTTTTTAAAATTTCAGATCTTTTTCAAAATTATTTAGTTTAATAGCTTTGGCTTTCAGTTTGATTTTGTTTTTTCGTTTTCTTTTTACAATGATTTGGTTGTTTTCTTTTTTATTTCTTTTTATAAAAAATTAGAGTAGAAAAATATAGGAAATTTGACTGATTTGGATAAGATTAACTTGGGGTCAAATTTTTACCCCAAATTTTAAACGGAGACTAAGACGTGAAATCATGTAATCGTTCAGGTTTCAGGTCAGGTCATGTCAGGTCAGGTTAAATCAGATACGAGTTATATTAGGTCAATTTAATGGTTTGACTCAGATCAGGTCGGGTATGGGTCGACTCAATTTCGGGTCATTGTCAAGTTGATTTCAAATCAGATTGAGTTTGGGTTGAGGTCGGGTAAGTTTCAGTTCAGGCCAAAACGGTTCAGGTCAGAATCAGTTTATTAACGGGTTAATTCATGTTCGGATGGACTTTAGGTTAGGCCACGTTCAGGTTCAGTCACATTGTTGACGGATAAAATTCAAGTCGGGTAATATCAGGTTCAGTTGAGTTTCAAGTCGGGTATTAGTATTGAGTTATTGTTACGTGTACAAATATTCATAGACTTCAGGACCGGGTCTGTTAATTGTGTGTCACTTTTGGTTAAAAATATTTTTTAGGGATTAATAATTTAATATGAATCAAATATCACGTATTTCTTTAAGGATGTGAGATAAAAATAATTGTGATTAAATAATAAATTTAATAAACTAAAACTTAAATTAGGACTAAAATAAGAACTTTTAAATGGATAAAGCTTTAAAGGGTAATTAATCTAAAACCTAAAAACTAAAATATGGGCGGCAGTGGCGGCAAAAAAATAATTATTTAATTTAAAATTAAATGGGTAAATTACAATTTTAGGCTTAAAAATTGAAACTACTGATCTGGAGGGAAAAGAGCCGCCTAATGTTTTAGGTTAGGGGAAATTAAAGTTTTAGTCCATATGATTTTAAAATGTTTTTTATTTAAGTCTCATTTTTTTACCTTTAGGTTTTAATTTAATTCAACCGAGTCACAACGTAAGTTATAATTAAAATTAGAGCTTTAGTTTTAGAATTCTTATAGGGACTTGTAATTTATATGGTTTGGCCTAAATTACAAAAATTAGAAATAAATAGGATTCGATTAAATATGTATGGTATATAATTAATAGATTATATTATAGACTATAGTATAAACCCGAAACCTTAAACTAATACCATAGACCCTAAGCTAAACCCTAAACCATACAAATTAATCTATGAAACCAATAACTTTAAACTACACCATAAATGGTAAACCCTAAACCATTAGTACAATAATACAAAACACTAAACCATAAACTCTAAGCCATAAAGATTCATCTCATAAACCAATAACCTAAACTACAAAGTAAACCCTAAACTGTTAGTACTAAATCCTAATTCTTATACCATAAACCTTAAGTCATAGAACCAATAACCCTAAACTACAGCATAGACCCTAAAGGCCTAAACAATTAACACTTACACTAAGCCTAAACCCTAAACCTTAACTTAAACAGTAGGAGTATAGAACATGTATCATGTATGAAGCATGCATGTATGTATAATGTATATCATATGTGATATATACATACACATATGTATGGATATGGTACGGAGCGATAGAAACTGGAGTAGACCCTGAAACAGTCTCAATCACAAACTCTACATCTCTGTCAGGAGGCAAACCCGGTAACTCTTCTGGAAACACATTCGGATAATCACAAACTGTCATGATATCTTGCGGTCTAACCTCACTTATACTCGGATTCATCACATACGCTAAATATGCCCCACAACCGGAGTCCATCAACCTATGAGCCTCTAAAGCTGACACAACATTCGACAAGAACTTAACATTCTCGCCTACTACCACTACCTCGTAGTCATCAAAAAGCTTCAACGAAATTCTCTCTGTCTCAAAATCTACACTAGCTATGTGCTCAACCAACCAATCCATACCCAAAATGATATCAAAACCGTAGAACGGAAGCTCCAACATATCAACGGGAAAAACATGACCCTGAATCTTCAACGGACACCTCATATACATCCGTCTAACTACAACTGTCTCACCGAAGGAACTAGTCACATGCATCCCTATGTCTAAAATCTCAACAGGTATGTCTACTTTGCATGCTCACTCAAAATATAAGAATGCGTGGAACCCGAATCGACTAAGGAAAGCAAAGACATGGACTGTAACTCGAAATTACCTGCTATCACATCTGTGTCATTCCCTACCTCTCTCTGTGCATAGACTCTAGCTGGTCCACCGGCCTCTGGCTGAACTGCCACTACATGAGCAAGATTCCTCGGCGCCTCTACCCTAGGTGCATCAGCCCTCGGCTGGAAGTAACCACGACTGCACCCACAACCTCTCAGATAGTCGATTGCTTTCGCAGGAGCCTGTGCCTGAATCGGTGCATGTCCCGCCTGATGCGGACACTCTCTCCTGAAGTGGTCTCTCGATCTACAGTTCCAGCAAGCATGATAGTTTCCCCAACAATCTCCTGAATGCTGTCTCCCATATCGGGCACACTCGGGCAAACGCCCTCCAGCTCTCTGGCCCTGATGGCCTTACCGTGGTGGCCACCACCACGCCTATGATCATACTATTGTCCACTGCCCCGATGCCTCTTGGCATCACCACGATCAAAGTTGTTGTGCCTCTTCCCTGAACTGGATCCTCCCGAACGCTTGGTCAGCCCCAAGCTATGCTCGATGTCCTTGGCCCTAACGACCAAGACATCAAAATCAGAATAATCTGTAGCCAAGGAGTACCTCTTGACCTCCTCATGAAGTCCATACCTGAACCAATCACAATGGTCCCTCTCAGTAGGAACCAACTCAGGAGCATACTGACTCAATCGGACAAAGCGGATCTCATAATATGTCACTGATGTGTCTCCCTGAACAAGAGCCATGAACTCCCTCTTCTTCTCATCTAAATATCGCAAGCCTAAATATCTCTTCTTGAAAGCAGCCTCAAAGGAATCCCAACTGATCTCGGCCTCATGCACGCCGGAAGTAATGGTGACCCACCAGGTGTAGGCATCACTCTGAAGTAATGAAACCACACAGCCCAACTTACGAACCCCAACACATCCCGTCTGAGCCAAAATACGAACCTTCTTCTCTAGCCATAACTCTGATCTCTCAGGCGTAGATCCCCTGAACTCATCTGCTCCGAGGCTACGAAGCCTCTCTAAGGGTAAGCTAGCATCATCTCCTCTCGGCTGTGCTGCAACCTGAGCTCCGGCTACTGCAGCCTGAAACGCTCCCGCTATAGCTTGAACTAGCGGAGCCATATCTATCCCTGCAGGACCTTGGCCACCCTGGCCAACTTGAGGTCCCGCTCCCTCTGCTCTAGCCTCGCCTTCCACATCAGGCTGAGGAGGTAGTGGTGGTGGAGGAGCTTCGACTCCAATAGCAGGCTCTTCCACATGAGCCTCTACCCCAACCACCGGCTCAGTAGTAGGAGTCGTGACACGGGGTTCCTAACGAACCAACCTGGGTCTACCTCTAGGCCTCGACATAACAGCTCACAAATAACAACTACAACAACAACATACAAAATCGGGTTAGCAAGGGCAAAGGTCCAAGTGGCTCAAGTATATTTCCCTCACTTAAAAATCTCTTTTTCCGATGTAATAGAAGCAATGGGACTCTACTCAACACTTAACGGGAAAATCATACATCAACATGCTTTAAACATCACGCACATACGATTAATTAAACAAGCATCATTGCATACTTGATAAGCAAGCAAACTCCGTGCAATTGCAACACAAGAATTCAACTTACCTCACTTACCTGCCCGAGGTCTCAGAAACCTCAGGCTCTGATACCAACAAGTGTAACCCCCTCGTCCCGGTCTAGGCGACTGGCCGGTCCGAGTGGGTCACACGGGGAAAACCGATGTGAAACCCGTTAAGGCTCCCCTTCGGTTAGCAACCCTAGAAAATTTCATTTATTTATTATCTTGTCTAAAGGCTTTAATACATCCTATGTGAAACAACGACAGCGGAAACAACAAACGAGGCGAAACAACCAAACATGCAATTTAAAATAGCCCATTTTAGTTTAAATAACAGGTCGTATCGATACACTAGAAGAGGGTATCGATACGCCTTGACTAGGTCAACAGCCCAAAGTCAACATAGGGAGACCGTATCGGTACACTGGCTGACCGTACCGATACGCCCTCACTGGTCAACTTCTCACGGTCAACGATAAAAGACCGTACCGATACACCCTAGACTCGTAACGATATGCCAAAATCTCGTCAATATCTCAGATTTCCAAGGAGGTTTTGGCGTATCAATACACCCACATGTACCGGTACGCTAAGCCAAATCTGAGTCCTAAAGTGTAGGACCGTATCATTACAGCCCTTGGGCGTACCGATACGCCCTGCACTGCAAGACTCAAATTAGCAGCAAAAAACACCAAGACTAAACTCTAGATGCAATTTAAGACTCGCCTAGCCACTAGCAAACATTCATACAACATTTAACAACCAAGAAGCAGCATACGAAACATTTTACACGAACAACAGAGCATCAACAACATCCATATAGCATACCATAGAAGAAGCTAAGATTCAACCATTAAACATGTCATAAAAACATAGAGGTAAGGGCCACATGGCCAACATACATATCATAAACAACCACCAACCAAAACATCAACACACTAAAGGAGTCTTAACAAGCTCCTTAACACAAAACAACATACTCAAATCCCATTTCTTAACTATTACATCAATTAACTTAAAAGTCCATACTTGAAGGTAGAAAATAGCACACTTGGAGGCCCTTCTCCTCGCACAAGCAACCCACGAACTAAGGATCTGCATTGTCGAACAAAGGAGAGCATAAGCGCAAAGCTTAGTGAGGGTAAGCTCATAAAACAAACCTCGACAAAGCAGGGTCCAAGCACGAGCAACAAAACCAAAGATGAATGCATGTTTCCTTACCTTCAAAGCCACAAGAATCAAATATATGAAATGCATGAACATAACATCAATTATCATGCCATGCTCAACATGTCCATATCCATAACACAATCATACGAGTTGTAACACTCCAATTTTGGGTTTGGAAGTTTAGGGTCTGAACCGGACCGGTCTGATTTTCGGTTCGAATATAAAAGGTGGTTTTAGGGAAAGCCTAGTTCGGGATGCTTTAAAAATATGGAAAATATCTAAAAATCCTCTTTTAATATATATAAGAGAGTGGTGAAATCAATTTTACAAAATAAGATTTGGAAGTGCAACATTTCGAAATAGTGACTAAAATGTAATTTTTGAAAAGTTCAGTGGTGACTGTTTTGTAAGGATTGAAACTTTGAATCTTTAAGGAGCTAATTTACCCAAGAAAGGATTTCTCCAGATTTTTCTTAGATTTTAATGATTCATTTAATGTTTAATTAATTAAAGGAAAAGAGGGAAACCATATTTTAGTTTTTCATAACTAACTTTCTTAAAAACTTTCTCATCTCATTTTCTCTCAAAATTCCCTCAGCCAAACACATTTCCACAGCAACATTTCTTCTGATTTTCACACTAAATGATGAGGTTGCAATCATCAATTGATTCCTAATCCTTTCTACATCAAATCCTCTTGTTTTGCTTATTGAATTTTCAAGGAAATTGTCTCTAATCAAGGGGAAATCTACATTTAGAGGTAAGGATGTTCTTCTCCTCTAAATACTCAGTTCTTTACTAAAAATACCAAGTTCTCAATCCTTAAATTAAGTTTTATAAAAGGTTTTAATGATGTGATCTTGATTTTGGCTTAAAACTCAAGATGTGGAACAAATCTTGAAGAAATTCGTGGTGATTGTTTGGGCTCTATTTTGAGATGGCTTTTTGATGTATTTTGGATGTTTAATGATGTGTAATTGAGGTTTAATCAATGCAATCCCGAATAGGTTGATTTTCCTAAGTTTTTGCTTGTGAAAATGGTGGTTTTTGGGGTGATCTTGGTGTTCTGTTATAGCTGGAGGTATAAGGACGAGTTTAGGTTCTTTTTGGATGTTAATTGATGTTTAGGAATGTTTAGAAGTGATGGATATTGGCTGGGTAATGTTGTGGAAGAGTTTGGAAGTGATTTCGGTTGTGTTTGGTAGCCGAAATGTTAGATTTGGTGAGAGCAGCGAGTTTAGGTGTAATGGCTGAAGATTTTAATGCATGATGATGCATTAATCCTCTGCTTTGATGTGTTTAAAACATGGGAGACATCTTCGGATCCTTGTGGTGTTGATCCAGAGGCTTGAACGGCGTTTCGGCAAGCTTGCGAAACAGAATTGGTGAGTGGAGTTGGATTTCCAGCTTTGTATCGAATGTTTGAAGGTTTGGGAGCTTAGTTTAAGTCTAATCAACTTAACTAAGCTCAAGAGTAAGTTTTCGGGAAAACTCTCTCTTGATGAACCATGAGTTGGTTGGATGCAATGTATTTAATTTGCATGTTTAAATTCTGTTTTGAAAGCATGTTTTAGCATGATTAATGCTGGTTTTGAAAGCCATGTGTCGAGGGATGCTCAAGGTAAGAGATCCTTGGTTTGTTATGGATAAATATGGTTTTGATGCATAGTGATTTATGATGGTTTAATGGCTTTGATTAATGCTTTAAAACAGTGGATTGTTGATGATAAACGATGTATATTGGCAAGTGATGTGTTGGTTTTAAAGTACTTGAATCGGATATAGTTAGCCGGCTATAGGATTGGGTGCACCGTGAATAAAGTCGCCTTGGATGTTGAGGGGTTGTAATTGTACCGTAGACTCCATCCAAGTACACTAACGAGATGGTTAAGATCACAATGGTGGTTAAAAGTCCATGTGTGGATCTTATGTTGTGTGTCCCGTGTTCTCGTTAGTGATGTTATACAACTACCGATGAGTGATATTGAGGGGTTGTGATTGTACCGTTAAACTCCATCACGGGTGTTGAGGGGTTGTGATTGTACCGGTAAACTCCACCTTGTGTGTTCGGTAGTGTGTATGAAGCGCATGGGACAACGCTTGTAATCCGTGTATCCGATTGTGTTTTATGTTGTAAATGGTTATGGTTTATCACTTGGAAGCCAATATGACATGTGGATGTTAATGAAGCAAGAGATGCTTGTTTAAGAATGCAAGGTTGCATGAATAATGATGTTTTTGTGTTAAAAGGCCTTATGAATGGTGTTTTATAAAATGCATTATTGTATTGTTTCTTTAGAGCATGAATAATTGAGGTGTTTGAGGGCAGCAAGGAGGCTAAGAATCCAAGGGAAAGCTAAGTTCATGTATGGTGACTTTTTCACAACATTATTAGTTTTTGGTATTTGGCAATGGGAACCTAGGGTGTGTTTTGGGAGATGTTTTGGACTCCCTAGTTGTGGCATGATGCCTTAAATGATTTGTACTTGTAAATGGCCATTTTGGTGTTGCTTTGATGCTTTGATGATTGTTTGACTTTGGATAATAGGATGCATGCCTATAGACTTGTGGATTTTCCTAATTGATGCCATGAATGTGTTTTGATGATACAAACATGTACCTAATATGTATGATGACTTGTTGGCATGATTAGGAGGTCATTAGGACGTGTTTGTGTGGATAAATGTATGTTAAACCAGCAAATTCTGCACTTTCTGGGCAGTCCGTATCGGAACGGGCACTAGCGTTTCGGAACGGGGGCCTGTAATGGCCTTCGTGTATCGAAACGGATAGGGCCATTCCGAAACGTTTTGGCCACTGCCAGGGCCTGTTTTGATACAGGTCTCGAAACGAACCCGCGTTTCAGAACAATCAACCTCGTTCCGAAACAGTTGACCGTTGGGCACTGTTTTGAATGGTTTTGTGGTTTGCAAGTTTTGCGTTTTAGTCCTGAATATTGTTTTTGCAATTGCTTGAGTTTGAGATGTCCGTTTAAGATGAAATTTGACAGGGAAGCATGTAATATGACTAATTTCATATTGGTAACTTAAAAATCAGTTAAGTCCTCCATCTTTCCAGAAATTACAATTTGGTCCTTAACTTTTGTTGTTGTGCAATTGAGTCCCTTAATGTTTTCTGATCGCTGTGCTTTTCAAGTATGCTCTTCTCAAGGGTACGCTTAGGGTTAATGTGCATCTAGATAAGTTTTAAAAAGAAAAAAAAGGGTCGTTAATCAAGGTTGACTTTTGGGTTGACTTTGGTTTTCCCCTTGTAATCTTCGTAGTTCGGGTCAACCGTCTAGGCCGAGCTAAGGGGGTTACATTTGGTGGTATCAGAGCTGAGTTCTCGAGTAAACGGAAATGGTTATGTGGGTGATGTATGTGTGTTTGCATGATATGTCTTTTAAATGAAAGTATGATGTATGAATTTTAAAGTATGTTGCAATTGTGATGTGATGTTGTGTTGAAGCATGTTAGAGGTACCCATTGCCATATCAAAACTAATGAAAGGAATTGTTTTTGAAAACTGAGCTTGAGTGCTTGGATTACTTACCTTGTTGAGCCTAATTATGTTTATTGCATTTGTGTTAGTGCATTGTTTTAGTGAATGGGACCTCGTAGAGAGACGAGAGTTAATACGCGAGCTATGGCTCAGAACGAGAATGAGGAGAATGTCGATAATGTTGTGGATTTACCTCCTCCTCCTGGTGGTGGACCGCCCGGTGGTGGTGGTGCTGGAGGTGATGGAGCTGGTGTTGGTGCTGGTGTTGGGGTCGCTGGACCTGAAGCTGGGCAAGGGCAAGCTGCTCCTAACATGACAGTGTTGATACAGGCTATTGCTGGAGCCTTTCAGGCAGCAGTAGCTGGAGCTCATGGAGCTGGGCATCAGGGTGATGCTATGCGAGATTACCTTTGGAACGTCTGCACAGTCTGGGAGAGACTGAGTTCAGAGGTTTATCTGCCGAGGGTTCTGAATCTTGGTTGGAAAGTACCAAGAGGATATTGGGACAAATGAACTGCAATGATGTGCAGAAGTTAGGTTGCGTGGTATCGATGTTACATGATGATGCATATACCTGGTGGACGACCACTGTCTCCAGAATGGAGGAAGTTGATGTGACTTGGACGTTCTTTCTGAACGCGTTCAAGCGGAAGTATCTGGGTGTGCGATACCTGGATGAAAAGAAAGAGAATTCATGTCTCTTGTTCAAGGAAGTATGTCGGTGGCTGAGTATGAGATTCAGTTTGTCCATCTCAGTCAATACGCACCTGAGCTTATCCCTGATGAGTGGGAGAGGTGTGAGCGTTTCCGATATGGTTTGGTGACGGATGTAAAGACCTTTATGCTTGCAGCTGAGTACACGGATTTTGATGTGCTGGTTAGTAGGGCGAAGGACATTGAGCAGAACCTGGGTTTATCTTCTAAAGGTGTTGGTTCGAGTTCGGGCAAAAGAGCTACTGAGTATAGTTTCATTGGAGGACGGAACAAGAGAGGACGAGATAAGAGGTATCAGTCCTCGGCTAGGTGTGGTAGTGGAGGGCATGGTGCGCCTGTTCAGGGAGACAGGGCGAGAGCTGATCAGAACACGTGCTGGGCATGTGGATCGCGTGGCCATTTGAGGCGTGATTGTCCTCGGGTAGCGAGAGAGGTGCAGGCTCCTGTGACAGTGACTGGTAATTCGTGTTGGAATTGTGGTTCGGCAGACCACATGAAGAGGGAGTGTCCTCTGTTGGCCGGTGGTGGTCAGGGACGTGCTCCTGGAGTTGTTGCACCACATAGAGGTCGTGGGTGCGGCCGTGGTAACTTCCAGCGCAGAGATGATGGCGGAAGGAATGTGGCACATGTGGTGGATGTCCAACCTGAGGGTGGTGGCCAGGCTCGAGTGTATGCGCAGCGGGAGGGGAGGAATGACACAGATGTGATCGCAGGTACCTTTACTTTGCAATCCTTGTCATTACTTTCCTTGATTGATTCTGGATCTACACACTCATACATATTGCGTGAACATGCTCAATTTCTTGGTTTGCCTGTTGAGTCTTTAGATGTTGGTATGCGTGTAACTAGTTCCTTTGGTGAGACCGTTGTGACACGAAAGTTGTATAGAAGATGTCCCTCGGTTGTGCAAAACCATGTTTTTCGTGTAGATCTCATGGAATTGCCATTCTATGGTTTTGATGTAATCCTTGGTATGGATTGGCTTGTTGAACATCGGGCTGTGGTGGATTTTGAGAACAAGCGAGTTTCGTTAAAGCTTGCGGATGATTATGAGGTAGTGGTGGTTGGTGAGAATGTGAAGTTTCTTGCCAATGTGGTGCCTACATTTGAAGCAAGCCGAATGCTGAGGCGAGGATGTGAGGCCTACCTAGCCTTTGTGATGAATCCTAGCTCTAAGGAGTTGCGAGTTCAAGATATCAGGACTGTGCGAGAGTTTCCTGGTGTGTTTCCGGAGGAGTTACCTGGATTGCCTCCTAATCGAGAAGTGGAGTTTGGGATTGAGCTGTATGAAAACACAACTCTAGTTTCCATTACTCCTTATCGAATGGCACCTAAGGAGATGAAGGAGCTGAAGACGCAACTTCAGGAGTTGCTTGATCGTGGTTTCATTCGGCCGAGTGTTTCACCTTGGGGTGCACCAATCTTGTTTGTGAAGAAGAAGGATGGCACTATGAGAATGTGCATCGATTACCGTTATCTGAACAAGTTGACTATCAAGAATCAGTATCCGTTGCCGAGGATTGATGATCTTTTTGATCAATTTCGAGGAGCGGCTGTATTCTCTAAGATTGATTTAAGGTCAGGTTATTACCAGTTGAAGGTGAAGGATGTGGATGTGCCAAAGACAGCCTTCAGAACGAGGTATGGGCATTATGAGTTCCTTGTGATGCCGTTTGGTTTGACGAATAGAGTGTTCCATGAATATTTGGACAAGTTTGTTATGGTGTTCATTGATTATATCCTTGTGTACTCTCGTACTGAGGAGGAGCATGAGGGACATTTGAGGATTGTGTTGCAGGCTTTGTTGGAGAATCAGCTTTATACTAAGCTAAGCAAGTGTGAATTCTGGCTTAGAGAAGTTGTGTTCCTTGGTCATGTGGTTTCTGCTGAGGGGATTCGTGTTGATCCTCAGAAGGTTGAGGCAGTGATGAATTGGAAGCCTCCTAAGTCTGTTCATGAAGTTCGTAGTTTCCTTGGTTTGTCGGGATATTACCGGAGGTTCGTAGATGGATTTTCAAAGATTGTTGCACCTTTGACGAAGTTTTTGCAGAAGGATGTCAAGTATGAGTGGACGGAAGTGAGACAACATGCTTTTGAGAAGCTGAAGGCAGCTTTGACGCAAGATCCTATCTTGGTTCAGCCTGAATCAGGGAAAGAGTTTGTGGTGTACAGTGACACATCCTATGTTGGGTTGGGGTGTGTGTTGATGCAAGAGGGTAAGTTGGTGGCTTATGCATCGCGCCAGTTGAAGGTGCATGAGCGCAATTATCCTACGCATGATATTGAGTTAGCTGTGGTGGTCTTTGCTTTGAAAATTTGGAGATTTTACCTGTATGGTGAGAAGTGTACTGTGTACACGGATCACAAGAGTTTGAAGTATCCGATGTCTCATAAAGAGTTGAATCTTAGGCAACGAAGTTGGGTGGAGTTGCTTAAAGATTATGAACTGACGATCGAGTACCATCCGGGCAAAGCTAATGTTGTAGCGGATGCCTTGAGTAGGAAAGTGGCAGTGGAGTTGAGGGCTATGTTTGCCTGCTTGAGCATTTCGCGAGATGGTAGTCTTGTGGCCGAATTGCAAGTGAAACCATCCTTGGTTCAGTTGATAAAGGATAAGCAGTTGTTGGATGATTCCTTGGTGCCACATGTTCAGGATATTGCTGAGGATAGGCCATCGGCTTTATGCTTTAATGATGATGGAGTTTTATGTTTTGGGAGTCGGATAGTAGTGCCCAATGATGCTGAGTTGAGGCGTGCTATTCTGACTGAAGCTCATAGTAGTCCTTTTGCTATGCACCCTGGTAGTACAAAGATGTATCGTGATTTTAAGGATGAGTAGTATTGGGTGGGATTAAAGAAAGATGTTGCTGAGTATGTGAGTAAGTGCATGGTTTGTCAGCGAGTTAAGGCTGAGCATCAGTTTCCTTCTGGGTTGTTGCAACCGTTGAGGATTCCTGAGTGGAAGTGGGAAAGGATTACCATGGACTTTGTGTCTGGTTTACCTTTGTCGCCATCGAAGAAGAATTCGGTGTGGGTGATTGTGGATCGCCTATCTAAGTGTGCTCATTTCTTACATGTGCATACCACGTATACTTTGGACAAGCTTGCGGAGTTGTACATTTCTGAGATTGTGTGACTGCACGGTGTGCCAAAGTCTATTGTGTCGGATAGAGATCCGAGGTTTACATCGCGTTTCTGGGAATGTGTAGAACTAATGTTTTGATATAATAATTGAAAAATGTTTTGGACTGATTTAAAAAGTATTTAAAACATTTACCAAGTCCAAACAACTTGAAATTGTGTTTATGAAGTTTTCAAAAGGGTTTTTAATGTGTTTCAAAGGCCAATTTATACAAACCAGTCCAGGTGTTTCGAAACACCTTAGGGCGTTTCGAAACAGGGGATTCCAGTAGCATATTCGTTTCGAAACGTGTTTCGAAACGGGCTTTCCCTGGACTTGATTTTTGCCCAGCGTTTCGAAACGGGCTAGGACGTTTCGATACGCCCACGTGGCAATGACCCCAACAGTCATAAACCCCAACGGCTATTTTCCCAACCAACTTTTAAATGCAGGCGTTTCGATACGGGACTGTAGCGTTTCGATACGAGTTTCGAAACGGCCAGGAGGCGTTCCGAAACGGCCAGGAGGCGTTCCGAAACGGACATGAGGCGTTCCGAAACGGCCAGGAGGCGTTCCGAAACGGATGCCCTGACAGACTGCAACGGCTCTTTCTACATTAAGAGTGTTTCGAAACGGCTTCGAGCGTTTCGAAACGGGGAGCTGCAGAATGCATTTATGGTGGGAATTAAAGTCCTCAACGGCTCCAATTTGATCCCAACGGCTAGTAACGGCTACAAACTCAATTGGGAGTATAAAAGGGACCTCCAAGCATCAAGAGAAGGCTAATGCTTCAATTGTCAATCAACAAATGATCAAAGATTTTCTTAGAGCTTAAATTGTCATTTATTGTATAGACAAACACTAGTGAGCCAAAATTGTCAAATTTGCTCAAGTGTTTTAGGCTTTGGGTGAGTGCTTCATTGTGCAAACAAACACCTATTAGAGGGTTTAAGTTTGCTTTATTTATCTCTTTGTAAAAGAGGGTTTTGATCAAGGCTTTGGGTAGAAGCTTGATCGGTTGTAAGGGTTTCCTCCTAATCCTAGAAAAGGGGACGAATCAATTAGTGGATTGATTGTGAAATCCTTAGTGGGAAGCTAAGGTAGTGGATGTAGGTGCTTGTTAAAAGACCGAACCACTATAAATCTTTGTGTCACATTTCTTTTTAGCTTCCTTTACCCTTCCACCCAAAAATCCACCTCTCCACCACTTGGTGAGCATAATCGGTTGAACGAATCGAGCACCACACAACTCAACAATTGGTATCAGAGCTTGGCTCAATCGAAGGGGATTCACATCCTATTGAGAAGATCCGGCAAGCTCGGTCACTAGTTCATCAACCGGCTCAAATGGCACAATCAATCGACAAACTGCCTTTCTTTGACGGAGACCACTATGCCCATTGGAAGACAAAGATGAAATTCTTCTTGAAGTCAAGAGATTACAAGCTATGAGACATAGTTGAAGATGGTCCGTTCGTGCTTCAAAGAAGTAAAGCGGAGTGGAGTGTCGACGATCGCAAGAAGATGGAGCTCAATTGCAAGGCCTTGCACATCTTGTTTTGTGCTTTTGGCCCATCCATCTATGAGAAGATGTCTTCTTGTGAGAGTGCCAAGGAGGTATGGGACAAGCTTGAAGTCACATACGAAGGGACAAACGAAGTCAAGGAGACCAAGATTGGGCTCCTAACCTTGGAGTATGAGAACTTCAAAATGGATCCGGAAGAGAACATCGAGAAGATGTTTGATAGGTTCTCCACCATCACTAATGGTCTCAAAGGCTATGGAGAAGCCATCCCGGAGGAGAAGCTTGTCCGAAAGCTCATCTACTCACTTCCCGAGTCTTGGGACTCAAAGAGGACCGCCATCATCGAAGCCAAAAATTTGAAGACTTTGAAGCTTGATGAACTTATGGGGTCTCTTCTCACTCATCAAATTATGAAGAAGAACAAGGAAGAGGAGAAGAAAAGGGAAGAAATTAGAGCTATGGGAGAGAAGAAAATCAAAGGGCTTGGCATCAATGCTAGTGCCATGGCTCTCAAATCCTCCACTTGCCATCATGTCTACTCAAGTGAAGAGGAGGATGAAGAAGAGATAGTTCATCTCTTCAAGAAGTGTGCCCCGTTCATGAAGAAAGCCTTGAGAAAGCTTGAACGAGAACCTAAGAGAAAGGAGAGGGCAAGCACTTCAAGCCATAAGAAGAAGGCACATTTGGCTACTTGGAGTGATGAAGACTCCACCGACGATGAACAAGCCAACCTTTGCCTTATGGCCATCGAAGAAGATTCAAGGGTAACTTCTAATTCATCTACTTCATGTTCTTATTCCTTTGATGAATTACAAGATGCCTATGATGATTTGGTTTTAGATTTTAAAAGCCACATTTTGAAAAACAAAAAATTGGTTTCAAAGTTAAAAATTTAAAATGATTTGCTTTCTAAAACCAAACTTGAACTTGAAGCAAAACTTGAAGAGTTTGAATTAAAATGTCTTGATTTACAAAAATTGCTTCAAAATGTTCAAGAAGAAAAAGATTTGATTTCCAAAGAGCTTGAAAAGAAAAACAATTTTGGAAAATCAAATTTTTATGTTAGACAATCTAGTGCCCCTAGATTTAAAAATGGTAAATGTTTTAGAAGTGTTTGGGTCCCAAAAGGACTAACCACTTCAACTAAAAAGGATGAAATTGAAAAATGGATTCCTAAGGGGACTAAATTTTGTGCAACTAACGTTTATGGATCCAAAGCAATTTGGATACCAAAAGTTACTTGATTGTCTATTGTAGGTGTGATGGAGATGTTCAACAAGTCAAACATTGAGGGGGAGCTCCATACACACAAGGAAGAACACTTGAAGAAGGAAGGCTTCACATCCTACCTTTGGGTTCAAGTGTTGGTAAAAATCTAGTTGTTTTGCTTTTATTTGTTTTAATTTTTAGTTTATTCAACTAGATGATCATATATGTTTGACTAAAATTTCAATGATGCTTTGAGTAAGAGGGAGCCATTTTAAAACCAAATTCTCATTTTTTTGTCAAATTTTTACCTCTATTGTTATTTTTGAACTTAATGTTTTAAATTCTTTTTGATATAACAAAAAGGGGGAGAAATGGTTTGAAAAATTGAATTTTCAAATGAATAAGGGGGAGCTTTATTTGATTTCATATCTTTAGTCTCTTATTCACATTTTTAAAGTTAAAGGGGGAGAATCCCAAACAATTTTTCAAGTGAGTTTTATTATATCAAAAAGGGGGAGATTGTAGAACTAATGTTTTGATATAATAATTGAAAAATGTTTTGGACTGATTTAAAAAGTATTTAAAACATTTACCAAGTCCAAACAACTTGAAATTGTGTTTAGGAAGTTTTCAAAAGGGTTTTTAATGTGTTTCAAAGGCCAATTTATACAAACCAGTCCAGGTGTTTCGAAACACCTTAGGGCGTTTCGAAATAGGGGATTCCAGTAGCATATTCGTTTCGAAACGTGTTTCGAAACGGGCTTTCCCTGGACTTGATTTTTGCCCAGCGTTTCGAAATGGGCTAGGACGTTTCGATACGCCCACGTGGCAATGACCCCAACGGTCATAAACCCCAACGGCTATTTTCCCAACCAACTTTTAAATGCAGACGTTTCGATACGGGACTGTAGCGTTTCGATACGAGTTTCGATACGAGTTTCGAAACGGCCAGGAGGCGTTCCGAAACGGCCAGGAGGCGTTCCGAAACGGACATGAGGCGTTCCGAAACGGATGCCCTGACAGACTGCAACGGCTCTTTCTACATTAAGAGTGTTTCGAAACGGCTTCGAGTGTTTCGAAACGGGGAGCTGCAGAATGCATTTATGGTGGGAATTAAAGTCTTCAACGGCTCCAATTTGATCCCAACGGCTAGTAACAGCTACAAACTCAATTGGGAGTATAAAAGGGACCTCCAAGCATCAAGAGAAGGCTAATGCTTCAATTGTCAATCAACAAATGATCAAAGATTGTCTTAGAGCTTAAATTGTCATTTATTGTATAGACAAACACTAGTGAGCCAAAATTGTCAAATTTGCTCAAGTGTTTTAGGCTTTGGGTGAGTGCTTCATTGTGCAAACAAACACCTATTAGAGGGTTTAAGTTTGCTTTATTTATCTCTTTATAAAGAGGGTTTTGATCAAGGCTTTGGGTAGAAGCTTGATCGGTTGTAAGGGTTTCCTCCTAATCCTAGAAAAGGGGACGAATCAATTAGTGGATTGATTGTGAAATCCTTAGTGGGAAGCTAAGGTAGTGGATGTAGGTGCTTGTTAGAAGACCGAACCACTATAAATCTTTGTGTCACATTTCTTTTTAGCTTCCTTTACCCTTCCACCCAAAAATCCACCTCTCCACCACTTGGTGAGCATAATCGGTTGAACGAATCGAGCACCACACAACTCAACAGAATGCTTGCATCAAGCTTTGGGTACACGGCTGAATTTCAGTACGTCTTATCATCCACAGTCGGATGGACAGTCTGAGCGTGTTATCCAAGTGCTGGAGGATATGTTGAGGTGCTGTGTGATTGAGTTTCAGGGCTCTTGGGAGAAGCATTTGCCTTTGGTGGAGTTTGCTTATAACAATAGCTACCAGGCAAGTATTCAAATGGCACCTTATGAAGCCTTGTATGGGAGGAAGTGCAGAACTCCTCTTTGTTGGGCTGAAACAGGTCAGAAGTTGGTTTCAATGCCAGCTTTGTTGAAAGGAACCATCGAGAAGGTGAAGCTCATTTGTGAGCGATTGAAGGCAGCTTCTGATCGACAGAAGTCTTACGCGGATTTGAAGCGTAAGGAGGTTGAGTATGCGGTAGGTGACCGTGTGTTTTTGAAGGTTTCGCCTTGGAAGAAGGTGATGAGGTTTGGTAGAAAGGGTAAGTTGAGCCCTAGGTACATTGGACCATACGAGGTGATTGAGCGTGTGGGTCCTGTTGCGTACAAGTTGAGGTTTCCGCAAGAGTTGGAAAAGATTCATGATGTGTTCATGTCTCTATGCTCCGGAGGTATAGATCGGATCCTTCGCATGTTATGCCTGTGGAGGAAGTGGAATTGAATCCAGACTTGACCTATGATGAGGAGCCAGTGGAAATTCTGGATTCAGACAGTAAGGTTTTTCGAGGCAAGACCATTGAATTGGTTAAGGTGTTGTGGAAGCATCGTGGTGTTGAGGAGGCCACGTGGGAACGAAAGGATGACATGAAGAAGCAGTTTTCGTACCTTTTCCCTCCAGGTAAATTTCGAGGACGAAATTTCTTAAGGGGGGAGAGTTGTAACACCCCAATTTTGGGCTTGGAAGTTTAGGGTCTGAATCGGACCGGTCTGATTTTTGGTTCGAATATAAAAGGTGGTTTTAGGGAAAGCCTAGTTCGAGATGCTTTAAAAATATGGAAAAATATCTAAAAATCCTCTTTTAATATATATAAGAGAGTGGTGAAATCAATTTTATAAAATAATATTTGGAAGTGCAACATTTCGAAATAGTGACTAAAATGTAATTTTTGAAAAGTTCAGTGGTGACTGTTTTGTAAGGATTGAAACTTTGAATCTTTAAGGAGCTAATTTACCCAAGAAAGGATTTCTCCAGATTTTTCTTAGATTTTAATGATTCATTTAATGTTTAATTAATTAAAGGAAAAGAGGGAACCATATTTTAGCTTTTCATAACTAACTTTCTTAAAAACTTTCTCATCTCATTTTCTCTCAAAATTCCCTCAGCCAAACACATTTCCACAACAACATTTCTTCTCATTTTCACTCTAAATGATGAGGTTGCAATCATCAATTGGTTCCTAATCCTTTCTACATCAAATCCTCTTGTTTTGCTTATTGAATTTTCAAGGAAATTGTCTCTAATCAAGGGGAAATCTACATTTAGAGGTAAGGATGTTCTTCTCCTCTAAATACTCAGTTCTTTACTGAAATTCCCAAGTTCTCAATCCTTAAATTAAGTTTTATAAAAGGTTTTAATGATGTGATCTTGATTTTGGCTTAAAACTCAAGATTTGGAACAAATCTTGAAGAAATTCGTGGTGATTGTTTGGGCTCTGTTTTAAGATGGATTTTTAATGTATTTTGGATGTTTAATGATGTGTAATTGAGGTTTAATCAATGCAATCCAAAATAGGCTGATTTTCCTAAGTTTTTACTTGTGAAAATGGTGGTTTTTGGGGTGATCTTGGTGTTCTGTTATAGCTGGAGGTATAAGGACGAGTTTATGTTCTTTTTGGATGTTAATTGATGTTTAGGAATGTTTAGAAGTGATGGATCTTGGATGGGTAATGTTGTGGAAGAGTTTGGAAGTGATTTCGGTTGTGTTTGGTAGCCGAAATGTTAGATTTGGTGAGAGCAGCGAGTTTAGGTGTAATGGCTGAAGATTTTAATGCATAATGATGCATTAATCCTCTGCTTTGATGTGTTTAAAACATGGGAGACATCTTCGGATCCTTGTGGTGTTGATCCGGAGGCTTGAACGGCGTTTCAGCAAGCTTGGGAAACGAAATTGGTGAGTGGAGTTGGATTTCCAGCTTTGTATCGAATGTTTGAAGGTTTGGGAGCTTAGTTTAAGTCTAATCAACTTAACTAAGCTTAAGAGTAAGTTTTCGGGAAAATTCTCTCTTGATGAACCTTGAGATGGTTGGATGCAATGTATTTAATTTGCATGTTTAAATTCTGTTTTGAAAGCATGTTTTAGTATGATTAATGCTGGTTTTGAAAGCCATGTGTTGAGGGATGCTCAAGGTAAGAGATCCTTGGTTTGTTATGGATAAATATGGTTTTGATGCATAGTGATGCATGATGGTTTAATAGCTTTGATTAATGCTTTAAAACAGTGGATTGTTGATGATAAACGATGTATATTGGCAAGTGATGTGTTGGTTTTAAAGTACTTGAATCGGATATAGTTAGCCGGCTATAGGATTGGGTGCACCGTGAATAAAGTCGCCTTGGATGTTGAGGGGTTGTAATTGTACCGTAGACTCCATCCAAGTACACTAACGAGATTGTTGTTCCGAAACGTTTTGGCCACTGCCAGGGCCTGTTTCAATACAGGTCTCGAAACGAACCCGCTTTTCGGAACGGTCAACCCCGTTCCGAAACAGTTGACCGTTGGGCATTGTTTTGAATGGTTTTGTGGTTTGCAAGTTTTGCGTTTTAGTCCTGAATATTGTTTTTGCAATTGCTTGAGTTTGAGATTTCCGTTTAAGATGAAATTTGACAGAGAAGCATGTAATATGATTAATTTCATATTGGTAACTTAAAAATCAGTTAAGTCCTCCATCTTTCTAGAAATTACAATTTGGTCCCTAACTTTTGTTGTTGTGCAATTGAGTCCCTTAATGTTTTCCGATCGCTGTGCTTTTCAAGTATGCTCTTCTCAAGGGTACGTTTAAGGTTAATGTGCATCTAGATAAGTTTTAAAAAGAAAAAAAAGGGTCGTTAATCAAGGTTGACTTTTAGGTTGACTTTGGCTTTCCCCGTGTAATCTTCGTAGTTCGGGTCAACCGTCTAGGCCGTGCTAAGGGGGTTACAAATCACATTTTAACAAACCGTATTGGCACCTAGCTATGACCCGAATACGCGGATAACAATCATTGGAAATCACATCCAACAACTCAACCATTACATTACCTTACGGTGGGATTCCACTCATCACTGTTCCATGCGGAGGGGATTCCACTCATCCTCACGCCCCGTCGATGGGATTCCACTCATCATCAACTAAAATATAAATGAAGATTTCCGAGCGTACCCGTACTCCATCTTGGTGACTACCATCACCAAGACCACGCGCGCATTTCGACACTCGTGTGCACACTAACATCCTAATGATCGATCATTTGTACCCAAGCATACTAGTGCCAATACTATCTCATCATAACACAATATCCTTACCAATTCTCGTGCCTAGCACGTATCCACCATGATTTACAATCATGCAACCCACATTTCATCAAACACATGCATATCACAATGCATAAATAAATCATCATGCCTCATCATTACACATAGCCACAATATGCATAGCAACATCAATCATAATTAGCACATGAGACATAAATACAACATTCACAAGTTCAACCATAGTCTTCTAAACTAAAGCTTGAGATTAGACTACCAATCTAATCCCAACTCTAGGTGAGTTTATGTAATCACTAATTTTGTCCGGGTCAACCTTTTTTTTATTTTTTGCTAATAATGGGCTTTAATTATATATGGGTTGTTATTATTATAGTACTATTATTATCTTATCATTTATTATTATTATTATTATTATTTATATTACTATCTATATTAATATCATCACTATTTTATTATCATATATCATTACCGTATTATTATTATTATTATTATTATTATTATTATTATTATTATTATTATTATTATTATTATTATTATTATTATTATTATTATTATTATTATTACTATTACTAATGAATCTGAAAATATAAATAAGCCCAATATACATTAATAAATGCAAAGCCCAAGTTTATTAATAATGTCCATCATATATTAAAAACCCAAAAAGATTACAAGGCCTGTTTCGGCCCAAATAACCTAGCCCTAATCTACTAAAAAAAGAAACCCTAATGCACCCTCCTCTTTGTTTTGCAGCCGCCGCCTTCCCCTCACCGTCAGATCTGATCTAGATCTGACGGTCCAGATGATGCGAGACGAAGAAACCCTAGAGGCCCTCTGCTGTAGCCCTAGCACCGCATATCTATCCGCCGTTGGATCCGGATTGAGATCGAACGGCTCAGATCGAGCCCCCCAGGCGCGTATGAGCCACGCGCGACGTTTCAACCCCCAGACGCGCGCGTGCAATCTACCGCGCACCCCATCAGCTTCCTCAGATCCATGGTGACCGTCCAGATCCCCACCAAGTCGATCAAACGGATCTGCGCGCCGATTTTCATCGTCGATTCTTCAGCTGACACTCCTGCCTCTTTGGTCCCCTCCCTCTCAGCAGTCACATGCAAACAAAGGACCATAACCGAAATGTCAGGAGAAAAATCACAACGAATTACAGGGGCAACAACCTTCTTGGCAGAGGTGAATACCAACAAAAACGAAAAGCAACCAGTAGCATTTTTTACAAAAATTATATATAATGTAAAAATGCGATATTTCGGGCTATAAAAAAGCCGAAATCAACATGCAATGGGGGGATTCCTTTTCGGGAAGAAAAATTGTAATCAAGGGTTTTTACAGAGAGCATTCGAGAGAGTTTGTAATCGAAATATTTGCAGAAATCAATACAAGCAGAAAACTTCGAAATCTCAGAGGTATCCGGTTTCTTTCCTATTTACGAAGCATAAAATAATAAAAAAGGAGGGTTGAAGTAGTTGTTTTTACCTTTGTAGCGTCATTTATTCATTGGCGATAAGCCTCGCGACCCCTTTTTCGGGGCCGTGCATGGTGAGCCATTGAGGCCGGCGACATAAAGGGGGTAAAGTTTTTGGTTTTCTAGTCGGATTTCGATTTGGGTTCAAAAACCAAAGAAAATAGATTGTTGTTTTGATTTCGTGAAAAGGAGTGTTTTTGGTTTTGGGTTTCTAAAAAGGAGTAAAGAAGGGGCGTTTTGGTTTTCAGAAAGAAAAGAGAGTTTTTTTAGGGTTCCGGCGCCGGCAACGGCGACCAGAACCCTGACGGCGCCGGAAAGAAAGAGGACGAGGGAGCCTCAGGTTTCTTTAGGGTTTGGTTTTGGGCTAAAAGGGCGAAATGTATTTTTAAGAAAGTTTATATAATGTTTTCCTGTTTTAAAGTTGGTCTAAATGCATCTTAAGCCCCTCCGCGTCATTTTAATTGCACAAGGGAGGGCCTCCGCGTTTTAAAATCCCCTCCGAAGTCCCCTCAGTTCTTCGGGCGTTTTTAATTCGGTCCCAAATTTGGTTTCAATTGATTTCCGGATGGGTAAATCACATCTGGGTCCCTGTATCTTTTCACGCCCTTTTAATTAAGTCCCCATCTCGTGTTTTAATTGTTTTTATAAATAAATTTATTACCATTCTGGTCCCTGCCAGTTTGTGTTTTTAGCTTTTCACTTTTGTTATATTATATTCATATTTTTATGCATTTTTGCCATCATCTTTTGCATATATTGGTTTCGTATGATATTTGGATTTCTTTTTACTCAATGTTGTAATGTTATTTTAATTTTGTTCGTATGGTAGTATGTATGCTTTATGCCATGTGTTGTTTCGTTTTCGAATCGAATATTTGCATATTGCTCTAGTATGTTTTTTTTAGAGTCGTATGGGTTTAATGCATGATTTCTCTTTTATGTTTTTTTTAGTATCGAATGTATGTTTTTTTCCATGTTGTTATGATCATTTGATGTAAATATATGATATGTGGTTAATGTTTTTTTTAATACATGGTTGTATGCTTTTACTTGTATTTTTATGCATAGTTAGCTTTATTATGTGTGTTGTATGTGTTATTTCAATATGTGCATTGTTTGTTCTTTTTATGATTGTTCGAATATATGTTTGTGATATTCATTCTTAGATGTCATTCATACGATTTTTTGGTATCCTGGTTGCTCGATAATTAATTAATCTAAGACATACCCAAAGAGAGGTATTAATTAACCCTGGTATCCGAAAAACGACAGTCCTAGCTTAATGGATGTCAATCGAATATTTGGGTTAATTCTCACCGTCTCTAGGTAAGCGAAAGTGTAAAAACGAAAATATCACGCATCATCCTTTATTTGTCTGCATCATGCATAAAGGTGACGTACGGGATCCGAACCCTAAACTAACACGGCAGTCAGTCTTATATGATGTCGGTTTAGTCTATGGTCCGGTGTACCGTCATCCTTTTAATTAAATGTCTAATTAATTCTAAATGCCACTATTCGATAAAGCATGTGCTATTTAATTCGCATTTTCATTTAAGAACATTCTTATTAAATCCACTTCAGTTTTTAAATAATTTCTATCGATTAAAGGCAACAAGTTATTTGGTACCGATTTCCGGGCGTGATGGGGGTGCTAACCCTTCCCCACGTGTAACCAACTCCCGAACCCGTTTTAAATTGAATCTCTGGTTTTGTGGTGTCCGGCCTACCTCAGTGGCCGGTGGCGACTCCAAATTTTTTACAGTTTTCCAAAACACGAATTCCCCTCATTTAAATAAAATCCTTTTCAAGAAGAGATAGTGATAAGGCCTCACTTTAGTCGGTTTTCTCAGGAAAAAAAAACCTTATCAAAGTTTGGCGACTCCGCTGGGGACAAATTTTTGTTTTTACAAAACAAAAAATGAGAGTTAAGCCAATAAAACACTTGTTGCCTTTAACCGATGGAAACTATTTAAAATTCAAAGTGAAGTTAATAAGTTTGGTATTTCTTTAAAATATGATTTAAATTGAACGGGCTTTGGAAATTTGTGACATTCAAATTAATTTTCCATTTAATTATTAAGGAAGTCACCGACATGTGTTGCACCATGATCATCAAGCTCTATACCCGAGCTACCCTTAAGTGGGAGTGAAACACCCATACCCACGTGAGTATCCCTCCACGGGTCGGTAATTCACTTCCGGAATCAACGCCTTTGACACGTGAGCAGCCCTCCACGTCATTAGGTCATGCTTTCCCCCAAACCGAAACCAATTCGCAAGCCTGTGATGGGCCATAATTGGGGTTCTTGTTGCCTTAGTAGGTGATAAGATAGGTTCGGGTACCCTTTATTAGAACCAAACTCATGTGTGAGAATATAAGAAGCCCACCCCGTTAGACCCATGCGGATAACCCTAGAGTTTAGAGTGTCTAGGTTTTTGCTTGCTATTTGCTTGTTTCTACGCTTCTTTTTTCGTTAATGCTTGAATTTCATTGCTTACCTATTGATTCATATTTATCATGTGACTAATGTCTTTGCTTTTCTTCCATTTTCTCTTATTTTGCATATTTCATCATTGCATAAAGAGCACATTGAGTTGGAAATAGTCTGAAATTAAAGGCTTAATTAGTGAGAAATATGGTCTGTAACAATAATGAGAAGGACCTCGACGAAAATATAGCCACAAGGAGAGCGACTACATGGTTGGGGTTCCGAGACAAGAAAGGCTTTCAAAGACGAAAAATGGCCACCTCACATATGTGTTAGACGTTCCAGGAAAGTGACCGATACTCCAAATCTTAGAGTTCAACCTACATTTGTTCTATGATTGCCAGCTTTGATTTGACTACAATAGTTGGGAAATACCGAGTCGTACAAGGAAATTAGCGAGAACCACACTGAACAAGAACTAAGCTTTCTAGGGCAAGATCAGAATTTTCTCGGGCATAGCGAGAACCACAATCAACTCTCAACCTAGAACAAGGAAAAATATTTCAAGTCAGAAGGAATTCCGACCTCGGCTCCGATAAGCTTTGAAGGTTAGGCTTAGTGGGACCCTTTCAAAGAGTAAGTCAAGAGTACCAAATATCAAAAGTGGATCAATCATAATTCGTCGCCTACACCACTTGGGGGGCAGGACCGAGGGTTGGCCTATTTGTTAGCGTGGATATGAGAGAACGCCTGATTCCTAGCAAAAGATCATTTCAAGAAAGAAGAAGGGATTGTGTGAGTCTTGGAGAAAATCGTCGGCCTGGACGCCAGCTCAAGTGGGTTTCATCCGATCATTGTAACAAACCAAGGTTCCCATTGATGAGTTGTTTAACGAGGATATTTTCCGAACTCAGTGTTGTTCTTTGCATTTCAATTATGCATTTTATTTGATTACCTATAGTCATGTGTTTCTGTTGTACATATAACACATTGCATTCATGAAATTAATGTTCAATGCACCTTTGCATTCAATTAAACATTTTGTTTGATTACCTTTAATCATATGTTGTACATATAACACATTGCATTCATGCAATTAATGTTCAATGCATCTTCGCATTTCAATTATGCATTTTGTTTGATTACCTTTAGTCATGCATTTTTGTTGTACATATGACACATTGCATTCATGAAATTAATGGTCAATGCACCTTTGCATCCAATTATACATTTTGATTTATTACTCTTGACATTCATGAAATTAATGTTCAATGTACTTTTGCATTCAATTATGCATTTTGATTGATCATATGTTTTAGTTGTACACGACACATTCATTCATTCATTCATTCATTAAACAAATGAGATTAATGTCCATCAGATTAATGCATCTTTGCATTCAATTGTACATGTCTGTTTGATTACCTTCAATCATATGTTTACATTGTACATACGATTCATTCATTCATTAAACAAATAAGATTAATGTCCATCAAATTAATGCATCTTTGCATTCAGTTGTACATGTCTGTTTGATTACCTCTAATCATCTATCTTTGTTGTGCATACGACACATTACATGCATTCATTCTTAAAATGAATAAATGGAGGAAAGCTTTGCCAACCCAGAGGCCGATTTGAGAGGTCAGATGGAACGAACTCAGCAAGAATTAAGGGGGACCATCATCAAGCCCCAACAAGATATGATGAAAGGAACACCCTAACTGTTACAGTCCGGTCTGAAAGGAAGGAGTGTTGTCAAGTACCGAGAGACCACTCGGCCACCCCGATCTTTAAGAATCCCCTTGTTATCGGTCCCACGTCCAACCCACCCCAAGGGGCATCTTCTGCTCATCAAGACGACGCCTTTGCCCAAGCTCAACACCTTCGGAGACACCACCTTTAGGGTTTTGGTTCTCGGTTTTCATCGTTGGGAATTAATTCGTGCATGTTGCATTTTCTCTTGAAGTAATGCATGGAACAAACATTGCTATCATTTGCCCAAAGATAGCAATGATCTTCTGGTGAGGGCACTTGTTATATTTGCGGATTTTTTTTCTAATGAAAAGACATTTTTCTTAACATACAATGACCTTGAAATCACATATATGTATATCCCTCCTTACCTTCATAGGTCCTCGGATATCACATGCTTGATGTGGAATTGATTCTAATGAAAGAGATCGACTGAATGTTGTGATAACGATGAAGCAAGATTTCCCGCTCTGTCCGCTCTGGTCGGAAAAGCGAGAGAAGCAAGATTACTATTCCTTCGATGATGTTCGATGATAAGGAAATCTCCTAAGAGAACCCAAATAAAGTTGCTTAAATGTGCCCAAAAAAAGAGAAAAAAAGAAAAAAAAGAAAAGTGAAAAATAGATTGTTTCAAAACAAAACAAATGGTTTTAATTTCAGAGCCTGGTAATAGGCATTAACAAAAAGCACTCCAATTTCCGAAACCTGGTAATAGGAATTTTCGGATACGAGTGTGGAATTTTAGGGGCACTCCGCTGAAGCCTGAAACTTTTCGCTTCATGAGTGATGGTAATATTTTCAAAATCGTGACCATGCCGAGTAACTCGGGGTATCGTTGTATGCTCCATCTTTATTCTCGAGCCAAAGGATTGTGACGAGTTGAATTTCCCTAAGAAAAGAAATGAATGAACAAATTAAATAAGTCCCGGAAGGGTATCCTTGAGGACACCGACATGAAATCAATAGTAATCATAAACATGATGAGAACTAGAAGGAATGGTAATCGAGCTGATCCAGCAAGTACCATAATCATGAGGATGAGCCGAGCGATTAGCAAGGAGTTTCATAACTTCAAATATCGCCACAACACTCAAAGACGCAAGCTATGCTTGAAGAGATCTCCGGAAAGCTGAATCTAAGACGATCTTGCATTTGATATCCGGGGCATCCTATTCTATTTTTCTTTTAATTAGACTTTTGGTTTCAAGGTTCTGTATGTTAATTTGAAAATCCACTCTTCATTAGAATGACGACCAGCGAATTGACATATTTTTAACCAAATAAATTTCCTTATATTACTTCAGAGATAAATGCATCGTCGGTAGTGAGACCCAAAATTGAGAGGCAATACGTGATGCATGATGATGAAGGACCATTGGGGCACCATTGTCCGCGGAACAAAGAGAGCTTTGGCACAAAGGATTTCAAATCAGAATAGATAGGAGATGGCATACAGCTTGAAGGTACTGGGCTAATGATTCTGATTGCGATTCAGGCCATTGGACTCAGGGAATAAGCAACACAAATGGGGGGCAAGTTTTGTCAAGACACGAGATTGATGAGTGGTTGTAGTCCCAAGATGGTGACCACCGGCCTTAGAGAATAAAGACAAACTAAATTCATGCATCTTTGCATTCTCATGACCATATGCATCTTTGCGTCACGAAATATGCTCATGCATCATTGATAGTTAGACATCCCTATGTTAGGAGCACGCTAACTCATACCATCATAGCATTTTGTTTATTTTAAACATGCATTTGAAGGTTGATAAAGAGAAAGGAAAAAAGGAAAAAAGAAGAAAGAAGAAAAGAAAGAACGAGAAGAACAAGAAGAAGAAAAGAAAAAAAAAGAAGAACAAGAAGAAAAAAGAAGAAAAAGAAGAAAAAGAAAAAGAAAAAGAATAAAAAGAAGAAATGAGAGAGAGAAGAAGAAAAAGAGAGGAAAAAAGAGAAAAGAAAAAAGATGAGAAAGGAAAAAGGAAGAAGAAAAGAATGAGAAAAAGAACGAGAGGGAAGAGAAATAAAAGAAAAGGAAAAAGAAAGAGAGAAAGGGAAAGAGAAATAAAAGAAAAGGGAAAGAGATAAGAGAGAGAAAAGAATAAGAGAAAAAGAGAAAGAGAAGAAAGAATAAAAGGAAAAAAGAGAGAAAAGAGGAAAAAAAGAATGAGAGGAAATAAGAAGAGAGAAAGAGAAAAGAGAAGAAAGAAAAAGAGAGAAAAGATAAAGAAGAAAAAAAGAAAAAAAAAAGAAGAAAGAAGAAAAAATGATGGAAAAAGAAAAAAAAGAAAAAAAATGAAAATGAAAATGAAAAAGAAAAAGAAGAAAATGAGAAAGAAGAAGGAGAAGAAGAAAGAAAAAAGAGAGAAGAAAAAGAAAGAAGAAGAAAGAAAATAAAAAATAGAGAGAGAAAGAAGAAGAAGATGAGAAAGAAAAAGAAGAAGAAGAAGAAGAAGAATAAGAAGAAAAAAAGAAAAAAAGAAGGAAAGAAGAAAGAAGAAGAGAAAAGAGACCCACAACTTTAGAATTTCAGAGCAAAAGAGATCAAGGATTTTCGGGCAGAAGAGCCAGAAGGCATGCTCAGTTTGTTCTTGCCGCTTCGGGAAAACAAGTTATTTGGATTTGTTCTTTGCCGCTTCGGAAGAATGAATCAATTATGTCCCTTGCCGTTCCGGAAGGACATACCAACGCTACGCACTTTGTTCCTGTCGCTTCGGAGGAGCAAACGTAGCTTTAGGCGAAGAATTTCAAACTCGCCGCATCAGGATCTAAGAGCAAAAGAGCTCAAGGATTTTCGGGCAGAAGAGCCAGAAGGCCTGTCCAGTTTGCTTTCACCGCTCCGGGAAAGCACTCTATTTGAAGTTCATTCTTTACCGCTTAGGAAGAATGAATCGACTTTGTCCTTTGCCATTCAGGTAGGACATGCCAACGACCCGCATTGTTCCTGCCGCTTTGGAGGAGCAAATGTAGTTTCAGGCGAAGAATTTCATACTCGCCGCATCCTACTCTGAGAGAAAAAGAGTTCAAGGATCCCTGGACAGAAGAGCTAGAAGGCCTGTCCAGTTTGCTTTCGCCGCTCCGGAAAAGCATGCTATCTGAAGTTCATTCTTTACCGCTTAGGAAGAATGAATCGACTTTGTCCTTTGCCGTTCAGGGAGGACATACCAACGCTACCGACTTTGTTTCTGCCGCTTTAGAAGAGCAAATGTAGCTTCAGGCGAAGAATTTCAAACTCGCCGCATCAGAATCTAAGAGCAAAAGAGCTCAAGGATTTCCGGGCAGAAGAGCCAGAAGGCCTGCTCAGTTTGTTTTTGCCGCTACGGGAAAACAAGTTATTTGGGTTTATTCTTTGTCGCTTAGGGAGAATGAATCAACTATGTCCTTTGCCTCTCCGGAAGGACATACCAACGCTACCGACTTTGTTCCTGCCGCTTCGGAAGAGCAAACGTAGCTTCAGGCGAAGAATTTCAGACTCGCCGCATCAGAATCTAAGAGCAAAAGAGCTCAAGGATTTTTGGGCAGAAGAGCCAGAAGGCCTGCTCAGTTTGCTTTCGCCGCTCCGGGAAAGCATGCTATTTGAAGTTCATTCTTTACCGCTTAGGAAGAATGAATCGACTTTGTCCTTTGCCGTTCAGGGAGGACATACCAACGCTACCGACTTTGTTCCTGCCGCTTTGGAAGAGCAAACGTAGCTTCGGGCGAAGAATTTCAGACTCGCCGCATCAGAATCTAAGAGCAAAAGAGCTCAAGGATTTCCGGGCAGAAGAGCCAGAAGGCCTTCTCAGTTTGTTTTTGCCGCTACGGGAAAACAAGTTATTTGGATTTATTCTTTGTCGCTTAGGGAGAATGAATCAACTATGTCCTTTGCCGCTCTAGAAGGACATACCAACGCTACCGACTTTGTTTCTGCCGCTTCGGAGGAGCAAATCACCCAAACAGGAAAGTTGGAATAAATTAGTGCTTATGGTCTTTGCTTTATTCTTGTTCCACAAGTACAAGCAAAGAGGGGCAACTGTAATCACTAATTTTGTCCGGGTCAACCTTTTTTTATTTTTTTGCTAATAATGGGCTTTAATTATATATGGGTTGTTATTATTACAGTATTATTATTATCTTATCATTTATTATTATTATTTATATTACTATCGATATTAATATCATCACTATTTTATTATCATATATCATTACCGTATTATTATTATTATTATTATTATTATTATTATTATTATTATTATTATTATTATTATTATTATTACTATTACTACTACTACTACTAATGAATCTGAAAATATAAATAAGCCCAATATACATTAATAAATGCAAAGACCAAGTTTATTAATAATGTCCATCATATATTAAAAACCCAAAAAGATTACAAGGCCTATTTCGGCCCAAATAACCTAGCCCTAATCTACTGAAAAAAGAAACCCTAATACACCCTCCTCTTTGTTTTGTAGCCGCCGCCTTCCCCTCACCGTCAGATCTGATCTAGATCTGACGGTCCAGATGATGCGAGACGAAGAAACCCTAGAGGCCCTCTGTTGTAGCCCTAGCGCCGCATGTCTATCCGCCGTTGGATCCAGATTGAGATCGAATGGCTCATATCGAACCCCCAGGCGCGTGTGAGCCACGCGCGACGTTTCAGCCCACAGACGCGCGCGTGCAATCCACCGCGCACCCCATCAGCTTCCTCAGATCCATGGTGACCGTCCAGATCACCACCAAGTCGATCGAACGGATCTGCGAGCCGATTTTCATCGTCGATTCTTCAGCCGACACGCCTGCCTCTTTGGTCCCCTCCCTCTCAGCAGTCACATGCAAACAAATGACCATACCCAAAATGTCAGGAGCAAAATCACAACGAATTACAGGGGCAACAACCTTTTCGGCAAAGGTGAATACCAACAAAAACGAAAAGCAACCAGTAGCATTTTTTACAAAAATTATATATAATGTAAAAATGCGATATTTCGGGCTATAAAAAAGCCGAAATCAACATGCAATGGGGGGATTCTTTTTCGGGAAGAAAAATTGTAATCAAGGGTTTTTACAGAGAGCATTCGAGAGAGTTTGTAATCGAAATATTTGCATAAATCAATACAAGCAGAAAACTTCGAAATCTCAGAGGTATCCGGTTTCTTTCCTATTTACGAAGCATAAAATAATAAAAAAGGAGGGCTGAAGTAGTTGTTTTTACCTTTGTAGCGTCGTTTCTTCACCGGCAATAAGCCTCGCGACCCCTTTTTCGGGGCCGTGCATGGTGAGCCGTTGAGGCCGACGACATAAAGGGGGTAAAGTTTTTGGTTTTCTAGTCGGATTTCGATTTGGGTTCAAAAACCAAAGAAAATAGATTGTTGTTTTGATTTCGTGAAAAGGAGTGTTTTTGGTTTTGGGTTTCTGAAAAGGAGTAAAGAAGGGGGCGTTTTGGTTTTCGGAAAGAAAAGAGAATGTTTTTTTAGGGTTCCGACGCCGACAACGGCGAACGGAACCCTGACGGCGCCGGAAAGAAAGAGGACGAGGGAGCCTCAGGTTTCTTTAGGGTTTGGTTTTGGGCTAAAAGGGCAAAATGTATTTTTAAGAAAGTTTATATAATGTTTTCCCGTTTTAAAGTTGGTCTAAATGCATCTTAAGCCCCTCCGCGTCATTTTAATTGCGCAAGGGATGGCCTCTGCGTTTTAAAATCCCCTCCGAAGTCCCCTCAGTTCTTCGGGCGTTTTTAATTCGGTCCCAAATTTGGTTTCAATTGATTTTCGAATGGGTAAATCACCTTTGGGTCCCTGTATCTTTTCACGCCCTTTTAATTAAGTCCCCATCTCGTGTTTTAATTGTTTTTATAAATAAATTTATTATCATTCAGGTCCCTGCCAGTTTGTGTTTTTAGCTTTTCACTTTTGTTATATTATACTCATATTTTTATGCATTTTTGCCATCATCTTTTGCATATATTGGTTTCGTATGATGTTTGGATTTCTTTGTACTCAATGTTGTAATGTTATTTTAATTTTGTTCGTATGGTAGTATGTATGCTTTATGTCATGTGTTGTTTCGTTTTCGAATCGAATATTTGCATATTACTCTAGTATGTTTTAGAGTCTTATGGGTTTAATGCATGATTTCTTTTTTATATTTTTTTAGTATCGAATGTATGTTTTTTGCCATGTTGTTATGATCATTTGATGTAAATATATGATATGTGGTTGATGTTTTTTAATACATGGTTGTATGCTTTTACTTGTATTTTTGATGCATAGTTAGCTTTATTATGTGTGTTGTATGTGTTATTTTAATATGTGCATTGATTGTTCTTTTTATGATTGTTCGAATATATGTTTGTGACATTCATTCTTAGATGTCATTCATACGATTTTTTGGTATCCCGGTTGCTAGATAATTAATTAATCTAAGAGATGCCCAAAGAGAGGTATTAATTAACCCTGGTATCCGAAAAACGACAGTCCTAGCTTAATGGATGTCGATCGAATATTTGGGTTAATTCTCACCGTCTCTAGGTAAGCGAAAGCGTAAAAACGAAAATATCACGCATCAGCCTTTATTTGTCTGCATCATGCATAAATGTGACGTACGGGATCCGAACCCTAAACTAACACAGCAGTCAGTCTTATATGATGTCGGTTTAGTCTATGGTCCGGTGTACCGTCATCCTTTTAATTAAATGTCTAATTAATTCTAAATGACACTATTCGATAAAGCCCGTGCTATTTAAGTCGCATTTTCATTTAAGAACATTCTTATTAAATCCACTTCGGTTTTTAAATAATTTCTATCGATTAAAGGCAACAAATTATTTGGTACCGATTTCCGGGCGTGATGGGGGTGCTAACCCTTCCCCACACGTAACCAACTCTCGAACCCGTTTTAAAATAAATCTCTGCTTTTGTGGTGTCCGACCTACCTCAGTGGCCGGTGGCGACTCCAAATTTTTTACAGTTTTCCAAAACACGAATTCCCCCCTTTTAAATAAAATCCTTCTCAAGAAGAGATAGTGATAAGGCCTCACTTTAGTCGGTTTTCTCAGAAAAAAACCTTATCACAGTTTACCAAGCCCGAACTAGGTCTATTTGCTCGGACCAAGATATTTGAAAACCAATTAAAACCTAAGAACCACTCACTGACTACTCGAAGCTCAACGACTCTAGCCAATCAAACCACCAACTATCCGGATTCGTTCCCGAGGTCTCACCAACACAAAACCTTGATTCTAAGCAATCCAACACAAGCAAAAACATCAACAATCAGTCATCAATCACCGAAGCAAACCCGGAACACATTTTCAAGCAATTAGCCAACTAAGAACACACCTCAAACTAGCATTTTCGAGCAGCCCAAACACACAGCAATTAACAATTGATTCCAACACCTTTAACATACCCATAAGCTTCCAAATTAACCCTTAAACATCACACAATCATCAGCCATCGATTTCTTATCCAAAACAGCCCTAAAATCTAACTTTAAACCCTCTAAAACCCCTAATAAACCCATATCCGAAAATGTTGTTAAAACTTTGTAAAAATCACAAATGTTGGACCCTTAATGATGCTAAGAACATGTCTAACATCAGAGAATCAAAAGCTTACTTAAAGGTTAATAAAGTTTAGATTTTTAACTTAAAACCCAAAAATCTCAAAGTGCAAAATAATAGGTTTTATTAAAAACTAATGGTATAAAAATGAAGAGGAAGATAAGGACAACTCAAAAACATCATTACCTTTCAAAAATCTTCAAGAACCAAGAGAGAAGGAGATGGAATAGTAACTTGAAATGAGGAGGAAAATATGTCGTTGGTTTGAAGATGAGGGGGAAAGATGATGAAAATGAGTGTTTTATTTGTTTTGTTTTACTTTTTAAATACCAAAGGACATTTTTACCCTTAATGAAAATGGGTAATTACAATAGTGTAAAACCCATGCCCATTTGGGTTTAACTTAAAACAAGCCCAACATATATTTATTTGAGAAAATAAAACCCGAACATTATTTTAATATTTAAATCCACCCGACTCCCCTAACCCGGGTGTTACAACTCTCCCCCACTTAAGGTATTCCGTCCCTAAAATTATATGACGGAAACAAGTACGGAAACTGCTCGAGCATATCAGCTTTCCTCTCCCATGTGGCCTCTTCCACGCCTCTATGTCACCACAACACCTTGACCAACTCTATGGTCTTGCCATGCAACACTTTGCTATCCGAAGCAAATATCTCAAATGGTTCTTCATTATACGACAAATCTAGATTCAGTTCTATTTCTTCAACGGGCATAACATGAGATGGATCCGATCTATATCTCCTGAGCATCGACACATGGAATACATCGTGGATCTTCTCTAACTCTGTAGCCAATCTCAAACGGTAAGCTACTGGCCCAATCCGTTCAACTATCTTATACGGACCGATAAACCTCGGACTCAACTTGCCTTTCCGGCCAAATCGCATTACCTTCTTCCACAGAGACACTTTCAGAAACACCTTCTCACCCACTGAAAACTCAATCTCTTTTCTCTTCAAATCAGCATAAGATTTCTGACGATCGGAAGCTGCTTTCAGACGGTCACAAATCAACTTCACCTTATAGGTAGTCCCCTTAAGCAAATTCGGCATAGGTAACAACTTCTGACCCGTTTCGGCCCAACAGATCGGAGTCCTACATCGCCTACCATACAATGCTTCATAAGGAGCCATCTGGATACTAGCCCGGTAATTGTGGTTGTAAACAAACTCAACTAAGGGTAAATGCTTCTCCCACGATCCCTAGAAGTCGATCACACAACAACGGAGCATATCCTCTAATACTTGTATCACTCGCTCTGATTGACCATCTGACTGCGGATGATATGAAGTACTGAAATGCAAACGACTACCTAGGGCACTATGCAAACAACTCCAGAACCTCAATGTGAATCTCGAATCTCTGTCTGATACAATAGACTTCGGAACTCCATGCAGTCTCACAATCTCTCGGACATACAAATCTGCCAGCTTGTCTAAAGAATCTGTGGCGTTCACTTCTAAGAAATGAGCACACTTAGTGAATCTATAGACTATCACCCAGACAGAATTCTTCTTCGAAGAAGACAACGGCAACCCTGATACAAAGTCCATAGTGATTCTTTCCCATTTTCATTCCAGAATTTTCAAAGGCTGTAACAAACCTGAAGGGACCTGATGTTCTGCCTTTACTCTCTGACATACCATGCAACGGCTCACATACTCGGCCACATCCTTCTTCAAACCAACCCAGAAATAATCACTCATCAGATCTCAGTACATCTTAGTACTGCCCGGATGCATAGAAAAAGGAATCGAATGTGCTTCGCTCAGAATCATACGTCTCAACTCAACATCTGCAGGCACTGCCACTCTGTCTCTGAAACACAACACATTCTCATCACTGAAACTGTACTCTGTCGGTCTACCCTCTGCAATGTCCTGAACATGTGAAGCTAATGATACGTCTTGCAATTGTTTCTCTCTGATCATTTGAATCAACAAAGGCTTCACTTGCAACTCTGTAATTAAACCACCATCCTCTGATACACTCAGCCTAGCAAACATAGCTCGCAACTCAACTTCAACTTTTCTGCTCAATGCATCAGCCACTACATTTGCCTTACCCGGATGGTACTCAATAGTCAAATCATAGTCTTTCAACAGTTCAAGGCATCTTCTTTGTCTCAAGTTCAACTCTTTCTGAGTCATCAGATACTTCAGGCTTTTATGATCAGTGTAAACTGTGCACTTCTCACCATACATGTATTGACGCCAAATCTTCAACGCAAACACAATTGCTGCTAACTCAATGTCGTGCGTAGGGTAGTTCTTCTCGTGCACCTTCAACTATCTCGAAGCATAAGCAACAACTCTACTTTCTTGCATCAAAACACAACCTAAACCTACGTAGGAAGCATCGCTATAGATTACGAACTCTCTCCTTGAAACTGGCTGTACTAACACTTGAGCATTCGTCAAAGCCTCTTTCAACTTATAAAAAGCACTCTGTCTTGCATCTGACCACTCAAACTTCACTTCTTTTTGCAAAAGTTTAGTCAACGGAGCAGCTACCCTAGAGAATCCGTCAACGAATCTCCTATAGTAACCAGCTAGTCCTAGGAAACTCATAATCTCTGTCACTGACTTAGGTTGTTTCAACTCAACAATGGCTTCAATCTTCTTCGGATGAACACGGATATCTTCAACTGACACAACGTGGCCAAGGAACACAACCTCTCTGATCTAGAACTCGAATTTACTCAACTTAGCATACAACTGGTTGCTCATCAATCTCTGCAATACAAGTCTCAAATGTTCATCATGCTCTTCTTCTGATCTTGAGTACACAAGGATATCGTCTATGAAAAAACTACAAATCGGTCTAGATAGTCTCGGAAAACTCTATTCATCATTTCCATGAAAGCTACCGGTGCATTCGTGAGCCCAAACGGCATCACAAGGAACTCATAATGGTTGTATCTAGTCCTAAAAGTTGTCTTCAGTACATCACACTCCTTTACCTTCAACTGATAGTACCCTGATCTCAAATCTATCTTCGAAAACATTGAGACACCTCTCAAATGATCAAACAGGTCATCTATACGTGGCAATGGATACTTGTTCTTCACTGTCAACTGGTTCAACTGCCTATAGTCGATACACATTCTCATACTGTCATCCTTCTTCTTCACAAACAACACGAGAGCACCCCAAGGCGAACTACTAGGCCTAATAAAACCTCGGTCTAGAAACTCATGAAGCTGACTTTTCAACGCTTTCAACTCTTTCGGAGCCATACGGTACGGAGCGATAGAAACTGAAGTAGACCCTGAAACAGTCTCAATCACAAACTCTACATCTCTGTCAGGTGGCAAACCCGGTAACTCTTATGGAAACACATCTGGATAATCACAAACTGTCATGATATCTTGCGGTCTAACCTCACTCATATTCGGATTCATCACATACGCTAAATAAGCCCCACAACAAGAGTCCATCAACCTATGAGCCTCTAAAGCCGACACAACGTTCGACAAGAACTTAACGTTCTCGCCTACTACCACTACCTCGTAGTCATCAAAAAGCTTCAACGAAATTCTCTTTGTCTAAAAATTTACACTAGCTCTGTGCTCAACCAACCAATCCATATCCAAAATGATATCAAAATCGTAGAACGGAGGCTCCATCATATCAACGGGAAACAAATGACCCAGAATCTTCAACGGACAACTCATATACATCCGTCTAACTACAACTGTCTCACCGAAGGAACTAGTCACATGCATCCCTATGTCTAAAATGTCAACAGGTATGTCTAACTTCTTTGCATGCTCACTCAAAATATAAGAATGCGTGGAACCCGAATCGACTAAGGAAATCAAAGACATGGATTGTAACTCGAAATTACCTGCTATCACATCTGTGTCATTCACTGCCTCTCTTTGTGCGTAGACTCTAGCGGGTCTATCGGCCTCTGGCTGAACTGCCACTACATGAGCAAGATTCCTCGGCGCCTCTACCCTAGGTGCATCAGCCCTCGGCTGGAAGTAACCATGACCGCGCCCACGGCCTCTCGGATATTTGATTGCTCTCACAGGAGCCTGTGCCTAAATCGGT
Organism: Hibiscus trionum; assembly: GCA_030270665.1. Lineage (NCBI taxonomy): Eukaryota > Viridiplantae > Streptophyta > Magnoliopsida > Malvales > Malvaceae > Hibiscus > Hibiscus trionum. Next base: position 37,470,610 of record BSYR01000021.1, on the reverse strand, counting down.
GCTTGTCCCGCCTGATGCGGACACTCTCTCATGAAGTGGTCTCTCGATCCACAGTTCCAGCAAGCATGATAGTTTCCCCAACACTCTCTTGAATGTTGTCTCCCACATCGGGCACACTCGGGCAAACGCCCTCCAGCCCTCTGGCCCTAATGGCCTCTACCATGGTGGCCACCGCCACGCCTATGATCATACTGCTGTCCACTACCCCGATGCCTCTTGGCATCACCACGATCAAAGTTGTTGTGCCTCTTCCATGAACTGGATCCTCCCGAACGCTTGGTCAGCCCCAAGCTATGCTCGATGTCCTTGGCCCTAGCGACAAAAACATCAAAATCAGAATAATCTGTAGCCAAGGTGTACCTCTTGACCTCCTCATGAAGTCCATACCTGAACCGATCACAATTGTCCCTCTCAGTAGGAACCAACTCCGTAGCATACTGACTCAATCGGACAAAGCGGATCTCATAATCTTTCACTGATGTGTCTTCCTGAACAAGAGCCATGAACTCACTCTTCTTCTTATCTAAATGTCGCGGGCCTAAATATCTCTTCTTCAAAGTAGCCTCAAAGAAATCCCAACTGATCTCGGCCTCAAGCACGCTGGAAGTAATGGTGACCCACCAGGTGTAGGCATTACCCTGAAGTAACGAAACCACACAGCCCAACTTACGAGCCCCAACACATCCCATCTGATCCAAAATACGAACCGTCTTCTCTAGTCATAACTCTGATCTCTCAGGCGTAGATCCCCTAAACTCATCCGCTCTGAGGCTACGAAGCCTCTCTAAGGGTAAGCTAGCATCATCTCCTCTCGGCTGTGCTGCAGCCTGAGCTCCGGCAACTGCAGCTTGAAACGCTCCCGCTATAGCTTGAACTAGCGGAGCCATATCTATCCCTGCAGAACCTTGGCCACCCCGGCCAACTTGAGGTCCCGCTCCCTCTGCTCTAGCCTCGCCTTCTACATCAGGCTGTGGAGGTGGTGGTGGTGGAGGAGCTCCGACTCCAACAGCAGGCTCTTCCACAGGAGCCTCTACCCCAACCAACGGTTCAGCAGCAGGAGCCACGACACGGGGTTCCTGACGAACCAACCTGGGTCTACCTCTAGGCCTCGACATAACAGATCACAAATAACAAATACAACAACAACATACAAAATCGGGTTAGCAAGGGCAAGGGTCCAAGTGGCTCAAGTATATTTCCCTTACTTAAAAATCTCTTTTTCCGATGTAATAGAAGCAATGAGACTCTACTCAACACTTAACGGACAAATCACACATCAACATGCTTCAAACATCACGCACATGCGATCAATTAAACAAGCATCAAAGCATACTTGATAAGCAAGCAAACATCGTGCAATTGCAATACAAGAATTCAACTTACATCACTTACCTGCCCGAGGTCTCAGAAACCTCAGGCTCTGATACCAACAAGTGTAACCCCCTCGTCCCGGTCTGGGCGACTAGCCGGTCCGAGTGGGTCACACGGGGAAAACCGAAGTGAAACCCATTAAGGCTCCCCTTCGGTTAGCAACCCTAGAAAATTTCTTTTATTTATTATTTTGTCTAAAGGCTTTAATACATCCTATGTGAAACAACGACAGCGGAAACAACAAGCGAGGCGAAACAACCAAACATGCAATTTAAAACAGTCCATTTTAGTTTAAACAACAGGTTGTATCGATACACTAGAAGAGGGTATCGATACGCCTTGACTAGGTCAACAGCCCAAAGTCAACATAGGGAGACTGTATCGGTACACTGGTTGATCGTACCGATACGCCCTCACTGGTCAACTTCTCACGATCAACGATAAAAGACCGTACTGATACACCTTAGACTCGTACTGATACGCCAAAATCTCGTCAATATCTCAGATTTCCATAGAGGTTTTGGCGTATCGATACACCCCCGTGTATCGGTACGCTAAGCCAAATCTGAGTCCCAAAGTGTAGGACAGTATCGATACGGCCCTTGGGTGTACTGATACGCCCTGCACTGCAAGACTCAAATTAGCAGCAAAACACACTAAGACTCAACTCTAGATGCAATTTAAGACTCGCCTAGCCACTAGAAAACATTCATACAACATTTAACAACCAAGAAGCAGCATACGAAACATTTTACACGAACAACAGAGCATCAACAACATCCATATAGCATACCATAGAAGAAGCTAAGATTCAACCATTAAACACGTCATAAAAACATAGAGGTAAGGGCCACATGGCTAATATACATAGCATAAACAACCACCAACCAAAACATCAACACACTAAAGGAGTCTTAACAAGCTCCTTAACACAAAACAACATACTCAAATCCCATTGCTTAACTATTACATCAATTAACTTAAAAGTCCATACTTGAAGGTAGAAAATAGCACACTTGGAGGCCCTTCTCCTCGCACAAGCAACCCACGAACTAAGGATCTGCGTTGTCGAACAAAGGAGAGCGTAAGCGCAAAGCTTAGTGAGGGTAAGCTCATAAAACAAACCTCGACAATGCAGGGTCCAAGAACGAGCAACAAAACCAAAGATTAATGCATGTTTCCTTACCTTCAAAGCCACAAGAATCAAATATATGAAATGCATGAACATAACATCAATTATCATGCCATGCTCAACATGTCCATATCCATAACACAACCATATGAATCACATTTTAACAAACCGTATTGGCACCTAGTTATGACCCGAATACGTGGATAACAACCGTTGGAACTCACATCCAACAACTCAACCATTACATTACCTTACGGTGGGATTCCAATCATCATCGTTCCATACAGAAGGGATTCAACTCATCCTCACGCCCCGTCGATGGGATTCCACTCATCCTCACGCCCCGTCGATGGGATTCCACTCATCCTCACGCCCCGTCGATGGGATTCCACTCATCATCGACTAAAATATAAATGAAGATTTTCAGGCGTACCCGTACTCTATCTTGGTGACTACCATCACCAAGACCACGCGCGCATTTCGACACTCGTGTGCACACTAACATCCTAATGATTGATCATTTTTACCCAAGCATACTAGTGCCAATACTATCTAATCACAAGCTCATCATAACACAATATCCTTACCAATTCCCGTGCCTAGCACGTATCCACCATGATTTAAAATCATGCAACCCACATTTCATCAAACACATGCATATCACAATGCATAAATAAATCATCATGCCTCATCATTATACATAGCCACAATATGCATAGCAACATCAAGCACAATTAGCACATGAGACATAAACACAACATTTACAAGTTCAACCATAGTCTTCTAAACTAAAGCTTGGGATTAGACTACCAATCTAATCCCAACTCTAGGTGGGTTTACCAAGCTCGACCTAGGTCTATATTCTTGGACCAAGGTATTTGAAAACCAATTAAAACCGAAGAACCACTCACCGACTACTCCAAGCTCAACGACTCTAGCCAATCAAACCACCAAGCTATCCAGATTCGTTCCCGAGGTCTCACTAACACAAAACCTTGATTCTAAGCAATCCAACACAAGCAAAAACATCAACAATCAGTCATCAATCACCGAAGCAAACCCGGAACACATTTTCAAGCAATTAGCCAACTAAGAACACACCCCAAACTAGCATTTTCGAGCAGCCCAAACACACAGCAATTAACCATCGATTCCAACACCTTTAACATACCCATAAGCTTCCAAATTAACCCTTAAACTTCACACAATCATCATCCATCGATTTCTTATCCAAAGCAGCCCTAAAATCTAACTTTAAACCCCTCTAAAACCCCTTAATAAACCCATATCCGAAAATGTTGTTAAAACTTTGTAAAAATCACATATGTTGGACCCTTAATGAGGCTAAGAACATGTCTAACATCATAGAATCAAAAGCTTACTTAAAGGTTAATAAAGTTTAGATTTTTAACTTAAAACCCAAAAATCTCAAAGTGCAAAATAATAGGTTTTATTAAAAACTAATGGTATAGAAATGGGGAGGAAGATAAGGACAACTCAAAAATATCATTACTTTTCAAAAATCTTCAAGAACCAAGAGAGAAGGAGATGGAATAGTAACTTGAAATGAGGAGGAAAATATGTCGTTGGTTTGAAGATGAGGGGGGAAGATGATGAAAATGGGTGTTTTATTTGTTTTGTTTTATTTTTAAATACCAAAGGATATTTTTACCCTTAATGAAAATGGGTAATTACAATAGTGTAAAACCCATGCCCATTTGGGTTTAACTTAAAACAAGCCCAACATATATTTATTTGAGAAAATAAAACCCGAACATTATTTTAATATTTAAATCCACCCGACCCCCTAACCCGGGTGTTACATATATCATATTAGCATACGTATATACATAGCATATATGTATGAAGAAGTGAACTATGCATCATGTATGTATGATTGTATTTGTATGAAGCATGCATTACAATATATATTTTTTTGGAGTCAATTCATTACAATATATTAATATAAGTACAATTACAATTACATTATTATCATACATATATGCGTACCCATGATATATTAATAAATTAAATATATCAATATCATATATACAATATAAATTTATCCATTAATTATAAATACATTATACAGTAATTAATTACACATACATTGTACATTATAAACTAATTAAAAGCAATGATTTAAAACAAGTAAGGGACTAAATTGAAATGATTATAGAATTTAAAGATTAAATTAATACTGAAATCGGGATTAAATTGAAACTATTTAAAATTAGGAGCCAAGCTACAATCCCCAAAAATAATTAAGAATAAATTCGATTTTAATTCAAAAGATTGTTTTTATTTTCTCATTTTCTGAATTATCTCTCTCTCTCTCTCTCTCTCTCTCTAAAAATTCTCTCGAAATATTCTCCCCACTCTCTCTCTTAAAAAACAGTATCCGCCACGGCGATCCTCTCTCACCGTACTTATTCGTCCTTTGTATGGAGCGATTGTCTCATGTCATCAGTCGCCAGGTTCAGGGTGGTTCTTGGAGAAGTATTCGTCTTTCTAAGCATGGCCCGGATATATCTTATCTCTTTTTTGCCAATGATCTGGTTCTTTTTGCGGAGGCATCCTTAGAACAGCTTGAGGTGATTAAAGATATTATTCTCAACTTCTGTGCGTGTTCTGGGCATAAAGTCAGCGTGTCTAAAACTCAGATATTCTTTTCCAAAAATTGTGCGATGGATATTCGGAGTATGATAGCGGACAACTTTGGTTTTCAAATGGTTGATGATTTGGGCACTTACTTGGGAGTTCCTTTGCTTCATAAAAGAGTATCCAATGAGACGTATCGGTTTCTGTTTGAGCAACGAGTTTCAGGTTGGGCGCCGCGCACTCTTTCGTTAGCCGGGCGAATCACCCTTGCCAAGGCAGTTCTGCAGGCCATTCCCACGTATGTGATGCAAACGGCTTGGATTCCTAAAAGGGTTTGTGATGAGATGGAGAAAATTATTTGGTGATTCATCTGGGGAATACTAGTGGTGGTAGGGGTATTTCGCTTGTCCGTTGGGATATTCTTACGTCTTCTATGGATAAAGGCGGCTAGGGTCTTCGGTCGTTGACTTGCCACAATGAAGTTTTGCTCATAAAAATAGGATTTCAACTTGTAACATATAAAAATAAGCTATGGGTACAAGCTCTCAAGCATAAGTATAAGTGGGATGGATTTTGTCCTAGAAGTATTGTTCGACCCAGGTGTTCGAGACTTTGGAAGGGTTTGAGCCGTATTTGGGATGTGGTTTGCGATAGTGTGTGTTGGCAAGTTCGGGATGGTTGGCACACGGATTTTTGGTGGGATCGCTGGCTTGATATTGATCAACCTCTTGCATCATTTTGCTTGGTTAGTGCTCAACCGGCCTCCCTTCCCGTGGCTGCCATGGTGCACCGCTCGGGTACATGGGATTGGGACAAACTTGCTGAGGTGCTTCCGCCTAGCAAGGTTATGGCCATTGCTACCGTGCACCCGCCTCGTGCGTCATTTGGTCGTGATAAGCCAGGATGGAGGTGGGACGACTCGAGATTATTCTCAACGGCCATTGTGTATGCTGCTTTAAATGGTGAGATGGGAAGTCAGGATAATTCACTTTGGAAGGTGATTTAGAAGCTTAATGTCCCCCAACGTGTTCGCACCTTTATTTGGCTAGTAGCTCATGACCGTATTCTTACTAATGTTGAACGTTGTCGACGGTATATGGCCTCCTCTAGCAGCTGTTCTTCTTGCGTGAGTGACTTGGAGGATACGAATCATATTCTTCGTTCTTGCCCCATGGCGCGTCGGGTATGATCTTACTTTGTTTTCCCTTCCCAATTTCATAGATTCATGCAGCTACCCTTACATGAATGGCTCTCATCCAATATAATGGGCACGAACGTTAGAGTATCGCCGCAACCCCACTGGTCGATGTTGTTTGCGATCGTATGTTGGGGTTTGTGGAAGATCGATGCGCTCGTACTTTCGACAATAACCAACTGCGCATCGAGGATGTTGTGCGTTTTGCTGTGCGTATGAGGGATGAGTGCACAGCTGCTCCTTTGGGGAATCAGATGCCTCCACAGCTGCGTGCTGGTGTGCTGGAAACCACGGACGTTAGCTGGACCAAACCATGGCTTAGGCGTGTGAAGATCAACTCCGACGGCGCTATTGCGAGTGCGAATGGCATGGCTGCCATCGGGGGTGTTATCTGCGATGCTACGAGTAAATGGTGAGATGGGTAGTCAGAATAATTCACTTTGGAAGGTGATTTGGAAGCTTAATATCCCCCAACGTGTTCGAACCTTTATTTGGCTAGTCGCTCATGACCGTATTCTTACTAATGTTGAACGTTGTAGACGACATATGGCCTCCTCTAGCAGCTGTTCTTCTTGCGATAGTGACTTGGAGGATATGAATCATATTCTTCGTTCTTGCCCCATGGTGTGTCGGGTATGGTCTTACTTTGTTTTCCCTTCCCAATTTCATGGATTCATGCAGCTACCCTTACATGAATGGCTCTCATCCAATATAATGGGCACGAACGTTAGAGTATCGCCGCAACCCTACTGGTCGATGTTGTTTGCGATCGTATGTTGGGGTTTTTGGAAGATCGATGCACTCGTACTTTCGACAATAACCAACCGCACATCGAGGATGTTGTGCGTTTTGCTGTGCGTATGAGGGATGAGTGCACAGCTGCTCCTTTGGGGAATCAGATGCCTCCACAGTTGTGTGTGGTGTGCTGGAAACCACGAACGTTAGCTGGACCAAACCATGGATTAGGCGTGTGAAGATCAACTCCGATGGCGCTGTTGCCGGTGCGAATGGCATGGCTGCCATCGGGGGTGTTATCCGCGATGCTACGGGTAAGTGGTTATTTGGTTTCTCAAAGAGTATTGGCATTTTTCGGTGATTATGGCCAAGTTATGGGCAGCGCATGAGGCTCTGAGATATGCTTGGGATCTTGGATATTGCCATGTTGATTTAGAGGTTGATAATGTTATTGTGGTTAAGATTATTGGCAACACCTCTTTGTGCCTTCATGATAATGCTTTGGTGGTGAGCATAAAGAATTATTTGAGTCGAGATTGGGATATCACTGTGAATCATATCTCTCAGAAGGCGAATATGGTTGTGGATAAGTTGGCAAGCTTGGCTCGGGGGCATCCGATGGGAGAATGGACTTTCACGATACTTCCGCCTATAGTTGAGGTACTTGTTACTCAGGATCGTATGTGAGTACCCTTTTGTTTTTCATGTAGCGCTTTAGTGCATGCCGCTTCATCTCTTATGATGTATATACCATCATGTACTCTTTTCCGTCATTTAAGTTTAGGGGGGTTTTTAACGAGGCACGTGGGGTATTCTTTTTTTCAATAAAAAATAGCAAATTTACATATTTTTAAAGCCCTTTTCGATCAAAACCCAAAAATATAACCCTTGTTCGTTGTCAGTTCATATCAAAATCTCCGTTTTGATCCAAAAAGCACAATAATTTCATTCTTTTTGTGTTTTTTTGGATCAAAACACAAAACCCTAAACTTGTTCTTCATCAATTTCTTTTCTCGATCCAAATAAACACCAAAATCTCTCCAACTTCTTGTTTTTTTATCAAACCTAGAAAATTACCCATTGTTCTTCTGTTTATCCAAAAATTTCTTCTTCGATCCAAAATGTCCCTCTATTATTCATTCTTCATCGAATTAAAACCCTAAATCTCTAATTTTCTGACTCTTCACCCAAAAATCCGAACACCCAAAGTTTAAAAACCCTAAAATTGTCTCTGTATTTCACCTTCTTCTCTTTCTCTTCTCCAACCAAAACCTAAAGATTGATCTAATCTAGTCAATTTGAGGCGTTGCCAACAAGGGGAAAATGTCGAAGAAGAGTAGTTTAGCTCGTAGAAAAAGGCAACACGAATTCAAACTCCAAAGTATCATATTCTCCCATCTTTCTTTGATTTATTTTAATTCATTGATTTTATTATTATAATATGTTGATTTTATCAATTAGAAGAGAAGGCAAAACAAGAAAAAAGGCCAAAAAGCTTCAAGCAAAGAAGAATAAGATTAAGGTAAGTCTTTTCTTCTTTCACTGGTTACTTTTTTATTTAATTTATTGCATGGGCATTTCTGAAATTTAATTAGGTTGATGGTAGTGAGAAGATGTAAAGTGTCCAAAAGTCATATATTTCATGCACTTTCCAACTCTTATTATTATTGTTTTAAGCTCATTTTAGGCATAAGTAGGCTCATGAATAGCATTTTACAATATTCCATTGTTATACCTTGCTTTTATAACTTATCATTCATTTGGTGAACAAGAGATATTGTTTTAGTGTATTCTTCCTTGTAGGTACTAACAGCTGAACGAGGGAACCGAGGAACGAAGGAAACAACGCTGAGAAGCAAACCCAGGAGCTGTACTGAAGCAGTTCCAACAAAAGTAAGTTGCTGCCGAGCACCTGCCGAGCAAAGTTGCTGCTGACCTTCCTGCCCGCGGTAGCTGACTATGGAAGTTAGGAGAATCGGAGCGCGGTCTGTAGAGCTAAAACTCCTGAGTTTATCGCCGGTGGTCATGTGATTTTCTGACGTCTGTACCAGCGGCTAGGGCTGCTGAAGCAAAATTCCCAAGCTTACTAGCGGGCTAAGGAAAACGAGGAAGAGTTCATATTCCAAGCAAAGAAGTCAACATTTAAAGCTACATTAAAGAAGGAAAGCTACTTTAGAGGACTTCTACTTCAAGGAGGACTTAACCTAGTTTTGAGTCTATAAATACCCATTGTACTTCTAGTTTAAATCATCCTAGGTTTTCTATAGACTTTACTTGTGTTCTTTGCCTCTGCCATGTTCCAAATTCTCTTTGGGTTAGGGTTATGTTGTAACTAGAGTGAAACAGTTGTTTTAGGTTTTTGAGTTATTTCTTCAATAAAATATTCCAAGTTTACTTAATCCATTGTTCTTCATTCTTTCAATCTTTCTGCACCAGTCGTTTGAGAGAATCTATTTTACGGGCACGAAAGTGCAAGGCTCACGAAAGGGTTAAGTACGGTCACAACGGGAGGCGTGACTAACTTGGTTCCACACTAGTCCACAAGTTTCAGTGGCTAAAAGGGATTACTAACCGAGTTGACTGACTTGGTTCCACACTAGTCCTCAAGTTATCGATCTGGAGCATCCTAACCTAGAAATAGGAGGGATCAATGTCGACTATCCTACCGAACTTTAAGTATATGCCAGACTTACCGCCATGACATCTTCCCATTCCATCTGCCGAGACAGTACACACCCGTGCAGTGGCAGTGACCTGCTACGGTCGCGTGACACGGTCGCAGTTTGCCGCCCGCCGTACCCGCCGAGGCAGCATATCGTGGCAGCAAAGGATAACTTATACCTATTACAACGCAATTTTCACACTAAGTGGCAGCATAACCCTGCCTGCTCTATCAACCTGATTCACCTTTTCTTTTACTTGTGTTTTTATTTATTCTTCGATCTCAACCAATCATTCACTTGTGTTTTTATTTTACCATTTTGCAGGAACTAAGGAACGAGACAAGCTGTCCAATCCTCGTGGGATTCGGCATCTTATATACTATAACTTGATAGGAGTGTGCACTTGCGCTCTTACAAAAAAGGAACACCTACACGCCCTACAAGTTTTTGGCGTCGTTGCCAGGGATTGGTAACAACAAATTTCTTTTTTCAATTTCTGCACCTTTCATTTACTTTTTATTTTTATTTAATCGGAAAAAAAAAATTACCGTGTCCTTTGCAAGTGTATGACCAGGGCTAATCCTAAAGGAAACTTCATTATTTACGATGATCTTGAGCGTGAAACTAGACGAATCAAGAGGGAGCTCAGGGTAGCCTTGAAAAACAAAGAAAAAGGCAAAGCAAAGGAAGAGACCATGGTAAACGAAGACCTCCCAATTGATGTCGTGAATGGTAGGGGCGAGCAGCAAGATTTTCCGCTTAGAGGACCACAAGAACATCAGAGGTAGGATCCCCTTGATCCACCCCAAGTGCGGACAACTAGGGACTACCTTGAACATGACTTTCAAAGGTTCGAACCAATATTAACAGAACTGGAGATAGGGGCAAACCATTTTTAGCTAAAGCCTATCATGTTTAACATGCTAAACACACTAGGGCACTTTGGAGGGACTGCCACAGAAGTTATTCGGCAGCACTTACGAGGATTTCTGGATATTTGCCGAGCATTCAAGATTCATGGGGTACACCAGGACGTAGTACGGCTAAGGCTATTTCCATATTTACTGAGAGATAGGGCGAAATAGTGGTTGAATAACCAGCTAGCCAGATCTTTCACTTCATGGGTGGAGCTCTGCAAGGACTTTCTAGACCGATTCAGCCCATCCAACGTCACCAATAGGCTGCGAAATGAGATCACGGTCTTTAGACAAGGGGATGACAAGCCGATGAACGAGGCATGAGAGCAGTACCAACAAATGATGAACAACTAACCGCTTCATGGTCTACCGGCTTGGACTCAGGTATCTATATTCTACAATGGGCTTAACTACCCAACTAGGATGTTGATAGATGCCTCAGTTAACGGAATCATCCTAGAGACCTCCAGAGGAAGCACTACGGCTGCTCAACATAGTAGCTAAAAACAATTATAAATATCCGACAGCCCGCCGAGGCGGCAGAAGGCGGCCAGCTACTGTAAATGAGGTAGAAGCCTTCGAATATGTTAATGCTCGCCTTGACACTCTAACGGAGCAGGTGATGAAGATGGTGCAATCCCGAGGGAAGGTCCATGAAGTAAAAGCTGTTGAGCCCTTCTGTGGCGAATGTGGGGCCAACCACGATTCATCTGAATGCACAACATCTGCAAACTACATGGGATGATATGAGAGGAATAGTAGGCCTGCCCAGAACACATATAATCCTAACTTGAGAAACCATCCCAACTTCTCCTGGAGCAACCCAAAGACAGCAGCAAATCCATAACAGCTATAGAGAGGCTACCAGCAGAATCAGTCTCGGCAGCAGACTCAGCAGCCACAACACAATAATTCACTAGAAACAACTCTAAATACTTTTATGAAACAAACTGATGAATTTATTGTTTATACAAATAAATTTATTGCAAAAACTGAGTCTTTTATGGACAGGACGAAGATGAAGATGAACAACTAGGAGGCTGCTATTAAGAACTTGGAGACCCAATTTGGGAAGTTCACCGAAATCTACCACAGCCGGACTATGGGAGCATCATCCAACAGCCTGCCAGAAGCAGCCAAGCCCACTTTTGAACATTGCAGGGCCATAACTACAAGAAGTGGGAAGCAGCTGGATGAACCTATGATGGTAGAACAGCTAGGAACTCGGCAGGAACAGGCAAGTAAACATGTCCCAGCAGTACCAATATTACCTGCCCCAGTAGTAACACCGACTCCAGCCGCCCCAGCAGTAGAACATGAAAGCAGCCCTGACAAGGATGATCCTCCCCGGACTAAGCCCCCAAGCAAGAAGTAAATAGAGGACATCCCCTCAAGTAACAGCAGCAGGAGCACCAATTCAGAAAATTCTTATATATTCTGAAACAAGTGCATATTAACATACCTCTGATAGAAGCTATACAAAGCATGCCCAACTACGCCAAGTATCTAAGAAAAGATGGATAGGGGAAATTGAGACAGTGGCTGTCACCGAAGAATGCATGGCTATGCTGTATAACAAGTTGTCGCCCAAGCAGACAGATCCAGACAACTTTGTTATACCATGTCGGCTGGCCAGCAAGCACGAGACCAGGGTCCTGTGTGACTTGGGAGCCAGTATAAACCTGATGCCTAAGGCCGTCTTCGACAAACTAGGTATTGGACCTGCCAAACCAACCTCTGTAATGCTTAAACTTGCCTACCACTCATTCGTGTAACCGGAGGGAAAGATTGAAGACATACTGGTCAAGGTGAGCAACCTAATTCTCCCTACCGATTTCCTCATCTTAGATTGTGAGGCTGATGAGAAAGCCCCCATAATTCTCGGGTGACCCTTCTTGGCCACGGGTAGAACACTGATAGATGTGGAGCTCAGGGAGCTTACAATGAGGGTAGAGGACCAAAGCATAAGGATGAATGTACTACAACCCTCAGAGGAAGGAAAGGAATGCCCAGATGAAAGAGCCGCCAAGATAAGTGTGGAAACAGGCCAGGGCAGCAGCTGCCGCGAAAAGCCTAAGGGCAGATTGAAGGACCCCATTACACAGCATATGAAAGAACAAGAAGACCCCCCAGGAATGGAGAAAAAGCTAAACCACCTCAAGAAGTGGTTATGTCTGGGAGATACACCCAAATGCACTCCCAACATACCTTAATTTTTATTTTAATTCTATTATTTTTATTTTTACGCATTAAGATTAGAGTTTATTTTGTTTTAGGATTAGATTAATTTTCTGTATTTTATTTAGTCATTTAATTATTTTTATTTCGATTTTTATTTTAGGATCAAGAATAAAAGAGCAGGATTACAAAGGAAGACCAGCAAGAAGCCCTCCCACAATCCTACCGAGTCAGCAGCCAGCACGGTAAAGCATAACGGCTAGATGGCCGCCAACGGCTCCGAAAATAACGGGCAGAAAAATCTGCAACGTGAACGAGGAAATCGGACCGTTGATCATTTAATGTCACTCTGGCACTTCTCGGCAGCTGCTATATAAACCACTCACTCACTTTATTTTACTTCACTTCTATCTTTTTGCTAGCTTCTATCTTATTCTTCTGCTCTCTCCTAATATTTCCTTTCTATTTTCAGTTAGAATACAACCGATCACATGGCCTCAACATCAACCCAAAAACCCACCTACAACAAGTTTTGCTTCAAAGCAGACGAGGAGAGATATAGAGCACAATTCTCCAAGCAGCCCGTCTGGGAGGAACAAGGCTTCTATTACACGAAGCAAACGGGAGACCATAGTCTAGAGCCCGCCTTGTTCCGAACCATCCACTACAAGGGATGAGAGATGTTCGCTCAGCATCCTGATATAGCAAACATCACCATAGTCAGGGAATTCTACTCCCATCAGCCCTGCACAGACAAGCCATTCGTCTACGTCTGCGGGGAGGCGGTCAAAATCAACCCTGATGTCATCAACAACTATTACGACCTTGATATGAACGACAGCCCGCACGAGGACTGGAGGCAGTCACTGAAGACTGCCCACTATGAGGAGATCAAGGCCAGAATATGCAAGCCCAACACACCATGGCTAGGGGGCAAACATGTGGGATCTGTCCAGCGCCGCCACCTACTTCTTGAGGCTATGTTATCGAACACGTTTGTGAAAAGGTTCCTGCTACCCACATCCCACAACTCAATAGTTGACCGGTTGTGCCTCGCCTTAATTCACAGCATCTTGATGAATCGGCCGATCAATGTAGGGGAAATCATATTCATGGAAATATACAATTGCTTCAAGAAGAAGAAAGGCAGGTTATACTTCCCATCTCTCATCACATGTCTCTTCACCAACTTCGGAGTCTCGGCAAAGCCTACAGATGAATTGACGACTCTCAAGGAGGGCTGGACCAAAAAGGTCCACATGCAGATGATGCAGGATCCAGAACCAGCAATTCCCAGTAAGCCTTCTGCCGCCCAGTTTGAAACGCCAGCCGCCCCCGACAGTACTGATGCTGCCCCAGCCACAAAGGTCATCTCGCTGCTGCACAGACTCTTAGAACATACAAAATGGATAGAGCAACAATAGGTGGCCTTCATGAATTATATGGGGGATGCCCAAGAAGCTTTGGTGGCTTATTTCCTACAGAAATTCCCCGGTGATGTGCCCACCATGCCACCATTCCCTACGGAGCTTGCAGCAGCAGCACAAATACAAAGAACTCCACCAGCCGCCACTGCTCGCCAGACAGACCGCCAAGTGCCCTCTCCGACGCACTTTCCGGTTTACTCAGCTACCACTCCATCACACACAGTGGCAGACTCCCCCAAGAGGCACCAGCAGAATATCTCCCCCGCTTACACAGCCAACACAGTGGCAGACTCCTCCTCGTTAAAAGAAATTGAGCAGCCACCATCGAAACCAGAAACAGCAGTAGTAGCGGCAACAGCAGCCATCCCAATGGCATTCATCCCTCTGGTAGCACCCATAGAGGAAGGGACAAGGAAGAGGAAGCGGAACATAATAGCAGAAGAACCTGTGGACCTTAAGACCGAGTTAGAATGAAGCGATGCATCTCCCGCCATTCCCCCTGCCGAGCCTCCAGAAGAGACACAACATACGCCAAAGAGAATCCAGCCGCCGTGGAAAGCAAAGACCTCACCTGCTAGAACCACCGCCAAGGCATTTTCCAACTGCCGCTTCATCATCCAAACATCTTTCTCCTCCTCAGCTAACTAGAATCCAGCCTTCTATCAACCCTCAGCAAACTTTTAATTTATTTTCTTTTCTTTTATTTTTTATTTTCTGTTTTCTTTTTATCTTTAACTTGTATATTTTCTTAACTTTTCTGTTTTGTGCATTGAGGGCAATGCCCATCTCGAGTTTGGGGGTAGCTCTCGCATCATTTGTAGGCATTATTAGTTGCATATAAGTTGCATTGTACTTACCTTAGTAATAATCGGAAAAGAAAAGTTTGTTATGACTTGTGCCTATGATAGGATAGTCGATTACTTTATTTTCGCATCTAATTAAAAATTAAACATAATCTTGGGAAAAAGCATGAAATATGACTTAGATTTTTTTTCATTTTGCTTGAAAATGTTAAAAGAATTTGTTACTTGCTAAATGTGTTAGAATATTTGATGAACAATGCCTGCTTGTTTTCTTTACAAAATTCTAACGATAATTGCAGGTAGCCGCCGAGGCAGGCAAAAGACACAGAAAAATGCAGAACTTCCAAGGTAGCAAAATCAAAACAAAGAAAAGTGTCGTGTTACCCTAGAGGTGCCTGCAACAGGCTCTAGGAAGAATTATGTGCGAGGACACTCCGCTGCTATCAAAGTCCATGAATCTGAAAGCCTAAAAGTGACGGACAATTTAGCATGAGTGAATGAAAGCCTTCACGGGATGACTCTACTCCAAGGGTTCGTGGTTCTGTAGTTTGCTTCTATCTAAACGTCAGATCTGAAGGAGTAGTTGTGATAAGCCGAATCCCTCACTACCTTGATTAAAAATAATAATATGATGAAATTGTGCTGCCTCGGCAGCAACCTTTAAATTACAGTAGTATCTTTGTTTAATCTTTTATTATGCGTATTCAGCTTGTTTACAGATTTGCAAACATCACGCATGGATTAGGAATTTAATTATGAGTTGTTTTCTTACTTATTTCCCTTCATTAAGTTATATATATATATATATAGGTGCCACGGCCTTGAGGCAGAAAATCAGGTTAAAAACATGCTTTTCTTTCTAACTATTATTAGAGCAAGTACTTTAGGTTGCATTGCTTGAGGACAAGCAATAGTTCGAGTTTGGGGGTGTGTAAAGTGTCCAAAAGTCCTATATTTCATGCACTTTCCAACTCTTATTATTATTGTTTTTAAGCTCATTTTAGGCATAAGTAGGCTCATGCATAGCATTTTACAGTATACCATTGTTCTACCTTGCTTTTATAACTTATTATTCATTTGGTGAACAAGAGATACTATTTTAGTGTATTCTTGCTTGTAGGTACTAACAGCTGAACGAGGGAACCGAGGAACGGAGGAAATAATGCTGAGAAGCAAACCCAGGAGCTGTACTAAAGCAATTCCAACAAAAGTAAGTTGCTGCCGAGCACCTGCCAAGCAAAGTTGTTGCCGACCTTGCTGCCTGCGGCAGCTGACTATGGAAGTTATGAGAACCAGAGCACAATCTGTAGAGCTAAAACTCCTGAGTCTATCATCGGTGGTCATGTGATTTTCTGACGTCTGTAGCAGCGACTAGGGCTGCCGAAGCAAAATTCCCAAGCTTACTTGCGGGCTAAGGCAAACGAGGAAGAGTCCATATTCCAAGCAAAGAAGCCAACATTTAAAGCTACATTAAAGAAGGAAAACTACTTTAGAGGACTTCTACTTCAAGGATGACTTAACCTAGTTTTGAGTCTATAAATACCTATTGTACTTCTATTTTAAATCATCCTAGGTTTTCTATAGACTTTACTTGTGTTTTTCACCGCCGCCATGTTTTAAATTCTCTTTGGGTTAGGGTTATGTTGTAACTAGAGTGAAACAGTTGTTTTAGGTTTTGAGTTATTTATTCAATAAAATATTCCATGTTTACTTAATCTATTGTTCTTTATTCTTTCAATCTTTCTACACCAGTCGTTTGAGAGAATCTATTTGTCGGGCACAAAAGTGCAAGGCTTGCGAAAGGGTTAAGTACGGTCACAACGGGAGGCGTGACTAACTTTGTTCCACACTAGTCCACAAGTTTCAACGGCTAAAAGGGATCACTAACTGAGTTGACTGACTTGGTTCCACACTAGTCATCAAGTTATCAATCTCGAGCATCCTAACCTAGAAATAATAGGGATCACTGTCGACTATCCTACCAAACTTGGAGTATCTGCCAGACTTGCCGCCAGGACATCTTTCCATTCCACCTGCTGAGATAGTACACACCCCTGCAATTGCAGTGACCTGCTATGGTCGCGTGACAGGGTCGTAGTTTGCCGCCCGCCGTACCCGCTGAGGCAGCCTATCGTGGCAGCAAAGGATAACTCATACCTATTACAACGCAGTTTTCACACTAAGTGATAGCATAACCCTACCTGCTCTATCAACTTGATTCACCTTTTCTTTTACTTGTGTTTTTATTTATTCTTCGATCTCAACCAATCATTCACTTGTGTTTTTATTTTACCATTGTGCAGGAACTAAGGAATGAGACAAGCTGTCCAATCCTCATGGGATTCGACATCTTATATACTATAACTTGATAGGAGTGTGCAGCTGAGCTCTTACAAAAAGGGAACACCTACACGCCCTACAGAAGAAAAAGAAGAAAGGTTGAAGTGGGTTTTAAGTAGGGAAGAGAAAATTGAAGACCAAGTTAATAGAAGTGGCTAAAGCCAAAGTAGCTCAAGCTATGGAGCTTGATAAATGAGGTTTATTCATGTACCAAAAAAAAATATTATGATTTTCCCCTTCTCTGCTAAATTTTGCTTATTGAGGTTAAAGTATTTGATAACTTGAGAATTCATGGATGTTATGTTAGCTTGAGTATATGTTTATTAGTTTGGACTACATGTTTGAAGAAATTATATTATATATATATATATATATGTTTTCCTAGAATCGTCTTTTTCAAGGTGTGGTTTTTTTTGGAATTTGTAATGTATAAGTCTACGATGCTTAATATTGTATGGATACATGATGTGAATTTAAGAAGTTCGTTGAGGGTTTACTTCAATTCAACCGAGCCAATATCGTAACTCCTTGAATAGTTGTTTCCACTAGTTGCGTGCGTATTTGAGAGGATTTTCTTTACTTCAACCGAGCCAGGAACTGTTGTATAAGGAACTAAAATCTTGTTGAATGTGATTGGGGAGGTGAGAGAATGGTTTCAATGTTTTGCAAATTGTAAATTCTGGTACTTTTAGTTCCTTTCCACTTGAAGATGCAAACTGGCCACAGTTTTTGAAATGAAAATGTTTCTATCTTATGGAATTCTTTTTGCATGATGAACTTAAATGTGTTATTTTAGAGGTTTAAAGCATGTATGTTTCGTGTTAATATTATGCTAAGTCAAACGAAAAATCGGTATGGTGATGTTTTGATGCTTTATATATGTACATCAATGGCTTTGTTCTTATATTTTGCTATGCTTAAGTCTATAGCTTCTAAATTAGAGAGGTGTGTAATGAGAAGAGGTAAGGTTGAACGACCCAATTTGTCGAAATTTCTGTATTTGACTATTATAACTGCAATAATGTGTTAAGAGGTTGATATAGGCTGCGTTCAGCAATGCTTATCCAACGGGCCTTTGAGCGCTAAATGGAGAAGCAATGTCGAACATGCACTTTGTTCGCTGAATATATGTTTCCTTGCCTAATTTAGCACCCAAACATGAGTTTCGCCACAGTTGGTTTTCCCAGCTTCTCTGAAAACGGTCGTTTGATAATAGATTTGCGTTGAAAAATCTCAAATGAACGAGCCCTTAATTTCTTCTGAATGTTTATACTAGCGTTTAGCAGATTTTGGAGCTTGTTGAATTGTTTATGTTTTTCGTTTTCCTTGCTTTGAACATCAAGACAAATCTAATGTGGTAATTCTAGTTTCCTAGTTTACCGTCTTTGTTTAAGATTCAGAGTTATTTCTCTTAACAATGCCGTCTCTAAAGTTCGAATTTAAGTTCGTATGTATGCTTTTGAATGATGGCAGTTACTTGTTGCAGATGTCGTGGATGGTTGATTCAATTGATTCACTTATCATTTCACTAAAATGGGCATCTTAATTGTAATTATTTTACTTTAAAATGTAATATGAAAATATATTTTTTAAAAGAATATAAAAATTGATGAAATGGTTTGATTTGAACGTGTGAAATTCGGTTTGGTTTCGGTTCAAGATTAAAAAATTAAAAACCAAATGTTTTTAAGGATTAAAAAATTTATTAACTTAATGGCTATAAATTTATGATTAAAACTTTAATATAATGCTCATAATCTGTCTAGGAAATAAGTTTATTACTTCAGTGATCATAATTAATATTTTCAATAACAAATAAATTAATAATCCTAAACAAATTTATTAATTTAATGATCATGTACCTTAAATTGTGAAGATATATTTTCTCACATTTTAATATAGTGAATTCATATTATTACAAGTTACAACTTTATCAATTGTAAATTTGTAACTTACAAGTCAGGTAAATATCATATCAGTTCAATAACAAGTCTGATCATTAATAGGTTGAGTCAATTACAGGTCATGTCCATAACAAGTTAGGTTGATACCAAGTCGGGTAATATCAGCTAATTACCAGGTTAATCTCGCGTTCAGGTTCATATCAGGACGGATGCAGGTCAGGTTCGGTTATCACATTTTCAGGTTGAATTCGGGTTCAAGTCGTTCTCAGGTCGGGTGTAGGTCGGGTTCAGATCTAAAATTTCCAGGTCCAACTCGGGTTCAAGTCAACACCAACTCAAACTCGAATCGATTTCGAATCACCAGTCTTTCAGGTCACAATCAATTTTGACTCAAGTCAGTTTTACAGATCAGGTCAGCTTTTTACATCCCTAGCTCTGACCTAAAGTTGGGTCGAGCCAGATTAAGGGTGATGATTTTTGGGTTGAGGTTGGGCGGTTAAAATCTAACTTTATTTGATCTAGAAATCAGGGTCGGCCCTGGGGAGGGGCAGCAAGGGTGCCCGCCCAGGGCCCATTGCTCAGGAAAATTAAATATTGTATATTTTTTAATTATATTTAAAGATTTAGTTTGTTTTAATATTTGTTATTAGGGCATATTTTTTAATATTTGTTAATAGGGGTTAAGATTTTTTCAACATTTATTATTAAAGATCTACTCTTAATATTGTTTTCTAATAATTGTTATTAGGGGCCTATTTTTTATATTTGTTATTAGAGGCTGAGTATTTTTCAATATTTATTAGTAGGGGTCTACTTTTAATATTCAATTTTTTCTAATACTTGTTATTAAGGGCCCATTTTTTAATACTTGTTATTAGGGGCTGAATTTTTTCCGATATTTATTATTAGGGATCTACTCTTAATATTCAATTTTTTTTAGTACTTGTTACTAGGGCTCTAGTTTTTCCAATATTTGTTATTATGGCATAGTTTTAAGGTAAAATTTTAATATACATGTTGGTAAAACTAATTTTACACAAGCCTGCATATTTACATTATAAAACTCAAATCCTAAATTCTAACCCTAACCCTAAAAAACTAAACCATAAACCTTAAACCCTATACCTTAAATTCTCAACACTGATCTTAAATTCTAAACCCTACAGCATAAACCCCTACGCTTTAAACCCTAAACTAAAACTCTAACCCCTAAAACTAAAAGACACTTGTAAACTAAAGTTTACACGGCATGTGTATCAAAGTTTTTTTAATAGTTTTAAAATTTAATTTTTTCAATACTTGTTATTAGGGGACCAATTTTTTCAATACTTGTTACGATGGACCAATTCTTAAAATTTAATTTCTTTCATTACTTGCTATTAGGGACAAAGATTTAAATAGCGGCATGCAACCACAACAACGATCGTTATATGACGGTAGTGGCATCATCTAAAATCGCGATATATAAAATCATTATGTCCACAATAGCATATGTTACTAAAAAAATTTCATAACCGCGATATATGAAACCATTATGTCCACAATAGCATATGTTACTAAAAAAAATTCATAATCGCGATACTCGCAATAAACAAAATAATATCTATTATATCCACAATCATGATAAATACAACACAACCGAAAATACGATTGTAACTATAATTACAATTTAAATCCTCAATTTAAGGCTCATTTTTTAAGTTCGCCCCGGACCTCCAAAAACTCAGGACCGGCCCTGCTAGAAATGATTCCATAAGGATACTCTAAATAAATAAAGTTACAGAGATAAAATTTTAAAAAAAGTGTGTAAAAGATAAAAAAATCAAAATAATTAAATGATTTTGTTAAATCAAAAATTAATTTTTTGTTTTATAATTTTATGTTTTTTTAAGAGGAGGTGAAGCTTTAAAATTTGATGTTGGGAACAACTACATAACACGAAAATATGGAGGATCAATGTCTCTTTCAAGAATACTATGAGGATTGTTTCACGAATTATCATGGAGGTTTCAGTTAAGACATCTTCATATATATATATATATTATTGATAATTTAATTTTGTACTTTTAAAGTCTTTTAATTTTGTACCCTTACATTTTTACTATAGTTTTTTTTTATAGTTCTCATCCCAAATCCTGCATCGGTCCTTGAAGATTATTATAATCAGTATAAAGTATTAAATAAAAAACTTAATCTTTTAAAAACTAACTAAAATTAAATTAAATTCACAAATAATTTAAAATTTTACACAATTCCAAAATCTCGTACACTATTATTTGCATGAAACAAGGGTTCATTCCTTTTTAATAATCCTTACAATAATATCATTCGTGAATAAACTGACCCCTAATATAATTAAACCAATACCACATAACAGTTAACTATGTATCTTCGAATTGTATTCAAGATTTTTTCTATACAAACTCGCTCGTCATTTTTTTGCTTGCCATATAAAACTTTTGGTTGCTCTTCTAGTTTTATAGGGCTTTATCCTGACTAATTCGTACCGACTCGCGTCACACATTTAATTATTGTGGGTGAGTCTCCGCGGAGATTTCTTGCATACACAAAGCCTCAATCTCGAGACCTACTTAAACGATATCAAATTATTTACCACTTGAACCAACCCCGTTGATATAAACTCACTCGCCATTAAGGCGAACAATAAATTTTAATAGAACAAAATTACTATTACACAATATTCAAGATTTTATATTCATATAGAATATGTTGGTATATTTATGTCGTGAATTTAAATTATCATATCATATCATATCATATCATATAACGAGGGGCTTTCACATTCTGTTGAGAAAGCTAAATAAGATGGGTGTGGATGAATATTGAATGTGATGTGGGTTTGATGTTGACTATTTATCATGCTTTTGTCATGTTTTTCATCAATTATGTGCATACAAAAAGGGTTCCTAATAATTCGACGAACTAATTGTCCAACCAATTCGGTGAAAGGATTTTGTTACGACAAACGTTGGAAAGAACATGTTAGAAATTCATGTCTCCAAGTACACCATTTCTTTTAACTGTTTCACTGTGTGATTACCACCCATTGGTTTTGGACGGTTAAGACATCCTTTTCATAAAATAAAGTTGTAAAAAGCGTTTTAATTGTTAAGACTTGTTCACATTCGTAGATTTTATTCGACAATCTTTATGGTGAGAGGAGAAATTAAGTAATATGATATAAATTGAGTAATTATTCTATGTACAAGCATTGTGGAAATTTTGTTTGTACAAGTGCCTTAGTTTTAGGGTTTAGGAAGTCCATTTAGGGATTAGGAAGTTTGTTTAGGGTTTGAAATGTAGTAGTTTTGAATTTAGGGGATGGTGACAGAATTTTGAGTTTAGGGTTAAAATTTAGGATTTATAGGTTAAAAACTTAAACCTCTGACAATATTACCCTAAAACATAAACCTAAATTCTACCTCTAAACCTTAAATTCTAACCATGAATCCTAAATTATAAACTCATATACTAAAACTCCTAAACTCTTCTCTTACTTGTGACATTGTTCTTACTCGTTCTTGTTGAACAATTATTGCATACATCCTATTCATATTGAGTAATGGGTATGTACTCAAGATATTAGTGCGTACAACACCACAGTGTTCTTCATCCAAGCCTATCAGAAATTGATGAAATTTTTTCTTTTCTTTTCAAGCTCAGCAGTGAGATTACGTCTACATCCACCACAACTACACACTTGTATTTTGTCATAATTATTTAGTTCTTTCCATATAGTTTTAAGTTGTTCATAATAATTGATTATGGCTCGTCCATCCAACTTACAATTTATCAAATCTGACCTAGATTGTTGCACTATCAGTCCATTCCCAATAGAAAAGTGTTGCTTTATGTCCTCCGACAAGTCTCCTGCATTCTCCACAAAGAGAAATAGTTGAACGTAAAGAGTGTTTAATGGTGTTAATCCAATATTTTTATTTTTATTTTTTGATCGGCAAGAATGAATTTATTATAGAAAATGCCAATCCACATGACCACAAGCCTCGCTGGAAACCTCTCTACGCCTAAATAGAGGAAAAGAGTACTCATGGTCATGTCTACAAAAATACACTCAACACAAAATGCCCACGGAAAAACCCTAAAAATCAAAACACCACCTCAAGCCAAGACACGCGGTGAACACCACCCTTCGCCAGTGCATCCGCAATAGAATTGGCCTCACGAAACACATTATTAAAAACCAAATGAAGGATTTTCGCAGCAACCACATCAATCTGATTAAAACACTTCCAATGCCTCCATGGTCGATGCCCTCGCCTAAGGATCCAAGCCACAGCGACTCTCGAGTCAGATTCAATCACCAAAGCCATATCTCGCCACCTTGATTCAGCAAAAAAAAAAATCAGAGCAGTCCGAATTGCGAACAATACAGTCTCATTGGACTCAATTATTCCTAGCGGCCCTGAGAATAACGCTAAAACTTTACCTAAATCACCACGTAAAACACTTCCACACCCCGTCAGGCCTGGTTTTCCTATTGTCGAAGCCATCCACATTAAACTTTAGAACACCCTGTGGAGGCGGTTCCTAACCTATATTCGATCGTACCACACTAGAAAGAGTCACCGAAAAAACACTCCAAATACAATTCTACCACTAACTTTCACTAATATCCAACCCCCACTTAGAAGCTTTTACCCAATATAGAGATCGAAGCTTCACTAAAGACAACAACTCATCAACTTGCAAAGGTTTTTTTTATTAAAAATCAGCTCATTTCGACTAAGCCACGTAGACCACAGTACAGCAGCACATGCCACCAGCCAAGCCTGTCAAACATGACCCGCAAACTGTCCATGAAAGCATATAGACATAAAATCAAAAAGCGAAAGCGACCGAACCATAGAAACATTCCACCATTGGAAAAATTTCGACCAAAGAGTGTATGTAGGCGGGCACATAAACAGAATATGGTTAAGTTCATCTACGCCAACAACACACGCAGCACACCTAAGAGCATCTTCATTTATTCGAAGACCACGATCCCACAAAAACACCATAGTTGGCAGCCAATTACAAAAAGTAAACCAAAGAAAACATTTGATCTTCGAGGAACATCTAATTTCCAAACCAAGGTATGTTCAAAACAGTCCTCCTCGAGGTTGAAGGTGGACATATGAGACATCAAAGACTTTACCGAAAACACACCTGATGTCGAAGGCTTCCAAATTAGTTTATCCACCCCCTAAACTGAAATCGGTGTTGCACACACAAGAGTCTGCATCTCTTCCAAAAGCCTCCATTCAAAACTATGTAAGGGGTGACGAAACAAAACAACCCAATCACTAACCACCATATTTACCATTTGTAGAACAACAGCCAGAAGAATCAATTTATTAGATGTTGTCTGAAAAAGTCCTGGATAAACATCCTTCAGAGGTATATCTAAGAACCACCGTTCATGCCAAAAAAAAAACCAATTGGTCGTCCCCCACACTCCAAACGAACTGGTCTTCACTAAAAAAATGTTGAATAAGGCCCTCATTATTTACCTCCAATATTTGTCTCCAAATGCGCGACATATTATGTTTTTCGGATGAAGTCGGCCACCACTTTAAGATATGTTCACCATACTTCGCCTTAATGATAGCACACCATAAAGAATTAGACGGTTGTGAGTATCACCAAAACCATTTTGCTAAAAGACACAAGTTTCACTTTCGCAAGTCCACAACACCAAGGCCTCCCAAGTGTCGAGGACGACAAACTGTAGACCACTTCACTCTACTCATTTTCCTCTTCGCATCAGACCCACCCCACAAAAAATGTCGTCTAATCTTGTCTAATTTCTCAATCACACTCTTAGGCACTTGAAACACACTCATATAATATAGGGGAAGGGCCGAGAGAATTGGATTAACCAAGACAAGACTCACCGCAAAAGACAAAGATTTACCTTTCCAACCAGCTAATTTTGTGCGAAAACGTTGAATTAAAGGAGTCCAAACACTAAGAAGACGTGGGTTACCACCCACCGGCAGACCAAGGTAAATAAAAGGGATCTCTCCCACATTGCAACCCAGAACATTTTCCATTTCTACAACAATTTCACTCCCCACTTCAATGGCATAAAGACAAGATTTGGAAAAGTTGATCTTGACACCAGAACCATACTGAAAACAAATAAGCAATTTCTTCAAATTATTTGCATAGCTCACATTATTTTGGAAGAATAATACTGTGTCATCCGTGAATTGCAAGTGAGAAATTCGCACATTTGCAGCCGCCTGGACTCCCTGAATAAGGTCTTGCTCCTCGACTTCTACGATGAGGAGGTGTAAAGCTTAAGCCACCATCACAAAGAGAATAGAAGATAACGGATCTCCTTGCCGCAACCCCGTTTCATATCAAATTCTTTTTTAGCACTTCTATTGACTAAAATTGAGAGACGAGACATTTGTAGGCATTCCAAAATCCACCCACGCCACTTGGAACCAAAGTTCATTTTTTTCCATAATTTGATCCAAGAAATCCCAACGTATACAATCATACGCTTTCGCAAAATCTAGCTTAAGAATCAAACCACCCCCTCCAAATTTACTATGCCTCATAGAGTGTATCACTTCATTCGCCAACAAGATCCCATCCATGATTTGGTGCCCCTTAATAAACGTCGATCGTGTATCACTAATAACTCCATCGACCACCGTCTGCATTCTTGCCGCAAGCACCTTCGAAAGAATTTTGTACACTGAGTTAAGTAGGCATATAGGACGATAATCTCCTATTTCCATCGGCTCGTCCTTCTTAGGAATTAGAGTTACAAAAGTTGAATTCAAACCCCTCGGTAAAGACCCCGAAGCAAAGAAATTTTCCAGCAATGACAAAACATCTTCTTTTACAAACGTCCATCCTTTCTTGAAGAACGCAAAGCTAAAACCATCCGGCCCCGGAGCCTTAGCACCATCACAATTCCATATAGCACTCTTAACCTCTTCCTCTTTGAAATCAACTTCCAACCAAACCCTTTGTGAATCCGAAATGGAGCGAAACTGTGATGTGATATTAATAGAGTCGGCCCATACTGGTTGAGAGAAATGTTTGCGGAACTCTCGAAAGCGAAGATGCTTCAAGTCATTTGGATTCGAAACCCATCTCCATTTGAACCGCATACCTGAAATCTTATTACGCATCTCCCTGAACTTAGCCGTACGATGGAAAAGCGTGTATTGCGATCACATTCTTTTAGCCAGAGAGCTCTCAATTTTTGTCGCCAAATCAATTCTTTCAGACGTGAAAGCCTTCATAATTCTGAAGTTAATTTTCGAGTTTCCTCCTCAGGAACCATCTCACCCGACGCCCTTCTTGCATCTAGCTCATCTAACCTTGTTGTTACCGAATCAAGTTGCTGCTCAACATTTTCAAAATTTTCCTTGTTCCACATCTTTATGAATGTCTTCATCTCTTTTAGTTTATGCGTGATTGGACGTCTACCACCCTCATCGGACGAAATTCTTCCCCATTCCACTTCCATATCTTTTAAAATGTTTACGTTGCTCCATCCAACAATTTAGGAAACGAAAGGGTCTTGGACCCCCAATCTTCATCATCTCCAACAAACAACAACGATGTGTAATTGGAGATACCCCTCGGCAAGTTTATCTATTTCACTTGACAAAACTGATCTAACCACTCGCCTATCACCACAAATATGTCAATACGACTGCATTTATTCCCTGATCCATACCAAGTAAAATGTTTTCCTTGCATTAGAATATCCGCCAATGAGGCTTCATTCAAGAAAGACATAAAATTCTTCATCCCTATCACACTTCCACTACAACCTTGGCATTCTGCAATCGTACAAAGTCACCACAAACACACCACAACCCTTTAAAACTATGAAGTACCAATTGCACTTGACCCCATAAAGCCACTTGTCCCTCAACTGAACATGGAGCATACAGACCGACAATACCACGGCGCCACGAATCAGCCACCCATGAACCTATAAGCATTATAAAATTGTCGCCAACTTGTTTTGACTCCATACTGAACTTTGATAACTCCCAAATCATAGAACACCCCCCGAACGTCCATTCGATGGGGCAAATGCAAAATCAAAATTATTTCTAAACCAAATCGTACTCACCAGAGATGAGGCAATGTCCTCCAATTTAGTCTCTTGAAAGCAGACCATCTCCACTTAATATTGTCGTAACCTATCTTGTACAGCTTTTTTCTTCGACCTCGACCCCAAGCCACAAATTTTCCACGACAATATCTTCATACTACGACGCTAGATTAGCGCCCCTCGTGTTCCTCTATGAGTCTTGCAATATCTTTCACTACTTCGTCTTCGTTGCCAATTGCAACAGCTCCAATCAGATTTCCAAAGTCAATTGTTTCTTTCGTTGCCTTCAATGGAGACTTTTTGCGACAAATAAAATCAGAATCAGACAATGAGCCATTTTCTACTCCTTTGTTAATCGTTTGATCCCTCTCCGGAATTTTTCTCGGTCAGCCTCTACCTCTTTTTGGCTCGTTTACCACTATACGTGATTGATGTTCCTGAGGTTGCTCATTATTCATAAGATCATTGACATATCTCACTTTACGGTCTGTTTCTCCAATTCAAATGGTAAAAGCCCTAGTTTTTTTTGTCTTTGTAGTAGGCCCATCCAAAGGTTTATGGGCTGTCAGGCTCGTTCGTGTTTCGTCCTGCATAACGTCTATTTTGGTAACATCACCATCACAACGTTGAATTAAGCCCACTTGTTCATCCGAAATTGCTTCTTCCACCAAGTCTTGACTATCACAGACACGCAGGTCTATTCTTTTTTATGTTACCAGCTGCGAAATATGGGCACCAAAGACTATCTCGTCTATCGAATTTGGTACAAAAGTTTCCTGGGACTTATTGATGTCCTTGTCCACTGGTAAACTAGCAATCGGGGATTCAAATTGCCTCCATTACTTCTTATTTTTAAAATCTTAATTAATTTATTTTCTACTTAAAAATTGAAGTTCATTTATTAATACCATTACCTCTTATTAATTGACTCCATTGCAACATCATTTTTCATTAAATGATTGTCAACTTAATAATTATCTTAGTCTAATTTTAATAAAAGAAAATTTAAGAGTATTATAATTTGATTTGAATTTTTAAATTTTAAAAATAAAAAATATATTATATAAATAAATATAAAAAATTTAAATGTAAATGTACAAGAATGTAAAGACTTTAATCATAACCAAAATTTAATGATAACTTTAATTATGTTGAAACTAAAATTAAATTTTGAACTTAACACTGAGATGTGTATGATATTGCGTATACTTCCTTTATTTCTTTGATTTTAATATTAGAAATTTTATAATTACCATAGAAATAAGGTAAATTAATGTTTGTATGTTCTGTCATTTGGTCTCCTATTATTTTTTTGTTTAAATATGCCTCCTAACATTTGCTTGTTTTGTCATTTAGCTCATTATTCTTTCTTTTGGTCCAAATATGCCCCAACGTTTCATTCATAGTCCAAATATGCCCCTGTTGGATGTAAACTGTCAATCAACTAACGATCAACGGCTTATAAAAAAAATTTGACGTGGCATCAGCAGATCTTAATACGTGGCAAATCCAGTCAGCATCAGCTGTTGAACTTCAGTTGACTCACAGTTTTCATCAAACGGGGGCATATTTGGACGAAATTGAAACGTTGGGACATATTTAGATTACAAATAAAACGTTAGAGGCATATTTGGACCAAAAAAAATAAGAGGCTAGATAAAAAAATAAACAAACGTTAAGACTATATTTGAACAAAAAATAAAAGACTAAATGATAAAATATACAAAGTTTGGCGCATCTTTTCTCATTCTATCTAAAAATAAATGTTGAAAACTTTGATGGCTATTTTATTGTTGGGGGCTTTTGGGTTTAAATGGTCTTTTTATCCCTTTCTCCCATCTGACAAGACGGAGAAGAGCACAAAAAACCTTGAATTTTCTAAGTTTATTTTTTCTTCTCTTTCAACCAAACAGCAATGATGATGAAGTCTTTTTTCTGTGTATCCTCTCTATCACCATCATTGTTCCCACTACACCTCCTCACCTGCCTTTATGATCATTACCTTCTACACATTCTTCAAAGCCTCTCATCATTTCATCAAACTAAAAAGAAGATTATATCAGAAGAAGCTAAAGGAAGCAAAGGTGATGTTGTTTTCAAGTTGGGGTCGAGAAGAAGAACAGCAAAAGGAGGACTTTTCTTGGTTTCGAGTGATGGGTCTTTTCTCTTCTAGATTTTCCAAGTCTTTTTTTTTGGGGGGAATCAAGCATCTTGGTCCGAAAGATTTGCTTCCATCGAAGCAAATTTAGTACTAGCTTATCTTTAAAGTTTTATGTGGTTTTTCTTCTTTTCTTGTTGTGTTCATGAAAACAACTTGGAACTTAAAAAAAAAAAAAAGAACTTGTGTGTTTTGTGAGTTCTGTAACCGATCTCTATTTTCTACATATGAACTTCTCTTTAACATACTTTCTGCAATTCATCCAAGCTTATCTTTTCTCGATCTGAAATTTCATCAGCTTTATATATGTGTGTATTTGTTGAAGTGATTTTTTTATGCCTTTATCAATAGATCTATCATGTTTATCATATGTGGAACTGTAGTTTTTGCTTGTTTTAGGGTTTTTGCAGTCCAAGCCTATTTCCTTCCAATTTTTTCTTTAAAAACCTACAGGTATACCATTTTGGTCTTTGATTCTTGGGCTTGGCATAGATAATATAACATGACTGAACAATCATTAATTTGTACATATATATGCTATCATATCAGTGTCTATACTAGAACACACATAGGAATAGGATGGATAATAAGAAGTGTTAAATCCAGAAAAAATAAAGCTTTTACTAACCTGGCCTTTATTAAATATAAAGATTTTATTTAAAAAATCACAATTATTTAATGTATTATAAAAAGTTAAAAAATTTTATTAAAAAATTATTTAATATATTAGAGTTTAGGATTTAGAGTTTATGGTTAATGTTTTATGATTTAGGGTTTAATATTTAAGTTTAAAGTTTTAGAGTTTATTGTTTATGATTTTAGGGTTTAGTATTTTGATTTCAGGGTTTATGTTTTAGGGTTTATGTTTTAGGATTAAGGCTAAAAGTTATGATTTTAAGGCTTAGGATTTTGGTTTTAGGGTTTAGAATTTACTATATTAAATGACTGTTTTTTCATTAAATTCTTTTAGAGTTTTATAATACATTAAATGATTGTAATTTGTTTTTCAAATAGAATTTTATATTTAATAAAGACTTTTAAATGACCTTTAATCTATGTATGTATCTATAGGTTAGACAAACCATATGATAGTAACTTTATATTTTATCTTTGTGTTAGGTAATCCTTGTATGATAGAATCTGATCATCCAAGTAGAAATCTAGGGCTTCTGTGTTTAGCTTCAGTCTTATTGGAAGGATTATGATCCGGTGGGTAATCCTGAGAGAGCAGTGCAGGGGCCATGCATGTATGTTCCAGTTGTTCTCCTTTATATTCTTTTCTGAAATTCCTTCCATTATTAATGGTGAAAGTGGAAGTACATTCCACTTCATTCATGGCTTTAACAGCTTCATTTATCTATATATAGTATACGTGTATAGTTAATATTTTAAAGTTTTTTCTTATATGAATATGTATTCAACATTTTCCGAATACCAATACTATTTTTCTTTATGAAAAATGAAGCATTTGATTCAGGAACTAAACTAAATACATGAGAATGGTTTTGAACCCAAAATCGTTGGTTTAGTTTGAAATTTAGGTTGTTCAAATTAAGTCTTAGGCTTCTCTAATTTTTTTGTTTAAATACTAAACTTTTCTTTGAATAATTAAATGCTAAACTTAACTGCTCCTCTAACAGCGGCGTTGATATCTGAGTTTATATTTGAATAACTTAATTAAATAATTTAAAATTTTTAATAATTAGTGGATCATTTTTAAGTTTGAGGGAATTTTTCAATTTATTTATATATTGTATATGATAATAAAAAGTTGTTAAAATTAAAACTAATTAATGCAATAATATTATAGATTTTTACAATTAAATTTAAACATAAACTGGAACAATTTGATTCGAATCGAACTTTTTAAACTTTATTTAAAATATTTTAAATAAAATTTGAGTTATATTTAATAGGGTTTCTCAAATCAATATTTATAAACTTTATAAAATCATTAGTGGGACATATAAAGAACGAAATTAGACGATTTGATCAAACTGAATTGATGTTTTGACTAAATAAATAGTTGTGGATGACTTCACATTGAATTACAGGTCAAATCAACTAATCCGATTTATTTTTCATATTTATATGAACTCGTCTATGTTTCTGCTTTACGAATATAATATTTTGTGGACATTCCTAATAATATTAAGTGTTATTCTATTTCTAATTTCTATTGTCAATAAAGCATAAGCAATTAAGAAGCACACAAATGAATTCTATTAATATCATTCATCTAAATGCATCACCTAATCAAATTACACGTTTACTCCGTAGTTATTTATCAACTAAATCAATTATTTATCAACTAATTCAATGATTTGACATAGAAATTCACTAATTGACCTAGTAATTTAAATCAAAAATATAATTTCTTTCAATTTAATAAAAAATGATGCATTGACATTTAATTTTTTTTGTTAATACAAAAGCATAAACTCAAACTAATTTTCGAGCTGAACTAGATCACACAAGCCATTTGGGGAGATTCAAAAGTTGTTTCGCCAACATGTGTTCACTCAAATTGTATAAAATATAAAATTATTTTTTCTGAGGAGATGTCATTCTGTCAAATTATTTCAAGTTGTTTATCGTCAGTTGACTGACAATTTATCTATGAATGGACCATTTTGACCCAAAATGAAATGTTGAGGGTTAAAATACTTAAAAAAACTAAAACGACTATTCACTCAAACGTTAGGGATATTTTTTCACATTATACCTTAAACTTATCATATGCGCAAAAATAAATTAATTATTTTTTTACATCAAAAAATAAATTTTATTATGAAATGGAATGTTTAAGTTCATTTGTTTAAAATAGTATAGATTTAAATAATAATACTTTTTAAATTATTACTAATATAATTGAAAGACTGGCTACAATTATAAGTGTCTCCTGTATTTTG
The DNA here is from genome assembly GCA_030270665.1 of Hibiscus trionum. Lineage (NCBI taxonomy): Eukaryota > Viridiplantae > Streptophyta > Magnoliopsida > Malvales > Malvaceae > Hibiscus > Hibiscus trionum. The sequence continues at coordinate 37,438,158 of BSYR01000021.1, read as the reverse complement.
TTAAAGTTGTTAAAGTAGTACTTAAAATTTGTAAACATTCAATATGCTTCTTATACTTTACTTACATCTTCTAGAATCCCCCTAAACTAACGATGTTAAGCGATAACGTGATAAGGACACATGACACTTTTACATGTCGTCGGATGATTTTTTTCTAATAAAAACGTTAAAAATCAAGGGACTTTGGAACAATTTAACCTTTTATTTTTTTCATGACAAAATAAAAAATGACAAAAATGAAGGTCTGGAATAATTTTATTTTTTACCAGGAAAATATTAAAACGTTCACTACAGCAAAACAGGTTTTTAGCGGCGTTTTTTTAGTCCTATAGCGGCGTTTTTTAGTGCCGCGAAAAACATTCCCGGCGCTTAGAAAAGCGCCGCGAGAAGTGCCGCCTAAAGCAGCGCCGCAACAGTTCGCGGCGTTTCTTAGCAAAAAACGCCACAAAAGGGCAGGACCTTTAGCGGCGTTTGTGTTTACAAACGCCGCGAAAAACTGTTCTTTAGTGGCGTTTGTAAATACAAACGCCACAAAAGGGCAAGACCTTTAGCGGCGTTTGTAGTCACAAACGCCGCGAAAAACTGTTCTTTTGTGGCGTTTGTCAACACAAACGCCGCAAAAAAAATGTTCTTTAGTGGCGTTTTCTTTTACAAACGCCGCGAATAGCAACGTGCTTCCAAAAAAAAATCAAATAAAAATTATACTAATATTAATAATCAATCAACCATGGTAGCTAAGCAATCTATGGTTTACAAATGAAATATACTCAGAAAGGAAACAATAAAAGTAATAAAAAAAGTACCACTAATGATTTTTAAATGAATACGAGACGAAGTTCGATGGAAAACATACATCACCCCAGCCTCTATTTGCATTATGTTTCAAAGTTAATGCCATAACAGAACTTAGCTGCCAACTCGAATGTCTCAGCACCGCCAGGTAAATTCAGAAGCTCCACCCTTGAGATATCAGAATCCCTATGTTCCGCAACTAACTTCCTGATCCGTCCACTCTGAGAGACAAGAGGAAACTGCATATAACAACTACAATTATGAGCACAAAAATATCCCAAGCCCCAACATTCATCTGCACATGAAAAAACATGCCATTTTACTTCAATGACAACCTTAGCCTAATGTTTAACATATTGAAGAATATATCAGACCAAACAATTCATGGCACAATATGTAGACAAAAGAACATCTTCCAGAGGAAAAAGAAAGATAGAAAAAGAGAATTTAGATCTATATAAGTCTAAGAACATTTTTCCCTGATGCTTTAGTTACACTGTTGGAATAATTAAAGTACTTAACCAACTATAAAATCCAATTTAAATCTAAATAAAATATATGAACAGATTTTGAGAAGTAAAGCACCAAATTACCTTGTGTGGAGCATAAGTCCCACCATTTACTTCTATTGTGATATCACTTTTAACATCCCGAAAAATCCTACAATAACAGAAGCACCACTTTGAATATGCAGGAAAAGGAAAAAGGAAGAGATAATCTAAGAATATTCCATGTAATTTTCCAAGTCATGGTAACTGAGGAACTGAAACACAAACAAAGCCATAATCTAGTTCCCCAAAAAAAGAATGATCATAAAAAGCTGAAAACATACTAATTATTTACATAAAAAACGAGCAGAGCAAAGATTCTAAGTGTTTGATTCTTCAATCAAATTATTTACATCTAATAGCATTACTACTAGACTAGAAGAAACATTACACTTCACTCCTATTTTTCATTAAGCCTTTTTAATATTATATATATATATATATATATATATATATATATATAATATCCACCACGAAATAGACCAGTATTACTCAATACCTTATGATTCCAAAACCCAAACAAATAAAATCAAACTTTGACACAATAATTGAAATAAGTTAAATCATTCATAGAATGAACATCCATAACTATAACTGTATATTTAAGACTTCACCTTAAGTTCTCCAGTTTACTTATAGCCACAGGAAAGGGGGGAAAATCAATCATACATTAAAATCTCAGTATTGTAGTGGGGACCAAAAGTATGGTAAGATACAAAACACAGAGCAGATAGAACTCCAATGCCGGGAAGTAGACGCAAACAAAGTAAGAGCAAGGCCTCAACATTTTTTTTTTGCTCAGCAATAACATTAATTTATTAAAAGAGAATAAAAATCTCATGTAGCAGTACACCAAAGAGGATCTAAAACCGTAAGTAATATGTTAGAACTTGAAATCGTTAAATAAACAGATTAAGAAGAAAAAAGGTATAAAAAGCAAGGCTTCAACATGTATTAAAAGGTATAAAGATTAAAGATCTTAAGTAATATGTTAGAACATAAAATCGTTAAATAAACAGATTAATCAAAATTGACTGATGTCAGTAGATTAAAAAGAAAAAAGAAAATGTTGCCATTAGTTTTAGCATCCAAGTGATAAGCTTAATTCATCTATGAAGAAAGTTGTCCAATTCTTTTTTCTCCCGAACCCATTTATAAGTTTGAAGGTAAAAAGAAAGCAACCTGATGGGTGGGAATGTAAGAGAAAAAAGAACTTAATACAGAAACAACTCTCTTACCTTCTTTGACAGTGAAGAGAGAATTTGGAGCCATGTTATAGGGGAGGTGGAGAATTTACAGAATTTAATAGCGAACTCAAAAAAATCAGTAAATGTTCACTACATCATCAGGGGGATTTTCAGCATTTAGTGGCGATGTTATAAAGCAAGGGTAAGATATACCTCAAAATCACCTCTCATCTTCTATAAGAGCTGGACCATAATACGGAAAACCTTTTACACCCAGTCAGTCAATTAACTACTATTCTACTCCATTCAACCAGATAATAGTGACTCAACAGGTAAGGGTTAGATTTACTCCAAAATCCCAACCCATCCTTTTATAAGAACTCTGAAACATGGTTGGGCATACATTTTAAAGAGTTTACTCCTCTTCAATCAACTAACCACAAGTCTACAACTTTTAAACATTATTAGTGATTCTACAAATAAAATTTAAAATTTAGAAAGGAGAGCCTGGCCTGTTTGCGTTCTCTCGACCTAGCAGCGGATTTTTTGTTCTTGATCATCCTCCTCTGCTTTTGCTGCGTGGCTTTATCCAAAGGAGGTTCCTCCACGGCGCGTCGTTTACCTCTCACCGCGCCTCCACCAGCCTCGTCGACGGACTTGTTCGCCGGCCGTACGATGGTGTTCTATTCGTGATGACCGACGACGACGACAGACAACGACGATGGAGACAACAAGCGAGGGAGAGCATCGGCGAGAGATTTAGGGATTTCACGATATGTTGAGGGAGAGCACCAGTCAGAATGAGTTATAATGCTCAACTCAAAACGGTGAGTTTCACCTATACCGACGTTTGTAAAATTAAACGTCACTAATACATCTTTTGCAGCGTTTTTATGACCAAACGCCACGAATACAATACCTTTTGCGGCGTTTTTTCAAACAAACGCCACCAATACGGCATCTTTTGCGGCGTTTTTAAATAAACGCCACTAAAACGACACACATTGTAATATTTAGACTAAAGAAGACTCCTATTGCGGCGTTTCTATAAAAAAACGCCACTAAAGTATGAGCAATTGTGGCGTTTAGTCTACAAACGCCACCAAAGTAATAGCTATAGCGGCGTTTTTACTAAAACGCCGCAAAAATTGTCATTTTATGGCGTTTTTTCTCTAAACGCCGCTATATGTTTAAATTTAGCGGCGTTTAATTCTAAAACGCCGCGAAAAACGCCGCTATATACCAAACTTGGTGTAGTGGTTACCAATAAATTTTATCTACGTGGATTGTTTTTATATATAATAAAAAATCCTTCCTTCTATTAATAAGGTTAATCCAAATGGTAAACAACTTGGTATCGCTTAAGCAAGGTTTCGAGTTTTAGTCATTATGTATGCAGAAAATCTCCGCTAGGAGACTCACCCATCAAATCAGGTGTGCAAATCGAGTCGATTCGAATTAGTCTAGGCAAAGCCCTAAAAATCGAAAGCGCAACAAAAAAAAAACTTCATTCTTGCTAAAGTGTTCTCTATGGAACTTAAAGGGGTGCCACTGTTGGGAAACAACGGTACACCCTATGACGCAACGAAAAATTATCCTGCGAATTCCGCCAGTGATCCATGTACAATGGACGAATTCGGGGTGAATAGGGATGAAATATTACCTTAATAAATCTGGTATCTTGATATCCTTAGGGAGTTAGGATAAACCAAATCGAATCCGAGTTGTCACAATAGCGTTCCGACCTCTACGCAGTCCACCCAAATGAAATGAACAATATTTTCTCTTCTCTAACTGTTAGAGAAGTTTTCTGTAAAAGCAAACTTTGGCTGCTAGACTTTATGCCTTTATATATCATTCAAAAACTTAATTTTAATTAAATTCGGATTCATTAAATATACAATATATTTATCTGAATATAATTAAATATGTAGAATCTGATTCTACTTTAATTTGAATTCATTAAACATACAATATATTTTACTGAATACAATTAAATATGTCCATAACCAAGAGAATCATAAGCATACTTTACATACGGTTAAAAGAGAAAGCTTCAAGATCAAACATATATATAACACAATCCAAAACCATAACCACAAGACTTAAGGTAAGAAAAATGTAACCCCCTAAACCCGGCCTAGGAGAAAAGGCCAAATTTAAGAAGTTACAATTGAAAACTTTTCCCTCAAGAAAACCAAATTTTGGAAATTATGTTTTAATTCAATTTAAAATAATATAAAAATATAAATATCATAATAAATGTTTGAATGTTTACATAAAAATCAATGAAATAAAACCATAATAAAAGAATGTTTAAAAATTATCCGGAAACATAAATAATCCAAAAAGTCTAAATTACATTCATGTCCCAAAATAATAAATAATAATCTGAATAACTAAAAATAGTTTTGTACTAAATAATAAAATAACCCGATAAAATTGAGATCCTCCAAGTACCATAACGTCTAAAGTCCAAGAATATATGTGAGAGGAAACTATGGGGGGTAAGATAAAGAGCTTAATGTGTCTCTAAAGTGCAAGAAAAACTATAATTATAAAACATAATATTATTTTGAATGAAATCTTTTAAACCATAACACAAATCACAAGCGCAGTGCAATGCACCCATCTACATCACCGTCCGAAGAGTAAGGTTCCCCAGAACCACTCTCTACATCTTCACCAATCCGAAGTGGAACTCAACCCGAAGGGTGGAACCACTGATCCGAAGTGGAATTCAGCCTGAAGGATGAAACCACTGAACTTCCTCCGTACAAATCCCAACCCATGCTCATACATATATGATGTTTAAAAATCAAATTTCATAAACATAGTTCCATAAATCTGATATTCCATAAACATACTTCATAAACCATAGTCTATAAATTCATAAATCATAGTTTCGAAAATCTGATGTTTCATAAATCGAATATTCCATAAATCATAATTAAAACACGTTCTGAATTCATATGCACATGATGTCAATCATACAATCCATAATACATATAATAATCATACAAGGTGTAAAAACCAACACATAGAAAAAATAATATATACTTTATATTTAGCACCAGAAGAAAACACACCTTAAGCGGCAATAGCTCTAACGACAAACAAAGGGAGGTTGTGACTTCGATGTAAGTTAATGACAACGTCAATTCGAGAAGAATTAATAAAATATGAGAATAACTAAGAGCGGCAACACTTTAAAACTTAAGGCTTAGGTTTATTTCTGTACGTAATAACTATGACTATATAGAGAGAGTTGAGAGTTGATAATCTAAACAAATTAGGTTTATAATAATAATAATAATAATAATAATAACAATAATAATAATAATAATAATAATAATAATAAAACAAGAATTTAAGTTAAAAAAGGAGAGTCAATTCAACCATAAGTAAAAAGGAGAATTAGAATTCAATTTGAAATTAAAAGATTATATATATATATATATATTATACGGCTAAAATTAATAATTATAATAATAATAATTAAAAACAGAGGAAAAGACTGGCGGCAGAAAATCAATTGATTTAGAATTCAATTTCATAAAAAAAGTTATTTACAGAGTCAATCCTTGACTTTTCAAGAAATTTCAAATTAATTTTTAAGTTTCATAAAAATTCTTATTTAGTTCCTCATAGAAAATTAGGGTTTAGAATTAAAATTCTGAATTGTTAGGGTGGGGATTTCAAAATTAGGTTTCTAAATTAGGGATTTTTCAAATCTAGGGTTTATAATTTGGGCGTAATTTTTGGGGTGTTACAAACAAACCAACAAGATAAACATCAACATGATCTCAACAAAAGGAGTTTACAAACACTCCGAAGACATAAACAAAGTTCACCCTCATTGCCACACACACTATTATCTAAGCAAGTTCATACTTGAGCTAAGAGTGGACACTTGGTTCTCTTCCCTTGCACCGTTGCTTTCCAAAGGGTCTATGGATCTGCATTGTTAGAAAAAGAGAGCGTAAGCTATATAGCTTAGTGAGCGGAGCTCATAAACCAACTACAACAATGCAATTTTGAAAACAATCATCATTTAGGAAATCAAAAATGTTTCTTGAAATCTCTTTCGCAAATCCTTTCCAAAACCATTTCCTTTTCAACATGCTAACTTGAAACAAGTTGAAGCAATGCAACCACACATGCCATAGGCAATGAACATGCATCAACCATGCATAAACCATATATGAACCATATATGCAAACCAAGCCTACCGGCTCCATAAATATTTCACATGCTTCAAGCACAAATACACAACCATATGAGTTTACCAAGCTCATATTAAAACCATAAGCGAATGAGTATACCAGCATCATTGACACGTTGCTCGGATAAGCAGATACCTTGATGGCACAACCCCCATCAAGTCACATGGTGAAACAACTCTCACCACAAACACAATTCAGACGGGATGCCACTACCCGCATTGCCCGTTGGTGATAGCACAACCCCTACCACTCGCATCACAATAGCACAACCCCTATTGTGAAATCGAAGAATTCCTCACGCGCGAATTTCATAATTATAGTACATTTTCTATCCTATTGATCGATCAATCTATCCGATATAACTCATATGTCAATATACTCATCGCAACATCAAAAACCACTAATTTTCACCGGGGATAACCACCTCCCCAAAACACATCCCAAAAGCCATAATCACAAGCTCATGCATAGCATGAACTCAACCAACAATCAATAAATCACATGGCATTCATATGGGACAATAACAACATACATTTAATGCATAACAACAACAAAGGAAACATCATTTAAAATGACATGCACATGATCCAAAACATGATAAAATATAAGAAGGCAAAAAGCCGAAACAACACCCAAACTTACCCTTGAGCTTAGATTGGCCTAATGGATCAACCCAACCCTTAAAACACTTCATCAACCTTGATAAAATAGTAAAAATCACTTCCACTCATCAGCGATTACCAAAACAAGCCGAAACCCCTTTTCCAGCTTTCTGGTTCGCCCACAATTGAGTTCAACAAATCCGGATCTTCAATCCCTGCCTCTAACCAACCCAAAACAGAGGATTTAGAGATACTTTCAACACTCTAATTTGCTAGAAAGCAGAGATTCAAATACCCAATCAAAACACCTATCGAATAAATCTGATACAAGCCGTAAACATCGAAAAGACCCAATTTGGATAATCTTCAGTAAAAATCCAGCATTAGATAACATCAAGACACATAGATAAACATCTAAAAACATCGTCCCAACATCATATCACCACCAGCTATTTATTCACCTCAAAATCCACCCAAAACTCACTTTTTCATACTTCAAAATTCAACACCCAACCCCATTTCGGGATTCCTACCATTCATCCATCATCTCAACAAAATAATCATATCAAAACAAAGTAACAACATCAAGAAACCCAGCCTAAACAGATCTTATCCAAAAATCTTACCAAAAGCTCATTTTCATCAATTTTAGCCAAATTTCATTAAGATTAAGACAAGAGAATAAAACCTTAGCATTTAAAAGAATCAAATCATGGGAATTTCATTAAAGAGCCTTACACTAGAGGAGAATCACGTTGCTCACCTCCAATGCTAGCTATTTTCCCTTGTTTGGCAAAAATCTTTGAGAAAAACAATGAAATAAAATTGGGTTTTAGGAAATCAAGGTAGGAGAACCATTTAGAAGTAATAGATTAATAAGAAAACACTTTTACCTCGAGGAAATCAAGCTCAAATGTTGTTTTGCTGAAGAGAGGAGATAAGAAAGCTTGAAAATGGTTTTTGACGTAAAATGAGATTTTAGATAAACCTTATTTTAATTAAATCATAAAAGCTATTTTAAAATATTTGAACAGTCAAAATAAAAGGGGATAATAACCAAATTGGCCCAGCCAAAATAGCTCCTTAAAGATTCAATGTTTTGACTCTTTTACAAAATATTCACTAAAAACAGATTTTACAAACTTTACATTTTGGTCACTAAACCAAAATGTCACAGTTCCGAAATCGTTTTTCCAAAATTTCTTTTACCAAAACCTTTTACATATTTGAAAAGGATTTTAAAGATTTATTCCATATTTTTCCCAACACCCGAGGACCTCTTTCCCTGAACTTACTCAAAACACTCAACACTGGTCTTTCGGACCTCAAAACCTCATCGGATCTTCTAAACCCTAAACCAAGATGTTACAACTCTACCCCACTTAAGAAATTTCATCATTGAAATTTACCTGATGGAAAAAGATGCAGAAACTGACGCTTCATGTCGTCTTTCCTCTCCCAAGTGGCTTCTTCAACACCTCGGTGTCGCCATTTCACCTTGAATAACTCAATAGATCTACCACGCAAAACCTTGCTGTCCAAAGCTAATATCTCAATTGGTTCCTCGTCATATGACAAATCTGGGTTCAATTCGATTTCCTCAACACGCATTACGTGCGATGGATCTGACTTATACTTTCGAAGCATAGAAACATGGAATGCATCATGTCTCTTCTCTAATTTCGGAGGCAAACTCAATCTATAAGCCATAGGACCAACTCGTCCAACGATCTCATACGGACCAACGAATCTTGGACTCAGTTTACCTTTTCTACTGAATCTCATCACTTTCTTCCATGGCGATACTTTCAAAAAGACTTTCTCACCCACAACATACTCAATCTCACGACGCTTCAAATTGGCATATGATTTCTGTCGATCGGTTGTTGCTTTCAAGCGTTCACATATCAACTTCACCTTCTCAGTAGTGCCCTTAAGCATAGCAGGTAAGGATACCAATTTCTGACCAGCTTCTGCCCAATAAACATGAGTTCTAAACCTCCTACCGTACAAAGCCTCAAACGCTGCCATCTGAATGCTAGCCTGATAACTGTTGTTATAAGCAAACTCAACTAACGACAGGTGTTTCTCCCATGAACCCTGGAAATCGATAATACAACAACGTAGCATATCTTCAAGCACTTGTATTACTCGTTCCGACTGGCCATCTGATTGAGGATGATACGAGGTACTGAAATTCAATCGGCTACCCAAAACACTATGCAAGCAATCCCAAAACCTCGATGTGAACCTTGGATCTCTATCCGATACAATCGACTTTGGTACACCATGCAATCTCACTATCTCACGGATATACAAATCAACCAACTTATCCAAAGAATCAAGCGTGTTAACAACTAGGAAATGTGCACACTTGGTGAGTCGATCAACTATCACCCAAACTGAATTCTTTCGCGAAGGAGTCAACGGTAATCCTGATACGAAATCCATGGTTATCCTCTCCCATTTCCATTCCGGAATCTGCAAAGGTTGTAGCAATCTTGACGGAAACTGGTGTTCGGCCTTCACTCACTAACAAACCGTGCATTTACTTACGAACTCAGCCACATTCCTTTTCAAACAAACCATGTATTTACTTACGAACTCAGCCACTTCATAATCATCCGACAATCTCAAGCTCACTCGCTTAGTCTTGAAATCTACCTTTGCCTTGTGTTCTATTAACCAATCTATCCCTAAAATCACATCAAACCCGTGGAGAATTTCACAACTGTCTTGCCAAATGAACTAGTCACACTCGTACCCACGTCGAGAATTTCACAACTGTCTCGCCAAACGAACTAGTCACACTCGTACCCACGTCGAGAATTTCACATGGTACATCCAACTTCTTATCATGCTCACTCAGAATATAGGAATGCGTAGAACCAGAATCAATCAACGAAAGCAATTTCAAAGACTGTAACATGAAATTACCTGCAATAACATCGGTGTCGTTCCTGCCCTCTCTGTGTGCATACACTCTCGCTGGTTCGCCTCCCTTAGGCTGAACTGCAACTACATGTGCCACATTCCTCTGTCCCTCGTTCCGTGGCTGAAAGTTCCCTCAGCCGCGCCCACGGCCTCGCTGGTACTCGGTAGCTCGTACTAGTGCTTGACCACCTCTAGCTAGCTGAGAACAATCTCGCTTGAGATGATCCTTCGATCCACACTGCCAACACGTACCATAGGTTCCCCAACACTCTCCCGGATGAGACCTACCACACTTGGTGCATTCGGGTGCACGATGAGCAAAACCTTGGCCTTGTTGGCCACGTCCAGGGTTACCACCCCCATGTCTATGATCAAAATGCTGCCTCTTGTCCTTATGCCCCTTAGCACGATCGCGATTCCACTCCACAGGTCATTTCCCTGAACTAGACCCGCCTCCTCTAGAAGACAAACCAAGACTATGCTCCATATCTTTGGCTCAAGCTACTAGCACATCAAAATATGTATAATCAGTAGCCAACATATAGGTCTTCTGTTGAGTGGATCGAAAGATCGATATTTACCAAGAGGGGGGTGAATTGGAAATTTAAAGGTTTGTAGTGGAAATTGGCAAATTAAAAATTGATGGACAAGGGATTTAGAGTGGTTCAAGTTCCAAATGAACTCTACATCCACTACCTTAGCCTCACTAAGGATTTGCAACAATTTCACTAAATTGATCTTCCCCTTTTCTAGGACAAGGAGGCAACCCTTTACAATTTCGGTTGATTTTTCTACCCAAAAATCAACCCAACCCTCACACAAGAGAACAAAGAAATTTGTAGGCTAATTAGGTATCTCTCAATACAAATGATAGCCCCAATACAAGCACTCAACCCAATTTTACAAAATATGAATGAAGAACACAAATTGGGATTTTTACACAAAGTGGGATTTTTGCTCAAATGCTTGAATTTGATGTTTGGATGTTTGCTTTAGGATCAATAGTTGTTGCTGATGCTTTTGGATGTCCCTTTTATACCTTCTCATTGATTTCTAGCCGTTTGGGTGGTTGGGAACATAAATGGAGCCGTTGGAACCCTCTCTTGCCACCATAAATGCAGTCTGTAACAACCCGTTTCGGAACACGGGAAACCTGTTTCGGAACGGACTAAAATAGAAAGAGCCGTTGGGGTGCATTTAAGAGCCCGTTTCGAAATGCCTTAGGGCCGTTTCGGAACGCTTTTGCCACTGTCAAGGGTCGTTTCGGAACGGTCCTAGACCGTTTCGAAACGCCTTAACGACTTTCAAAAATCAGTTAAAAACAATATAACGGTCATAATTTCAAATTTATCTTAAGCCCTGTTTCAAAACGTTTTGGATCCGTTTCGAAACGGAATGGCTACTGTCAAAGGGTCGTTTCGGAACGGGCTTGATCTGTTTCGAAACACCCCTTTTTGTCTTTAAAAAATCTGAAATATTTGAAACCATTTGCCCTTTTTAAATCCAATATGAAGAATCAGTTTCGAAACGAGTTGTGCCGTTTCGAAATGGGTTCAAGTGTTTCGATACACGTTTCGGAACGGTGGTCGACAATGGTGAAAATGTTTCGAAACGCCTTAGGGCCATTTCGAAACGGGTACTTGAAAATCACTGTTTTGGCTTGAAACACTTAGAAAAATATTTGAAATAGTATGTTTTTAACTTGGGCAAAATATTAAAATTATATGGGGATATTTTGAGGACTTAAAATTCGTTTTGACTTTTTCGATTTAGTCCTTAGGTTTTTAGTTATATCAAAATTAAAATATTTGTTTCACAATCTCCCCCTTTTTGATATAACAAAACCAAAGTTAGAATTTTTGAGAATTTTGAAAGTTTTGAAAATATTCTAACTCCCCCTTAATTTAAGATAGGTTTTTAAGGTTAAAAAAAATTTTGATTTGAAATTCAAGTTGTAAACCCTTAAAAAAAACTTTTTAAAATCTAAAACGAATTTTAGTGTTGTGGCTCTTAAATTTCTTCTCCCCCCTTTTTGTTAGATCAAAAGGAACAATAAAAGCTCATAGAGAAGATAAAGGATTAGTACCAATAAGCAATAATAAGCAATCATAATATTAATTCATAATCAAAATATCCAAAACATAATTCAAACATGAAGTTCAACATAATTCAAACAATAAAATCCCAAAAAAAAAAACCAAATAGCATAGGTTCCTAAAACATTAGAAAACATAAAGATGCAATCTTAATCCTAAAAAGCATAGATAATATGATATGGTATGATATGGAGTTCCTAAGCCTCGTCTTCATCATCCGAAGTATCATCATCGCTCTTGGCTTGAGAACGGTGAAACTTCGTCCATTGCCCATAAAGAGTAGAGAAGGAGAGATCCAATTTGGAATGCGAAGTCTCAAGAGTTTGAAGACGATCCTCGACATTCTTCAACCGATTGCCCATAGATTCAAAACCCGAAGCAATGCGAGTGTCCAAAGCAACGAATCGAGAGTCCAAAGCATTGAATCGCTCGGTAAGGAAGGCCGTGAGAGCATCATTGTTTGCCATTTGAACTTGCGGTGGAGGAGCAACGGGAGGAGGAACCGCTTCTCTATCAACTCTTTCCCAAATACCATTCACATATGTGAACCCGGACTTGCGAAGGGATGACTCACCAATAGTGGTCTTGCGAGGTTCCGGAGAGTCGTAGGTACAATCAATACCAAGATCATCGAAGAGGTAACTTAAGACAATACCATAGGTAAACGACTTCAACTCACTTGTGTCAATAAGCTTAATATTATTGACTATCTCGGCAAAGATTATCTTAGGCACATTAGGGCGCTCACCTCTACGGAAACACTCAAGCCAAAAATGATCGGTTTGACGGATATGAGAGTATTTACCTCCGGAAGGCCGAATAAACCAAGAAACCATCAAGTGAAGAACTCGATCGTGCACATCCAAGAAAAGGGCATTGCCGGTGAAATTGCCAAAGTGGCGTTCATCCTCAAGACCCTCATTCTTAAGTTTAAGAGCAGACTCCAAAAGAGCAACATTAACAACAAACTTTTTGCCCAATAAAGATGACTCAATTCCAACAATCTCAGTTTTGGTCTCATCGTATATAAAACGAGCATTAGAGTAGAAAAGGAGTACCAAGTTTTTGTAGAAAACACCCGGAATGCTCAAGAAAGAGAGAAGATTCCACTCATCCAAACGATCGAGATAACGGAAAAGGAATCGCTCGGAATTGAGGAATTCAAGATCAATGACACGTTCTTTACGAACCGCGAAATCCTTGACAAAAGAGAAGCGAGCACGCTGGTCCGGAGTTTTAAGAGATTTCTGAAAAAGCATAGTGAGATTCGGACGAATGCTCGAATCACCGGATTGAACGGCCTTGCGCTTCTTGTTAGCTTGATCCGCCATCTAAAAACATTAAGCAAGTGTTTTAAAATTAAGTGTATGCATTGATATTTAAAAATCAATCCAATAATAAATCCCACTTAGGTTTTTGAAAACAAAATTAAAATAAAAGAAAAACAGTTTTAAAAAAATGCGATTGAAAAAATTTATATTCGATTCAAAAATTTTGAGATTTGAAAAAAAATTTTACAAGATATTGAAAACCCATAACTAAAAAGATATAATTTATACAAAAATAAAATTTTCTAACCTAAGATTCGAACATAAATTGAAAGAAAAAGAAAAAAAGAAAAAATTACCTTAGTTTGGGATTTTGGATGATTTGATTAAAATCCTTGCACAAGATTGATGAAACTTGCTTAGACTTGAGTTGTGGAGTAAAATCCCTCACAATTTTGTGAAAATCAAAGAGTTTGAGAGGGTATTTATAGGGAGGAAGGCGGTTTAGGGTTTTAAGAGTTTGATATAAAGTTAAGTTTATCATTAAAAGCCCCAATTTAAAGCAGTCCATGATGCCGTTTCGGAACGGTCAAAACCGTTTCGGAACGGGACGGCTAGGGTTTTGACCGTTTTAAGACCATAGGCAGACCGTTTCGATACGGTGTTGACTGTATCGAAACCCCTTTGACCCGTATCGGAACACGTTCTGATACACCCCTTGGCAGTAGCAAAAACGTTTCAGAACGCCTTGGAGGCGTTTCGAAACGCCCTTCTCTCAGAGCTGGATTTAAGGTATCCGTATCGAAACCGGTTCACCCGTTTCGATACACCTGGGCCTGGAAGTGCAGATGAGGCTCTAAAAATGCAGAAAAATGAAATTCTAAGAGGCCTAACATGCATAAATGTCATGAATGAGCAGACAAAACATATTCAAGCATAAACATACTCCCCCTAACTATAAGCATGAATGAAATTAGGAGTTTAAACACATCAACATGGCATTTCACAAAATCAAGCATATTTAAGCACAAAAGAGGTCCTAGAAGGTCAAGATAGGCTAGCTAGACTTAACTCTCTCCTAAGGGACCAAAAACGCTCTTTATCTAAGGGTTTTGTAAATATGTCCGCTAATTGATTCAAGGTGTCTACGTACTCTATAACCACATCTTCCTTAAGGACATGATCTCTAATGAAATGATGCCTTATTTCTATATGTTTGGTTCTAGAGTGTTGGATGGGATTTTTTGTTAAACAAATAGCACTAGTGTTGTCACATTTTAGGGGTATGGTTCCAACTTTAATTCCATAATCTAAGAGTTGTTGCTTCATCCAAAGGACTTGAGCACAACAACTCCCTAAGGATATGTACTCGGCTTCGGTGGTAGATAAGGCTACACTATTTTGTTTCTTAGAGAACCAAGATATGAGCATACTACCTAAGAATTGGCAAGTTCCCGAAGTACTCTTCCTATCAATTTTGCAACCCCCATAATCTGCATCCGAGTAAGCATGTAGGTTGAAGGTAGAGTCTCTAGGATACCAAAGGCCTAAACAAGGAGTGTCTCTAAGATACCTAAAGATTCTCTTAACGGCTATAAGGTGAGACTCTCTAGGACTAGCTTGAAACCTAGCACACAAGCAAACACTAAACAAGATATCCGGTCTACTTGCGGTAAGGTAAAGCAAAGACCCAATCATTGAACGATAAAGCTTAGAGTCAACACACTTACCTCCTTCATCTTTTTCAAGCTTTGTAGATGAGCTCATAGGAGTGGCTTGAGGCTTTGCATTCTCCAAGCCAAACTTCTTGAGCATATCCTTTATGTATTTTGCTTGGTTGATGAAGGTGCCATCCTTCTTTTGCTTGATTTGGAGTCCCAAAAAGAATGAGAGCTCCCCCATCATGCTCATCTCAAATTCACCTTGCATTAACTTAGCAAACTCTTGACAATGACATTCATTAGTAGAACCAAAAATAATATCATCAACATAAATTTGAACTACTAAGATGTCATTTTTATACATTTTTATAAAAAGTGTAGTGTCCACCTTACCTTTTTCAAATCCTTTTTTAATCAAGAAATTTGAAAGTCTTTCATACCAAGCTCTAGGAGCTTGTTTTAAACCATAAAGGACTTTGGTAAGTTTGAAAACATGATTTGGAAATTTTGAATCTTCAAAACCCGATGGTTGTTCCACATACACTTCTTCATTTATAAAACCATTTAAAAAGGCGCTTTTAACATCCATTTGAAAAAGCTTGAAATTATGATAACATGCATATGCAAGCAACATCCTAATGGCTTCCATTCTAGCTACGGGTGCATAGGTTTCATCAAAATCTATTCCCTCTTCTTGAGTGTAACCTTGTGCAACAAGTCTAGCTTTATTTCTCACAATGTTACCACTCTCATCTAGTTTGTTCCTAAAGACCCATTTAGTTCCTATTGTAGATTGATTACTAGGCCTATCAACTAATGTCCATACATTACTTCTCTCAAATTGATTTAACTCTTCTTGCATAGCCATAATCCAAAAATCATCTTTCAATGCTTCTTTTATATTTTTAGGCTCTATGCATGAGATAAATGCAACATGGTTCATTAATTTAAGAGAAGAACGAGTGGTTACCCCCTTGGATGGATCACCCAAGATTTCACCATCTTTGACATAGTTCAACTCCCTTGGGTAGCTCACTTCCTTTTCCTCAATGGCCAAGTCTTTCAAGGCTTCAAGAGGTGGTTCTTGTGTGTCTTCTTCTTTTGTTGGAATCTCATCCTCCTTTGAAGTTTGACCTCCATCAAAGGCATTTATGATTCCTACATCATCATCATCACAAGAATCCTTCCTAGGAAGGAGGTTATCATCGAATACAACATGAATGGATTCTTCTACTACTAAAGTTCTTTTGTTAAATACTCGATAGGCTTTAGAGGTTAAAGAGTAACCTATAAAAATGGCTTCATCACTTTTTGCATCAAATTTACCTAAGTTGTCTTTTCCATTATTTAAAACAAAACACTTGCACCCAAAAGGGTGAAAATAGCTAATGTTAGGATTTTTAGATTTTAAAATCTCATAAGGTGTTTTCTTTAAAATTGGCCTAATCATTACTCGATTTACAATATAACAAGCGGTGTTTGTGGCTTCCGCCCAAAAATATTTAGGTAAATTGTTTTCACAAAGCATAGTTCTAGCCATTTCTTGTAAAGTTCTATTTTTCCTCTCAACTACCCCATTTTGTTGAGGAGTTCGAGGAGCCGAAAAATTATGGCTAATACCATTTTCATTTAAAAAATCTTCAAACCCTAAATTTTGAAACTCGGTTCCATGATCACTTCTAATATGTGAAATTCTAAGTTCAAGATCATTTTGAGTTAGTTTTGAAAATGTGATGAATTTTTCCAAAGCCTCATCTTTAGTACTTAAAAAGAGAACCCAAGTAAATCTAGAAAAATCATCAACTAGCACAAAAGCATAAGACTTACCACCCAAGCTCATAGTCCTAATTGGCCCAAATAAATCCATGTGAATTAATTGTAAGCATCTACTAGTAGAAACATCATTAATGGATTTAAAGGAAGACCTATGTTGTTTACCCTTTGAGCATGCATCACAAATTTTATCATTTGAGAACTTTATTTTGGGTAAACCTCTAACTAGATTTAGAGAGACTAGTTTTTCTAAAACACTTATGCTAGCATGTCCTAGCTTCCTATGCCACAACCATGCATCATTTTCATTTTGAGCAACTAAGCATGCATGAGATGTATGTATGTCATCTAAATGCACCATGTATATGTTTCCTATGCGATGACCTATGAGCATAATGTTATTAGATTTAATGTCTACAATTTTGCATCCATTTTTATCAAATAAAACATTAAATCCTTTATCACATAGTTGACTTATGCTCAATAAATTGTGTTTAAGACCATCGACATATAAGACATTTTCAATAAGAATGGTAGAGTGATTACCTATGGAGCCAATACCTTTAATGTGGCCTTTGGAGTTGTCACCAAATGTTACTCCTCCTCCACTTTTTGGCTTTAGATCCATGAATCGACTCTTGTCTCCGGTCATGTGTCTCGAGCATCCACTATCAAGGTACCATGAGTTTTGAC
The DNA here is from genome assembly GCA_030270665.1 of Hibiscus trionum. Classification (NCBI taxonomy): domain Eukaryota; kingdom Viridiplantae; phylum Streptophyta; class Magnoliopsida; order Malvales; family Malvaceae; genus Hibiscus; species Hibiscus trionum. Next base: position 37,420,378 of record BSYR01000021.1, on the reverse strand, counting down.
TTTGTGCCTTGGCCTTGTAGCAATGCTCCCCCTACAAACAAAGATATTAAACTTTGGTTTTTGGTACCCAAATCATTTTGGGTCCATGAGTGTTAGCTCCCAAAACCTTGGTTCCCTTAGGAATCCAAGATGACATAGCAATAAAATTATTAGATTTTACAAGTTCCTTAGGAACCCATACACTTCTAATTCTTTTAGTTCTACTATGTCTAGGGTAGCTACCTTGTTTGTAGTAATTAGTCTTTTTCTTAGGTTGGTGTGTTCTAGAGGATTCTCCTAATTCATGCTTGACACTACCAACAATTTTTAAAGACTTTTTGAGCTCATTTAGCTCACCCAACACCTTTTGGTGTTCACTATTACATTGAGATAAAAGATTATTAAGATCAACATTTTCATCTTGAAAAAATTTAAGTTCATCTTTTAATCCTAAAATCTTTTTTCTCAAATTTAGAATTAGCTTGAGTAAGTGAGTCATTTTTCTCATTTAGTTCTAGAATAATCTTTTTATTCCTAATGACCGACTCCTTATACTTCTCAACTAATTCATCATATACCTCTTGTAACTCATCATATGCATCATTTAATTCTTCATATGAAAAATCTAAAGTAGATGAGTTAGAGGTTACCATGGAGGAATCTTCCTCAAGTGCCATGAGGCAAAGGTTAGCCACTTCTTGTTCGTCATCCTCCGATGACTCCTCATCACTCCAAGTAGCAAGCTTGGCCTTGAGCTTTTTCTTCTTCTCAAAACCCTTCTTCTTGAGTTGAGGGCACTCCGAACGTATGTGGCCGGGTTTATTGCACTCAAAGCAAATGATTGGATCCTTTCCATCTTCCTTGTTCTTGCTTTTGAAGTCCATCTTCCTTTGGATTTTTCTTCCCCGGTTGGACCTCATAAAGCGTGAGAATCGTTTGGCTATCATAGCCAATTCCTCAAGTTCATCCTCATCACTAGATGAGCTCTCATCATGTTGTGAAGCTTTAGCCTTGAGAGCTATTCCCATCTTCTTCTTCTTCTCTACCTCAAGCTTCTCTACCCTTTTCTCTTCTTTCTTCTTCTCATCTTCCCTTCCTTGCTTCATGATCTCATGTGTAAGGAGAGAACCCACAAGCTCATCAAGCTTCAAAGTCTTCAAATTCTTTGCTTCGATGATAGCGGTTCTCTTCCCATCCCAAGACTCGGGAAGAGAATAGAGTAGCTTCCGGACAAGCTTGTCTTCCGGTATGATCTCTCCAAATCCCTTTAGACCATTGACGATTGTGGAGAATCGATCGAACATCTTTGACACCGTCTCATCGGACTCCATCTTGAAGTTTTCATAACTAAGATTGAGAATTCCAATCTTAGTTTCCTTGACATCATTGGTGCCTTCATAAGTGGTCTCAAGAGTGTCCCACACTTCCTTGGCACTTTCAATTGATGAGACCTTCGAATAGATGTCCGGACCGAAAGCACAAAATAGCATGTGGAGAGCTTTATCATTGACTTGAATCTTTTTCCTCTCCTCTTCACTCATTTCGGCTTTCTTCTTCAACACCATCTTGCCTTCACCGTCTTGCTTCAATGGAATGTATCGCCCATCCTCAATGACATCCCACACAAGATAGTCATTTGACTTGATGAATAGACGCATTCTATTCTTCCAAAAAGAATAGTTATCACCGTTGAAGAAGGGGGGCTTTGTGGTCGATTGTGACTCGTACATGCCGGAACCGGAGGTAGAAGCCATCTCTTGATAATTTGATGATCACACTCTTCCAAGGATCTCCTCTTGTGGTTGTTAATCCTCAAAGAGTTAAGCTCTGATACCAATTGTTGAGTGGATCGAAAGATCGATATTTACCAAGAGGGGGTGAATTGGAAATTTAAAGGTTTGTAGTGGAAATTGGCAAATTAAAAATTGATGGACAAGGGATTTAGAGTGGTTCAAGTTCCAAATGAACTCTACATCCACTACCTTAGCCTCACTAAGGATTTGCAACAATTTCACTAAATTGATCTTCCCCTTTTCTAGGACAAGGAGGCAACCCTTTACAATTTCGGTTGATTTTTCTACCCAAAAATCAACCCAACCCTCACACAAGAGAACAAAGAAATTTGTAGGCTAATTAGGTATCTCTCAATACAAATGATAGCCCCAATACAAGCACTCAACCCAATTTTACAAAATATGAATGAAGAACACAAATTGGGATTTTTACACAAAGTGGGATTTTTGCTCAAATGCTTGAATTTGATGTTTGGATGTTTGCTTTAGGATCAATAGTTGTTGCTGATGCTTTTGGATGTCCCTTTTATACCTTCTCATTGATTTCTAGCCGTTTGGGTGGTTGGGAACATAAATGGAGCCGTTGGAACCCTCTCTTGCCACCATAAATGCAGTCTGTAACAACCCGTTTCGGAACACGGGAAACCTGTTTCGAAACGGACTAAAATAGAAAGAGCCGTTGGGGTGCATTTAAGAGCCCGTTTCGAAACGCCTTAGGGCCGTTTCGGAACGCTTTTGCCACTGTCAAGGGTCATTTCGGAACGGTCCTAGCCCGTTTCGAAACGCCTTAACGACTTTCAAAAATCAGTTAAAAACAATATAACGGTCATAATTTCAAATTTATCTTAAGCCCTATTTCGAAACGTTTTGGATCCGTTTCGAAACGGAATGGCTACTGTCAAAGGGTCGTTTCGGAACGGGCTTGATCCGTTTCGAAACACCCCTTTTTGTCTTTAAAAAATCTGAAATATTTGAAACCATTTGCCCTTTTTAAATCCAATATGAAGAATCAGTTTCGAAACGAGTTGTGCCATTTCGAAACGGGTTCAAGTGTTTCGATACACGTTTCGGAACGGTGGTCGACAGTGGTGAAAATGTTTCGAAACGCCTTAGGGCCGTTTCGAAACGGGTACTTGAAAATCACTGTTTTGGCTTGAAACACTTAGAAACTTGGGCAAAATATTAAAATTATATGGGGATATTTTGAGGACTTAAAATTCGTTTTGACTTTTTCGATTTAGTCCTTAGGTTTTTAGTTATATCAAAATTAAAATATTTGTTTCACATCTTCACTCCCTCAGCCAAACCATATCGAAACCTCTCCCAACGTTCCTTCTCAGTAGGAACTAGCTCAACAACATACTAACTCAGTCTAACAAACTGAACCTCATACTCTGAAACAGTCATGCTCCCCTGAACTAAAGCCATAAACTCACGTTTCTTCTCATCTTGATACCTCAGCCCCAAATACTTCTTCCGGAAGGCAGAACGGAAGAAATCCCAAGTGATATCAGCAACAGCCATACCCGCAGTGATCGTAGTCCACCGGACATACACGTCACCCTGAAGCAGAGATTCTACACAACCGAGCTTATGCGCATCACTGCACTCCATCTGACCCAAAATCCTGGTAGTACTAGCTAACCACGCCTCAGCTCCCTCAGGCGATAACCCACGATACTCTACTCCACCCAAACTGCGGAGCCTCTCGAGGGGTAACCCTTCCCTCTGACCATGCTGCGGTGCAGCCGCCTGCAACCTAGCCAAAGCAGACTGAAAAGCCCTAGCAATAGCCTGAATCAGTAGGCTCATATTAACTCCGGCCTAACCCTGGCCACCACGAGGTTCCTCACCTCACACATTAGCCCCACCACCTTGAGGAGGAGGAGGTAACTCTCCCTCTTACGGATGCCCAACACCCTCAACCGGATCCTCACGCGGCTCACCATTCGCCTGACCTTTTCTAGATCTAGCCATAACAACAAATGCAATGCTACAACAAAAGATAAGACAAAAGGAAATGATTCGGGTCAGCAACGTTAAGGGTCCAAGGTGCTCAAGTATCATATATAGGTTTTCCTGATAATAGTATGTGGCAATGAGTACCTTACACAGCAAGCAACCTCAACAAACAAGCATACACCACCTCAACACGCTTACCTCACTTACCTTTCTGTTTGCACGACAACCAACGCATACCTTTCTGTTTGCACGACAACCAACGCAAGCCTTTCTGAAGGAACCTAGGCTCTGATACCAACAGATGTAACCCCCTCGACCCAGCCTAGCCACCAGACCGTATCGAGTGGACTACACGGGACTAATCGAAGAAAGATCCGAAGATTTCCCTTCGATTAGCAACCTTAAACGCGTTGATTATTATCTTTTCTAGATGCTCAAATTTAATCTTAAGTTATCGAACACGCAGCAGAAGAAAGAACAACATAACGAGCATCGATTCGAACAAAAAGGCAACCAGGGACTAAAATGCAAAACTAACATAATAAAAGGACCTAAGATGCAATTAAGGTGATTTTTGTTTAATTAAGCCCATTTCATACTTCCATGATGAAATGCAACATAACACATGCGCAAGAACATCCACAAATGAAAACAACTCAAACTAGGACCAAAACGCAAGAAAATAACTTTAAAGATGCCTTTAACTAACTTCAACGACCCCCGTTTCGATACTCGTATCGGAACGGTACTTTACAATGGCAAAATGTTCCGAAACGGCTTGAGACCGTTCCAGCCCTGCTTAGCCCGTTTCGATACACGTTCCGAAACGCCAAGGCAAAAACATGGGCTGTTCCGAAACGTTCGAGCCCGTTTCGAAACACCCTGTTGCAGAAACATCAAAACTGCAATTTAAGCATCTCTAAAGGTAGTTAACTTGGTTCCAATCACCACATACATCAGAGCAACAACAAGGAAGGCATACATACACCAAAATCAACCATCATACATGTCCATAACCAAGAGAATCATAAGCATGCTTTACATACGGTTAAAAGAGAAAGCCTCAAGATCAAACATATATATAACACAATCCAAAACCATAACCACAAGACTTAAGGTAAGGACAAACCAACAAGATAAACATCAACATGATCTCAACACAAGAAGTTTACAAACACTCCAACATAAACAAAGTTCACCCTCATTGCCACACACACTATTATCTAAGCAAGTTCATACTTGAGCTAAGAGTAGACACTTGGTTCCCTTCCCTTGCACCGTTGCTTTCCAAAGGGTTTACGGATTTGCATTGCTAGAAAAAGAGAGCGTAAGCTATATATCTTAGTGAGCGGAGCTCATAAACCAACTACAACAATGCAGTTTTGAAAACAATCATCATTTAGGAAATCAAAACCGTTTCTTGAAATCTCTTTCGCAAATCCTTTCCAAAACCATATCCTTTTCAACATGCTAACTTGAAACAAGTTTAAGCAATGCAACCACACATGCCATAGGCAATGAACATGCATCAACCATGCATAAACCATATATGAACCATATATGCAAACCAAGCCTACCGGCTCCATAAATATTTCACATGCTTCAAGCAAAAATACACAACCATATGAGTTTACCAAGCTCATATTAAAACCATAAACGAATGAGTATACCGACATCATTGACACGTTGCTCGGATAAGCGGACACCTTGATGGCACAACCCCCATCAAGTCACATGGTGAAACAACCCTCACCACAAAAACACTTCGGCCGAGATTCCACTACCCGCATTGCCTGTTGGTGATAGCACAACCCCTACCACTCGCAACACAATAGCACAACCTCTATTGTGAAACCGAAGAATTTCTCACGCGCGAATTTCATAATTACAGTGCACTTCCCATCCTATTGATCGATCAATCTATCTGATATAACCCATGTGTCAATATACTCATCGCAACATCAAAAACCACTAATTTTCACCGGGGATAACAACCTCCCCAAAACACATCTCAAAATCCATAATCACAAGCTCATGCATAACATGAACTCAACCAACAATCAATAAATCACATGAGATTCATATGGGACAATAACAACATGCATTTAATGCATCATTCCAACCCTTAAAACACTTCCTCAACCTCGATAAAACAGTAAAAATCATTTCCACTCAGCAACGATTACCAAAACAAGCCGAAACCCCTTTTCTAGCTTTCCGGTTCGCTCACAATTGAGTTCAACAAATTCAGATCTTCAATCCCTGCCTCTAACCAACCCAAAGCAGAGGATTTAGAGATACTTTCAACACTCTAATATTCTGGAAAGCAGAGATTCAAATACCCAATCAAAACACTTATCGAATAAATCTGATACAAGCCGTAAACATCGAAAAGACCCAATTCGGATAATCTCCAGTAAAAATCCAGCATTAGATAACATCAAGAGACATAGATAAACATCTAAAAACATCATTCCAACATCAGATCACCACCAGCTATTGATTCACCTCAAAATCCACCCAAAACTCACTTTTTCATACTTCAAAATTCAACACCCAACCCCATTTCGGGATTCCTACAATTCATCCATAATCTCGACACAATAATCATATCAAAACAAAGGTAACAACATCAATAAACCCAGCCTAAACAAATCTTACCCAAAAATCTTACCAAAAGCTCATTTTCATCAATTTTAGCCAAATTTCATTAAGATTAAGACAAGAGAATAAAACCTTAGCATTTAAAAGAATCAAAGCATGGGAATTTCATTAAAGAACCTTACATTAGAGGAGAATCACGTTGCTCACCCCCAATGCTAGCTATTTCCCCTTGTTTGGCAAAAATCCTTAAGAAAAACAATGAAATAAAATTGGGTTTTTGGAAATCTAAGGTAGGAGAACCATTTAGCAATAATAGATTAATAAGAAAACACTTTTACCTTGAGGAAATCAAGCTCAAATGTTGTTTTGCTGAAGAGTGGAAATAAGAAAGCTTGAAAATGGTTTTTGACGTAAAATGATATTTTAGATAAACCTTATTTTAATTAAATAATAAAAACTATTTTAAAATATTTGAATAGTCAAAATAAAAGGGGATAATAACAAAATTGGCCCAACCAAAATATCTCCTTAAATATTCAATGTTTTGACTCTTTTACAAAATGTTCACTAAAAACAGATTTTACAAACTTTATATTTGGGTCACTAAACCAAAATATCACGGTTTCGAAATCATTTTTCCAAAATTGCTTTTACCAAAACCTTTTAAATATTTAAAAAGGATTTTAAAGATTTATTTCATATTTTTCCCAACACCCGATGACCTCTTTCCCTGAACTTACTCAAAACATCAACACCGGTCTTTCGGACCTCGAAACCTCATCGGATCTTCTAGACCCTAAACCGGGATGTTACACATGTCCTCGTATTTCTTCTGAAGCTCAGGGGTCATGGTCGCAAGCATCAAGCATTCGACATCTACCATGTCATTTGAGTATTTCTCAAAGGCTTCCATTTTATCTTTGAAGGCATCATCCGCTGGCCTTTTATGGACAAGTTCTTCGATGATATGTAATTTCCGTTCGAGCTTAAGAAAAATATTTAAGTTACGGAACCAATCAAGGAAGTTCAAGCCATTCAATTTGTCCTTCTCAAGGACGGACCGCAATGATAATGTGTTTGAGTTTGCCATAAAATCTACAATGATAAAATATGATTTATAAGTACCTTTTATCATGTTTATAAAGAAATTACATTCCCACCATTAAAAATTCTTAAAATTGAAAAACTTACTAAAAATATTTCTAGTGGGTAAGGATCCATATTTCATTTCATTCTAGGCCAGCTTTGGCTTTACTCCTAGAATTCAATTATTTAGGTAAGCAACACTTGTTAATTACATCTCATGTAATTCCTATATTTGGTGAACAACTAATGTTCCTAATCATATCATGATTATCCAAATCATTAGTCTTTAGGTTTCTAATCTCATTAAAACAACCTAGTTTAACCAATATTACAACAAGTGAATATCACTTGCTTATTCTTCGCGTTTATCCAAGATAGATCTAAGTATTTTGCTTTGAAAAAACCTACATAGTACCGATCGAGGTTTTAACGAGGGCTAATATTGGATGACTAATTTTAATTGAACATGGAGGGTTTTTTGTTATATTATTCTCACAATTCTATCATGATCTAATCAATTACCATCATACTAAAAACATACATTGTATCACATACATGTAAAGCAATAAATATAAATGCAATGGTTATAGCCCTTAAAACTAAGGTGGTCCATCCCAAGCCAATGGGAGAACCAAAATACTAAAGACAGAACTTGCTTCTCAAGCATCTAATCCACCTTTGATCGGCCCATCATTTTTCTCCTTTGATCCACGCTTTCTCTGCAAATATTACAATTTTCAAAAACCCATTTTACATACGAGTGAGTAAGATGAGAAGAGAATTATAATAGAAGAAAGAAAGGCACGACACGCATGCCGTATTTATATAAAACCAAAATAAATGGGCTATAACCATGCATTTCAAACACCGTGCATATCAAACATAACATCGATGTAGTTTTTCAAAGATCATCATCTTAATTGCTGTGTAAAAACCTCACGATTTGGTAACTTTTATTAATATTATCGTTTTTTTAAGGATTTCAAAATCCACAAGGTTTTTTACTTGAACAACTTTTTGTTACTTTCCCCGCACATTATCTATAGACTAACCATTAGTCTAAATATAACTATCACCCATATATGTTAACGCTTAACATCCAAAAACTCTAACATATCTATGACTAACTCTTTAATCACTTGGAACAATCAATTTAATTTATTCAGATTAGGCGTAAAACGATCTAATGCATTAAAATATCATATATTCGTAAAAAAAATCGAATAAACCCTAATCTAATAACATGCATCTCATACAAAAGCATCATCCAAGTATTTAAGTCCGAATTTGTATCGTGCAAGTGGCTCTAATACCACTATTGGGAAACGTCGGTACACCCCATGCTGTAGTGAAAAATTATCCGATGAATTTTGCTAGTGATCCATGTACAAGGGACGAATTCAGGGTGACTAGGGATGAAATATTACCTTAATAAATCTAGTATCTTAATATACTTAGGGAGTTAGGATAAACCAAATCGAATCTAAATCGTCACAATAGTGTTCCGACCTCTACGCAGTCCACCCGAACGAAACGAACAATATTTTCTCTTCTCTAACTATTACATAGGTTTTTTGAAAAAGCATACTTTGGCTGCTAGATCTTATGCCTTTATATAGCATTCAAAAACCTAATTCTAATTAAATTCGGCTTCATTAAATATACAATATATTTAACCGAATATAATTAAATATGTAGAATCTGATTCTACTTTAATTCGAATTCATTAAATATACAATATATTTAAACGAATACAATTAAATATGTAGAATTTGATTCTACTTTAATTAGGTTTCTTTAGGGATATATATATATTTTGTAACACCCCAATTTTGGGCTTAGAGGTTTTGGGTTTGAATCGGACCGGTCGAATCTCGGTTCGAATATAAAAGGTGGTTTTAGGGAAAGCCTAGTTCGGGATGCATTAAAAATATGGAAAAATATCTTAAAATCCTCTTTTATTATATATAAGAGAGTGGTGAAATCAATTTCACAAAATGAGGTTTCGAAATGTGACATTTCAAGTTAGTGACTAAAATGTAATTTTTGAAAAGTTGGTGACTGTTTTAAAAGGATTGAAACTTTGAATCTTTAAGGAGCTAATTTACCCAAAAAGAGTTTTCTTCAGATTTTTCTTAATATTAAACATTTATTAAATGATATTTAATAAAAGGAAAAAGGGGAAATAGATATTTTTGAGTTCATAACTAACTTTTCTCAAAATTTTCCCTCTTCATTTTCTCTTCCTTTTCTCTCAGCCAAACACATTTCCCCAGCCATTTTCCCTCTGATTTTAACACCTAAAGATGAGATTTCAATCTCTATTTGATCTCTAATCATTCCTACATCAAATTCTTATCATTTGCCTATTGAATTTTTCAAGAATCTTGGCTTTAAACAAGGAGAAACTCACTTTTAGAGGTATGAACGTCCTTCTCCTCTAAATACTCAGTTCTTTACTGAAATTCCCAAGTTCTCAATCCTTGATTTGAGTTTTAATAAAGGTTTTTATGTTGTGTTCTTGATCTTGGCTTTAAATGCAAGATTTGGGTTTAATTTTGATTAAATTCGTACTAAATGATTGGGCTGTGTTTTGAGATGTCTTTTTGTTGTTTATTGGATGTATAAATGATGTGTAATTGAGGTTTAATCAATGCAATCCCGGATAGGTTGACTTTCCTAAGTTTTTTATTGAGTTAATGGTGGTTTTTGGGGTGATTTTGATGTTCTGTTATAGCTGGAGGTATAAGGACGTGATTAGATCCTTTTTGGATGTTAATTGATGTATAAGAATGATTGGAATTGGTGGATCTTGGCTGGGTAATGTTGTAGAGGTGTTTGGGTGTGATTTCGGTTGTGTTTGGTAGCCGAAATGTGAGTGTTGATGAGAGCAGCGAGTTTAGGTGTCTTGGTTGAAGATATTAATGCATGATGATGCATTAATCCACTATTTTGATGTGTTTAGAACAGGGGAGACATCTTCGGATCCTTGTGGTGTTGATCCGGGAGCTTGATTGGTGTTTCGGCAAGCTTGCGAAATGGAATCGGTGAGTGAAGTTTGGTTTTCAGCTTTGAAATCAATGTTTGAAGGTTATGGGAGCTTAGTTTAAGTCTAAACAACTTAGCTAAGCTCAAGAGTAAGTTTTCGGGAAAACTCTCTTTTTGATGAACCATGTGATGGTTGGATGCAATGTGTTATATTTGCATGTTTAAATTCTGTTTTGAAAGCATATTTTAGCATGTTTGATGCTGGTTTTATAAGCCATGTGTTAAAGGATGCTCAAGGTAAGAGATCCTTGTTTTGAACATTGATAAATGTGGTTTGATGCATTGTAATGCATGACTATTTAATGGCTTTGTTAAATGCTTTAAAACAGTGGATTAATGATGACAAATGATGTATATTGGCAAGTGATGTGTTGGTTTTAAAGTACTTGAATCGGATATAGTTAGCTGGCTATAGGATTGGGTGCACCATGAATAAAGTCGCCTTGGATGTTGAGGGGTTGTGATTGTACCGTAAACTCCATCCAAGTACACTAACGAGATGGTTAAGATCATCATGGTGGTTAAAAGTCCATGAGTGGATCTTGTGTTAAGATCACAATGGTGGTTAAAAGTCCATGTGTGGATCTTGTATTGTGTGTCCTGTGTTCTCGTTAGTGATGTTATACAACTACCAATGAGTGATGTGGAGGGGTTGTGATTGTACCATAGTCTCCATCACGGGTGTTGAGGGGTTGTGATTGTACCATTTGCTCCACCTTGATATTGGTAGTGTGTATGAAGCGTATGGGACAACGCTTGTAATCCGCGTATCCGATTGTGTTTTTGAGTTGTAAAATGTTGATTATCACTTGTAAGCCAATATGACATGTTGATGATTTGAAGCATGAGATGCTTGGTTTGTATGCATAATTGCATGATAAATGTTGTTTTGAAACTAAAGGCCTTGAAAAGGTGTTTTTGCAAATGCATTATTGTGATGTTTTAATTGAGCATTTCCTCACTAAGCTATGTGCTTACGCTCTCTCTTTCTTAAACCAATAATGCAGAGCATTGAAGTGCATAAAGGGCAGCAAGGAGGTCAAGGATCCAAGTGAAGACTAAGCTCATGTATGGTGAATGTTTTCCTAACACTATTAGCTTTTGGCATTTGGCAATGGGAACCTAGTTGTGTTTTTGGGAGATGTTTTGGACTCCCTAAGTTTGGTTAATGCTTTGATGATGTTGGAACATGTAAATGGCCTTTTGGTATTTGGATTTGGTGAATTGATGGTTGCATGATTTTCAATATAGGATGCATGCCTATAGAGTTGGGATTTTCCTTGAATGATAGCATGATTGTGATTTGTTGATGCTAATATGTTCCTTAAGTGTTTGATAACTTGTGTGTATGTTATGGAGGTTATATAGATGTGTTTGGTGGGCTGAAAGTGTGAAAAACCAGCAAAATCTGCAATCCTGGGCAATTCGTTTCGGAACGGGTGCTACTGTTTCGGAACAGGTGGCCTGAAATGGCCTTGGCGTTTCGAAACAGGTAGAGCTGTTCCGAAACGGATTTGCCACTGCCAAGCCCTGTTCCGCAACAAGTTTTGGAACGGTCCCGCGTTTCGGAACGGATCTTCCCTGTTTCGGAACACTCGACCGTTGGGCACTGAATCTGATGGTTAAATGTTTTGAAACTCTTACATTTTGGTCCCAATCTTTGTTTATGCAATTGGTTAAGTTTATGACTTCCGTTTGAGATGAAATTTGGCAGAGAGGCATGAAATATGATCAATTTCATAATGGTAACTTTAAAACATGTTAAGTCCTCCTAATTTTCAGAATTTGCATTTTGGTCCCTAAATTTGTATATTGTGCAATTGAGTCCCTAAATTTTTTCCGATCGCTGTGATTTCTGAGTATGTTTATCTCAAGTGTTCACCTAGGGTTAATATGCATTTAGACAAGATTAAAAAGAAAAAAAGGGTCGTTAATCAAGGTTGACTTTGGTTTTCCCCGTGTAATCTTCGTAGTTCGGGTCAACCGTCTAGGGCGGGCTAAGGGGGTTACATTTGGTGGTATCAGAGCTGAGTTCTCGAGTAATTGGGAATGGTTAAGTGGGTGATATGTGTATGATTGCTTTGTATGTTTGTTGAGGGAAAGTATGATGTATGAATTGTAAGTATGTTGCAATTGTGGTGTATGCTATGGTGAAGCATGTTAGAGGGACCCATTGCCAAATCAAAGCTAATGAAATGATTTGTTTTTAATTGGAAATGAGCTTGAGTACTTGGATTTCTTACCTTGCTGAGCCTGACTTAGTTTATTACATTGTGATTGCATTGTTTAGTGAATGTGACCTCGTAGAGAGACGAGGATTAATACGCGAGCTATGACTCAAAATGAGAATGAGGAGAACGCTGAAAATGTAGTGGATTTACCTCCTCCACCTGGTGGTGGTGGTGCTGGGGGTGAAGGAGCTGGTGTTGCTTCTGGTGCTGGGGTCGCTGGACTTGAAGCTGGGCAGGGGCAAGCTGCTCCTGACATGATAATGCTGATTCAAGCTATTGCTGGAGCCTTTCGGGCAGCGGTAGCTGGAGCTCAAGGAGCTGGGCATCAGGGTGATGCTAATGCTAGACTACCTCTAGAACGTTTGCGCAGTCTGGGAGGGACTGAGTTCAGGGGTTTGTCTGCTGAAGGTTCTGAGTCTTGGTTGGAAAGTACCAAGAGAATTTTGGGACAAATGAACTGCAATGATGTGCAAAAGTTGGGTTGTGTGATATCATTGTTGCATGATGATGCATATACCTGGTGGACAACCACTGTCTCCGGAATGGAGGATGCTGATGTGACTTGGACGTTCTTTCTGAACGCGTTCAAGAGAAGGTATCTGGGTGTGCGATACCTGGATGAGAAGAAAAGGGAATTCATGTCTCTTACTCAAGGGAGTATGACAGTGGCTGAGTACGAGGTTCAGTTTGTCCGACTCAGTCAGTACGCACCTGAGCATGTTCCTGATGAGCGGGAGAGGTGTGAACGTTTCCGTTATGGTTTGGTGACGGAAGTGAAGACCTATATGCTGGCTGCTGAGTACACAGACTTTGATGTGTTGGTTGGTAGAGCAAAGGACATCGAGTTGAATTTGAGTTTATCTTCTAGAGGTGCTGGTCCTAGTGTGGGCAAGCGAGCTGCTGATTATAGTTCCGGTGGCGGACGAAACAAGAGAGGACGTGATCAGAAGTATCAGTCTTCGGCTAGACGAGGTGGCGGAGGGCAAGGTGCGCCTGTTCAGGGAGACAGGGCGAGAGCTGATCCGAACACATGTTGGACATGTGGATCGCGTGGACACCTGAGGCGTGATTGTCCTCGAGCAGCGAGGGAGGTGCAGGCTCCTGTTGTGGTGGCCGGTAACTCGTGCTGGAACTGTGGTTTGGCGGATCATATGAGGAGGGAGTGTCCTTTGTTGGCCGGTGGTGGTCAGGGACGTGCTCCTGGAGTTGTTGCACCACAGAGAGGTCGTGGGCGCGGCCGTGGTAACTTCCAGCGTAGAGAGGATGGTGGAAGGAATGTGGCACATGTTGTAGCTGTTCAGCCTGAGGGTGGTGGCCAAGACAGAGTGTATGCTCAGAGGGAGGGGAGGAATGACACGGATGTGATCGCAGGTACTTTTACTTTGCAATCCTTGTCATTACTTTCCTTGATTGATTCTGGATCTACACACTCATACATATTGCGTGAGCATGCTCAATTGCTTGGTTTGCCTGTTGAGTTTTTGGATGTTGGTATGCGTGTAACTAGTTCTTTTGGTGAGACTGTTGTGACTCGAAAGCTTTATAGAAGATGTCCCTTGGTTGTGCAAGAGCATGTTTTTCATGTTGATCTTATGGAATTGCCTTTCTATGGTTTTGATGTAATCCTTGGTATGGATTGGCTGGTTGAGCATCGAGCCGTAGTAGATTTTGAGAGTAAGCGAGTTTCGTTGAAACTTGCGGATGATTATGAGGTGGTGGTGGTTGGTGAGAATGTGAAGTTTCTTGCTAATGTGGTGTCTACATTGGAAGCAAGCCGGATGCTGAGGCAAGGTTGTGAAGCCTACCTAGCCTTTGTGATGAATCCTAGCTCTAAGGAGTTGCGTGTGCAAGATATCAGGACTGTGCGAGAGTTTCCTGGTGTGTTTCCGAAGGAGTTGCCTGGGTTGCCTCCTAATCGGGAAGTGGAGTTTGGGATTGAGCTGTATGAGAACACAACTCCAGTGTCCATTACTCCTTATCGAATGACACCTAAAGAGTTGAAAGAGCTGAAGACGCAACTTCAGGAGTTGCTTGATCGTGGTTTCATTCGGCCGAGTGTGTCACCTTGGGGTGCACCGGTCTTGTTTGTGAAGAAGAAGGATGGCACTATGAGAATGTGCATTGATTACCGTCAGCTTAACAAGTTGACTATCAAGAATCGGTATCCATTGCCGAGAATTGATGATCTTTTTGATCAATTTCGGGGAGCGGCGGTGTTCTCTAAAATTGACTTAAGGTCAGGGTATTATCAGCTGAAGGTGAAGGATGTAGATGTGCCGAAGACAGCCTTCAGAATGAGGTATGGGCATTATGAGTTCTTGGTGATGCTGTTTGGTTTGACGAATGCTCCTGCAGCTTTCATGGACATGATGAATAGAGTATTCCATGAATATTTGGATAAGTTTGTCGTGGTGTTCATTGATGATATCCTCGTGTACTCTCGTACTGAGGAGGAACATGAAGGGTATTTGAGAATTGTGTTACAAGCTTTGTTGGAGAATCAGCTTTATGCTAAGCTGAGCAAGTGTGAGTTCTGGCTTAGAGAAGTGGTGTTTCTTGGTCATGTGGTTTCTGCGGAGGGGATTCGTGGTGATCCTCAAAAGGTTGAGGCAGTGATGAATTGGAAGCCTCCTAAGTCTGTTCATGAAGTCCGTAGTTTCCTGGGTTTGGCAGGATACTATCGAAGGTTCGTGGATGGGTTTTCAAAGATTGCTGCACCTTTGACGAAGTTGTTGCAAAAGGATGTTAAGTATGAGTGGACGGAAGCGAGACAACAGGCTTTTGAGAAGCTTAAGGTAGCTTTGACGCAAGCTCCTATCTTGGTTCAACCTGAATCAGGGAAAGAGTTTGTGGTGTATAGTGATGCGTCTTACGTTGGTTTGGGATGTGTGTTGATGCAAGAGGGTAAGGTGGTGGCTTATGCATCACGGCAGTTGAAGGTGAATGAGCGCAATTATCCTACGCATGATATTGAGTTAGCTGCGGTGGTTTTTGCTTTGAAAATCTGGAGACATTACATGTATGGTGAGAAGTGTACGATGTACACGGACCACAAGAGTTTGAAGTATCTGATGTCTCAGAAGGAGTTGAATCTTAGGCAACGACGTTGGGTGGAGTTGCTTAAGGATTACGATTTGACGATCGAGTACCATCCGGGTAAAGCTAATGTTGTAGCAGATGCCTTGAGTAGGAAGGTAGCTGTGGAGTTAAGGGCTATGTTTGCGAGTTTGAGTATTTCGTGTGATGGTGGTCTTGTGGCTGAGTTGCAAGTGAAACCATCCCTGGTTCAATTGATTAAGGAAAAGCAGTTGATGGATGATTCCTTGGTGCCACATGTTCAGGATATTGCAGAGGGTAGGCCATCGGATTTCTGCTTTAATGATGATGGAGTTTTATGTTTTGGGAGTCGGATAGTAGTGCCCAATGATGCTGAGTTGAGGCGTGCTATTCTGACTGAAGGTCATAGTAGTCCTTTTGCTATGCACCCTGGTAGTACTAAGATGTACCGTGATCTTCGTGATGAGTACTATTGGGTGGGTTTAAAGAAAGATGTTGCTGAGTTAAAGCTGAGCATCAGTTTCCTTCAGGGTTGTTGCAACCGTTGAGGATTCCTGAGTGGAAGTGGGAAAGGGTTACCATGGACTTTGTGTCTGGTTTGCCTTTGTCGCCATCGAGGAGGAATTCGGTGTGGGTGATTGTGGATCGCCCGACGAAGTGTGCGCATTTCTTGCCTGTGCATACTACGTACACTTTGGATAAGCTTGCGGAGCTGTACATTGCTGAGATTGTGCGGCTGCATGGTGTGCCTAAGTCGATAGTGTCGGGATAGGGATCCGAGGTTTACATCGCGTTTCTGGCAGTGTTTGCATCAGGCTTTGGGTACACGGTTGAATTTCAGTACTTCTTATCATCCACAGTCGGATGGACAGTCTGAGCGTGTTATCCAGATGTTGGAGGATATGTTGCGGTGCTGTGTGATTGAGTTTCAGGGTTCTTGGGAGAAACATCTGCCTTTGGTGGAGTTTGCCTATAATAACAGTTATCAGGCAAGTATTCAAATGGCACCTTATGAAGCTTTGTACGGGAGGAAGTGTAGGACTCCTCTTTGTTGGGCTGAAACGGGTCAGAAGTTGGTTTCGATGCCAGCTTTGTTGAGGGGAACCACCGAGAAGGTGAAGCTCATTTGTGAGCGTTTGAAGGCAGCTTCTGATCGGCAAAAGTCTTACGCGGATTTGAAGCGTAAGGAGATTGAGTATGCGGTGGGTGACCGTGTGTTTTTGAAAGTTTTCCTTGGAAAAATGTGATGAGGTTTGGCCGAAAGGGTAAGTTGAGCCCTAGGTACATTGGACCATACGAGGTGGTTGAACGTGTGGGTCCTGTTGCGTACAAGTTGAGGTTACCGCAAGAGTTAGAAAGGATTCATGATGTGTTTCATGTTTCTATGCTTCGGAAGTATAGATCGGATCCTTCGCATGTGATGCCTGTGGAAGAAGTGGAATTGAATCCGGATTTGATCTATGATGAGGAACCGGTGAAGATTCTGAATTCGGATAGAAAAGTTCTTCGAGGCAAGACCATTGAGTTGGTAAAGGTGTTGTGGAGGCATCGTGGTGCTGAAGAAGCCACGTGGGAACGGAAGGATGACATGTTGAAGCAGTTTCCATACCTCTTTCCTTCAGGCAAATTTCGAGGATGAAATTTCTTAAGGGGGGGAGAGTTGTAACACCCCAATTTTGGGCTTAGAGGTTTTGGGTTTGAATCGAACCGGTCGAATTTCGGTTCGAATATAAAAGGTGGTTTTAGGGAAAGCCTAGTTCGGGATGCATTAAAAATATGGAAAAATATCTTAAAATCCTCTTTTATTATATATAAGAGGGTGGTGAAATCAATTTCACAAAATGAGGTTTCGAAATGTGACATTTCAAGTTAGTGACTAAAATGTAATTTTTGAAAAGTTGGTGACTGTTTTAAAAGGATTGAAACTTTGAATCTTTAAGGAGCTAATTTACCCAAGAAGAGTTTTCTCCAGATTTTTCTTAATATTAAACATTTATTAAATGATATTTAATAAAAGGAAAAAGGGGAAATAGATATTTTTGAGTTCATAACTAACTTTTCTCAAAATTTTCCCTCTTCATTTTCTCTTCCTTTTCTCTCAGCCAAACACATTTCCCCAGCCATTTTCCCTCTGATTTTAACACCTAAAGATGAGATTTCAATCTCTATTTGATCTCTAATCATTCCTACATCAAATTCTTATCATTTGCCTATTGAATTTTTCAAGAATCTTGGCTTTAAACAAGGAGAAACTCACATTTAGAGGTATGAACGTCCTTCTCCTCTAAATACTCAGTTCTTTACTGAAATTCCCAAGTTCTCAATCCTTGATTTGAGTTTTAACAAAGGTTTTTATGTTGTGTTCTTGATCTTGGCTTTAAATGCAAGATTTGGGTTTAATTTTGATTAAATTCGTACTAAATGATTGGGCTGTGTTTTGAGATGTCTTTTTATTGTTTATTGGATGTATAAATGATGTGTAATTGAGGTTTAATCAATGCAATCCCGGATAGGTTGACTTTCCTAAGTTTTTTATTGAGTTAATGGTGGTTTTTGGGGTGATTTTGATGTTCTGTTATAGCTGGAGGTATAAGGACGTGATTAGATCCTTTTTGGATGTTAATTGATGTATAAGAATGATTGGAATTGGTGGATCTTGGCTGGGTAATGTTGTAGAGGTGTTTGGGTGTGATTTCGGTTGTGTTTGGTAGCCGAAATGTGAGTGTTGATGAGAGCAGCGAGTTTAGGTGTCTTGGTTGAAGATATTAATGCATGATGATGCATTAATCCACTGCTTTGATGTGTTTAAAACAGGGGAGACATCTTCGGATCCTTGTGGTGTTGATTCGGGAGCTTGATTGGTGTTTCGGCAAGCTTGCGAAACGGAATCGGTGAGTGAAGTTTGGTTTTCAGCTTTGAAACCAATGTTTGAAGGTTATGGGAGCTTAGTTTAAGTCTAAACAACTTAGCTAATCTCAAGAGTAAGTTTTCGAGAAAACTCTCTTTTTGATGAACCATGTGATGGTTGGATGCAATGTGTTATATTTGCATGTTTAAATTCTGTTTTGAAAGCATATTTTAGCATGTTTGATGCTGGTTTTATAAGCCATGTGTTGAAGGATGCTCAAGGTAAGAGATCCTTGTTTTGAACATTGATAAATGTGGTTTGATGCATTGTAATGCATGACTATTTAATGGCTTTGTTAAATGCTTTAAAACAGTGGATTAATGATGACAAATGATGTATATTGGCAAGTGATGTGTTGGTTTTAAAGTACTTGAATCGGATATAGTTAGCCGGCTATAGGATTGGGTGCATCGTGAATAAAGTCGCCTTGGATGTTGAGGGGTTGTGATTGTACCGTAAAATCCATCCAAGTACACTAACGAGATGGTTAAGATCATCATGGTGGTTAAAAGTCCATGAGTGGATCTTGTGTTAAGATCACAATGGTGGTTAAAAGTCCATGTGTGGATCTTGTATTGTGTGTCCCGTGTTCTCGTTAGTGATGTTATACAACTACCAATGAGTGATGTGGAGGGGTTGTGATTGTACCATAGTCTCCATCACGGGTGTTGAGGGGTTGTGATTGTACCATTTGCTCCACCTTGATATTGGTAGTGTGTATGAAGCGTATGGGACAACGCTTGTAATCCGCGTATCCGATTGTGTTTTTGAGTTGTAAAATGTTGATTATCACTTGTAAGCCAATATGACATGTTGATGATTTGAAGCATGAGATGCTTGGTTTGTATGCATAATTGCATGATAAATGTTGTTTTGAAACTAAAGGCCTTGAAAAGGTGTTTTTGCAAATGCATTATTGTGATGTTTTAATTGAGCATTTCCTCACTAAGCTATGTGCTTACGCTCTCTCTTTCTTAAACCAATAATGCAGAGCATTGAAGTGCATAAAAGGCAGCAAGGAGGTCAAGGATCCAAGTGAAGACTAAGCTCATGTATGGTGAATGTTTTCCTAACACTATTAGCTTTTGGCATTTGGCAATGGGAACCTAGTTGTGTTTTTGGGAGATGTTTTGGACTCCCTAAGTTTGGTTAATGCTTTGATGATGTTGGAACATGTAAATGGCCTTTTGGTATTTGGATTTGGTGAATTGATGGTTGCATGATTTTCAATATAGGATGCATGCCTATAGAGTTGGGATTTTCCTTGAATGATGCCATGATTGTGATTTGTTGATGCTAATATGTTCCTTAAGTGTTTGATAACTTGTGTGTATGTTATGGAGGTTATATGGATGTGTTTGGTGGGCTGAAAGTGTGAAAAACCAGCAAAAATCTGCAATTCTGGGCAACTCGTTTCGGAACGGGTGCTACTGTTTCGGAACAGGTGGCCTGAAATGGCCTTGGCGTTTCGAAACAGGTAGAGCTGTTCCGAAACGGATTTGCCACTACCAAGCCCTGTTCCGCAACAAGTTTCGGAACGGAACTTCCCTGTTTCGGAACACTCGACCGTTGGGCACTGAATCTGATGGTTAAATGTTTTGAAACTCTTACATTTTGGTCCCAATCTTTGTTTATGCAATTGGTTGAGTTTATGACGTCCGTTTGAGATGAAATTTGGCAGAGAGGCATGAAATTTGATCAATTGCATAATGGTAACTTTAAAACATGTTAAGTCCTCCTAATTTTCAGAATTTGCATTTTGGTCCCTAAATTTGTATGTTGTGCAATTGAGTCCCTAAATGTTTTCCGATCGCTGTGATTTCTGAGTATGTTTATCTCAAGTGTTCACCTAGGGTTAATATGCATTTAGACAAGATTAAAAAGAAAAAAAAGGGTCGTTAATCAAGGTTGACTTTCGGGTTGACTTTGGTTTTCCCCGTGTAATCTTCGTAGTTCGGGTCAACCGTCTAGGCCGGGCTAAGGGGGTTACATATTTTAATAGTGTTTGATAATTACAATAATTATATAGTATTAATATATATATATATATATATATATATATATATATATATATATATATATACGAGATTATTTATAATTACAACAATTTCGTTTTAATAATTATTACGTGTACAACAAGTTTGTACACGTGCTATCTAGTCGATATTTGTTTGTTTCAATCATAGGGTGTGACCCTTTTAGGTTCATGTAACGTTAGTAGTAATGTCTAGAACAATTCTAATATTACAAGCAATGAGTGACATCTAGCAAAACATCATTTCTACCTAAGTTACATGAAGTCGTGGTTCGACTGTACATTTTTCCATGATTAATTTCTTTTATGTATTACATCCTTTTGTCATCATATCTAGATCGAATACAAGTCATAGATTAGTCACACTTGTACAATTTATCTAATATTTCTTGATATCTTGAGTAGACTATGATAAACGAATAACTATGATATCTCATATTAATTTATTCGAGCACGACCATGCATTTTCTAGTCTCACTTAATCAAGTGGCCTACGATATTACTCATATTATATAGGAGGGACAAACCCAATCTTGATCAACCATATTTCGCTATATAGATTGTGACATATCCAATATTAGTCTTTATACTGTAGTCTGTTACAACACACGTTTGACCACATTAAAATATGTCACTCTCGATATTGAAATAATGATGTAATCAAGTCTGAGGATCATACACTTAGTTATCACCATGAGAAATGTTGTGACTGTCACATAATAATCCAAGAAACATGCTCATAGCGGGCCAGTCCAGTATGTCGTTCTCTAACACATACTTATGTATTGATTTTGACATCTCTATGTCAATAACAACACTTTGTCATCAATCAACTACATATTAGTCTTAATATATTATTGGTGTCCACGCCCACAATAATTTTCGACTAAGGACATTCAAGAATAACTATATTATTCTAAGGACTATATTATAATTCAGTTTATTTATAGATGCACAGAATAAGACTGAAATAATAATAATGACTTTATTAATAAACAAGATAAAATAAGTATGTCTTTTACAACCATCTCATGATTGGTCTTTGGGCATACTCCAACAAGCACTTCCTTGTTGATCTCTAATATAAAAAAATTCTTTTTAATCTAAAATTATAATATTTAAAGTGGTTTTCCTTTAGTCAGGAGTCTTGCGAAGATTATATCCCGAACTTAAAGGGGGTGTAAGCTTCTCGTTAGTCCCGTATAAATGAATATTATTTTAGATATATTTTGCGACAAATTCATGCATTCAGGGATCATATTTTCTAAATTAAATTCAAATTCATAATTTCCATCGTTAAAAAATTTTGTAATCGACTAAGTACCAACTTTGGGTGTTGTGGGGGTTCTCACCCTTCCCCACACGTAACTGACTCCTGAACCTATTTTTCTGGTTTTGTAAACCAAAACTTGTTGTTTTAATACTTTCTCGAGGGAAGTCGGCCTCTCCACCTATGGATATACCCACTACATCGAAAGTTAAGCCCAGGGGAAATCAAGCTGAAAATTTTGTTTCAGAAATAGATCAGTTGGTCAAAATCGAGAAACCAAAAATGGACACTTTAAAAGAGATCGATGACCGTTGCAAGAAGCTCGAGAAAAAGATGGAAGGCATGGAGATAGTGGACACCTTCAGTGGATTTGATGCTAATGAACTTAGCCTTGTCCTAGACTTGGTGCTACCCCATAAATTCAAGGTCCCAGAACTCGAGAAATATGATGGGACGAGTTGTCCCCGTGCTCACCTTACCATGTTTTGCCGAAAGATGATAGGATGTGGTAGAGATGACAAGTTATTGATCTATTGTTTTCAGGATAGTCTAACTGGATCTGCCACCAGATGGTATAATTAATTGAGTCGTCAGTAGATAAAATCATAGAAAGACTTGGCCAATGCTTTTCTAGAGCAATATCGACATGTCAATGATATGGTATCGGACCGTTGGACTTTACAACACATGAAACAAAAGTCCAATGAAAGCTTTTAGGGAATACGCACAACGTTGGAGGGACCTGGCAGCTCAAGTTCAACCCTCGCTTGGTGAGAAGGAGACAATGGTCATATTTATCCAAACATTGGAAGACCCAATTCTAAATCGCCTTATAGGAAATGCAACTATCAATTTTGCTGATCTAGTGCTGTTAAGAACGCTAAGATCAACACTGGTGGATGTTCGTCCCATAAGAAGCCATCATATGGGAACAAGGACAATAAAGTGAACTCTTCGGGAGTTTATAATGTCGATTTTTCAAAGTCGGTGACAATGATACAACCCAAAGCTACGAGTTCCCAAGGTTCCTCAAGCCAAGATTCTGGAAAAAGGAGGAATACCGAGAAGATGGAGTTTACTCCGCTACCAATTTCCTATGGAGAATTGTACAAACATTTGTACGACAATCATATGGTGGCATCTTTCTACCAAGTTCCATTACAACCTTCTTTTCCAGGATGTTATAACACCAACGCTAGATGTGACTACCATGCGGGGCAAGTAGGCCACTTGATCGAGAATTGCATAGATTCCAAAAAGCTTGTGGAAAAATTTATTAATCTTGGGGTGGTGAGTTTTGAGGACTCAGCTGGGCCAGCCACAAACAAGGATCCCCTACCGAAGCATGAAAGCGCCTGAGTATGCTAATGATGTCTTTTTGAGAATGACCCGTACGAAAATAGCCCATGCATAACAGGCCCAAATATTACACTGTTATGACCACAGTAGGTCCCCTTGTAGTTTTCATCTCTTTCAAAGTGATGTTCGTTTGTGCATCTCGCTTGCCTAAGTCCAATGGTAGTGAGAACCTTTTGCAAGGGCCTAAAACTATAAGTTCCAATGAAGAATACATTTTGTTCATCTTAATTTGATCGTACCCATGTAAATCGGAAGCTATATATGACTTACACTCTGATTTAATGTGACCATGACATAAGGCATCATAATTTTCAAGCAATAATGTTTGAATTTGCTACAAAGCATTTTTCTTGGAGAGGCATACTTTCGATGGAGTAACTAAAAAAATCAAAGAATACTGGGGGGCATCCTTACATACAAGGCACCGAGCACTGCTACATCAAAAGCAAATATCTGACCACCATAGAGTCAGGGGCATCCCTTTGAGATCACACGTTCATTGAGATCACACTGCAATAGCTGCATGCATCGTACATATATTTAAGTCATCATGCATTTAGGCTAGACATATGCATTAAGGACAAAGTTAGGTGCATCCATAACACATTTATTTTTGGCTTAAACGTACAAACAAGTTCAGGGAAGAGACCAAACAACCTCAATTGTGGGGGCAACGACGTGATAATCAACCTTTAGCCCTAAAGAAGGCTAAATACACAGAAAAGTTCAAACATTCAGATAAAAAATGGTAAAATTTTCCGAACAGATTACTAACTAATGTTTCATTTTGTTTTCAGGTCATGACTCCCCGCCATGAAGTAGTAGAATTAACTTTTTCCCGATCTCGCCTCCGTCAGTTGTGGTGGGCTAGTTTAGTCTAGATTTTGCATCTCCGACGGTGATGTCGCAGATTGATATTTTCTTCTGAATCTTGTCTCTTCGTCAGTGATGTAACAGGTCCTGCATTTTCCAGATCTTGTCTCTCCGTCAGTGGTGTGACATATCAAATTTTTGAAGATTTTGTTTATCCGTCAGTGGTATTCAGATCAAATTTTCCTTTGAATCTCATCTCTTCGTCGGTGGTGTAGTGGATCCCACATTTTTTCAGATCTCGCTTCTCCGCTAGTGGTATAGCAGATCAAACATTTTTCGGGTTATGCCTCCGTCCGTGGTGGTAGACCAACTCAGTTCAGATCTCGTCTCTCCGTCAGTGCTGTAGCGGGTCAAACCCTATCTAGGTCTTGCCTCTTCGTCGATGTTGCAGCTAGACCAAACTTCTTCATCGAAACCTATCTCTTTCTTATAGTTGTAGCTCAAAAAATCAAAACAAAAAAAAAAACAAAAAATAGAAAAATCCAAAAAAGAAAAAAAGGAAAAAATGTTTCGAAAAAAATTTCAAAATAAAAAATCAGAAGCTTCATCCTCTGATTCCGCCTCTTCGTCAATGTTGCAGCTGGATCAAAATTTTTAGACATTGCCTCTTTTTCAGTGTTGTAGTTCAGTCAAATCCTGATCCCGCCTCTTCGTCGGTGTTGTAGCTAGATCAAACCTTACTAACTCCTGGTCTTGCTTCTTCGTCGGTGTTGTAGCTAGACTAAATTCACTAATTCCCGATCTTGCCTCTTCGTCGGCGTCGTAGCTAGATCAACCTTACTAATTATAGACCTTGCCTTTTCGTCACTGTTGTAGCTTGGTCAAAATTTACTAACTTTTAAATTCTCCTCTTTGTCAATGTTTTAGCTAGTAAAAATAAAAAAGAAAAAGAAGAAATTCAAAAAAAAGGACAAAAGGAAAAAATAAAAAAAGGAAGGATAAAATAAAAAAAGAAAAAGAAATAAAAAAATCAAGAGAAAAATAAAATAAAAAAGAACCTTCATCCTTCGATCCTGTCTCTTCGTCGGTATTGCAACTGGATCAAATTTTTTTAACTCCAGACCTTGCTTCTTCGTTGGTGTTGCAGCTTGGTCAAATCTCGGTCTTGCCTCTTCGCCAGTGTTGCGGTTAGACGAAATGTGCAAAATTTTGATCTGGTCTCTTCGTCAGTGTTGCAGCTGGATCAAACATCAGAACCTTCATTCTGTCCGATCCGGTCTCTTCGTCAGTGTTGCAGCTGGATCAACGTCAGAACTTTCATCCCTCGATCTGGTCTCTTCGTCAGTGTTGCAACTAGGTCAAATTTTCTCAAGATATTGTGGCGTAGTCAGAGTCGTAGCAAGCCAAACTCATTTTGCTCAACAGATCACCATAGTTTAAAGATTTTGTTCCCCAACGGATCACTTCATTTTGAAGACTTTGTGTAACATCCGGGTTTAGGGGTTAGGTGAAAATAATATTTTAATATTATCTTGGGTTCGGTTCTATGATTTAAATAATGGCCCGGGTTTGGCTTTCAAAATTAATTAAATTAATGATAGACTAAGTTTTGGAATTAAAACCCCAAATGACCATGGAAAAATATGTCCTTGTGAATAACCCATTTCATTAAGGGCAAATGGGTCATTGGACTTTCAACTTAAAACAAAATAAACCAAAAAAACCCAATTCTTCACTTTCTTCTTCTCCCTTCACTCCCAAAATCTCAGACAAACCTCCCCAAGCCATTGGAGCTACTATTCCATCATCTCCCTCCTTCGTTTCAACTCCGTTTTGAAAGGTAAGAGTACTTTTGACTTCTCCTCATCATCCCCATCCTAAAAGTACCATTCATTTTCGTTTTCATGAAGTTTTGAGAAAATAGAAACTTTGAAAATCTTGATTAAAAATGGTGTCTTTATGTTGCAAAGTTAAATGTTTTGATTTAATATGATTAGTAATGAAGTATAGAGACCAAATGATACTACATATATGAATTTCGGGTGTTTTGGACCAATTTTCGGAATTGGGTTTTGAGAGGGTTTTTAGGGGGTTCTAAAGTCTGTTTTGGGGCTGTTTTAGGTTGGATTTTGGGGGTTGTAGGTAGTATGATATATGAGGATCATTTTGGGTGCAATTGAGGCTTATTTGGGTGCTTGAAATAAGAGTTTTCAGTGGGTCAAGTGGGCTGCTCGAAAATCCTGTTTTTGGTCTTGCTTTGAGTGTTGAATGCTTGGTAATGATAATCCGGGTTAGTTTCGATGACAAGGTATTGATTGTGGATGTTTTGTTTGTGTTTGGGATTGATTAGAGTCAAGTTTGGGCATCGGTGAAGCATCGGAAGTGAATCCGGAGAATTGAAGGTTGTTGCTTGCGTGGTCTTGAGCTTGGAAGCTTAGGTGAGTGGTTAATTGTTTTAAACGGTTTTAATTTGGTTGGTTCGAGTATGTGGACTAGGTTGGGCTTGGTAGACCCACCTAGAGTTAGGATTAGGGTGGTAGCCTAATCCTAAGCTTGATCTAGAGCCCTTGGTTGAACTCACTTTATGGTTGTGTATGTCTTGCATAAATTGCGATATGAATGTCTATGTATATTGTGTTATGCATGTGAGATGAGACATGAATTGTGATGCTTGAGATATGCATGATGATGGTTGTGGTTGAGTACGTGCTAGACACGGAATTGATTGAAACGAGTAAATATTGGCACTAGTAAACTTGGATACAAATGATCGATCATTAGGATGTTAGTGTGTACACATGAGTCTAAAGTCGCGCGTGGCCTTGGTGGCGTTGAGTCACCAAGGAGGAGTACGGGTTCGCCCGGAATTGTAATTGAATATAGTCGGTGATGAGTGGAATCCCATCGACGGGGCGTGAGGATGAGTGGAATCCCCTCCGCGAGACCGGTGATGAGTGGAATCCCACCGAGGTAATGTGGTTGTTGGATTTGAGTTCCCAACATGTTTATCCGCGTATTCGGGTCTTAACTAGGTGCCAATGTTGTTTGATATGTGTATCAATGTGTTGGAGTATATGAGATGTTGGATGTTAAATGTGATTACATGTATGGTAGAGTTGAGCTCATGATTATGGCATATATGTGATATATTGCTCATGCATTTATACCTTGTGGACTCTTGATATACGTATGTTGACTTGGCTAGATCGTGCTCGGACCCTGCAATGTTGAGGTTTGTTTTTAGAGCTTACCCTCACTAAGCATCATTGCTTACGCTCTCTTTGTTCAACATTGCAGATCCTTAGTTCGTGGGTTGCTCGGGCAAGAGGAGAGCCTCCAAGTGTGGTTTGGATTGAATTCACCAAGTATGGATTTTAAACAATAGACATGTAATGGTTGAGCAATGGGATGTGTTATGTCTTGTGGTTGTTGTTGGTTGATAGGAGCATGTGTAGACTCCTTTATATGTATGGCTTTTGCATGGTTGTGTTGCCATGGTGTTTGTTAACTTATGTCTTTTGCTTGCTTGACATGTTGGTTTATGCTTTAAGAGCTTATACTTGTGCTTGAATGATGTTCGATCAAATGTATGTATTTGGGTTGTGACCTTGGTTTTAGACATGTCTAAATATTGTTGAAGCATGCTAATATAAGTGTCATACCTTAGGATGTCTTGCCTTGAAGTTGCTTGGTAGTTTGTTGGTGTTTTGGGGCATTGTATGGATGCTTCGATGGTGTTAGATTGCTAAAGTTGCTTGATTCTATGTGTGCCTCTTTGTGTTGTTTAATGCCCTTGGTTCTTGTGGAAGCATGTTTTATGGTCGGTTTGCCTTAGGGATTGATGTTAGTGTGTTGGTTGAAGTGTTAGAGGGATTTAGGGGCCTCATTGTGCTCTAAATCAGCTCAAACCTGCAGATTCGTAGCTGGGGTATCGATACCGTTGGTCTGGTATCGATACTACCCTTTGGTTTCAGGCCTCGTGTATCGATACTCGAAGGAGAGTATCGATACCTTTTTGGCCACTGGAGCCACTGTCGATTTCGGTATCGATACTGGCCTCTAGGGTATCGATACCGTTGTCTTAGCTTTGACCGTGGGAAGTCAACTTTTGGAGAGGGTATCGATACCCTTGAGGGAGGTATCGATACTGTCTCCTCAGGTTGACCAAACCCCGTTGACCTAGTCAAGGGGTATCGATACCCCCCTTAAGGGTATCGATACCGCCTGTAATTTAACTTTAAAAATGGGCTTTTAAATGTTAGTTTGGGTTCGTTTGATTGCTTCGTAAATATTGTTCCGCTGTATGATCACTTAGGATGTAATTTTCATCTAGACAAGATTAAAATGAAAAAAAAATATAGGGTTGCTAACCGAGGGAGAGTTCCTTAGGGAGTTTTCACTCGGTTTTCCCCGTGTGGCCCACTCGGACCGGTCATCCGACCAGACCGGGACGAGGGGGTTACACTTTGCCTACAAGAAGCTCATCCAGACCGGACAAAATAAATTTCTTTGTCTTTACTTCATTGTCGTTATACAACAAAAAGACCATAAACAATTTTAAAACAAATTAAAGTTCTTTCAAATTTTCAGAAATCCAAAAAAAAAATCAAATTCTTCTCCTGTTTTTCACTTCTCTTCTTCTCCGAAACTTATTCAAAAGTTCTAGAAATACAGTTCTAACAACAATTGATCGATGAAACCGTAATCCAACAGCATATTGATTTCGTATCTAAAAAACGTACTAACGCATGAATCAATTCATCACCAGAAGATGTGTTTTGCCACCAACATTGCCATTACAACGAAATTTAAATAGAGTAGTGCCCCACTATGAGTCGAAACACACCATGCATTCTTTGTATTAACATCGACTTTTGAAGACATATAACAACTCATTCTTTACCCAAATCAGCATTGGCAAGAAAAATCGAACGTCTAGAAAATTAACTGTTTAGGCAAAATTTCCTCGAACCATGACATCTAGCCATCTGCTCCAACGCCGCAAACACCCTTTCCGTAAAGAAAAAAATATATCAATAGGTCTCGCTTACCACATCAGTCATAATCTCATCCAGTAAAAATTACTCACTTCATCATTTTTTCCAACCAATAAATCTTTACTAATTTTTTTCCATGTCATTTAAAAAAGTGTTTTTGGAAGTTACTATATTATTGGATTAATGACATAAAAAATAATGATGAAATGAATGATTTTTATTAGATGAGACCATGACTGGTGTGATAAACCAGACCCATAATATAATTTCTCCTCTCTCAAATATGTTTCCTTCAATGTCGGACCTAACTCTACCCAATCATACTTCGACAGCTCGATCCGAGCAGTGAGAATGGAGAGAAAGTCATGAAAAAAATACTCTAACAACAGCTAGATTTTATGGCGCGACACATGGAGATCCGACGAAATATTTTCGAAACTATGGTTTTACGTTTGTAGAGTAATTTTTAGGAAAATCTAAACCGACAGAACACTAGGAAGCAATAAACACTTCAATATGATAGTGATCATTGATTGAACGGTGACAAGAATTGACATTTGAAAGTGACGACAGTGTCAGTAGTGGTGGAGATGAAGCATTTAGGGTTTTTTTGATGGAAGAATGATGGAATTTTAGGGGCGTGTCTGCGCTGCGACAATTTAAAATACGTCTAATATATGTCTTACCTGTTTTTCCATTTACATATTACCGACTAATTCAAATAAATTTTGGATAACATTTAAGGTCGACGAATGAAATGTTTTATCCTTAAATTAATTTTTCCTAGTATTTTAGGTGCCGAGTGAAATGTATTCTTTTAAACTTAGAAAGTGAAATATGTTCGTAATATTTTAAGTTTCTGAACCACACAAACTACTTTTCGGTAACATTTTAGGTGACGAATGAAATGTTTCACTCAACTTAAAAAGTTAAATATCTCAGTAATAATTTAGGTTCCCTAACGCCAAAATGAATGTAGGTAAAGGTGGCGATCGTGTCGTTCGGTTCGGGTTCGAGTTAATTCGGTTCAGTTTGATTTTCGGTTCGGGTCGCAATCGGTTCATGTTCGGTTCAGATCAAATTTGATTCTGATTTAGATCGTGTCTATGCAATTCCAGGACGAGTCGTGTACTGGTTCGGATCAATATCGAATCGGTTGAATTTCGGGTCGGGTCAATATTGAATTAATTGATTTTTTGAATCGGGTCAGTCTTGAATCGATTGGTTTTCAGTTGGGGTCAATGTCGGTTTGGTTGATGTTTCGGGTCAGATCAATATCAGATCGGATCAGTTGTTGGTTCGGGTAAATATCAGTTAGACAAATTTTCTATTTTAGTCAATTTTCGGATCTTTAGGTCAATTTGAGTTGAGTTGGATATGTATTCAATTGAGTATATATAGAATTATTGATATATTCACGTAAGAAAATATATATTTTTCGTCAATCTTATCATTTAGGCTCAATTTTAACTCTTGACCGTTCAATGTTTCGAATTAAACCATCATTTTGAGATGATAATATGACACAAACTCAACCTATAAGGCTTGTTAAAGTTTAAAACTTGAATTCCGTATTGTGTTCATTATCGAGTTTTACTCGATTGTTTTCTATTTTTTTTTTTAAAAAAAGTTTTACATAATTTTTAAGATAGAAAAATTTGATTTTACAAAATTAGAATTAGACCATTTGGAAATTATTTAATAAAAAGGCTTTTTCTTATGCATAGGTTAAGGGTCATTTAAGAGCCTTCATTAAATACAAAGATTCTATTTAAAAAAATCACAATCATTTAATGTATTATAAAAACCCTAAAAGATTCTATTAAAAAATTCTCATTTAATGTATTCGAGTTTAGGATTTAGGGTTTTTAGGGGTTAATTTGTAGGTTTAAGGTTTAGAGTTTAAAGTTTAGGGTTTTAAGGTTTAGTGTTGGAGTTTATGGTATATGGTTTATGGATTATGATTTCAGGGTTTACTATTTAGGGTTTATAGTTTAGGGTTTATAGTTCAGGATCCATGGTTAGGGTTTAGGGTTTATGTTTAAGATATAAGGCTCAAGGTTTAGAGTTTATGGTTTAGGGTTAGGGTTTTACAGTTATGGTTTTAATTTTAGGGTTTACTACATTGAATGGGTATTTTTTTCACAAAAATATTTTAGAGTCTTGTAATACATTAAATGATTGTGATTCTTTCGAATAGAATTTTGTAAGTTTAAGCTGTCTTTTAAGGTTTGAGATCTAATTGGATATTTAAATTTTTGACTTGAATATTTAATTAATACCATAAATTAAATAAAAGACTAAACCAAATAAATAATTAAAAGTAAACAATAAAATTATATATATATATATATATACCAAAATTGGCGTGAAATAAAGTAACTCTATTTTACAATTCTGCTTATTAAATATTTTTTAAATAAAAAATATTAAATCAGATAGGAAGATTTTCTTTTTTAAGGAAAAATAATATATTAAACCATTAAACTTTTATTAAATTGGTTGCTAATCAGTAATATAATAAAAAAATATACATGTTTACTATTTATCATACTACTAAAATATAAATAAAAACAACTTATCCTTTCATTTCAGCTCAATTATCTGGTCAAAACCAGGTTAATGTTTGGTTTGGATCGTATTTGGGCAAATTAAATTCGGGTTATTTTCAGTTCGGGTTACTTTCGGTTTGGGTTGATTTTCGGTTTCGGTTGCTTTCGATCCACTTTAAAATCGATCGTGTCAAATTGTCTACTTACATTTTATTTCGGTTTTTGTTTCCGAAATTCAAAGGAGACCTTTACATTTTTTATTGGCAATATTCGATTGGAGTATATTGAGCATATAAGATACAATCTCATTTAAGTCCCCTTTAAGAAGCCATAGAACTGACGAACGATAACAAATGCGATCAAGGAGCTTTCATGCATCATTTTCCTTTCGACGGTCAGAATACCCATACATACTAGCAAACCGATTTTTTTTATGATCCAAGATCAACAACATATTCAATATGGATATTAAAATACGATAACAAGTCCAAAGGGAAATATTTATTCCAAAGTAAAGCAAGTCTAGTATTGTCAACTATAATATTTCTGTTCATGTCCTACATAGTTTTAAGTCTCTCCATCCTAGCAGAATTCAATCCAGTTTAAGTCTGTTCATGTCAACTATAATATTGTAAATCTTTAGCTAACTTTGAACGACGTAACTTGGAATCTTATCCTCTACTTTTTTCGGTGCTCTTATTTATGACCCAACACTAAAAATATTATAAAATTGAATTTCAAACCCTAACACTAAATTATAAATTCTAAACCCTACATCATACCCTAAATTACCTAGACCCTAACCATAAACCCTAAACTTAATTTTAAGCATGAGCATAAATTACCTAGACCCTAACCATAAACCCTAAATTTAATTTTAAGCGTGGGTATAAGTAAGAACACCGAAAAAGGTAGATGCTTTCCTAGACCCTAACTATAAACCCTAAACTTAATTTTAAGCATGGGCATAAGTAAGAACACCGAAAAAGGTAAATTATAAATTCTAAACCCTACATCATACCCTAAATTACCTAGACCCTAACCATAATCCCTAAACTTAATTTTAAGCATGGGCATAAATTACCTAGACCCTAACCATAAACCCTAAACTTAATTTTAAGCATGGACATAAATTACCTAGACCCTAACCATAAACCCTAAACTTAATTTTAAGCGTGGGCATAAGTAAAAACACCGAAAAATGTAGATGATTTCCATAAAAAAAAGCATAAATGTGGAAGCCAAGTCAAAGTCTCATTTATCTAATTGGACTAAAAGTCCCCCGTTGTAAGCTAACACCCTAATATTGTGCTAAAAGGCCCATATCTAAAAGCCCAAAATAGGTCTTCCATGGGGAAAGTTTGGTTCAGATTGATTATTAAATTTCTCACGATTTTAGATACTGCACCTATGTTAACACCAGGGCCGGCCCTGGGCAGGGCAGGCCCATTGTTCAGGATAATTAAATATTGTATATATTCAAATTATATTTAAAGATTTAATTTGTTTTAATATTTGTTATTAAGGTTTTTTTAATATTTGTTAATATGGGTTAAGATTTTTCCAACATTTATTATTAAAGATTTACTCTTAATATTTATTTTTTTCTAATACTTGTTATTAGGGCCCTATTTTTTTTATATTTGTTATTAGAGGCCGAGTATTTTTCAATATTTATTAGTAGGGGTCTACTCTTAATATTCAATTTTTTTCTAATACTTGTTATTAAGGGCCCATTTTTAATACTTGTTATTAGGGGCTGAGTTTTTTTATTATTAGGGATCTACTCCTAATATTCAATTTTTTCCACTACTTGTTACTAGGGCTCCAGTTTTTTCTAATATTTGTTATTATGAGCATAGTTTTAAGGTAAATTTTTGATATACATGCTGGTAAAACTAATTTTACACAAGCCTGCATATTTACATTATAAAACTCAAATCTTAAATTCTAACCCTAACCCTAAAAAACTAAACCATAAACCTTAAAGCATATACCCTAAGTCTTCAACACTAATCTTAAATTCTAAACCCTACAACATAAACCCCTACACTTTAAACCCTAAACTAAAACCCTAACCCCTAAAACTAAAAGGCACATGTAAACTAAAGTTTACACGGCATGTGTATCAAAGTTTTTTTAATAGTTCTAAAATTTAATTTTTTCAATACTTGTTATTAGGGGACCAATTTTTTCAATACTTATTACGATGGACAACTCTTAAAATTTAATTTCTTTCATTACTTGCTATTAGGGACAAAGATTTAAATAGTGGCATGCAACCACAACAACGATCGTTATATGACGGTAGTGGCATCATCTAAAACCGCGATATATGGAACCATTATGTCCACAATAGCATATGTTACTAAAAAAAATTCATAACCGCGATACTCGCAATAAACAAAATAACATATATTATATCCACAATCATGATAAATACAACACAACCGAAAATATGTCCGTAATTATAATTACAATTTAAATCCTCAGTTTAAGGCCCATTTTTTAAGTTTGCCCCGGGCCTCCAAAAACTCAGGACCGACCCTGGTTAACACTTAGCCATAATGAGTTTGCTAGGGGTGAGCAAAACTCGACTCGACTCGAAAATACCGAATAACTCGATTCGAGACAAAAATATTCGACTCGTCTTGACTCGACTCGACTCGAAAATACCGAATAACTCGATTCGAGACAAAAATATTCGACTCGTCTTGACTCGACTCGAAATTTCATAAACTCGAATAATTCGAAAAAATTTCAAATAAAGTTTGAGTTGTAAAATGGAAATTCGAATAACTCGAATAATTCGAAATTTTTAGTAATTAGTGGATTTATTTTTAAGTTCGAGACGAGTCCCTCTATTTTTTATGATATATACATACTGATATATAAAAATATGAAGAAATATTGTCACATGTGAATATATATATATATGTGTGCATATGTTATATGATTAGAGAAAGGAGTTTAAATTAGAATCAAACCATACTATAACATGATAAATAATTATAGTTAAATTTTTATAGGAACTCGAAAACTCGACTCGAATCGACTCGAATTTCTTAAACTCGTCTCGAATCGAAAAAATTTCAAATAAAGTTTGAGTTGTAAACTGACTCGTCAACTTGAATAACTCGAAATTTTTTGACTCGACTCGATCGAACGCTCACCCCTAGAGTTTGCATGATTATCCCAAAGACGTGGGATGTTCGAGGGCCGAGGCGAATCCATAACAATTTTGAGGAAAAAAGAAAATGTTAATATCCAGGTTGCCATTGTTTTCAAACTACACCAAATTATATTATACATTTTTGGTACCCAAATCCATACGGCGCTGTCTGCATTTGGTCTGACTTCAGATGCTTGCCATAATTTGATTTGATTTTGCATTCACAACCACACGCATGCACTTGAATTTGATTTGATTTTGCATTCACAACCACACGCATGTACATGAATTTGATTTCTACACTTGTTCATTCTTATAGTTTTCAAGCAGGGGGACCTTGTGGGAAGATGGTGACTCTATCATGGTTTCATTGCCACATTCACCCATCTCTTCTTTCTCTTTTCCCCACATCACCGTGTAAAATCCGATCGATATTATTGTTGCTCCAATGAGACTGCAAATGTATAAAGGAAACCAGTCATTAGTGTTTTTTATTTTTATTTTTTTAAAAATCTAGATAAAATTATGCAAATATTGCTTTTTTTATACCTTCCAAGATAGAGTGCATCACCTAGGAACATGACACCCATGGCAACGGCGATGGCAATCGACAATGGCTTAAACATTGCCACGAAAACAGGTCCTTTCAAGCGCAGAGCCCATGTATGGACCGTATTGTTCAAGCAAGAACCAAAGAGTCCCTATGCAGATCATACAGGCTAAACAATAAGATACGGAATTCAAAGAGATTTAAGACTGTTTAACCATGGCACAGAGTTTCTTACCGAGCAAACAACCGAGGCTAATGCAATATCTGGTCTTAATCTCCAAGCACTTGCATCTCTCTCTGTAGCTAAACCAACAATTGCAGCTATGAAACTTACACATAAATTATAAAAGCAAACTACAGTCATCTCGTCCGGATACTCCTTCATGATTTGTGTCTGCAGAATGGCAAAGAATCGATTACATTTCATCGCATTTCGACAAATTTTACCATTTGCATAAAATCTTATGATTTGTAATCAAACCAGCCAACTCTTTATACCTGAACAATGTACCAGAGAGGAACTAGAATATACTCGGCAGTGAGGAACAGGCCACCGATGATCCAGTTAGGATTCGAAGACTTAAGTCCAGTGAAAACCCGAGTTGGCGGTTGTTGGCGAGACATGGAAGGTGTTGAAGCAATGACTATAGCTGGACCCTTGTAAAGAGTCACCACAAATGCGCCCATAATTGATACTATGGTGCCAATGACTTTAGCTTGACTGCTTGTCCTTTTCCAAGCTAGCTTCTCCATTCTTTTTCAAGTCGCAAGGGAAAAAATTAAAAGAAAACGAATCAAAATTAAAGAGAGAAGTGCATTTTTAATTCAGAGAATACCAAAACAACATGTCCTTTCCCCCCACTAAGATTTGAAAAGATTGTTAGCAAAATGAGAAAAGCACAAATATATAGTTTGATGGGCTTGTTGGAGTTTAGCAGTTAAATGATGAGAACTTAAGGCTAAAGTTAACCAAATTGAGCAAATGGCTGAAGGGGTCAAATTGTGTTGGGCCCCAAAGTAGCTTAGATTCTTCAAAACTGCAAAAGTGAACCTCAAGTACCATCCAAAAGCACAAAAGAAATGCATAATCCAAGGGACAGAATTAACTGATGAAAATCTATCAAGAACTCTGAACAAAAGGGTATTTAACTGTCAGTCCAACTTTATCATAAATGAAACAGGGGTGGAACCAGTTTTTTTCAGATGAAAAATCCGTTGAATTTTGTACACTAAAGGGTGCTTGAAATTTTGAACAAAAAAAAAAGGGTGCTTGAAATAACCTGAAAATGATAGCCAGGATGAAGGTAAAAGCTGGTGTGAGATTACTAATTGCAGAAGCAAGAGTTGGAGAACTGTAATTGATGCCTGTATACCCCATGATCTGAGATGAACTCCTGGAATCCAGTTTCATAAACATTAAACAAACAGAAAACACAAGATTTTTCTGTGAAAATGATTAAAAAAAACACATGGGTTCTTGTTTTAGAAACCATCTGAACTGCATGTGTCAAACAAAGTTACCCTATAAGTCCAAGGAGTCCAATCTTGCAAAGCATAGGGAAGGTCAGTGGAGGGAGCACTCTTGATCTGCAATAAAACTAAAGAGAAACATATGAGATAATGAATACAGAGACATGCATATGGCCTGTAAGATAAGAAGGAATGACCTGTAAGAGAAGAAAGGAGCAGGAAGGAGAACAAGAGCAGCTATGGCGTAAGCATAGACTACAAAAACATGGTAACTCATGCCATGCAAAGTAGCCGCTTTGAAAAGTGTGTTTAAACCCACGTTTATACACTCCATTGTCACCATAGCTGAGAATGGAAGAACATCCCTGTAACAATACCTCCATCTCCACACCATCTTTTTTCCCCCTCTCAATTTTCTCTCAAAAATCAACACCCAAGATGTTAAAATTGTTGTAAGGTAGCGTTATTTGTGAGGGATGACTAGACAAATAACTTTGGTGGGAATTGCTGATGGGTTACTTTATAAATACGTGATTTCCTATGCGGTGTAATTATTGGTAATAGATGGTCCCTTGTGTTCTCTCTTTTGACAAAAAGCCAAGAAAGAATGGAGATAAGGCTAAATTGTTGTTTTCTATCAATAAAATTGCAGTTATACTCTTTTGAATATATATAATTTAGGTTCAAAATTTTAAGAGATTCATAAATCTTTAACTTATTCTTTGAAACGGTAATTAAAAAAAATAGAAAAGGCTAAGTTGTTGCTTGCTGGAAGGTGCAATTTATGATGCTATAAGGTGTACTGATTTTGATTTTATAATTAAAGCTATAGAAAGTACAAGCTAGATTTTGGAGAATAGTTTGTGAACTGGGATTAGTTTGATTTAAATTACATTCAATAATAAAAATATTTTAATTTTAAAGTACTTATACGGGATAAAAATCCTCTGTCATTTTTCGGTGTTTTCATTTATGCCCTAACACTAAAAAAATATTACAAAACTAAATTTTTACTACATCCTAAACCCTACACACTATACCCTAAAAATACACCCTACCCTAAATTTCCTAAACCCTAATCTAAAATCTTAAACCTTAAATTCTAAATCTAATTTTAAGCATATAACATAAATAGGAGCACTAAAAAGAGCAGAAAATTTCCATCCCTTATAGGCACATAATTCGAATATGTGTTGAAAAATATTTTTTCACGTATACTTTTTTCTGAAAACGTTTTTGTGTCATTCACTTCTGATGAATTCAAGAGTTATATGATAATAAAAATGGGTTTTGCAGTGTGAAAAGTATCTTTTCATCCTCAAATAATTTAAGAGGTTATTTTTTTATCATTTGATGTGACTAATAATAAATATTTATATATTATGTGACAACAGTGTGAAAGTATTATGATCATGTATTTATACATTATTATTGCTGCTCCCACTCAAATCTATGTGATACCAAATATTTAAATATAGCAAGATAGAGTGTGTTTTGGTTCTACCAAATATAATAATATTTTGATACGTGAACACGCGTTAATGGTCAGTTGTTATTTTTTTCTTTATAAATTTTGGGTTTAAAATTTAATAAGAGCATTTTTTTTCCTAAAGTTTTCTTTATATATTTTGTTCGGGTCTAGTTTTTGCAACCATTCATTTTAAATGATAGAGTTGCGAGGAGAAGTTGAATTTAACAGAAAACCAAAATAAATTCAGAAAGTTAAGAGTTTGATTTTTGAAACACATATCTATAATATGTGAAAGTCTAGAGAAATTTGCAAGTGAAAAGATGGTTATGTGCTTACTTTAGTGAAAGTAACATGTGTGGTGCACATAAGGGGTTCTAGTATCTCGTTGGGCTAACAATCATCCAAAGAATTATATATAATAAAAACCTATCATCCAAAGATGATCTTATTATAGGAGAGTTATTATTATTTATCAACTATAGTCTAAAATTTACCCACTAATTCATGTTTTTCGGTAACATCACTTGCATATTTATTTAATGGCATTTCGTGTCATGGTTGCCAACAATTATATGATCTTTAAATTAGACATATATATAATTTGGGGAGTTGAGTAACTAGAAGGAAATAAAGAAAGAAAAAATATCTCATGCACCGGTGGTTGTGGAAACAAAAAGTTTTCACAAGCACTTAGGTTTTAGGGTTTAGAGACTTGGTTCAAGTTTACAGGTTTAAATGTACGAGTTTAAAATTTAGGGTTTAGAGTTAGAATTTAGGAGTTAAGGTTAGAATTTAGAGTTTAGAGGTTAGGGTTTAGGTTTAGGATAATATGGTTAGGGATTTAGATTTTAACCTACAAACCCTAAAATTTAACCATAAATTCTAACCACAACCCCTAAATTCAAAACCCATACACTTAAACCCCTAAACATTAGACCCTAAATGAATCCTTAAACCCTAAAACTAAGACACTTATGGAAACAAATCGAATAATTACCCATAAAGAAATGGCGAGTCATGGATAGGGGCGTTCAAACTTCGGTTTTAATTGAATTAACCGATCAAGTCAAGGTTTTTTCGGTTAATCAGGCGAGTAATTTTATGTATGATTAATTAACGGTTAAGTTTTCTTTCAAACTTCGATTATCGGTTAATTCAGTTCGAATTCAATTAATTAACCAAATTAACTAAAATTATTATATATTAAATATGATATATATTATGTATTTATCACTGAACATTTAAAACTTACAAAACGATCATTAAAATTTTCGATATGTAATAAAATGATCATTAAATTTTACTAAATTAGCACAAAATGAAAAACTAAATTGGTTGGTGCTTTTAATCAAGGGTAAAGTACACAGACGATCACTGAACTTTGTTAAAAAAATAAAACGGTAACCTAACTTTCAAATTTTACAAAATGGCAATTAACCTTTGTGTTTTGAAACAAAATGGTAACTAGACGTTAAACCCCGATAAGTGTCTGTTAAATTTTTTTGTATAATAACACAATTAATCCTTCATATTTACAAATTTAATCAATTTAGTCCTAATTCGATACAATTCACTAATTTAACCCTTGTTATTTACGCATTCTTTCAATTTGGTCCTTAAACCAAAATTCAAAATATGAGTTTTCCAGATATACGACGGAGAGAAGTTTTCGATGGCGATCAGATTACTAATGGGCTTTGCTCGTTAGGATGGCGCGATCACGATGGTGATGTTGACGTTGCAAACGGGTAACTCACTACGGCGCAATCGATCAGAAACATGGGAAAAGCTTTTGATTCCGACGAAGCTTCCAATCAACTTCCACAACAGACAACAAAGAAACATGTCAAGTGGGAGGTTGGGTTTTGATCGTGAGACGACGAGAAACATAAGGGTGGTGGCGGTGTAAGCCACGGACTGGCGGTGATAGGGGCCAGAGCTCGAACATAAAATGGGGAAGGAGACAGGTTTAACGATCCTTCAAACTAATCTCCACGGCGAACGGCGTGGATATTGAGCGAGTGGTCATTGGGTTTCGCTCGGGGCGAGGAGGCGGATCAAATGACGTTGACGGTGACGACCACGAACCGATGGTGGCAAAGATCAGACGGCGAACGATGGTGAAGGTTGGGAAATTTTCAGAACTTTCTGGACTCTCTCCCCCTCTAAGCCGGTTCAGATTCAATTGGTGTATTAAAGATGGTTGGTGTACATTAGATTTTTCTTTAAGGACCAAATTGAAAGAATGTGTAAATAACGAGGGATAAATTTAGTGAATTATTTCGAATTAAGACTAAATTGATTGAATGTGTAAATATAAAAGATTAAATGTGCTATTATGCAGACACTTAATGGGATTTAACTTCTAGTTACCATTTTGTTTCAAAACTCAAAGTTTAATTATCATTTTGTAAAATTTGAAAGTTTAGTTACCATTTTGTTTTATTTTTAACAAATTTCAATGACCGTCTGTGTACTTTACCCTTTAATAAAAAAAGTTCAAGAAACCACCGCTATGATCGCAACACCGATTAGCAGCACATAGTTCCCATCACCGATAGTTCCCAAGCCCACCACCATGAACTGATCTTCTTCGATTATATGGTATTACATTTTTTTAGTATCACTCTTTAACAATGTTGGACGCTATTTGTGACAAATCTTCCACTGCGATTACATTGGCGAGGGTTGTGGCAAGTGTTTGCTAGACATGGATGGAGTGGGGTAGGTGTGTTTATTCTGAATAAAAGGGCGGTGGATGAGTCTCTTTTTGTCTTTGTGAGAATGGATTTTGAAAGAGATGCAAGGTGAGCCATTGATTGGTTAAATGGTTTTTGGTTGAACAGATCGAAGGTGCGAATAACGTTCGCTCAACATTCTGACGGCGTATGAAGGGGGATGCGGTGCGATTGGTTGAAAGGAATTCCCCTAAATTAATGAAGGATAATTCGATTGTTGATCCAGTTCCATCATGGGGTTGTTAATGAGAGTAATGTGGAGGTCTTGAGGCATTGTGCAGCTGGGTTGGTGTAAACGCCCAATGTTGATTGCAGATTTGGTAGGGGATTTAAATTGGGGGATCCATGGTTTAATTGATGTTTGATATTAGGGAAACGCAACGCGGTTCGGTAAGTGGTTTGAGAAACTGGTAGATTGGTCGTTTGAGAATGTAGCATCATTGTGAGGAGTTTTTGTTTGCCTTGATGAGACGACCAAGGAACTGACCACCTTTGAGAGGGGCAAGGTTCAAATTGAGACCAAAGGTTTCAATCGATTCCAGTTCTGATCGATCGATGTTAGCATGCGTTTTAGCTATTGAATATACTACACTATACACGATTGTGTACCACTATTGCGGTACATTTCTTTGATGAATTTGTTGGATGGAATATCATGTTTATGCTCAAATTATGCTATGTTCTTTTGACTTTGAGATCTTGCCTAGAACTGTATATCATGCTAAGTACGAAATGAATTTCTAATTGTGAACACCTAAACTATGTCATCTTGCATATATTGTATCATACATGCTTATGT
The DNA here is from genome assembly GCA_030270665.1 of Hibiscus trionum. Taxonomy (NCBI): domain Eukaryota; kingdom Viridiplantae; phylum Streptophyta; class Magnoliopsida; order Malvales; family Malvaceae; genus Hibiscus; species Hibiscus trionum. The sequence continues at coordinate 37,378,484 of BSYR01000021.1, read as the reverse complement.
TTATGAATCTCATGAAATATAGTAGAATAGACGCGTACCATTGATCTATTTATGCTCTTCATTTTGAATTGTTGTTTCCATGCGTAGGTTGACATTTGACTCAAGAGTGATGGGAGGACAACATCATTGGATAATTCTTGGTTGAACCCTTCAGAGTATAGTTAACAATTATCTAGGTGGACATGTATAATATGTGATTTACTTGAGTTAAGTACGTATATTTCATTCTTCCAAATTAAGGAGCTTCGAATTTTGTATAAAATGTTTTAATTGAAAGTTTTATTAAATTTTATTTGAAAATTTAGGGTGTTACAATTGTCAAAGTGATGATTCTTGTAATTATATACTCATTACCTTTGTGTTGAAACTTGCTTGGAAAGTTGTTATGAGAGGAATAAACAAAAGTTTAGAAGGCAAAAACGTACAACATAAAAGATAATTGTAAAAGTTAAAAAAAATCGTACAACTTAGGCTCATGGGAAAGTTTTAATACAAACGATAGAATTTTTTTTTAATAATTTTTATAGAAACAAAAAATTCATTCAAACATCAAAACATACAAACAATCATAATTTGTATCACAAACCAACTAAGAGAAAATAAATCCACAATAGATTTGATAGAGCAAATGATGAAAAATCCAATCCTAAGAACAGTCAAACAACAGAGTAACAAAAGATTTACTAAAAAGCAATAGAAAAAAGATTATTGGGCTCGAATTCCTTCAACCGAGTTTCCAAGAGGGGGTGAATTGACTTTGTGATGAAAGTGGTGGAAGCAGTTGGAAATTAAAAATTGGACACAAGGATTTATAGTGGTTTGACTTCTAAACCAAGTCTACATCTACTACCTTAACTCCCTACTAAGAATTTTCCACAAATTCATTATTTTTCTTTCTTTTTCAAGGATCAAGAGTAACATCTACAACACCCTCAAAGCTTATACTCCAAAGCTTTGAGACACTCTCTCCTAAAGAGAAAATACAAATGTGTAAAGAAGAAAAACCTCACAAGGCTGATGTGTTTGCAAGTTTAAGCTCTCACCCAAAACCTAATACTTGAGCAAATATAACAATTGCGCTCACAAGTGTGTTCTACAAAAAAATATGACAAAATTGAGCACTAAAACATTTTTTCTAACATTGAATGTTGGTAGTTGGTTTCTAAGTGTTACATGACTGCTTGAAGGTCTCTTTTAAGTCTTATAGTGAGTTCTTGACCGTTACTAGCGTTAGGTGTTGATTAGAGCCGTTAGGGAATTAGTTTCTAGCATTAAATGCTCTTATAATGTAATGGGTATATGTACTCGGGTATGGGTATCGGTACCTGCCTAAAACGGAAAGAGCCGTTAGACACAAAAAGTAGGGCGCATCGATACTCGACACTAGGGTATCAGTACTCACTCTTGCGTACCGGTACGAATGCCTTCGTATCAATACGAAAAGATGCTACTAGAATTTTTTTAAAACTTAGAGTATCGATACTCGGCTTAGCTGTACCGGTACGTGCCACTTGGTATCGGTACCGGGGATATGGTACCGGTACTAATGGCATATTTTTTACTTTTAAAAGCCTTTAATAATATTTGTATAAGTCAAAAACATATGAAACATATTTTTCAAGTTATTTGGATTTTGAATAATTCTATGCAATATTTGAATTAAGTCCAAAAATATTTTTTAGTTTTCTATATCTAAATCTTTATCTCAATAATCTCCCACTTTTTGATATTACAATACCACTTAAAAATTGTTTTTGAAAATTTCACCCTTAGAAAAATAATTTAAGACAAATATTTAAAGATCCCCTTTTCTTTTTGAAATTGAATTTTCAAACATATCTCTCACTTATTTTGTTATATAAAAAATAATTCAAAAAAAAGTTTGAAAATTACATATAAGTTGAAGATACCAATGGAGAAAAGACCAAAATAAGATTTAACAGGAAAGAATTTAAAAATGGATCCCCTTAATCAAGAAACAAAAGAATGTTAGTCTAAACATTCAAGAAAAATATATTGAACTTGAAATGAATAACAAGATTAAAAAACACAAGACATTCAATAAACATGCCATTTATGAAAAATAAATCAATAAGAATACAAGGCATGACAAAAAGAGACAAAATTGTCCATTTTTAACTGTGAATATCGGTACGGTGTCGACCGTACCGATACCGAAGGCACGAATTAGTGAAAATACAACAAAATCAACTCAAAAAGCCTTACAACTTAGTCATATGTTCATACAAAGGCTCTAAGAGGTTTTAGATATACATTTTGATCATTTTTGCCACAAATTAACAACATGCTTCTTAAAATACAATATTTAAATCAAATCAAGCATAGATTCACCAAAATTCAATCAAAATATTACAAGTTTAAGGCCATAGACATAAAAATGAGCATAAATGGACAAAAACATGTAACTCACGCAATTGAGAATCCCCTAACTATATACAATTAAGGACCACATGGAGTCATACAAACATGCTTGGATCATTATGAAAATCACGATCAAGCAATTGCATCAAAACAAAATTTACCACTTCAACCAAGGTAAGATGTTAAGCATATCCTCCTTCAAGGGTCCTTCTCCCTTGTGTGTCAAGAGCTCCCAAAATTTGACTTTGATCATCAATGCTCAATCACACCTTCAAAAGACAATAAAATATATTTTGGTATCAAAATTGCACTGGATCCATTGGCATTAATCTCAAAAATTTTAGTTCCCTTTGAAATCCATTTTTCAATGTCTTCCTTTTTGTTTGAAGAAATAAGTCCTTTTGGGACCTGTTGGGTTTTAGGGTGCTCGATTCGTTCAACCGATTATGCTCACCAAGTGGTGGAGAGGTGGATTTTTAGGTGGAAGGGTTTAGGAAGCTAGAAAGAATAAGGACACAATGATTTATAGTGGTTCGGCCTTCTAACAAGCACCTACATCCACTACCTTAGCTTCCCACTAAGGATTTCTCAATCAATCCACTAATTGATTCGTCCCCTTTTCTTGGATTAGGAGGAAACCCTTACAACCGATCAAGCTTCTACCCAAAGCCTTGATCAAAACCCTCTTTACAAAGAGATTAAGAAAGCAAACTTAAACCCTCTAATAGGTGTTTGTTTGCACAATGAAGCACTCACCCAAAAACCTAAAACACTTGAGCAAATTTGACAATTTTGGCTCACAAGTGTTTGTCTATACAAGAAATGACAAATTAAGCATTAAGACAATTTCTTGATCATTTGATGTTTTACAATATGAGCATTAGTCTTCTCTTGATGCTTGGAGGTTCCTTTTATACTCCCAAATGAGTTTGTAGCCGTTACTAGCCGTTGGGGATGAATTGGAGCCGTTGAGGACTTTATTTCCCTTCATAAATGCTGTTCTGCAGCTAACGGTATCGATACGCGTGGAACGGTATCGATACGGCCTTCATCTGAACTAGCCGTTGGGCTCTTGCCAGCCTGGGCGTATCGATACGCTTGAGGGCGTATCGGTACCCTTTGACATTTAAATGGCCGTTGGGAAATAGCCGTTGGGGTAGTTAAATTGGGATCGGTACGCTGACGTGGCGTATCGAAACAACCCCATCCGTATCGATACACTAAACCCTCGTATCGATACGGGTTTTGACAGTGGCCAAACTTGGGCAAAAAGGTATCGATACTGGTACAACCGTATCGATACTGGTGCTTTGAAATCACGAGTTTGGCTTATTAAAACATGAAAAATCTTTGTCAAAAACCTCTTAAAATACCTCAAACATAATTTCAAGTTGTTTGGACTTAAAAACAAGTTTTAAATTCTTTTCAAATTAGTCCAAAACATTTTTCAATTATTATATCAAAACATTAGTTCTACAATCTCCCCCTTTTTGATATAATAAAACTAACTTGAAAAATTGTTTGGGATTTTCCCCCTTTAACTTTAAAAATGTGAATAAGAGATTAAAGATATGAAATCAAATTAAGCTCCCCCTTATTCATTTTGAAAATTCAATTTTTCAAACCATTTCTCCCCCTTTTTGTTATATCAAAAAGAATTTAAAAGACATTTAAGTTCAAGATAACATAGGAGGCGAAAACATTTTGACACACTTAAAAATTTTTGGTTTAAAATTGGCTCCCCCTTACTCAAAGCATCATAGAAATTGTTAGTCCATCATATATGATCATCTAGTTGAATGAAAATAAAAATAGAACAAAAGAAATCAAAAACAACTAGAATTTTACCACACTTGAACTCAAGGTAGGATGTGAAGCCTTCCTTCTTCAAGTGTTCTTCCTTGTGTGCATGGAGCTCCCCCTTAATGTTTGACTTGTTGAACATCTCCATCACACCTACAATAGACAATCAAGTAACTTTTGGTATCCAAATTGCTTTGGATCCATAAACGTTAGTTGCACAAAATTTAGTCCCCTTAGGAATCCATTTTTCAATTTCATCCTTTTTAGTTGAAGTGGTTAGTCCTTTTGGGACCCAAACACTTCTAAAACATTTTCCATTCACAAATCTAGGGGAACTAGATTGTCTAACATAAAAATTTGATTTTCCAAGATCGTTTTTCTTTTCAAGCTCTTTGGAAATCAAATCTTTTTCTTCTTGAACATTTTGAAGCAATTTTTGTAAATCAAAACATTTTAATTCAAACTCTTCAAGTTTTGCTTCAAGTTCAAGTTTGGTTTTAGAAAGCAAATCATTTTGAATTGTTAACTTTGAAACCAATTTTTTGTTTTTCAAAATGTGGCTTTTAAAATCTAAAACCAAATCATCATAGGCATCTTGTAATTCATCAAAGGAATAAGAACATGAAGTAGATGAATTAGAAGTTACCCTTGAATCTTCTTCGATGGCCATAAGACAAAGGTTGGCTTGTTCATCGTCGGTGGAGTCTTCATCACTCCAAGTAGCCAAATGTGCCTTCTTCTTATGGCTTGAAGTGCTTGCCCTCTCCTTCCTCTTAGGTTCTCGTTCAAGCTCTCTCAAGGCTTTCTTCATGAACGGGGCACACTTCTTGAAGAGATGAACTATCTCTTCTTCTTCATCCTCCTCTTCACTTGAGTAGACATGATGGCAAGTGGAGGATTTGAGAGCCATGGCACTAGCATTGATGCCAAGCCCTTTGATTTTCTTCTCTCCCATAGCTCAAATTTCTTCCCTCTTCTTCTCATCCTCTTTATTCTTCTTCATTATTTGATGAGTAAGGAGTGACCCCATGAGTTCATCAAGCTTCAAAGTTTTCAAATTTTTGGCTTCGATGATGGCGGTCCTCTTTGAGTCCCAAGACTCGGGAAGTGAGTAGATGAGCTTTCGAACAAGCTTTTCTTCCGGGATGGCTTCTCCAAAACCTTTAAGACCGTTGGTGATGGTGGAGAACCTATCAAACATCTTCTCGATGTTCTCTTCCGAATCCTTTTTGAAGTTCTCATACTCCAAGGTTAGGAGCCCAATCTTGGTCTCCTTGACTTCATTTGTCCCCTCGTATGTGACTTCAAGCTTGTCCCATACCTCCTTGGCACTCTCACAAGAAGACATCTTCTCATAGATGGATGGGCCAAAAGCACAAAACAAGATGTGCAAGGCCTTGCAATTGAGCTCCATCTTCTTGCGATCGTCGGCACTCCACTCCACTTTACTTCTTTGAGGCACGAACGGACCATCTTCAACTACATTCCATAGCTTGTAATCTCTTGATTTGATGAAGAATTTCATCTTTGTCTTCCAAAGGGCGTAGTGGTCTCCGTCAAAGAAAGGCGGTTTGTCGATTGATTGTGCCATTTGAGCCGGTTGATGAACTAGTGATCGAGCTTGCCGGATCTTCTCAATAGGATGTTAATCCTCACCGATTGAGCCAAGCTCTGATACCAATTGTTGGGTTTTAGGGTGCTCGATTCGTTCAACCGATTATGCTCACCAAGTGGTGGAGAGGTGGATTTTTAGGTGGAAGGGTTTAGGAAGCTAGAAAGAATAAGGACACAATGATTTATAGTGGTTCGGCCTTCTAACAAGCACCTACATCCACTACCTTAGCTTCCCACTAAGGATTTCTCAATCAATCCACTAATTGATTCGTCCCCTTTTCTTGGATTAGGAGGAAACCCTTACAACCGATCAAGCTTATACCCAAAGCCTTGATCAAAACCCTATTTACAAAGAGATTAAGAAAGCAAACTTAAACCCTCTAATAGGTGTTTGTTTGCACAATGAAGCACTCACCCAAAAACCTAAAACACTTGAGCAAATTTGACAATTTTGGCTCACAAGTGTTTGTCTATACAAGAAATGACAAATTAAGCATTAAGACAATTTCTTGATCATTTGATGTTTTACAATATGAGCATTAGTCTTCTCTTGATGCTTGGAGGTTCCTTTTATACTCCCAAATGAGTTTGTAGCCGTTACTAGTCGTTGGGGATGAATTGGAGCCGTTGAGGACTTTATTTCCCTTCATAAATGCTGTTCTGCAGCTAACGGTATTGATACGCATGGAACGGTATCGATACGGCCTTCATCTGAGCTAGCCGTTGGGCTCTTGCCAGCCTGGGCGTATCGATACGCTTGAGGGCGTATCGGTACCCTTTGACATTTAAATGGCCGTTGGGAAATAGCCGTTGGGGTAGTTAAATTGGGATCGGTACGCTGACGTGGCGTATCAAAACGACCCCCTCCGTATCGATACACTAAACCCTCGTATCGATACGGGTTTTGACAGTGGCCAAACTTGGGCAAAAAGGTATCGATACTGGTACAACCGTATCGATACTGGTGCTTTGAAATCACGAGTTTGGCTTATTAAAACATGAAAAATCTTTGTCAAAAACCTCTTAAAATACCTCAAACATAATTTCAAGTTGTTTGGACTTAAAAACAAGTTTTAAATTCTTTTCAAATTAGTCCAAAACATTTTTCAATTATTATATCAAAACATTAGTTCTACAGGACCCCAAATGTTTTTAATCATTTTTCCTTTAAAAAAATATAGAGGAATCTAGATTGTCTTTGATAAAAATTTGTTTTAACAGAATTTTTTGGAGTTACCTCCATTTTCACACCTTTAAAAATTTTTGTTAAACAAATTCTTTTTAAGATCATCAATTTCCCTTTAATGATCTTCTTGAACTTTTAAAAGAAAGTTTTGTAAATCCAAATTTTTTTCTTCTTAAAAATTTGAAAACTTTGCTTCAAGTTCTAAATTGGTTTTAGAAAACAATTCATTTTTGATTTTAAATTTTGAAACTCTTTGTTTTTCAAAAATGAAGCCTCAAACTCTAAAACCAAACCGTCATAGGATTCTTCTAACTCATCAAAAGTATAATAATTTAAATTAGATGAGTTAGAAGTTACCTCTTCATCTTGGATGGCCATAAGAAAAAGGTTGGCTAGCTACCTCATCATCATCAGTGGAGTCTTCCTCATCACTCCATGTAGCCACAAATACCTTTTTCTTTGATCCTTTTTTCTTTGTCCTTGGGAAATCGTATTTGACATGCTTGGGCTACTTGCACTCGAAGCACATAATGAGATCCTTCTTTTTCCTTGATTCATGTCTTGATTCTTCTTTCTTGCACTTCATGAATTGTTTGAGTTGCTTGAAGAGTTTGGCCATCCCTTATTCCTCACTCGATGTTTCTTCTAGAAAGCTTAAGGAGGTCTTCAATGCAACATTATTCTTCTCTTCTTCTCTCCCATTTGACATCAACTCATGGGTGAGCAAGGAATCAGTGAGCTCGTCAAGCTTGAGCATATTGAGGTTCTTTGCTTAGATGATTGTCGTCTTCTTGGATTCCCATGATTCGGGAAGTGAATAAATCAACTTCCGAACTAACTTATTCTCTAGAATCACTTCTTCATAGCCTTTGAGTCCATTGACAATGGTGGATAATCAATCGGACATATCCTTGATTTCTTCCTTTGGGTTTATTTTGAAGTTCTTGTACTCAAGGTTGAGAAGACCGATCTTGGTCTCCTTTACTTCATTGGTTCCTCCGTGAGTGACTTCAAGCTTGTCCCAAATCTCCTTGGCATTAGAACAAGACGAAACCCTTCCATATTTATCAGGACCAAGTGTACAAAAGAGAATGTGCATGGTCTTGAATTTGTTTGGAATCTCTTATTCTCCGCTTCACTCCAATATTTCATCTCGGAAGTTGAAGTGGTGTAGCCTTCCATGATGCTCATCCGTACCCCAAGATCACTACCTTGAATGAATAGCTTCATTCTATTCTTCTAGTAAGAATAGTGAGCTCCATTGAATAATGGTGGTTTGTTGATCAGTTGGGAGTCCTCTATGTAATAAGCACCAGAAGTGGAGTTCATTGCTTTGGTTGATGCTGAATTAACTTGAGTTCTTCGAGGATTGACTATAAAATGTTAATTCGATGATAGATACCTCACTCTAATACCAATTTTTGGGCTTGAATTCCTTTAACTAAGTTTCCAAAAGGGGTTGAATTGGCTTTGTGATGAAAGTGGTGGGAGTAATTGGAAATTAAAAATTGGACACAAGAATTTATAATGGTTCGAATTCTAAACCAAGTCTACATTCACTACCTTAGCTCCCTACTAAGGATTTTCCATAAATTCACTAATTTGCCTTTCTTTTTCAAGGATCAAGAGTAACCTTTAAAACATCCTAAAAGCTTATACCCAAAAGCTTTAAGACACTTTCTCCCAAAGAGAAAATATAAATGAGCAAACAAGGAAAACCTCACAAGGCTGATATGTTTGCAAGTTTAATTTCTCACCAAAACCTAACACTTGAGCAAATATAATAATTGAGCTACAAAGTGTGTTCTATAAAGAAATATGACAAAATTGAGCACTAAAACAATTTCTGTAACCCCTAGACCCGACCTAGCCGATAGACTGAACCGAATGGGTTACACGGGGAATATTGAAGTAAATCGGGAAGGTTAACCTCAATAAACAATCCCATTTTTTCCTTTTTATCTTATCTAGACACTAATTAGAATCCTATGTGTTAAACTTTGCAGCGGAACATTTGTAACTCGATCAATCACCAATTTCATTCAATTACGACTTTTAGGGATCAATTTGTAATTTTTCCAATTTATAGGGAGTTAAGCCATTTTTGTATTACCATCATTTAATTAGTCTCATTATATGCATTTCAATCAAAACTCAGCTCAAAAAAATCATTCATACTCACTCAGTTGCATCCACAACATTCAGGGATGAAAACGCAAAGAATCAAAACTTCAGAATATTCCATCAACTAACATAACAGCCAACTGTTTCGGTACAAGCTAGCCTTGTATCGAAATAGGTGTATCGAAACAATACTTCACGGCTCAGAACACGGGCCCATATCAAAACACCCTTGAGGTGTTTTGAAACTATGGTTTCCAGTAGCAAAACGTACCGGAACAAACCTACCTTGTTTCGAAACCCTAAGGCCATTTTAGGCACACTGTTTCGGTACAGGCTCGAGTGTACCGAAACATCTGGGCCTGTAATGACACTTTTTGCTGGTTTTTTCACACATAAATCCATCGTAAACCAATCCAACTTACTTCCAACATGCATACATCATACTTAAACATTAATCCACAAACATTCATAGTATATTTAGCATCATAACATGGCAAATAGCATCAATGGACAACTAAAGGCATGCAACCTAACAAATAAGCCACTCAAGAGGCAAAACTCAAACCAATACACCAAACACCAAATATAAGCCTTTTAAAAGTATAAAACCAATAAGCAAACATGCTCAAAAGGGTGTTCTTACACATCACCTAAACAAACCATGGAATCCCCCATTTCCCTTACTACTCTAGTCCATAACCGAAACATGCTTTCAAAGTGAAGCCCTTACGATCCCCTTGCAAGTTGCTGCCTCCAAACACTTAGTTATCTGCATTGATAGACAAAAGAGAGCGTAAGCATGCAAGCTTAGTGAAGAGTGCTCAAAACCAAAAACACCATCAATGCTTAAAAACCATTTTGCACCATTTGAAAACCATCATGCCCTTTTTGAAATCCATGCACTTCATTAACAAAATAAACATGTTATACGTCATGCAACAAGTATCAAATACATCAACAACAAATCCATTTACTAACACTCAACTTAAGCCTTTTCATGCATGGCTACCATATGCAAAGCTTAAAGAGTAAAACATGCATTTTCATGTTATGCATCCATATACATTTCATATCAAATTATCAATTAAATTGGCTCACAAGTGATCATCAATATACTCATTTCTCAAAACATATCAGATACACGAATTCCCAAGTGTTGTCCCACATTTCATGCATTCTCACCGACATCTCAAGGTTCACACACATGAGCTACCCTCCACTGTTGTGACAACCGTCGTGGAGTATTCGGTACCTTACAACCCCTCAATACCACTCATCGGTAGATGTATAACCCCACTAACGAGAGACGAGACACAACTTAATTTCCTCAATCGTTATAGGTACTTGGATGGAGTTTTTGGTACATTCACAACCCCTCAACATCCAAGGCAACTTATTTATAGTGCACTCAATCCTATAGCCGGCTAACTATATCCGATTTCATTTATGAATCACTTTTCACAACATCACTTGTCAATATAATTCTTATTTAGCACCTACATCACAGTTTTTCAAAGCATCACCAATAAGCCACATTCCAAGCATTAAACCATGCTTCATTAAACATGTATGAGCATATACATACAAGAATCACTTACCATGTGCATCCTTCATTAATATGGCATCATAAACAGTAAATATCTTACTTAAAAACATGTTTTAACAGTAGGTAAACACATAAAATTAAATGCATCAACAAGCTCATAATAGCACAATCCGAGGGAGAAAATCATTTTACTTACTTCCGAACTTAGTAAAGCGTTTCAAGCTTACACTAAGTTCCCAAAACCACTTTAAAAGTGTTTCAAAGCTGAAAATCCCATTTCAACTCACCGACTCGCGAAACCTCAATCACCGACGCCAAAATCAAGCGTCCGAAGCCCCCAAACCTTCACTGATTGCTTCCAAAGTATTCTCCCCTATTTATATCACGCAAGAATAGAGGATCAATGCATCATAATGCATTAAAACCACCAGAAACCTAAACAATCTCGTTGCTCTGCCCTAAAGCACTAAAATACACATCCAAAAAAATCGAAATTACCTTTGATTGTTCACTAAACTCAGCCCAGTCATCAACTAACAATTCCATCACATTTTAACCATAAATCAACATCCAAAAACATCCTAATATCATCCTTATACCTCCAGCAACTCAGATTTCACATTAACATCCCCAAAATCCAAAATCTATCAATCTAACAATTCATTTAACATCCAAATTATGATTAAAATCATTCACAAATGAATCAAAATAGTGCCCAAACGAAAATCTTGAAATCCATCTTTCAAAGCTTTAATTAGCAAATTCCATCAATTCATTTACAAAATCTTATTAAAAAACAAAAATATAGAGCCAAAGACTTGAGAATATCAATAAAGAACCATGATTAGAGGAGAGAAAAGAAAGATCACCTCTAACACAAGCTTTCCCCTTGATTTACAATGATTTTGGTGAAATCCTTCAAGAAAACTCTAGCTAGTTGAAGTAGAAATCCATGAGCATCATTTAGGAATCAAAAGTAAATGTAATAGGAAAATTCTTAGAAGATTTTAGTGATGAAAAAAGAGTTTGGCTGCTGGGAAAGTTGAGAGAAAAGTTTGAAGAAAAGAAGTTACATTAGAAAATGATTTGACTATTAAAATCTCATTTAATGAAACTCTTTTTTTATTAAAACCTTTAATTAAATCATTTTAAACCCCAAATCAAGGGAAATAGCTGATTCCAACTTGGTGTAATAGCTCCTTAATGATTCTAAGTTTTGGCTCTCTTCGATTTAGGTATTAAAACAAAACTTTCAATTTTTACATTTTAGTCACCAAGCCAAAATGTCGACTTTCCAAAATTTATTTTTCAAAATCGGTTTCAGTTTCCCTCACTACATATTTAATTAGGATTTTAGAAAATTTTCACATGATTTTATCACATCTCGAACTAAGATTTCCCTGAACCGACTCAGATCTCTAATCTAGATTCAACGATCCTTAAACCGCTTTTAAAACCTCTAGGCCCAAAACCGGGGCATTACAATTCTCCCCCACTTAGGAAATTTCGTCCTCGAAATTTTACCTTAAGGACAAAGATGCGAAAACTGCCACAACACTTTCACAAGTTCAATCGCCTTACCACGAAGAACTTTGCTACTAGAATCAAGGATCCCCACTGGTTCCTCATCATAAGATAAATCCAGATTGAACTCAATCTCTTCAACAGGCATCACATGAGACGAATCCGATCTATACCTTCGCAACATTGAAACATGAAATACATCATGGAATTTCTCCAATTCGGGAGGCAACCTCAACCGATATGCAATAGGCCAACACGCTCCACAACCTCATAAGGTCCAATAAACCTTGGACTAAGCTTACCCCTACGTCCAAACCTCATCACCTTCTTCCAAGGCGATACCTTCAAGAACACTCAATCTCCAACCACGAACTCAATCTCCTTACATCTTAAATCTGCGTAAGACTTTTGACGATCCGATGCAGCCTTCAACTGCTCACATATGAACTTTACTTTCTCAGTTGTTCCATTAAGCAAATCCGGAAAGGAAACCAACTTTTGCCTCGCCTCCGCCCAACAAAAAGGCGTTCTACACTTTCTTCCATACAAAGCTTCATACAGAGCCATTTGTATGCTTGCCTAGAAACTATTATTATAGGCAAACTCCACTAAGGGCAGCTGCTTTTTCCAAGAACCTTGGAAATCTATAACACAACATCTCAACATATCCTCCAACACTTGGATAACTCGCTCCGACTGTCCATCTGTCTGAGGATGATACGAGGTACTGAAATTAAGCCTTGTACCCAATGCTTGGTGTAGACACTCCCAAAACCTCGTTGTAAACCTCGGATCTCTATCCGACATTGTAGATTTAGGTACACCATGCAAACACACAATCTCATTAATATACAACTTCGCTAGCTTATCCAACGTATATGTAGTATGCACAACAAAGAAATGCGCACACTTCGTAAGACGATCTACAATCACCCAAATGGAGTTCTTCTTTGATGGTGTCAAAGGCAAACCGGACAAAAAATACATCGTAATCCTTTCTCATTTCCATTTCGGTATCCTCAAAGGTTGCAACAAATCGGAAAGAAACTAGTGCTCAGCTTTCACACGCTGACAAACCATACACTTGCTCATAAAATCAACAACATCCTTTTTCAACCTAACCCAATAGTACTCATCTTTCAAACCACGATACATCTTTGTACTACCAAGATGCATAGCAAAAGGACTACTATGAGCTTCAGTCAAAATAGTGCGCCTCAACTCAACATCCTCCGGCATAACTATTTGACTCTTAAAGCACAAAACACCATCATCATTGAAATAGAAATCTGTTGCATTACCTTCAACTATATCTTGAACATGAGGCACCAAAGAATCATCAAGCAATTGCTTATCCTTAATTAATTGAATTAAGGAAGGTTTCACTTGTAACTCAGCTATCAACCCACCATCTTGCGATATACTCAGTCGAGCAAACATCGCTCTCAACTCAACAGCCACCTTCCTACTCAAAGCATTGACCACAACATTGGCCTTTCCAGAATAATACTCTATCGTCAGATCATAATCCTTAAGCAACTCCAGTCATCTTCATTGCCTAAGATTCATCTCTCTCTGGGACATTAGATATTTCAAACTCTTGTGATCCGTGTAGACCACACATTTCTCACCGTAAAGGTAATGCCTCCAAATCTCCAAGGCAAACACAACTGCAGCAAGCTCTAGATCATAAGTAGGATAGTTGCGCTCATGCACCATTAATTGCCTAGATGTATATGCCACAACCTTCCCACGTTGCATGAAAAAACACCCTAGGCTAACATACGATGCATCACTATAAACCACAAACTCCTTACCCGATTCTGGTTAAATCAAGACAGGAGCTTGCGTCAAACCTTCCTTCAACCTCTCGAAAGCTTGTTGTCTAACACCTGTCCACTCAAAATGAACATTCTTTTGTAACAATTTAGTCAACGGAGCAACAATCTTAGAGAAACCCTCAACAAACCTTCGATAATATCCAGCCAAACCAAGGAAACTATGCACTTCCGTCACCGATCAATTCATCACCGCCTCGATCTTATGTGGATCAACTCGGATACCCTCAGCTGACACTACATGTCCAAGGAAGACAACTTCTCTGAGCCAAAACTTACACTTGCTCAATTTAGCATAAAGTTGATTCTCCAACAACACTTGCAACACTATCCTCAGATGCTTATCATGATCCTCCTCGATACGACAGTACACGAGAATATCATCAATAAACACTACCACGAACTGATCCAAAAACTCATGAAATACACGATTCATCATGTTCATGAATGTAGCCGGTGCATTTTTCAAACCAAATGACATCACTAAGAACTCATAATGCCCGTACCTTGTCTAAAAAGATGTCTTAGGCACATCTACATCTTTTACCTTCAATTGACAATATCCAGACCTCAAATCAATCTTGGAAAAAATTGAAGCACCTCGGAACTGGTCAAAAAAATCATCAATCCTTGGTAAAGGGTACTTGTTCTTAATCGTCAACTTGTTTAATTGTCGATAATCTATACAAATACGCATCATGACATCATTTTTCTTCACAAACAAGACCGGTGCACCCCAAGGTGAAACACTTAATCTTATAAACTCTCAATTTAACAACTCTTGAAGTTGTGTTTTCAATTCCTTCAACTTCTTAAGTGCCATTCGATAAGGAGCAATTGACACTGGAGTCGTATTTTCATACAACTCTATGCCAAACTCAACTTCTCTGTTCGGTGGCAAACCAAGTAACTCTTCCGAAAAGACACCCGGAAACTCACATAATGTTCGTATGTCTTGTGCTCGCACCTCCTTTATACTAGAGTTCATCACATAAGCTAGGAAAGCTTCACAACCCAACTCCATCATATGACTCGCTTTAAGAGCCGAAATTGCATTGGACAAGAATTTCACATTCTCGCCTATGATTACCACTTCAAAATCATCAACAAGTTTCAAGGTAACTCACTTAACATCAAAATCGACCACAACTCTGTGCTCGGTCAACCAATCCATCCCAAAGATTACATCAAAACCATAGAAAGGCAACTCCATCAAATTAACTAAAAACACATGGCCTTGAACAGATAAAGGACATCTCCTATACAATTTTCTTATAACAACGTTTCACCAATAGAGCTAGTTACTTGCATTCTCACATCTAACATCTCAACAGGGATATTGAGCAAATGTGCATGGTCACTCAAATGTATGAATGTGTAGATCCAGAATCAATTAAATCTAACAATGACAAGGATTGCAAAGTGAAAGTACCTGCAATCACATCGGTGTCATTACGTCCCTCGCGACGTGCATACACTATCACAGGACCACCACCCTCGGGTTGAACAACAATAACATGGGCTACACCTCTTTGTCCATCCTCCCTCTGTTGGAAATTGCCACGATCGCGCCTACGACCTCTCTGTGGTGCAATAATAGGTGCCCTACCCTGACTACCTCTAGCTAACAAGGGACAATCACGCCTCAAGTGATCAGCCGATCCACAGTTCTAACAAGAGTTAGCTGCCCAACCACAGGAGCATGTGCTTCTCGAGCCACACGAGGACAATCTCGCCTCAAATGCTCTCGCGATCCACACGTCTATCAAGTATTATGTTCAGATCTCACTCTGCTACCCTGACCTGGCGCACCTCGCCTCACTTCAAGCTGATATCTACGATCACGGTTTCTCTTATATTGTTCACCACTAGGACTAGAATCTGCAGCTCTCTTACCTGAGTTAGAACTACCCACACGAGAGGTCAAACCCAAACTCTGCTCTATATCCTTGGCTCGCGTTACCATCACATCAAAATAAGTATAATCAGAAGCTAGCATGAAAGTCTTCACTTCCTGCACCAAGCCATGATGGAAGCGATCACATCGATATGCTTATCACTCAGTACCAATTCTAGAGCATACTTACTCAAACATACAAACTGGACGTCATACTTAGCCACTATCATGTTACCTTGAACCAAGGACATGAATTCACGCTTTTTGTCGTCCAAGTATCTAACTCCTAGATACTTCTTCTTAAATGCGGCTTGGAAGAACTCCCAATCCACCTCATTGGGCTCCATAGCTGCAGTCACAGTCGTCCACCAATTGTATGCATCACCATGAAACAAGGAAACAACACATCCTAGCTCGCGTGCATCATTACACCCCATCTGGTCCAAATTCTGGATCGTACTAGCCATCCAAGCCTTGGATACTTCTTGAGACAATCCATGATACTCAACGCCTCCCAAACTTCGCAAGCGTTCCAACGACAAACCTAATTGCCCAGCCACATGTGCTTGCACTTGCACTTGTACTTGCACTCCAGCAACAACAGCTTGAAATGCTCCAGTCATCGCCTGTACCAAAGGCGTCAGATCACCCAACACTAGACCAGCCTGCCCGTGTTGTACTTGCTTCTCACCCCTAGGTAGAGGCGGTGGAGGAGGTAAATTCACACCAGGCAGAACCTCGTTCTCCTGATTCCTTTGCTCACTAGCCGGAGCAACCGTACCCGAACGTAGCTCTCTCATCGGTCCCATTGTGCTATTATAATTAAGGCGTGAATATAAAACATAGCAAGAAATCAGGCCAACTTCAAGGAAGGATCCAAGACATCAGATTAAATTTAAAAACATTTCACTACATTAATATGACAATAGGCATCCCAATTTCCCCCAAACATAGCATAAAGCATACAACGTACATGTCACAACCATCATGCATCATAATCAATAAGATTCAGCCCACAACATCATCATATATAACAACTCATACTTACATCACAATCATCATACATAGCATCACTATCATTTGATCAACATTAACATGCTTATAACATTCATCGTGGAAAGCAAACATCACCAATCACTTAAAATCACATCACATCATCTTGCCATTAACTTACCATCATCCCATTCTTTCGAAACATGGCACTGATACCACCAAATGTAACCCTCTCGACCCGGCCTAGCCGATAGACCGAACCAAACGGGTTACACGGGGAATATTGAAGTAAACCGGGAAGGTTAACCTCAATAAACAACCCCATTTTTTTCTTTTTATCTTATCTAGATGCTAATTAGAATCTTATGTGTTAAACTTTGCAGCGGAACATTCGTAACTCGATCAATCACCAATTTCATTCAATTACGACTTTTAGGGATCAATTTGTAATTTTTTTTATTTATAGGGACTTAAATCATTTTTGTATTATCATCCTTTAATTAGTCTCATTACATGCATCTCCGTCAAATCTCAGCTCAAAACAATCATTCATACTTATTCAATTGCATCCACAACATTCAGAGATGAAAACGTAAAGAATCAGTACTTCAGTATTCCCCCATTGCCCTTACTACTCTAGTCCATAACAGAAACATACTTTCAAAGTGAAGTCCCTTACAATCCCCTTGCAAGTTGCTGCCTCCAAACACTTAGTTATCTGCATTGATGGACAAAAGGGAGCGTAAGCATACAAGCTTAGTGAAGAGTGCTCAAAACCAAAAACACCATCAATGCTTAAAAACCATTTTACACCATTTGAAAACCATCATGCCCTTTTTTAAATCCATGCACTTCATTAACAAAATCAGTATGTTATACGTCATGCAACAAACATCAAATACTTCAACATCAAATCCATTTGCTAACACTTAACTTAAGCCTTTCCATGCATGGCTACCATATGCAAAGCTTAAACAGTAAAACATGCATTTTCATGTTATGCATCCATATACATTTCATATCAATTCATCAATTATATTGGCTCACAAGTGATCATCAATATACTCATTTCGCAAAACATATTGGATACACGGATTCCCAAATGTTGTCCCAACACTTCATACATTCTCACTGGCATCTCAAGGTTCACACACGAGAGCTAACCTCCACCGTTGCGACACCCGTGCTGGAGTATTTGGTGCCTTACAACCCCTCACTACTACTCATCGATAGATGTATAACCCCACTAACGAGAGACGAGACACAACTCAATTTCCTTAATCGCTAGGGTACTTGGATGGAGTTTTTGGTACATTCACAACCCCTCAACATCCAAGGTGACTTGTTTATAATGCACTCAATCTTATAGCCGACTAACTACATCCGATTTCATTTATAAATCACTTTTCACAACACCACTTGCCAATATAATTCTCATTTAGCACCAACCTCACTATTTTTCAAAGCATCACTAATAAGCCACATTCCAAGCATTAAACCATGCATCATTAAACATGTATAAACATATACATACAAGGATCACTTACCATGTGCATCCTTCATCAATATGGCATAGTAAACAGTAAATCTCTTACTTAAAAACATGCTTTAACAGTAGGTAAACACATATAAAATTAAATGCATCAACAAGCTCATAATAGCACAATCCGAGGGAGAAAATCACTTTACTTACTTCCGAACTTAGTAAAGCGTTTCAAGCTTACACTAAGTTCCCAAAACAACTTTAAAAGTGTTTCACAGATGGAAATCCTATTTCCACTCACCGACTCGCGAAACCTCAATCGCCGACGCAAAAATCATGAGTTCGAAGCCCTCGAACCTTCACCGATTGCTTCCAAAATATTCTCCCCTGTTTATACCACACAAGAATAGAGGATCAATGCATCATAATGCATTAAAACCACCAGAAACCTAAACAATCTCGTTTCTTTGCCCTAAAGCACCAATATACCCATCCAAAACAACCGAAATCACCTTTGATTGTTCACTAAACTCAGCCCAGCCATCAACAAACACTTCCATCACATTTTAACCATAAATCAACATCCTAATATCATCCTTATACCTCCAGCAACTCATATTTCACATTAACATCCCAAAAACCCTAAATCTATCAATCTAAGAATTAGAGATCCAACTCAATACGGGATTACATTCATAAAAGCATTATTTCCTCATTATTTAACATCCAAATTATGATTAAAGTCATTCACAAATCAATCAAAACAATGCCCAAATAAAAATCTTAAAAATCCATCTTTCAAAGCTTTAATTAGCAAATTCCATCAATTAATTTACAAAATCTTGTTAATAAACAAAAATTGAGAGCCAAAGACTTGAGAATTTTAATAAAGAACCTTAATTAGGGGAGAGAAAATAAATATCACCTCTAACACAAACTTTCTCATTGATTTGCAATGATTTTGGTTAAATCCTTCAAGAAAACTCTAGCTAGTTGAAGTAGAAATCCATGAGCATCATTTAGGAATCAAAAGTAAATGTAATAGGAAAATTCTCGGAAGATTTTAGTGATGAAAAAAGATTTTGGCTGCTGGGAAAGTTGAGAGAAAAGTTTCAAGAAAAGAAGTAACGTGAGAAAATGATTTGACTATTAAAATCTCATTTAATGAAACTCTTTTTATTAAAACCTTTAATTAAATCATTTAAACACAAAATCAAGGGAAATAGCTGATACCAACTTGGTGTAATAGCTCCATAAGGATTCTAAGTTTTGGCTCTTTTCAATTTAGCCATTAAAACAGAACTTTCAATATTTACATTCACCAAGTTAAAATGTTTACTTTCCAAATTTTATTTTTCAAAATTGGTTTCATTTTCCCTCACTACATATTTTATTATGATTTTAGAAATTTTTCACATGATTTTATCATATCTCGAACTAAGATTTCCCTAAACCGACCCGGATATCTAATCTAGATTCAGCGATCCCTAAACCACTTTTAAAACCTCTAGGCCCAAAACTAGGGCGTTAAAATTTCTCTAACATTGAATGCTGGTAGTTGGTTTCTAAGTGTTCAATGGCTGCTTGAAGGTCCTTTTAAGTCTTCTAATGAGTTCCTGACTATTACTAGTAGTTGGGGAATTAATTTCTAACATTAAATGCTCTTCTGATGTAGTGGGTATCGATACTCGGGTATGCGTATCGGTACCTGCCTAAAACAGAAAGAGCTGTTAGACACAAAAAGTATGATATATCGGTACTCGACACTAGGGTATCGATACTCGCCCTCGCGTACCAGTACAAATACCTTCGTATCAGTGCGGAAAGATGCTACTGGAATTTTCTTAAAACTTAGAGTATCGATACTCGGCTTAGCCATACCGGTACGAGCCACTTGGTATCGGTATCGGGGATAAGGTACATGTACTGTATGTTTGTTTCTTTATTTCTAAAAGCCTTTAAAAATATTTGTTCAAGTCAAAATCTCTTCAAAAACATTTCAAACATGTTTTGCAAGTTATTTGGACTTTGAATAATTTTTTTGCAATATTTGAATTAAGTCCAAAAACATTTTTCAATTTGTTACATCAAAACCATTATTTCAACAAAGATCATCATCGTAGAAAGTTAAAGAACATCGATGCCGCCCATCGGGGAACCAGATTCAATCTTGTACAAATGATTTTCTCTATGAGAGCTCAAAGGTCTAAAAAAGTCCTCCCCAACGGTTGAACCTAGGGACCTAGTCAATAGAGCAATACTTGGATAAAAATCGAGACCACCGGAGAACAACGATGTCGAAGCTCGACAACATAACCAAAGAGCTTGAAACATGACCTTGATATCCTTTGAAAAATCAAACTCACCGTAGGATACAAAGTCGGTAAAACAGAAAATCAGTCGAAAAGCTTTAGGCATAGATGAACGATCTTCAGAGGAAAAGCAAGGCCCAGAACAAACCTCTGAGGACACTGACTGCCCTTACTCTCGTCAGGACAACCACCAGAAGAAACAAAGATAACCAAGAAAGATGCATAATAGAAAAAATGGTCATGAAACCTACAGTTGAAGAAAACAAGAAAATGGTAAAGGAAAAACAATGAAAGAACACCGAAAAGACCCATCAACCCCGCGAAGGCCCCTTCATCTCCTTGTCGATGCAAAAAATAACATTTTCCACACCCATCAGATGACCCTAGAGAAGATCGTGTTTGCCGTCGGATGGAGGAAGTACTCATCAAACGATCATAGGCAACCACAAGAGAAGAGGAGGGGAAGCGAAGTAACCTACAACTGAAGAAAAAGGTCAAGGAAAGGTAGGGCTGGCAACGGATCAGATTTGGGTGGGTTGGAGCTTCACCCACCCCATCATCCGTATCCCAAATCGTCACCCAACCCACCCACCACCCGCTTGATCATTGACCCAAATCCGCCCCACCCATCAATCGCAGATGAGACGGGTGGATCGGATCATAAATGTGTTCTATTATTAGAAAATTATAGTTAAAAATACATGTAAAATCTTACTAAAAAATTTAATATTTAATACATTAAAGTCAACTATTATTAAAGTTCTAAATTTCCAAATAATCTTACATACAACAGAACCTACATAAACAAAATTCTTGTTTCCCAATAATAAACAGAAGCTTAAAAAATTATAAGGTTCAATATATTTTTTTAAAATTAATATTATACCGATAGATGGGGCGGGTGACGGATCGGATAATGGGTTAAAAAATTTTCACTTGAATCCATCACTCGCTCCATCCGCCATCCACTTCAAACAGATCAAACCCACATTTTATCGGATTTTCGTCCATTTAGTTGAATTGGGTGGGTCAAGTGGGCCACCATCCATGGGTAATTGCCGGCCCTAAAGAAGGGTGGCATCCATACAACCGATGGCCGGGGTGCCACCTCCAAAAAGAAAGAAAAAGATAAGAACCCTAGGAATGATTTTTGAGAGAATGAGAAGAAATATATTTAGAGAGAGATGGCTGTTTTTTTTTGAAAAAAAATCATATTGAGTTGTAAACAACTACATGGATATGTTAGTAATGCATTGTTTCATGTAACATGAATTCTTGTTTTTGTAAATAATAAAAGCTTAATTATAAAAAAAACCATCAAATTATAATATAATATTTGATTAAAGACAAGGGGCGGATTGTTATAAGGGCTAGGGAGCCCTGACCCCCCAAAGTTTGGGGATTTTGATATTTAACCCTTTGAAAGTTTAAAAGTTTTAATTTGGCCCCTACAAATTTTGGATAATTTTATTATGTTTCAAAATTTTAAAATATTTTTAACTAAGTTCCCTTCTAAAATTTTTATAACATCCCATCAAGTCTCAGAAATTTAATAAAAATTAGTTAAACTTCAATTTTTGTTTTAAATTTAAAATTAAATCTTTCAAAAATTTTAATTTACATCTTTAAGTTCTTAAAAATTTTAAATAGACATCCTCAAACTTTGTTGTAAAACGTTTAGCTTAGGCAAATAGAATAACATAAAATGTGGAGTCGAATGGGGGAGGAAGGTGGCGGATCCCAAACGCAAAGGCAAGTTGAGAGTTGATGGCCCACACCACTTTGTTTAGAAGACAGAAACTTGGGGGTCACTTCACTGTTCAGAGTCAACCAATTCCCATGTCCATTTAGGAGAATGTGGCGTCCACACTCTCCCATTTGAATAAGTCACTAAAAGCTAAAAGGGATCTATTTTCTTGGTTCACCCAATACGTATCTATCTATACTTATGTTGGGATCATGTTTTAATGAATACTAAGTCAAAATCAAGTATTCTGATATTGGGTTTCAATAGTTAATAAGCTTAATTTTATTTGACAGATGAAATAAAAATGATCAAACGGTCTCAATTACACTTGGTTTAAATACACTTTGTGTAAAGGGAAGACTTGGGAATGGGTCTATTCTATTTTCAAAAAGGGAACGTGTCATCCACGGGAGGAATTTCAATGCGGCAACAAGTCATGAAACGCAAAACAAGGAGCCGTTTCCTTGCTTTACGACATCAAACTTGTTGTTTTCCCTAAATTCCTGCTTTTGGTCGTTGCATTTGTTCTGTGAAATATAATTATTGAATTGGATGAGTTTACAATTGATGTGATATACACTATTATTGTTTTTTATTTTAAATAAATTCTCATACATAAATTTATGAGACACACCACAAGATTTAAGTTTAATTTAAAAATAATATTAAAATTGTTTTTTTTTTTCAATTGACATAACAAAAATTTAATCCTCAACTTTTAAACTATGTTATAATTTAGTCACCATCTTCATCACCACTATTTTTTTTCTCTTTTTTAATTTTTTAATGTTTTTTCTCTTATTTATTTTTTTAAAATTTTGAACTTTGTTATAATTTAACCCTCAACTTTTTAACTTTGTTATAATTATTGACATTTTGGCCCTCAATCTTTTTTAGGATAAATTTGGCCCCCAACCTATATATTTTTGTCAAATTACTCATTCTTTAATTATTATGTTGATTCATTTTAAATGACATGTAAGAGAATTTGTTTAAAATAAAAAATAATAATACTGTATAATATGACCCCAACAATTTTAAAAAAATCAATTAAGCCCGTAATGTTTTTGTCAAAAATTTGGCCCCATCAATTTTAATATTATTTTTAAATTAAACTTAAATCTTGTGGTAATGAACCCCAACAAATTTTTGACAAATTACTTACCGTTAAATTTCTGAGAACCCCCTAAACTTTTAAAAAAATCAATTGAGCTCGTAATGTTTTTTTGCACCCAATGTCACCCTCAAACCCAAAAAATTAACTAATCTGACCCTTTGACTAACGATTTCCGTCATTGACCGTTACGATGCTGATATGACAATTTACGATGCTGACGTGGTGGTTCAAGGTGCTAACATGGCAGTCCACATGTGAATGATGACATGTCCAGAGGGACTTAATTGATTTTGTTAGAAAATTCGAGGGATTAATTAATTTTGTTAAAAAAATTGAGGGCTTAATTGATTTTGTTAGAAAGTTTGAGGGCTTATTTAATTTCCTTAAAAATAAAATTAAGCAATTGTTTAAATTAAATTAAAATATCAAAAATATAAAGAAATATTATAATACTAAAAATTATTAAAAACATCAATAAACTTTTAGAGATATAAAGTTACATTTTTAATATAAAAAAATTCTTCTTTGACCATGGAAGTGATCTCACTATAAAAAAGTTTGGATTTTCCTATGATATTACTGCTTGGATGCATCGAACAAGATGAAGTTTATTGTTTGATTGGATGGAAAAAATTTCTTTAGTAAATTCAAGCACCATATAATCATTGTATACTGCAAGAGTTTTTCTTATTTTTTCTTATTTTCTAACTTGAATTCCATGAAAGCTGGTTTAATCAAATAAAATGTATGTAACTATAGTGATATGAGTTTGCATCATATGTATTGGAATGTACTTAAGATTTTACACAACTTATTAGGTTAGAACATAATTTTAATCTTATTTTGTTATTACAATGGTCATATGTTTTTTTTTATTTTTTTAGTAATTTTAATATTTATTTTAGAATATTTTATCTTTTTTATCTTTTATTTTTACTTAAAGATTAAATAAGCCCTCAAACTTTATAAAAAATCATTTAAACCCTCAAACTTTAAAAAATCAATTAAGCCCTCTTCCACGTCATCACTTTCTTTTAACATGGACCGCCATGTCAGCACTGTCACGGTCAACAACGGGCTCTGTCAGTCAAAGGGTCGAATTGGTTAATTTTTGGGGTTTGATGGTGACATTGAGTGCGAAAAATCTTTAAGGGCTTAATTGATTTTTTTCAAATGTTCAGGGGCTTCACGAGCCCTTAAGCCTAATTTAAACTATTAAAGATAATTAAAATTAAAACAAAAACAAAAACCTGGAAAAGAATGGAGTTAATCATAAATTGTGTTGGATTTAAAATCCTAGATAAGATTCATGAAAATCAGTCTACAATTTTCAAAGTAAATTCATTTTAAAATCCAACAGTACATACCATACAAACAAATAAGATTTTACCCTCAAATTTGAATTCACTTTGAATCAAATCTTGTTCTTTAAAATTTGAAGCACTTTGAACCAATAGATAAAATATTATAGAGAAATTTGACGCGATTGTTAAAACTTGTAGAAATCACTTATTATTTAATCAAAGAACACTTTTGATACTAATCAACTGAGTTTTTATTTTTTTAGTTTAGGGTTTTGAAATTTTAATATTTAATTTAATACAAATGGTTTGAGGTTTTGATTTTGATATTTAGTATTTGAAAATGAATTTTAAAAATAATATCAAATGGAATTTTTATGAAATTTAAAAAACCATGGAAACACTAAAAAATGACATAAAATAAAAAAAAATTATAGTGTAACACCCCGATTTTGGGCCTAGGAGTCTTTAAGGTTGACTCGAGGTTCGTAGGACCTAGACTAGAGATTCAAGTTAGTTCGAGAGTGGTTTAAGGAAAACAAGGTTCGAGCTATGATAAAATTATAGGCAAACTCCTAAAATCCTCTAAATATATATATATAAAGGTTTGGTGAAGTCAATTTTGGAAAATGACTTTTGGAAGGTTGGCATTTTGATTTGGTGACTAAATTGTAAAAATGCAAAATCTGTTTTTTGAAGGACTACTTTGAAAGAGGGCCAAAAATTAAAATATTTAGGGAGATAATATATATTTAATGGGCCTTTTCCTTTAATTGACCATTTTAAATGTATTTTATTAAAAAGAATAAAACAAGATTTTATTAAAAGAGGATTTTATTAATTAGCCTTTTCTAAAATCTATTTTGACGTAACTTCCTTTTCTCTCATTTTTCATCAGCCAAACACTTCCTTTTCTATCAAACTTTCAGAGATTTTCATCTTTCCACTTCACTTTGATTTGCAAATGATTTCGTTGATGATTCTTCTATTTATCTCAAAGAATTCTTGAAGATTTTGCAACAAATCTTGTCAATTGAAAGAATAGGCAAGAGTTAGAGGTGATTTTCGTTAAACTCCTCTAATCAAGGTTCTTTAATGAAATTTCCAAGTCTTTGACTCTCTAATTGTGTTTAATAACAAGGTTTTATAATCTATTTGATGAAAAATGTTAGATCAATCTTTGAAAGATGATTTCTCAAGATTTCCGTAATGGTACTGTTTTAGTTAATATGATATTGATTTTAATCATTATATGGATGTTAAATGATGTTGGAATGAAGGTTTTATCATAGCAATCCCGAAAATGGATTGGATCTCTAGTTGTTTGGTTGTTAGATTTTGGGTTTTGTGGTTTTGGTGTTGCTAGAGGTGTAAGGATGCAAACATATTGTTTTTGGATGTTAATTGATGGTTAAAATTGAATCAACGTGTTAGGTTTTGGTTGTGTTAAGTTTGTAGAGTAATTGAAGGTGTTTTTGTTTGTTTCGGATAGGCTATTTGTAACGCCCTGATTTTGGGCCTAGAAGTAATTGAGGTTGGTTCGAGGGTCGTAGGACCTAGACTAGAGATCCGTGTTTTCGAGAGTGGTTCAGGGAAAACAAGGTTCGGGTTAAGATAAAAATATGAGAAAATGCTTAAAAATCATTATTTATTATATAAATGATTTTGGTAAAATCAATTTTAAGAAAATGATTTTGGAAGTGGAACATTTTGAGCTAGTGACCAAAATGCGATTTTTACAAAGTTATTTTAGTGAATGTTTTTGTAAAGGGATTGAAACTTTGAATCTTTAAAAGACTATTTGACCTACTTGTTTTTATAAGATTTTTCTCTCAACTAGGATCATTTTAAAAGGTTTTAATTAATGATTAAAAGTGTTTAATAAAAGGGGAGTTAGTTATTTCATTAAAACTCATTTTACGTCATTTTCTCTCACTATATTTTCTCTCAAAGATTTCTCTCAGCCTAACACTCTCCATTTTCAAGAAATTTGAGTTAAAACTCTTGATTCATTAAGCTTTTGATTTCTAAAGGATTCTTTAATCTTGATTAACAAAACCTTATTGTTTTTCCTTTGATTTTTTTTTCAAGAAAAACACATCCAATTGAGAGAGATTTCATCCTTTAGAGGTAAGGTTCATTATTCTTCTCTAATGATCAGTTCTTTACTGAAATTCTTAAGTTATCAATCATTTACATATGTTTTTAAGTTGTTTTGATGAGTTAATCATGTGAGTTTTATTAAATTAAAGATTATTTGTTGAGATCTTGTGATTTTCGTAATGTTACTGTTTTACTTGATTTGAAGCTGATATTAATCATGATTTAAATGTTAAATGATGTTGAAATAAATATTTTATCATAATAATCCCAAATTGGTTTGGATCTCAAGTTGTTAGATGGTTAGATTTAGGGTTTTGTGAAGTTAATATGATTATGGTGTTGCTGGAGGTATAAGGATGAGATTAGATGTTTTTTTTGATGTTATTTGATGATTAAAATTGGATGGAAGTGTTAGGTTTTGTCTGGGTTGAGTTTGGAGAGTAATCGAAGGTGTTTTCGGTTGTTTCGGATAGGGGTTTCTGGTGTTTTTGGGTAGAGCAACTTGGTAGCTTTGTTTGCTGGGGGGGGGGGGGTTAATGTATTGAGATGCATTAATCTCCTGTTCTTGTGTGTTATAAACAGAGGAGAACATATCAGAAGAGATTGGTGAAGTTCCGGGAGCTCTGGAAGCTTGATTACGCTTCAGCAAAGCGAGAGTGGTGTTGTCGGTGAGTGGAATTTGTTTTAAAAACCTTTCAAAGACTTGAAAGCAAGGTATGGGGGTTTAGGTTGAGTTTGAAACACTAACATAAATATGGAAGTAAGTTTGAGATATTTAGCTCTCGTTTCTTGGTTTTTACCCCATTTGTTTTATGATCATGCTCTTGTTTTGAAGATATAATTACACCTATTGTTTTATGCATGTTTTGAGAAATGATGCGATGGTTTACATGATCCCATAAGATAGATTTGATATTTCAAAGAGATAGAACTATTTGAGAAATGCTATGCATTGTTTATGCTTTTGAAATGGGATGAGAATGATTTATAATAATGCATTGAAAAACAGTAGGTAATGATGTTTAAAATGAGTATATTGGCATGAGATGAGATTATTGTTACCAGATATAATTGGTTGACCAATAGGATGAGAAGTGCACTATAATATACAAAATTCGTACGTGCTCTTTGGTTCGAGCAATGGGGGTAGTGCCATCCCGTTCCAAAGTGACAGTGTGGTGATGATAGATTCCACCACAGTAGGTCTTGATAATGAGAGATTCCATCAAGCTTTGTGGCGATGAGAGATGTCATCATGAGAGTCTGGTGATGTGAGATTCCACCAGGTAGGACTTGACATTTTGGTCAAGCTATCCGCATATCCGTGTATTGTTGCTAAAATGCCAATATTTGAGATTCATATGTACCTTTTTTTTATAAATGAATTTATGCATTGTGTTTTGCATATTAGAATATGATTTGAGAAATGCTTTATGAGATTTAAGCATGTAAGGCTTTGCCTTGAGACTTTGGATTTTGAAGAATGCGTGAGATAGATGGTACATGTGGTTTAGATGATGTGGTTTTGCTTTGAAAATGATTTCAAGAACGAGATAGAAAGAGCATGATGAGATAGAGATTTCTAAATGAGAAATAATTTTAAAATGCATTGTTGTTGTTGGTTTGTTTTAGGCATCCCTCACTAAGCAATTGTGCTTACGCTCTCTTTTTCAACCAATGCAGAGAATTAGCATATTTGGGCAGCAAAGGGGCAAGAAGGATTCCAAGGATTGGGATTAAACTCAAGTATGATTTTACATTTGCTTATTAGTAATAATAGTTGGCAATGAGAGGATACCTTGTTGTTTCGAGAGATGTGTTTTGAAATTCCATGGTTTGTGGCAAGTTTGAAATGCCCTTAATGACATATAAATGACCTTTACTTGTTGGTTTATGCCTTGATTTATGTTTTGACTCTTGAATGGCCTTTTTGCATAGGCTGCGTGCCTATAGATTCCTTTGATGCATATGGATATCTTATGATGTTGATTTTGCCATGTATGACTGTGGTTTGATGGTTTAGATATGTTGTATGCATGTTGGATGGTTTTGTATGGATTAAAGTGTAAAATACCAACAAAAAGTGTCATTACAGGCCCAAGTGTTTCGGTACACTCGAGCTTGTACCGAAATGGTGAGCCTGAAATGGCTTAAGAGTTTCGAAACATAGAGGTCTATTCCGGTACGATTTATTACTGAAAACCTCTGTTCTGAAACACCTCAAAGGGTGTTTCAATACATGCCTGAGTTTCGAGCCACTTGAACCTGTTTTGGTACGTCTGTTTCGATACAGGGCAACCTATATCGAAATAGCAAGTTGTTAAGTTAGTTAATGGAATATTTTAAAGTTCTGTTTCTTTACGCTTTTGTCCTTGAATGTTGTGGATGCAATTAAATGAATATGGATGATTATTTTGAGCTGCGATTTGACAGAGAGGCATGTAATATGATTAACTAAATGTTGGTAACTTAAAAAGTGAAGAAGTCCTTGTAATATGGTGAAATTACAAAATGGTCCCTAATATGTATTTGAATACAATTGAGACCCAAATCGATGTCTGATCGAGTAATTAATTGTTCCCATGCTGTGTTAAACACTTAGGATCTTGATGAGCATCTAGACAAGATAAAATGAAAAAAAGGTTGTTTATTGAGGTAAACTTTCCAGTTTACTTCAATATTCCCTGTATGATCCGTTCGGTTCGGTCTTTCATCTATACCGGGTAAAGGGATTACATTTGGTGGTATTAGAGCCAGGTTACGAAAGAATTGGGAGGTAAGGTTGATGTGATATGGTTGCTTGGTTGATTTAATGATGAATGCTAAGCACGATGAGTGATTATGCCATGTTTTGATCATTGTTTGATCTATGTGAGATGCACGGTGTTTGATAACATGAATTATGATTTTTATATGCTATTTAGTGAGAGGTTATGGGTAGCCATTACCATATTATTACTAATGAAAAGAGAATTTTGGTTTTGAAAAGAAAATTTGAAAACCTTGGATTATTGCTTTGGCTAGCCCGATTGTTTTATTGTTGCATTCTTTTTTGCTAAACTATTTTGATAGTGGGACCGAGACGAGAGCTTGGAGCGAATATGTGTAATGTGGCTGAGAATGAGATTAATGAGAATATTGAGAGTACCCGAAAGATTCTTGGTTAGACGAGTTGCAAGGATGTGCGAAAGTTGGGTTGTGTTGTATCTTTGTTTCACGGAGATGTTTGTACGTGGTGGATGACCATCACTGCAGGTATGGAACCTGCTGATGTTAATTAGGAATTCTTTGGAAATGCTTCCAAGAGGGAGAATCTGGGTGATCGCTAAATTGATGAAAAAAACGAGAATTTATGTCTTTGGTGCAACGAAACATGACTGTTTCCGAATATGAGGTTCAGTTGTGCTAATGAACTAGCGACTCTAGATCTGGCGACTAATGAACGCAAGTGATGTGAGCCTTGAGACGTGGTTTGATTAAGGCAATGTGTAAGATGAGAATATGGTTGTAGGAATGTTTGTTTGGGATTTTCTTTCCTGTAGCATTAGTGCGATAATCATCGATAATGGTGATGTTTTAGTTTAGTAGTTTTGGCGAGTAGATGAAGAATGTCCTAGTGGCATTCGAGGTTGCGAAGAATCAAGTATTTTGAGAATACTTGGGTTTAAGTTTATCAAGAGTGGTAGCGGTTTCGTGTGCAATGATGCACCCGACCAAATCTTGACTGAAAATCAAGTTGTTGAGTAGTCTTTATGCCGAAGCTTTCGTTTTAGAGGTGGATAGGTGCAAATTTTGGCAAATATGTATGAGGTGCTCTGAGGATGAAAATTTGGTTTTGTGTGATCGATCCGAGAATATTGTTGGTAAGTGTGAAACGTTAATCATGCACAGTACAAAGAAATTATATGTATATATTTAAATACGTCATTGCATGTATGCATTTGGGCATGACATTAGAAATATTGCATACATATGCATAGGCATTTACGAGGGCATGTAGTTGGCATACACGTATATGTTCACACTTACGGATGATTTCTCAGAGATCGATGAAGATGAGATGTATGTAGCGTTCGCTAAAAGATTCGTCAAGATCTTGAGTAGTAAATGAGGTGTTTAAAGTGGTTTATGGGGTCGATGTCGGAGTACGAGGTCTTTTTCTGGGATTAGTTGCTACTAATGAAGTACATCGAGGAAATTTTCTTAATTTGTAATGCCGTTGGCGAAGTTGCGACATTAAAGATGTCCTTTGTCGGTTCAAGGTCATGTGTTTGAAGTTGATCTTATGGAGTTGCCTTCCTATGGTTTCGATGTAATTCCTGGTATGGATTGGTTAATTGAGCATAGGGTTGTAGTTGATTTTGAGACCAAGCGAGTTTCGTTGAAACTTGCCAAAGATTTTGAGGTGCTGGTTGTAGGTGAGAATGTGAAGTTCTTATCTAATGTGGTTTTGACTCTTAAAGCGAGTCGGTTGATGCGTTCAGGATGTGAAGCTTTCTTGGCTTATGTGATGAACCTAAGTACAAAAGAGGTGCGAGTATAGGACATACGTACAATATGTGAATTTCTGGGTGTATTTCTAGAAGAGTTTCCTGGTTTGCCACCGAACAGAGATGTTGAGTTTGGCATTGAGTTGTATGAAAATACGGCTCCAGTGTCTATAGCCTCATATCGTATGACACCTAAGGAGTTGAAGGAGCTGAAGACGCAACTTCAGGAGTTGCTTGATCGAGGATTCATTAGGCCTAGCGTTTCACCTTGGGGTGCACCAGTTTAGTTTGTGAAGAAGAAAGATGTCACGATGCGAATGTGTATAGATTATCATCAATTGAACAAGTTGACAATCAAGAACAAGTACCCTTTGCCAAGGATTGGCGATCTTTTTGATCCGTTTCGAGGTGCTTCGATGTTTTCTAAGATTGATATGATATCCGGATATTACCAGTTGAAGGTAAAAGGATGTGGATGTGCGTAAGACTACTTTTCATACAAGGTATGAGCATTATGAGTTTTTGGCGATGCCTTTTGGTTTGATAAATGCCCGTGCTGCGTTCATGGATATGATGAATCGCGTGTTCCATGAGTTTCTGGATAGGTTTGTGGTTGTGCTTATCGATGATATTCTCGCGTACTCTCGTACCGAGGAGGATCATGATAAGCATTTGCGGATTGTGCTGCAAGTGTTGTTGGAAAATCAACTTTATGCTAAGTTGAGCAAGTGTGAGTTTTGGCTTAAGGAAGCTGTTTTTCTTGGTCATGTGGTGTCGGCCGAAGGGATTAGAGTTGATCCTCAAAAAGTTGAGGCGATGATGAATTGAAAGTCGCCTAAGTCTGTAACACCCCAAAACCTAACCTAAATGTTATGAGCTAATTGAATAGTTAGTGATTTGATGAGGATAGGAAAAATTGAAACAATTAAATTAGATTTAACAACATTAGAGACTAAATTGAAAACTTAAAAGATTTTAATAGCCAATTGGAGTGACTAAATCGAATGAAGAAAGAAATAGGAAGGTTTGCATGCAACAATTAAGAGACTACCAAATATGCCCTCATTAACGACTTTAATTAATGTTAAATCAATGGGCAAATCAGACACATGAGATGACAATTAGGTGACCATCTTGTCACCATTAAGATGTCTCCATGGCCGGCTCCCTTAGTGGGAAAGAAAGAAGCAAATGTAAAACAAAAAAAATAGAAACTTGGAGAGTGAAGAAAGCTCATTTGGCCATTGATAAGGAAGACGAAAGAAAGAGAGCTTTCCATGTCCATTGTCTTGGTCTAGGATCATCAATCAAAAATTAAAAGTAAGCTAAATCCCCTTTCTCTATTCGAGCATGTAAAATTTTTTAGAGAGTTAGTGTGTTTTGTGATTTCGGTATTCCATGGAAATTGGCTAAGCAAATGTTGTAATGTTGCTGGAAAATTGATGGTTAAGAATCTCACAGCCGAGATGGAAAGAAATTAAAAAACGCGAGACTTGTAACAAGAAATATAAATCTAAAAGTCACTCTAAGTTAAAGGACTCAAATCTGCCCAGCAATGTTTTAGGTTATAGACAACCAACTTTGGAAATTCATAGAAAATAAAATACTTAGAGTTAGGATCTGAAAATTTAACACAACATACATTAGTATGTCTATTTTAATAGGGAACAAACAGTATTGAGTTTCGAACATTCTAGGAAAATCTGGAACGGAATTAGCTAAGGTACTTAAAACTGCCAGTGATTAAATTAGTCTTGGCAACAAACTTTGAAAATTCATAGAAAATGGATTTATTGTAATTTAGGTTCGAAAATTTGATACATGTTAGTTGAGGATGTTAATTGAATTTAGAAACAATCAGAGCTCAATTTTGAATAGTAAAACAAAATTTAGAGCTAAAACCGTAAAGGGCAGGCAAAACTGTTTGATTCTAAGAAATAGCGGATACGATGTAAAATTGAATGCAATTGACCACAAATTTTGTAAGGGGTAAGTAACATTAAGTATGCGAGCTATAGATTGTAAATAATCTTAAGAGAATTGATGAAATTAAGTTTCGGATTGAGAGAAAATAATAAGAAAAAGAAGTAAATTTCAAATCTGTCCAGAATTGTAAATTGTTCAAAGGATTGCATGGAAATTGTTAAAATTGATAATGTGTGTTAAATTGATTCTAAATTCTATCTTATGTTGCATGTGAAATTCGAAATACAAACGAGAAGAGAAGGTATTGAAGAGAATCTGGTAATTGGATCGTCTAAGGAGCGTGGAAAGAGTGTCCGGGTTCAAGAATTGCACGGCGACTATGAGTGAAACGAACTTAGAGTTGAGATTAGAGTCTCAACTACCCCTTTAATTTTATTTTAATACTTGTTATGCATGAAATCAGATTTAATAATGGCTTGGTAATTATTAAGGGAAGAAAGATAAAAAGGAATTTGGTTTGGTGTTATGTAGTGTTCGATTATGTGACTGCCATTGTTTGAAACTTAGTTGTCATCATGTTTCCTTGGGTGTGCTGAATGTAATTGAATGGAAAAAAATTAATGTATGTGATACTAGCTTGCTGCTGGAAATTGGTATGTTGGTTGAAATATGAATTATTACATGTTATATGTATATCGTATAGTATACATTCGATGCTTTGAATCATATGCTATATGGCCGAAACTTCTTGCTTGAAATTGAGAATTTAAGAGAATAGAATGATACTTGAGTTGTGGTTAGTTAATTAAATTAATTGCTATGAGATGACATGTGATTGTACAATTGAGAATTAAAGAAAACACCATAAAGAATAAGCCTTGGTTGTATGGTTAGATAGGTAGTACATCATGCCTAGAGTCTATAGCTCTCTCTTTTAATTCGATACGTGAGTGTACTGATATTATGGCATGTAAGTGTACCTATTCGCTTAGTGTATGTGGCACTAAGATGACATGTAATACGATAATACAGAAGTGGTGCTTGGGTACCCGTGACAATGGTGAATTAGTTCACCAACATGTAATACGTGACTCGAATACCTAGCTAACTATATGAACCAAGGAAAAGTGATTAAATCGATGTGAGCACGAAATGATAAATTAGATTTTAAGTATTAATCTGCTACAGTTTGCTGTTTCTTGTATATCTGAATATACGATCGATTGAAATCTTTATTATGAATCATTTTGGTTCGAATGTAGCATGGATTAAAAATGAATTATTAAATTTGGACTGATCTGTGTTTGAATGTAAGGTGTATGATTGCGTGATACTTTGGTGAACCCTAATTGATCGATTTGATGTATAAATTGAATTTAGAATTTGATAATTTTGGGCTGTTTGTATTCGATTGTATAATGTCTGATCGTATGATATTTTTGGTGATGTCTATTGTTTGAATTGATCTATAAACTAAACTGGAAATGTTTACATTAGACGTCTATGTACTCAAGTGCAAAGTGCTCGTTGGTATACTAAATTGGTGATGCATGAATGTTTAAATTGCTATGCAATTGAAATTAAGATTGGATAAATTGAGGCAGCCTTGGATTTGGATGGAAAATTATTAGAAGTAGAAATAATGAGTGATTGGCGTATTGCTTCTGGTTGTGTGTTTCAATTTGATATCGTATTGGAATTGGAATTCGATTTGGAAATTAAACTCATTGGAACAATTGTAGTAAAATGATTAGAATAAGGTTTCCTCACTAAGTACTTAATGTACTTATCACCCTTGCTTTCTTTCTTCCCAAAACCACATGAAATTGAATTATCGGTCCACCCACTGATCTTGTTAGCTGTTGAAGATTAGAAGTATGCCTTTTATTATCTTTGCTGTGCTTATGATGGGTGGACTAACTGTCAGCATGCTAGTTCAGTTTGCTCTCATGGTCATGTTTATGAACTACTATTTGAAGAACGTTTGAACTCTTAAATTATGTTTCCCTCATTTTGTTATGTAAGTATGGGGTATATATGAGGGTATAGATTAGCCCTTGGTATATGTTTTGGGCTGGTTTCTTTTTGGTCACTTTTTGTATAGGCAACCATTAGGTTATAGCCAATATGTTAGTTACCCCGGAAAGCCTTTTGTATAAGGGAAACAAACGCTATGAATGGTGGATACATACATACACACACACATATATATATATATATATATATATATATATATATATATATATATATATATATATATATATAATATAAGGTTATAATGATGATCTTAAGGATGAAATTATTAATTGGTATGTTGTTATGTAAACGACCTTCCTGATTTAAGTGAATTATTGCACAAATTTAGGAATCTAAGAGTTAAGTTTTAAAAGGTATTATAAAAGAGATTAAGAAATCCGATATTAAATCATAAGTAAATTAAATGGATCGAAAATGGATCTTAGGGCCATCTTGTGCTATCATTCGAAATAATAATAAAAAATATTATATGTTTTCTGCTGCTCACTTGTAATATGTTAACACGAATCTGTTTAACACTCCTTACTCCTAATCGGGGGTGAGGGGTGTTATAAAGTCGGTTCATGAGGTGCGTAGTTTCCTTAGTTTGGTGGGATACTACCATAGGTTCGTGAATGGTTTTTCAAGGATTGCTGCTCCTTTAACAAAGTTGTTACAAAAGGATGTTAAGTTTGAGTGGACAGAGATTAGACGACAAGCTTTTGAGAAGTTGACGAAGACGTTGACGGAAGCTCATATCTTGATTCAACTTGAATCGGGTAAAGGGTTGTGGTTTATAGTGATGCATCCTATGTTGGTTTGGGATGTGTGTTGATGCAAAAAGGTAGGGTGGTAGCTTATGTGTCTCGACAGTTGAAGGTGAACGAGCGAAATTATCCTACGCATGACATCAAGCTAGCTGCAGAGGTGTTTGCCTTGAAAATCTAGAGGCATCACCTTTATGGTGAAAAGTGTACGGTGTACACAGACCACAGAAATTTAAAGCACTTGATGTTCCCAAAAAGAGTTGAATCTTAGGTAACGAAGGTGGCTTGAGTTGCTAAAAGATTATGATTTGGCGATTGAGTACCATCCAGGGAAGGTTAATGTTGTAGCCGATGCCTTGAGTAGGAAGGTGGCTGTAGAGTTAAGGGCGTTGTTTGCTCGGTTGAGAATATAGCGAGATGGTGGTTTAATGGTTGAGTTACAAGTGAAACCCTCGTTGGTGGAGTTGATTAAGGAGAAGCAGTTGTTGGATGATTCGTTGGTACCACATGTTCAGGACATTGCGGAAGGAAATCCAACAGACTTTTGTTTCAATGATGATGGTGTTTTATGTTTTAAGAGTCGAATAGTTGCGCCAGAGGATGTTGAGCTGTGGCACACTATCTTGGCTGAGGCTCATAGCAGTCATTTTGCTATGCATCCTGGTAATGCAAAGATGTATCGTGGGTTGATGGATGAGTACTATTGGGTTGGTTTGAAGAGGGACGTTGCTGATTTTGTTAGTAAGTGCATGGTTTGTCAACGATTTCAATTCTTTATGGATTGTTGCAACCTTTGAATATTCTGGAATGGAAATGGGAGAGAATCACTATGGATTTCCTGACGGGTTTGCCTTTGACACCGTCCAAAAAGAATTCCATTTGGGCAATTTTTGATCGTTTTACGAAGCTGCACATTTTCTGGCAGTGCATACTACGTATACGTTAGACAAGTTGGAAAATTTGTACATCTCTGAGATTGTGAGGTTGAATGGAGTGCCTAAGTCCATTGTCTTGGATCGAGATCCACATTTCATAGCAAGGTTTTGGGAGTGCCTTCTTCAAGTGTTGGACACGCGTTTGAATTTCAGTACTTCGTATCATCCTCAAATGGATGGTTAGTCTGAACGAGTTATCCAAGTGTTGGAGGATATGTTGAGATGTTGCATCATTGATTTCTAAGGTTCTTGGGAGAAACAATTGCCTTTAGTGGAGTTTGCTTACAATAATAGTTATTAAGAGAGTATTCAAATGGCTCCTTACGAGGCCTTGTATGGAAGGAAGTGTAGAACGCCTCTTTGTTGGGCAGAAGCAGGGAAGAAGTTGGTTTCTTTGCCTAATGTGCTTAAGGGCACTACGAAAAATGTGAAGCTTATTAGTGAAAGGTTGAAAGCCGCTTCGGATCGGCAAAAGTCTTACGCGGATTTGAAGCGTAAGGAGATTGAGTATGCTTTAGGTGATAAAGTGTTTTTGAAGGTTTCACCTTGGAAGAAGGTGATGAGAATTGGCCGGAAAGGCAAGTTGAGTTCGAGGATTGGACCTTTTGAGGTGCTTGAGCGTGTTGGACCTGTTGCTAATAGATTGAGGTTGCCTTCCGAGTTGGAGAAGATACGTGATGTTTACTATATATCCATGCTTCGGAGATATAGATCGGATCCATCTCATGTTATGCCAATTGAGAAGATTGAGTTGAATCTGAATTTGTCCTATGAAAAAGAACCGGTTGAGATCTTGGATTCAGACAACAAGGTTCTTCACGGTAAGACCATTGAGTTGGTTAAGGTCTTGTGGCGACATCGTGGTGTTGAGGAAGCCACTTGGGAAAGGAAGGATGACATGAAGAAGCAGTTTCCTTATCTTTTCCCATCAAGTAAAAATTTGAGGACGAAATTTCCTAAGTGGAGGAGAGTTGTAACACCCAAATTTTGGGCCTAGAAGTAATTGAGGTTGGTTCGAGGGTTGTAGGACCTAGACTAAAGATTAGAGTTTTCGGGAGTAGTTTAGGGAAAGCAAGGTTTGGGTTAAGATAAAAATATGAGAAAATGCTTAAAAATCATTATTTATTATATAAATGTTTTTGGTAAAATCAATTTTAAGAAAAGGATTTTGGAAGTGGGACATTTGGAGTTAGTGACCAAAATGCCATTTTTACAAAGTTGTTTTACTGACTGTTTTTGTAAAGGATTGAAACTTTGAATATGTAAGGGGCTATTTGACCTACTTGCTTTTATCAGATTTTTCTCTCAATTAGGATCATTTTAAAAGGTTTTAATTAAGGATTAAAAGGGTTTAGTAAAAGAGGAGTTAGTTATTTCATTAAAACTCATTTTACATCATTTTCTCTCAAAGATTTCTCTCAGCCAAACACTCTCCATTTTCAAGAAACTTGAGGTAAAACTCTTGATTCATTAAGCTTTTGATTTCTAAAGGATTCTTTAATCTTGATTCACAAAACCTTATTGTTTTTCCTTTGATTTTTTTCAAGAAAAACACATCCAATTGAGAGAGATTTCATCCATTAGAGGCAAGGTTCGTTCTTCTCATCCAATGACCAATTCTTTACTGAAATTCCCAAGTTATCAATCCTCTACATATGTTTTTAAGTTATTTTGATGCGTTAATCATGGGAGTTTTGTTAAATTGAAGATTATTTGTTGAGATCTTGTGATTTTTGTAATGTTACTGTTTTACTTGATTTGAGGCTGATATTAATCATGATTTGGATGTTAAATGATGTTGAGATAAAGATTTTATCATAATAATCCCGAATTGGTTTGAATCTCAAGTTGTTAGATGGTTAGATTTGGGGTTTTGTGAAGTTAATTTGATGATTAAAATTGGATGGAAGTGTTAGGTTTTGGTTTGGTTGAGTTTACAGAGTAATCGAAGGTGTTTTCGGTTGTTTTGTATAGGCGTTTTGGTGTTTTTGGGCAAAACAGTAAGGTAGCTTTGTTTTCTGGTGGTTTTAATGTATTGAGATGCATTAATCCTCTGTTCTTGTGTGTTATAAACATGGGAGAACATATCATAAGAGATTGGTGAGGTTTCGGGAGCTCCAGAAGTTTGATTATGCTTCGGTAAAGCGATCGTGTTGTTGTTGGTGAGTGGAATTGGTTTTAAAAGCCTTTCAAAGACTTGAAAGAAAGGTTTGGGGGTTTAGGTTGAGTTTGAAACACTAACCTAAATCAAGAAGTAAGTTTGAGATTTTTTGCTCTCGTTTCTCGGTTTTATCCCATTGGTTTTATGGTTATGCTCTTGTTTTGAAGATAGAAATACACCTACTGTTTTATGCATGTTTTGATAAATGATGTGATGGTTTACATGATCCCATGAGATAGATTTGATAATTCAAAGAGATAGAACTATTTGAGAAATGTTATGCATTGTTTATGCTTTTGAAATGGGATGAGAATGATTTATAATGATGCATTGAAAAAAAAGTAGGTAATGATGTTTAAAATGAGTATATTGGCATGAGATGAGATTATTGTTACCGAATATAATTGGTCGACCAATAAGATGAGAAGTGCACTATAATATACAAAATTCGTACGTGCTCTTTGGTTCGGGCAATAGGGGTAGTGCCATCCTGTTCCAAAGTGACATTGTGGTGATGAGAGATTCCACCACGGTAGGTCTTGATGATGAGATATTCCATCAAGCTTTGTGCCGATGAGAGATGTCGCCATAAGAGTCTGGTGATGTGAGATTCCACCGGGGTAGAACTTGATATTTTAGTCAAGCTATCCGCATATCCGTGTAATGTTGCTAAAATACCAATATATAAGATTCACATGTACCTTGTTTATAAATGAGTTTATGAATTGTGTTTTGCATATGAGAATATGATTTGAGAAATTCTTTATAAGATTTAAGCATGTAAGGCTTTACCATGAGACTTTGCATTTTGAAGAATGCACGCGATAAATGGTACATGTGGTTTTGCTTTGAAAATGATTTTAATCATGAGATAGAAAGAGCATGATGAGATAGATATTTCTAAATGAGAAATGATTTTAAAATGCATTGTTGTTGTTGGTTTGTTTTCAGCATCCCTCATTAAGCAATTGTACTTACGCTCTCTTTTTCAACCAATATAGAGAATTAGCATATTTGGGCAGTAAAGAGGCAGGAAGGATTTTAAGGATTGAGATTAAACTCAAATATGATTTTACATTTGTTTATTAGTAATAATAGTTGGCGATAGGAGGATACCTTGTTGTTTTGGGAGATGTGTTTTAAAACTCTCTGGTTTGTGGCAAGTTTGAAATGCCCTTAATGACTTGTAAATAGCCTTTACTTGT
This sequence comes from Hibiscus trionum, assembly GCA_030270665.1. Taxonomy (NCBI): domain Eukaryota; kingdom Viridiplantae; phylum Streptophyta; class Magnoliopsida; order Malvales; family Malvaceae; genus Hibiscus; species Hibiscus trionum. The sequence goes on along the minus strand of BSYR01000021.1, from coordinate 37,338,014 downwards.
TGGTTTATGCCTTGGTTTATGTTTTGACTCTTGAATGACCTTTTTGCATAGGTTGCATGCCTATAGATTCCTTTGATGCATATGGACATGTTATGATGTTGATTCTACCATGTATGATTGTGGTTTGATGTTTTAGATACGTTGTATGCATGTTGGAAGCATGTTGGATGGTTTTGTATGGATCAAAGTGTGAAAAACCAGCAAAAAGTATCATTACAGGCCCAAGTGTTTCGGTACACTCGAGCCTATACCGAAACGGTGAGCCTGAAATCGCTTAAGGGTTTCGTAAAAGGGAGGCCTGTTCCGGTACGATTTGCTACTGGAAACCTCTTTTCCGAAACACCTCAAAGGGTGTTTCGATACGGGCCTGAGTTTCGAGCCACTTGAACCTATTTCGATACAAGGCAACATGTTCCGAAACAACAAGCTGTTAAGTTAGTTAATGGAATATTCTGAAGTTTTGTTTTTTACGTTTTAGTCCCTGAATGTTGTGGATGAAATTTAATGAGTATGGATGATTATTTTGAGCTGAGATTTGACAGAGAGGCATGTAATATGATTAATTAAAGGTTGATAACTTAAAAAGTGAAGAAGTCCTTGTAATGCGGTGAAATTACAAAATGGTCCCTAAAATATATTTGAATGCAATTGAGACCCAAATCGATGTTTGATCGAGTAATTTATTGTTCCACTGCTGTGTTAAACTCTTAGGATCTTAATGAGCATCTAGACAAGATAAAATGAAAAAAAGGTCGTTTACTGAGGTAAACTTCCTGATTTACTTCAATATTCCTCGTGTGATCCGTTCGGTTCGGTCTTTCACCCAGACTAGGTCGAGGGGGTTACAATTTTAGTGTTTTTGGGTAGAGCAACGAAGTGGCTTTGGTTGCTGGTGTTTTTAATGCATTGGGATGCATTAATCCTTGATTCTTGTGTGGTATAAAGAGGGGAGAACGTATCGGAAGAGATCGGTGAAGTTCTAGGAGCTCCGAAAGCTTTATTTCGCTTTGGCAAAGCAAACAAGGCATTGTCGGTGAGTGGAATTGGCTTTAAAGCCTTTCAAAGACTTGAAAGCAAGATTTGGGGGTTTAGATTGAGTTTGAAACTCTAAACTAAGCCTGGAAGTAAGTTTGAGATGTTTTGCTCTTGTTTCTCGTTTTGTATCCCATTGATTTTTACGATCATGCTCATGTTTTGAAGATAGAATTACACCTACTATTTCATGCATGTTTTGAGAAATGATATGATGATTTACATGATCCCATGAGATAGATTTGTTATTTCAAAGAGATAGAACTTATTGAGAAAATGCTATGCATTGTTTACACTTTTGAATTGAGATGAGAAATGATTTATATGATGCATTGAAAAACAATTGGTAGCGATGTTTAAAATGAGTATATTAACATGAGATGAGATTATTGTTACGGGATATTATTGGTCGACCAATAGGATGGGAAGTGCACTATAATATACAAAATTCGTACGTGCTCTTTGGTTCGGGCAATGAGGGTAGTGCCATCCTGTTCCAAAGTGAGAGTGTGGTGATGAGAGATTCCACCACGATAGGTCTTGATGATGTGAGATTCCATCAAGCTTTGTTGAGATGAGAGTTACCGCCATGAGAGTTCGGTGATTTGAGATTCATTCAAGGTTAGACTTGACGATGTGAGATTCTGTCAAACTATCCGCATATTCGAGTAATGTTGCCTAAATACCAATATATGAGATTCACATGTACCTTGATTATAAATGATTTTATGCATTATGTTTTGCATATGAGAACATGATTTGAGAAATTCTAATGAGAAACAAGCATGAGAAAGCTTTGCTTTGAGATTTTGCATTTTGATTAATGCATGAGATAGATGGTACATGTGGTTTAAATGTTGTGGTTTCTGCTTTGAAAAAGGTTTCAAGCATAGGATAGAAAGAGCATGATGAGATAGAGATTTCTAAATGAGAAATGGTTTTCAAATGCATTGTTGTTGTTTGTTTATTTTGAGCATCCCTCACTAGGCCTTATTGCTTATGCTCTCTTTTTCCAACAATATTGACAAATAGCATATTGGGGCAGCAAAGAAGAAAGAAGGATCCCAAGGATTGAGACTTAGCTCAAGTATGATTTTATGTTTACCTATTAGTAATAATAATTGGCAATATGAGTATGCCTTAATGTTGGGAGTATGTTTTTTGAAACTCTCTATTTTGTGGCAAATTTGTTAAGCCTTTGATGACTTGTAAATGACCTTTACGTGTTGGTATTTGCTTTGGTTTGTGTTTTTGCTCTCGAGTGGTTGTTTTGCATAGGTAGCATGCCTATAGATTTTCTTAATGCTTATTGCCATGCTATGATGTTGAAATTGCCATATATGATTGAGGTTTGATGAATATATATGTTGTATGCATGTTAGAAAGTTGTTTGAATGGTTTAGATTGGATTAAAGTGTGAAAAACAAGCAAACAATGTCATTACAGGCCCAAGTGTTTCAGTACACCTAAGCCTATATCGAAACAGTGTGCCTAAAATGGCTTAGGGGTTTCGAAAGAGGAAGGGAGCGTTTCGGTACACTTTGCTACTAGAATAGCATGTTCCGAAACACCCTTGAGGGTGTTTCGTTACGGTCTCGAGCTTCGAGATGCTTGAACCTGTTCCAATATGGGCGTTTCGATACAAGGTAACATGTACCGAAACACCCAAGAGTTAAGTTGGTTATTGGAATCTTTTGAAGTTCTAATTCTTTACGTTTTGGTCCCTGAATTTTGTGGATGCAATTAAATGAGCGGGGATGATTGTTTTGAGCTAAGATTTGACAAAGCTGCATGTAATGTGATTAATTATAGGTTGGCAACTTAAAAAGTGAAGAAGTCCCTGTAATTTGATAAAACTACAAAATGGTCCCTAAAATGTGTTTGTATGCAATTGAGTCCCTAAACATTATCTGATCGAGTTGCATATTATTCCGATGCGATATTTATCACATAGGATCATAATGAGTATTTAGACAAGATAAAATAAAAAATAGGGTCGTTTATTGAGGTAAGCTTCTCGATTTACTTCAATATTCCCCGTGTTTTCCGTTCGGTTCGATCTTTTGCCCAGACCAGGTCGAGGGGGTTACATTTGGTGGTATCAAAGCCAAGTTACGAAAGAATGATGAGGTAAGGTTGATGTAATGTTGTTGTTTGGTTGATTTCTTAATGAATACTATGTACGGTGGTTGATTATGCTATGTTGTGATCATTGTTTGATTTCTGTGAGATGCCCGATGTTTGATAACATGAATTGTGATTGTTATATGCTGTTGGGGGAGAGGTTAAGTGTACCCATTGCCATATTATTACTATTGTAAGGAGAATTTTTGTTTTGAAAAGAAAACTTGTTACATGGAGATGCTTTTACGTGGTGGATGACCATCACTACGGGTATGGAACCTGTCGATGTGTCGTGGGAGTTCTTCGGAACTGCTTTCAAGAGGAGGTATCTGGGTGTTCGCTATCTTGATGAAAAGAAGCGAGAATTCATGTCTTTGGTGCAAGAAACTTGACAATTTCAGAATATGAGGTTCAGTTGTAACACCCCCTTCCCCGCCTGGTCGAGAACCGAGTCGGAAAGTGCTACCGATGAACAATACGATGATCGGTGCGACAAAATTTCCAATCAATAACAACCTATAATCAAAGCTTTGCTTAATAAACATTACCAAACATATATCTTAGTCCAAATTATTCACTTCGTAACGGTGATTACTCAATTAGGACCAAATCTTAACTTTTAAAAGATTTAGGGACTAAATTGTAATTTTAGTAAATTAAAGGTGCTTTACTGCAATTGACCACATCACAATGCAACTTAACTTAATATCAGTAAGCCTATAAATTTTCATGTTATTCAGAGTTTATTTTCCCATCCAATTAAGTTATTCAAAATTTAGTGATCAATCTGTGAACAATGTAAAACTCCAATCTATGTCTTTTAACCAACTTAACTAACCCTGTATCGAAACATCCTAAGCCGTTTCAAAATGGGTGTACGAGAATTGAACCTAGATTGATGTTGCCCATACCCCGTATCGAAACAGGTAAGCCCTGTTTCGATATGGGTTGACCTTCGTTGACCTTGGCTATTGACCCGTTCCGATACAGGTTAAGCCTGTATCGAAACGAGCTTTGACAGTAGCAAATCGTATCGAAACGACTCTAAACCGTATCGACACACCCTGTTTTACCCTATTTTCCAGTAGCCTTATTAAAGAAGTTGTATCGAAACACCATAACCTGTTTCGATACGCTTGACTTGTAATGACAGATTTTAACTGGGTTTTAGCAAAATTAACCTACCAGTAGGTTATTAGGTTTTCACCTATGTGAGCCATATATGCCATTTTTGCCAATTTTAACACCACAAAAAGTCACTTTAAGGCCTTTAACTACATTACAACCCTTACACATAATAAACATAGTAAAACGGGCTCATAGGACTAGTTCGACTACTTCACCACCATTCTAGGAGTTCATAAGGACAAAATACATTACTTTTGGCTTGCAATGACTTGTCCTTCTACGACTTTTCCGATCTTCCGCAACAATTGATTCCTTAACTTGAAATGCTTGAGATGAGACACGTTAGGCATACTTTGCCCAGTGAGGTAGCCACAAACAATGTAATATCAAAGGATGAAATATGTACATCTACTCATGCTCAATATTATCAATGTTATGCTCCAATATGCAATGCTTAACATAACATATTCATTATTAACTCTTGGATTGAATCAAGATGATGTATACGCGAATTCTTACGCCTCGCCAAATCAATGAATGGTCTATTCCCTCTACTTCGCCAATATGACCAAAACATAACACATCCCTCCGCCTCGCCAAATCAATATAGGCCGTAGCCTTAGGACCGTAGTCCACCCGTACAATGAGCTCCTGAATTCTATGGCATGCCAATTGTATCCAATGTCCATCCAAATCCAAGGTTTCGGTGACACTATCAATATTCATTATTTAATGACAAATTTTCAATGATCAATATCTTCAAAATTACTATCATTGAGTAATGTTTTCAAAATCAATGTTCAATAATCATAACCATTACTATAACAATATCTCATAATCTCGCTATCCATATTAATGACCGACGATCCACTTGCAATGTTTCATTAACAATAACTATGTCGATAACAATGCAAGATGATGATGTTAATATCTATGTCCGATGTTCATTACCAAACTTACCGATGCTTACCAAAGTGTCCGTTTAACAATTCCATGTAATGACCTTAAAGGAAATGTTAGCTATTTGATCAAAATCAACAACAACAAATTCAGGAAGGCTCCTCGCCTAATTCCGAGACTCCGACTACGCTCACCTTGATAACCCGAAGCTTTCAAGGCTCTCGGGTGACAATCCCCTTGTTCCTAGCTTTCGTTGGTGATGGTGGATGATCACCTTCCACTTCCTGGGATAGATAAATCAATAGGGAATTTGTTAGATACGTTGCTACGATATCGTAATCAACATAACGACATCAAAATCAATATTTAAATTTGATTTAATCAATATCTATAGAATTTCCATGGATAGCCAAACCCAACTTGGGATTAAGCTTAAGATATCCATGGAATCATCTAATTGTTTGAGGGCTTAGACTTACCCGATCACTAGCTATGATTCGATGTCAATGGATGGAAGAAACTCAAGCTTTTTATGGACACCAATGGAGGTGTGTGCTTAAGTGAGGAAGAAGATGACAATGATGGTGGATTAGCTTAAAAGAGTGAGGATCGGGTAAGCTTTCTCTCTGTTTCTTTTTTTTTTAGATTTAATTGCACCGAGAGCTTCCCCTCAATTGAAGGAAAGTTCTCTGATCATTCCACGTATAGTGGATTAAATTTGTGAGGGGTAAATCACATGGTCAACCCCTCAACTTCTGATGCTTTATACTTTTACCCTCAAACTTCCAATTTCCACAATTAAATCACTAAATAGGTTTCGATTTTATTCAATAAGGTTCATGTTCAATAAATTGACTCAACGTGTTTAGTTGCCACCGTTGAGTTTGGAACCCTGAGCAGACTGCCGATGATAAGCCGGAGGAAGGTGAGGATGACGTCAAGTCATCATGCCCCTTATGCCCTGAGCGACACACATGCTACAATGGACGGGACAAAGGGTCACGATCCCGCGAGGGTGAGCTAACTCCAAAAACCCGTCCTCAGTTCGGATTGCAGGCTGCAACTCGCCTGCATGAAGCCGGAATCGCTAGTAATCGCCGTTCAGCCATACGTCTGTGAATTCATTCCCAGGCCTTGTACACACCGCCCGTCACACTATGGGAGCTGCCCATGCACGAAGTCGTTACCTTAATCGCAAGGAGGGGATGCTGAAGGCAGGGCTAGAGACTGGAGTGAAGTCGTAACAAGGTAGCTGTACTGGAAGGTGCGGCTGGATCACCTCCTTTTCAGGGAGAGTTAATGCTAATGTCAATATAATTGACTACATGGTCATAGTCAATACAATATTTGTACTTTTACGGTGTAAGGTTTCCAATTTCCAGAACCCAAATTCTGACAAGATCGGATTTTGGGGTGTTACATCAGTTGTGCGAATGAACTAGCGTACACTAGACCTGGCGACTAAGGAACACAAATGATGTGAGCGTTGCGACCTGGATTGGTTAATGCAGTGTGTAAGATAAGAATGTGTTTGTAGGAATTTTTGTTCGGGAGTTCCTTTCCTGTAGCATCAGCGTAGTAATTATCGATAATAGTGTTGCTTTGGTTTAGTATTTTTGGAGAGTAGATGACGAATGTCCTAGTGGAATTCGAGGCTGCGAAGAATTAAGTATTCTGAGAATACTTGGGTTTAAGTTTAATGTAGAGTGTCCACAAGTTCTATATTTTGTACACATTCCTGCCCGTATTATTGCTATTCTTAAGCTCATTTAGGCATATTTAGGTGCATTGCATGCATAAAGGCAACATCTTCTCTTTTACCATGCTTTTATTGAATATTTTATTTTTGGTTAAAGAAAAGATATTGTTTTAGTTTAGTTTTTATTTTCAGGTGCTGTAGCTGTGGTGAGGACAGAAGAGGACATGAAAGCTGGAAACAATAGGAGCGGTACTGAAGCAGTTCCAGATTCCGCCAAGGACGTCACCAAAGTGCCGCCCAGGCAGGAGTTACACCGACTTAGCCAAGATGGGTCGCGATTGAAAGAGGGCAATTTTCTAAGCCCAATGAGCCTAGTCTTGCAATTCTCTGAAGCCTGTAGCGACCGGTAGAGCTGATCCAAGATTGATAAGTAGGAGTATTTTCCTTACTTGCGGGAGAAGGCAACGTCCAAAGAGTCCATATTTAAGTAAAAAAGGAGTCATCATTTAATGTAAACTACTTTAAGAAATCCTATTTCAAGGAGGACTCAAACTTAGGCCATGAGCCATATATATACCCAATGTATGTGAGGGTATAGGGGCATATCTCGATAGCATAGGAGGGCATATCATACTGTATAGATGGAGAGGTAGCTAGATAGATGAGAGGTGTTGGAGGTCGCGGCCCAACAGGATCTTGTATGTAAACTAGCTGTGAGAAACGGTTGTAATAGTTGAGTGTGTTTTCAATAAAATTCCAAGTTTGCTTAATTCATGTTCTTCATTCTTTCAATTAGTTCTAACAGTTCAGTTGATAGAATCCATTTAGGGGGCACGAACGTGTCAACTTCACGAAAGGGTTAAGCACGGTCACAACATGTAGAGGCGTGATTAACTTGGTTCCAAAAGTTCACAAGTTTCAGCGGCTAAAAGGGATCACCAACCGAATTGACTAGCTTGTGTTATGTTTACGCTGAGATTGCTAGGTATTGCCTACATCACGCAAACATTCGAGCATCCTTGCCTACACATAGGGAGGATCACTGTCGAATATCCCGCCGAACTTAGAATATTTTCCAGACTTGCCGCCAGGACTTATTTCCGTTCCACTTGCCGAGACATCGAAAGTTGCAAAAGCAGTGACCCGCTGCGGCCGCGTGACAGGGTCATAGCTGCTGCCCGCCAATACCCGCCGAGGCAGCAAATCATGGCAATGCAAAACACTCTTAGGCTTTACAATGTAGCCTACACGCTACTAAGCTGCATTTGCCTTACCCAATCTATCGACCAAATCTCTCCCTATCATCCCTATCATCAATATCTTTATTTTACCTTTGTTTTTATATTTTCACATTGTGAGATTTAATTGTGCATTTACTAAATCTTTGTGCAGGAAAACATTCATAGAAGTTGCTCCAATCCCTATGGGAGAAAATATCTTTTATACTATAACTTGACAAGAGTGTGCACTTGCGCTCATAAATAGAGAACACCCAATCGCTCTACAAGTTTTTGGCGCCGTTGCCGGGGATTGGCAACATCAACTGTGTTGAATTTCTGCACTTCTACTTTAGTTTTTGCACATTAAATTTCTGTTTATTTTTCAAAAAAAAACCTCTTTGTTTTCTTTGGTGTATGTCCCGCCAGGGCAGCAAAGGTGGCAGCCAACATCCACCTGAGGAGGGGAAGGACATGCCCAGACGGAAAGCCAAACACAGAGCCCTCAGAAAGTGGTTATGATTGGGAAAAATGCAACCCAACATAACCTATTTTTTAGTTTTATTTTGAATTTATTTTTATACATTAGGATTAGATTTAATTTTCAGTTATTTTCATTTAATTTTTTCTTTTAATCTATTTCAGGTTAGGAATGAAGGCAAGACCAAGAAGGATGAAAGAATAAAAGAGAAGCCCAACCAGCGGCCAAGGCTGATGAGCTTAACGGCTAGCGGCTTCATAACGGCTAGCCGCAACGGCTACATTTGCAACAACGAGTAGAATGACTATCTACGTAACGGCTGGAATCCCATTATTCGCGCCACAATCATTGCCGCCTGTTGGTAGCGTGCCCGCCAAGGCAGCAGAGAAAAGTGGCTATATAAGGCCAACTATTCTCTCCCCGTTCTTCACTTTGCTCTCTCTTTTACTCTCAATTCTTTCTGCCATCTTTGTTTTCAAGATTTCATTAGCTTTACCTTCTTGCAATTTCTTTTTCGTTCTTTAATAAAACACAACCGTTCTCTCAGCTATGGCAACATCGCAACAACCTGCCTCCACCTCCAAGCCCCTTTTCCAAAGGTTATTGAATCCTACTGTCGCGGCAACCTATAAGCAGTATTACACAGAGCGGCAACTCTGGGAAGAAATAGGGTTCCAATACACCAGGCCTGATGGGGATTTTGGCCTCGAACCCACCTTATTCAAAAGGATACATACTTTGGGCTGGGACCTTTTCACACGAAAGCCAGAATGGATAAACAACAACCAGATGCGAGAGTTCTACGCCCACAAACCTACACCAGGAAACCCTTTCGTATATGTTCGCGGTGAAGGTGTCAAGTCACGATAGATACCATCAACAGTTTCTACAGCATAGACATCCGCGACAATCCGCATGAAGAATGGAAGTCCTACCTCACGGTGGCTGACTATGACAAGATCAAGAAAGAGATATGCAAGCCCAACACCAAGTGGCTAACATGCAAGAATAATGGCTCAGTCAACCTCCGCGACCTGCTATCGGAGGCAGTCCTTTGTAGCAACTTCGTCCAATGCCGCTTGATGCCCACCACGCACGGATCAACAGTCAACAAGCCGCGGCTGGCCCTAATCTACAACATTATGAAATGGCAGCCAATCAATGTTGGAGAAGTAATTCAAGAGGAGATCTATGTCTATGCAGACAAGCTGAACGCCAAGGGACCTCTCGTCTTCCCTGCACGCATCATGGGCCTATGCGTAAATTTCTGCGTGCCGCCGCACCCCAAGGACACAGTACCTCCTGCCAAGGAAGGGTGGACAAGGAAAGCGCGCTAGCAAATGATGTAGGATCCGGAGCCGGAAACACCTTCAACTGCCAACTGCCGTTCCATCTTGCTGCCACCTCAGCTGTAGCAGGCAGTACTGAAGCTGCCCTCTCCTCCGCCGTGATCCCCCTGTTGCGCAGCCTCGTCGAAAGATTCCAAAGGATCGAGCACAAACAGGTGATCTTCACCAAATATATCGCGGACGTGCAAGAGGCCTTTGTGCCCTACTTGCTTGACAAATACCATGACGACGGCCCACACTTGCCCGCATTCCCAACAGAGTTAGTAGCATCCATCCCAAGAGAAGGACCTCACCTACTCCCATCCAGTCGTACAACCTCACCTCCTCATCCGAGTCAGAGAAAGAGGAGGAGACCATCGCCGCCTCCCCATTAGCAAAGGAGGCCACTGCCAAAGATGCCAATGACTCAGACATGGAGATTTCAGACTCCTTCGATGATGAACCGGCAGAGGCAGCAAGGAAGAGGAAGCGGCAAACAACCGAGCCTCATGGTGGAGGACCCGAAGGACCATCCAAGAAACCCACCCCTAGCCGCATCCAGCTGTCGTGTGGCAAGAAAAAGAGCCCAGCCGCCAGACCATCTGCCACATGCCGCCTAGTCCTGCCCGCCTCCTCAGAATCCTTCTCTAACACAACAGTAACAGAGGGAAACTCTCATAGTCTATAGCACCCTTTTTCTTTTTCTATTTTTATTTTTATAATTTATTTTATTTTCTATTTATATTTATATTTATATTTCTATTTTTCTTTTTATGTTTTCTTTTTATGTTTTTATTATTTTATTATTTTGTGAGGCATTGAGGACAATGCCAACCTTGAGTTTGGGGGAGGGGGAATAGTCCTCGTTGTTTTTATCTTTAGGTCCATTTAGCAGCATATAGGATCATATGTAAATTCTGCCCTCTACACTTAATGAAGTAGAAATTTTTAGTTTAAAATTTGTGCCTATGATAGTTAGCTGATTACTTATATTCGCACCATACTAAAAAAAATTTAACCTACCTATGGGAGGAAGCATGAAAAATACTTAATGCTAATTTTTTGCTTGAGTTCTAAGTTTAACACTGTCTGCCTTACTTAATAAAGATTTCTTAATTGGATACAGGTTTGCCGCCGCGGCAGCACATGGCAGTAGAAATAAGATGGTGAAAACCCTAGAAGTGCCCGAAACAGGTTCTAGACATGATGTTAAAATACCATAGAGGTGCACGAAACAACTCTTGGAAGGATCATGAGTAAGGACACTCCGCTGCTATCAAAGTCCACGTATCTAAACCAAGTGACAGACAAATTAGCCAGAGTGAATGAAAGCCTTCACGAGATGACTCTATTCAAAGGGTTCAGAGTTTTATAGAGTGAACCTATCTTAGCTTTAGGCCCGGAGAATAGTTGTTATGAGCTAAAGACCTTAAAGCCATGATCAGAAAAAGAAGACAGAAGCGCCTAACTGTGCTGCAAAGGCAGCAACTCGTATCCTTTTTAGTAATTCAATTATTTTAGGAATTCTTTGTTAACTTAGTTATCTCAGCATTTTTAGCATAAACACAGACCTGCACACACTGCACTGGCACTAGGGAAATTAAAATCTGAGTTATTTCATGCCATTCCCTATCACTAACCTAAAAATAGGTGCCACGACCTTGAGGTAAGAAATAAAGTTAAAGGCTAAAGTTTCTATTAATTTTGTGCAAGGGGCAAATTTACTAGCTAGGTTTCATTGCTTGAGGACAAGCAATAGTTCGAGTTTAGGGGTGTGTAGAGTGTCTACAAGTTCTATATTTTGTACACACTCCTGCCCGTATTATTGTCATTCTTAATCTCATTTAGGCATATTTAGGTGCATTGAATGCATAAAGACAACATCTTCTCTTTTACATACTTTTATTGAATATTTTATTTTTGGTTAAAGAAAGTATATTGTTTTAGTTTAGTTTTTATTTTCAGGTGTTGTAGCTGTGGAGAGGAGGAAAGGTCAGAAAAGGATAGGAAGGCTGGAAACAATAGGAGCTGTACTGAAGCAGTTCTAGATGCCGCCAAGGACGTCGCCCAAGCAGCAATGCCGCCAAGTACCGCCCAAGCAGGAGTTACACCGACTTAGCCAAGATGGGTCGCGATTGAAAGAGGGCAATTTCCTAAGCCCAATGAGCCCAGTCTTGCAATTCTCTTAAGCTTGTAGCGGCCGGTAGAGCTGATCCAAGATTGATAAGTAGGAGTACTTATCCTTACTTGTGGGAGAAGGCAACGTCCAAAGAGTCCACATTTAAGTAAAAAAGGAGTCAACATTTAATGTTGTTGAGTGCATAAAAGTTCTACATTTTACCCCTCATTTGCCCATATTTTTGCTACACTCAAGCATGATTAATTGCTTTTAGGATAGATTTTTGCATACACATCACAATTAGATAAAACTGCATAGATGCTGCTGAAATTGGTCACCTTTGCAGGAATCTGCCGCGGCAACAAAGGAGCAGAAGCAAGTGGCGGAGCTAGAGTTGAAGGACAAAGAGCACCGTCTGCCGTGACACATGTCGTGGCAGCTATGACGACAGAGAGACACTGAGGTGGAAAAGTGAAGTGGAGCTCGATAGATAGAGGATTTCAAGCCGGTCTGTCATGGATCACTCACATATTTTTCTAAGCCCTGAAGCAGAAGGAAGGCTAGGCCCAAAGTTCAAGGAAGAAAGTCAAAGCAATAAAAGAGGACGAATTAAAGGCATGTAATTCGACCTAGGGAGGGATATTTAATTGAGTTGTACTCAAAAGATTTAGTCTTTAATTGAGTTGTACTTTAATTTAAACTTATATTCTTGCCATATTAGAAAACTTGGACCCAAGACCTATATAAAGGCATGTAATTCGACCTAGGGAGGGATATTTAACTCCTAGCCGTCTTCCCCCAAAACCCTAGTCGTTTCTCTCTCTCCACCATGTTCTAAACTTCCCCAAGGGCTAAGGGTTGATCTTGTAAAGTAGTTGTAGGGATTGTATTGTTCTTAGGATTTTTCTGTTCAAGTAATAAAACTTCAAGTTTATTTACTCTGATTTTCAATATCTCATAAGAGCATCGGGAGAGCATTGTGAGGTTATCCATTTGCTTGATATCGGGAGAGTTAAGCATACGAAAAGAGTAAATACGTGTTTTCCAGTTTATGGTTAAACCATCTTGGCTTAGGGATAAGTACAAGGTTAAGTGGCTAAGGAAGAATTCACAAACATTGGTGTCCACCCTTTGATTCACGCCGGGAGGTATCATCCATGACGTGTTCATCAACAGAGCTTGGACCTAGGGATAGGACAAGTTAGAATAGGGATTCTTCCCAAGCTTGAAGTACGGAGTTGTTGACCGCTACCGCGATATCAATGGACCTCTGCCGCGACAGAAACGACGACATAACAACAGAAGTTCCTCTGAACAGTGCAACACTTTCACTACTAAGCAAATCAATACCGACCTATTCTCTCAATCTTTTTACCTTATCTTTTATTTCAGTTATTACTCAAGATTACTTCAAACAATCATTTAAACTATTTCTTTTTCTTGTGCAGCAATTCAAGGATAGAGTTATTTCCAGTCCCTGTGGAGACGATATTCGATACTCTAGTATCACTTTACTACTTGCGTCGTGTACACTTGCACTATTTGTGATAGTCTTATTTAAACACAACAAGTTTTTGGCGCCGTTGCCGGGGACTGGCAACATACCTTTACCTTTTAATTACTGCACTTTGTTTTTATTTTTATTTTCTGTTTTTCGTTGTTTTACTTTCCCCGTGCTTTTCACAAGGTTCTCTTATTGCTTATGCGCAGATCGAGACGTGGTAAGGAACCTGAGTACGAATTAGATCCAAAAATCGAACGCACATATCAACTTAAGAACCAAGCCCGACTCTTGATAGAATGAAACAACTATCTTGAGGAGATACTGGAAGCAATGGTGAACGAAAGGCAAGGAAACAGGGAAGATGACAACAACAACAACCCCAGTGGTAATGTGGATCCTTCTAATGACCCCCGAAACGATCTTCCTCCGCCCACTGCCCCAATAGCACGACAGACTTGTCGAGAGTACATGGATAACGATCATGTTGAACTGGAAACTACCCTGCCAGATGTGGAAGCTGAACACTTCGAACTGAAACCTGTCATGTTCAGCATGATAAATTCTGCTGGCCAATTTGGTGGTTCTACTACTGAGGACGCATGAGAACATCTGAAAATTTTCCAGGAGATCTGTGGATCGTTTAGACTGCCAGGAATAAGTCTGGAAGTACTGTGGTTCCGGCTATTTCCTCATTCATTGAGGGATAGAGCAAAAACCTGGTGGAATAAGTTAACGCCAGGTTCAATAAGAACTTGGGCGGATCTCTCTCGTGAATTTCTTTCTCATTTTAATCCTTCTCATTTATTTGAAAGATTGCGTAACGAGATTGCTACTTTTCAACAGGAAGATGACAAACCAATGCATGAGGCGTGGGATAGATTTACGACTCTCTTACGAAACTGCCCAATGCATGGATTCCCTATGTGGAATTAGGTTGTCAAATTCTACAACGCTGCCAATGCACACACTCGACTGAGGATAGATTCAGCAGCAAATGAGTTATTACTGGATAAAGAACTAGACGAGGCAATGCTGGTGTTGAAAAAGTTAGCAAAGAATGATGAGAAGTTTCCTACAGCTCGAAGAGGAGGCAAACGAGGAATATCTGTAAAGGAGTACGAAGCTGACAACTTGGTCAAAACTCAGATTGCATACCTCAATAAGATAGTTGAGAATTTGCAGCGGAAGGATTCTAAAGCTGTATTTTTCGTCGAAGAGGTATGTGAAACCTGTAGCAGAAACCATAATGCAGAGGAGTGCCCTTTACAGCTGGAAGAAGGGATGTACGTTGGAAACTATAACAGGAATAAAACCTACGACTCCAACAACTACAATCCAAACTGGAGGAAGGACCCCAAATTTTCATGGAGTAACCCCAACAATGAACTGAGCCCTCCAGTCCAGAACAACTAGAACCAAGGAGGCCCTAGGATTCTATCACGACAACAACCACAACAGCAGCCACAACAGCAGCCGGCAGCCACAACAAGCATACTGGAGCAGACCCTGGCCACATTTATGTCTCAAACAGGAGCATATATGGCAAACATGGATCACTTTGTCAAGAAAACTGAATCCTTCATGGACAAGATAGAGATGAGAATGACAAACCATGAGGCCACTCTAAAATCCTTAGAGACACAGATGGGCCAGGTTTCACAGTTCATAACCCCAAAGCAGAATGGAGGATTCCTTAGTGATACTTAGGTCACTAGAAAACCCACACACGAGTAGTGCAAAGCGATTACAACGAGGAGTGGGAAACAACTACAAGGGCCGATAATAAAAGAAATACCAAGTAAGGAACATACCCTACAGACACCTGCCGTGAACACTGCCCCGGTAGAAGAAAAACAGCCTGCTTTCGTCACACCTGCCACGACAACAGAAGAAACAGAGGGGCAGAAAGAAACTGAAGATCTTGAGCCTTCTCGGATCCGACTTCCATGTGAAGGACGCCTTGAAGATTACCGTCCTCCACCCTTTTTCCACAGCGGTTAAAGAAACAGAAACATGAGTACCAGCTAAAGAAAATCTATGATATTTTTAAATAAGTACACATCATCATTCCACTGTTAGAAGCCATTACGCAGATGTCTGGTTATGCAAAGTTTCTGAAGGATACAATGTCCAGGAGGTCCAGATTTGAAACAATGATGATGACAGAATGATGCATGGCAATCATACATAAGCGACCACCCCAAAGAAGAAGGATCCTGGTAGCTTCATCATACCATGCATAATTGGTGACAAGTTCGTGGGTAAGGAACTTTGTGATCTTGGTGCTAGCATTAATCTAATGCCCAAATCTGTATTTCAAAAACTAGGTATTGGACAAGCAAGGCCAACGACAGTCATGTTGCAACTGGAAGACCGCTCTTATGTACAACCAGAAGGAAAGATTGAAGATATCTTGGTAAGAGTGGATAAGTTTATTTTTCATGTTGACTTTCTTGTTTTAAACTGTGAAGCAGATGAAAATGCACTGATCATCCTGGGGCGACCTTTCCAAGCCACATATAGAACAATGATCGATGTAGAGAAAGGAGAACTGACTATGAGAGTCAATGACCAACAAATAAAGCTCAATGTTCTCCAAGCAATGAAACAAGCTGATGCAAAGAAAGAGTGCAAGGCAATTTCAGAAGTAGTCCTAGACCAACCCTGTATCAGGTCGAACTGTCATGATAGAAAATTTGGTCACTGCCACCGCAGTCACCTTGAAGACTGTCACGACATCATCGACGACAGTGACCCCTCAGACACAGATGCATCCGATACTGAAGGTCCTGAGGAGGTAAATTGGATAGGCACACGTCCAGGTAAGTTCTTCGAGCCTTTGAATTATACCTCGAATGAACATGTAATCCAAAATCCTTCCATTGAACAACCACCTGTTTTAGATCTTAAACCCCAGCCAGGGAAACTCAAATATGTCTTTCTTGGTTTAAATGATATGTTAC
Organism: Hibiscus trionum; assembly: GCA_030270665.1. NCBI lineage: Eukaryota > Viridiplantae > Streptophyta > Magnoliopsida > Malvales > Malvaceae > Hibiscus > Hibiscus trionum. The sequence goes on along the minus strand of BSYR01000021.1, from coordinate 37,321,519 downwards.
CCGTAATCATCTCTTCTAAGTTGATGCAGGAACAAGAGCAGCAGCTGATCAAAATGCTACAACAGCATAAGAAGGCGATTGGATGGACCATCGCTGATATCTAAGGCATCAGTCCGGCATTGTGCATGCATAAGATCCTCTTAGAGGATGACCATAAGCCGACAATTGATGCTCAAAGATGACTGAATGAAGCTATGCGAGAAGTGGTGCGAAAAGAAATCATCAAGTGGGTTGATGCTGGAATAATATACGCCATCTCGGATAACAAGTGGGTGAGCCCGGTGCTATGTGTACCCAAAAATGGAGGCAAAACCGTGGTAACAAACAAGGACAACGAACTAATCCCAACCAAGACTGTGACCGGTTGGAGGGTTTGTATGGACTACCGGAAGCTTAATAAAGCTACCCGGAAGGACCACTTCCCCTTACCTTTTATCGATCAAATGTTAGATAGATTAGCGGGGAAGCCTTACTATTGTTTTCTTGATGGTTACTCAAGTTATAACCAAATCGCAATAGCACCAGAAGACCAAGAGAAAACAACCTTCATATGCCCATACGGCACATACGCCTTTCGAAGAATTCCATTTGGACTTTGCAATGCACCAGCAACCTTTCAACGGTGCATGATGGCAATATTCTCTGACAAGGTGGAAGATTTCCTAGAGATTTTCATGGATGACTTTTCCGTCTTTGGAGACAGTTTCGACGGTTGCTTAGGCAATTTACAGGAGGTGCTTGAAAGATGTGAAGAGGCAAACCTTGTTTTAAATTGGGAAAAATGCCACTTTATGGTGGACGAGGGCATAGTGTTGGGACACAAGGTTAGTTGCCGCGGCATAGAGGTAGAAAGAGCTAAAATCGAGGTCATAGAAAAACTGCTGCCACCCACCACAGTCAAGGGAATAAGAAGTTTCTTACGACATGCAGGGTTTTATCGAAGATTCATTGCCAATTTCTGGAAAATCACTAAACCCTTATGTCTCCTGTTGGAACAGAATCGTTCCTTTGACTTCAACACTGAATGTACTGAAGGAAAAGCTGGTAATAGACCAAATAGTGCAACCACCAGACTGGAGCCTACCATTCGAGATAATGTGTGACGCCAGTGATTATGCTGGCGGGGCAGCACTAGGGCAGAGGAAGGAGAAACTCTTCCATGTGATTTATTATGCCAACAAACTCTAAACGATTCCCAGATAAACTACACCACAACAGAAAAGGAGCTACTCACAGTGGTGTTTGCAATTGACAAGTTCCAACCTATATACTTGGAACAAAAGTGGTGGTCCATACAGATCACTCAGCACTCAAATATTTGTTCACCAAGAAAGATGCCAAGCCAAGATTGATACATTGGATTATGCTACTGCAAGAATTTGACATTGACATCAAGGACAAAAAAGGGATAGAAAACCAAGTAGCAGATCACTTGTCAAGACTGGAGATGGGAAGAAATCAAGAGAAAGACAAGACCAACATACTGGAAACTTTCCCAGATGAGCAGTTGTTCGCTACCACCAGCACTGCCGCGACAGCCATGGCAGCAGGTAAGCTTTCTGAAACCCCTTGGTATGCTGATATCATCAATTAAATTTTAAGTGGGTTATTACCTCATGAGCTTAATTATCAAGCTAGGAAGAGGTTCGAAAATGATGCAAACTATTATTATTGGGATGAACCTCTTCTATTTAAGCATTGTGCAGATAAGATCATCTTGAGATGCATACCACAAGAGGAACAGAAAGAAGTGCTTCACCATTGCCATGCTGCCCCTTATGGAGGACACCTGGGAGGAAATAAAACTGCTTCCAAGGTTCTGTAATCTGGTTTCTTTTGGCCTACACTGTTCAAGGATGCACAAGCTTTTTACAAGAGCTGTGATAAATGCCAAAGGAATGGAAACATATCTAGAAGGCATGAGATGCCACTGCAGAAAATACTTGAGGTCGAAATCTTTGATGTTTGGGGAATCGACTTCATGGGGCCATTCCCAAACTCTTGTGGGAATTTATACATCCCGCTAGTAGTAGACTATGTGTCTAAGTGGGTAGAAGCTATCTCCACTCAAAAGAATGATGCCAAGACTGTGAAAAGATTTGTTCACAAGCACATCTTCTCAAGGTTTGGCATCCCAAGGGCGACCATTAGTGATGAGGGGAGGCACTTTGACAATAGGGTAATTGCTAGTGCACTAAAGAAATACGGAGTAAGACACCGAATTGCAACAACATATTGTCAAAAGTCCTATCGCAAATAGTGCAAGTGTACACGACGCAAGTAGTAAAGTGATACTTGGAGTATCGGATATCGTCTCCACAGGGACTGGAAGTAGCTTTATCCTAGAGTTGCTGCACGAGAGGAAGAAAGAGTTTAAATTGTTTGGAAAGTAATCTTGAGAAGCAAGTAAAGTAAGAGACAAAAGAATCAGGTTTAAGAAATAGGCCGGTATTGATTTGCTCGGTAGTGCATGTGTTGCACTGTAAGAGAACTTCTGTTTTGTCGTCGTCCCAGTCGCGACAGCACCTGTCGCGGCCAAAGTCTGTTGATGTCGCGGCAGCGATCACACAACTCTACACTTCAAGCTTGGCAAGAATCCTTTCTATGACTTGTCCTATCCCTAGGTCCAAGTGCTGTTGATGGACACTTCTCAGATAATACCTCCCGGCGTAAATCGAAGGGTGAGCACCAATGTTGTTGAATTCTTCCTTAGCCACTTAACCTCGTACTTATCCCTAAGCCGAGATGGTTTAACCATAAACTGGAAGACGCGTATTTATTACGTTCGTATGCTTGACTCTCCCGATATCAAACAAATGGATAACCTTACAATGCTCTCCCGATACTCTTGTGAGATGTAAAAACAAGAATAACTAAACTTGAAGTTTTATTGCTTGAACAGAAAAATCCCTAAAATAGTACAATCCTTGCAACTACTTTACAAAATCAACCCTTAGCCCTAGGGGAAGTTTAGAACATGATGAGAAGGGGAAAACGACAAGGGATTTGAGGAAGACGGCTAGGAATGAGATATCCTTCCCTAGGTCAAATTACATGCCTTTATATAGGCCTTGGGTCCAAGATTTCTAATATGGCAAGAATACAAATTTAAACTAAAGTACAACTCTATTAAAGATTAAATCTTTTGAGTAGATGCCTTTAATTCGTCCTCTTTTCTTGCTTTGGGTTTATTCCTTGAACTTTGGGCTTGGCCTTTATTCTTCATCTGGGCTCAGAAAAATATAGGAGTGGTCCACGACAGACCGGCTTGAATTCCTCTATCTATCGAGCTCCACTTCACTTTTCCACTTCACCAATGCTGTCGTCATGGCTGCTACGACAGTGGCCACGGTAGCGTTTGCTCCTTTACTCCAGTCCCGTGATCCAGCTCTGCTCCCTTGCTGCCCTGAGTCTGCCACAACAGATATCTGCAAAAGTGACCAAAATCAGTAGCAACTGTGCCATTTTATTTAATTGTGATGTATATTAAAAAATCTACCTAAATGCAATGAATTATGCTTGAATGCAGTAGAAATATGGGTTAAGTAAGGGGTAAAATATAGAACATGTGCACACTCAACACACCCCAAACTCAAGTTCTTGCTTGCCCTCAAGCAAATATGACCTAACTAAAAATGAAATTTTGTTTTGGTTTGGCTTAATTCAGTGAACTTTTCATTAACTACCACGCATGTCCTATCACGAACAATACCTTGTCGGGCGTTTCTGGATTTATTCGGAACCATGCTATAGTTCTTGTGCAGTGTGTGCATGTTTTGTGAACAAATATGTGCCTAGACTCCTTTAGTTTACTAGAATAGTTATGCTACTCACTTGAATTTTAAGTCAAATTTCATTTTTTGGAGGAAATTCTTAGGCTCCTTTAGTTTTTTCTGAATTAGACTCGGTGTTTTTCTTATTTTGATTTGACTAGAGCATGTTTTTGGGCACCTCTAGCTATCTTCCTAGAGACGGTATTAGGCACCTCTAGGGATATTGAGTCTAAGGTTTTCTTTTCTTATATTCTTTTCCTAGAGCCAGTGTTAGGCACCTCTAGGGGCAACTCAAGTGGTTAAGCTTTCCTACTCTAGTTTATAAATAGAAGTCTAGACAGCATATAAGAGTTACAAATGGTGTTCTAAAGATCAGAACTATAGCAAGGTTCTAAACAGTTCCTAAAAACATCCTAAAGGCACTGTCACGACAGAGTATGTCGCGGCAGGTAAGTTCAGTTCAAAGACTTAAGCCAAATTTTTGTTTTTGTTTTTGTTTTTGTTTTTTGACACAAAAATAAACTTAAGAATAACTAATACTTAGACACAAATTTAAGAAACAACTACAACTTCATTAATGGAGGGATGTCACCCCCAAACTCGAGGGTTGCATTGCCCTCAATGCATGACAGGATGAAAATGAAAAAACAGAAAAACAAAATACATCACAAAATAAATAAAATAGCAAAAACAACAAAATATGAGAAAGAAACTTAAGTTGAGGAGCTGTCATCGCTGCTGCTGCTGATCTGGAGCTGCCGGCGGGCAGTGACTTTCATGGCAGGGGCTGGCAGTGTACTGGGGGAGGCAGAGGCTGTCTTCTTCTTTGCTTCCCGAGGTGGCTGGACACGTGTCGGTGAAATGTGTGGGGGCTTGTCCAGAACCTCGACATCATCGTCGGAGCTGCTACTGCTGCTGTTGCTGGCAGATCTGCCTTGGCCGGAGGGTCATTCGACAGTCTCGTTGAGCTTTTTTCTCTTCATCGGAGGGTAGTCCTTGAGATGTCACGGGCAACTGATGGCTCGGAATCAGAATCCTGCCAAATAGAAGAGGAGGAGAACCCTTCCCAATATTTGTGGTCGATTTCCGGGAGGGGGTCCTTTCTCTTTTCACCTCTGGCTGTGGCAGACTGCCTGCCACCTTCTCCTGTCGTGGCAGGGGTAGGTGTGGAAGCAGCAGAGAGGGTTTTCGGGCTTGCAACATGTGTAGGTGTGGGGGTAGCAAAGAAGTGGCATGGGAAGGAAGGGAATGGCACATGGGTAAAATGTAAATCATTGTGAATAAAGTTTATTGTTGTGGCCGTGAAATCCCTCATCTAGCCCATCAGTCCAAGCTATCGTTCCTCCATTCTTTTTAGCATCGAAAGAATCTAGGTGGAGGTGTCTGGTGGAGGTGCTGCTACTGTCTGTTGTTGTTCTACTGCGGCTGGTGTTGGGGAACTGGGGCCTGCCGTCTGGTTTGCCGTGGCAGGGGGATTGAAGTATGACAGCGGGGTGGCAACTTTCAACTCCATGAGGCTGAAAATGTTCCGCTGCGTCCACCCCTTTCCTTGGACTTTGACATCTTCAGCAATCTCCGGTACATTGTGGCCCCGACAAATGGTGGTGATGAGGTATGGGAAGACGAGGGGACCCGACGGTCGGAGGGCACACTCAAGTATTGCATCTCGTATGTAGCGGCCGACATTTATTTGTCTTTCATTTAAAATGGAATGAATAAGGGCTAACCTTGGTCTGTCGACCGTACTGTTGTGGGAGGATGGCATGATGCGCTTCTTGACAAAGTGATTCCATAGTTTGGCTTGTGGAGTCAACTAGGTTCTCTTCACAGTCCATCGGTGTTTAGGGTTATTGTTCCATTCCGTCCCTTCCTCGGTGACCTCTGCCATGACCGCATCGTAGTCTGCCGGCTACAGACTATTCACGAATCTTTTGTGGGAGTCCTCCTTTATAATCACATATAAGCCGTAAAGTGTGTTTATGTATGCATGCTCGATGGAGAGTTGTTTACCTTGAACTGTTACTATCGTGGTGTCTTTACTGTCGACGGCATCGTAGAACTCTCTGACGAGGGTTATGTTCATCTCTTCGGGTTGAGCAGCAAATTGCTGCCATTTGAGGGCTTGAATTTTCTTTGCTATGAAGTTCTCGAGCCCTAGATCTCCCGTGGGTTTTGTGTAGATAAATCCTCGTTCCTCCCACATGTCCCTCTTCTGGAAGGAGCTGTAGTATCTCGTGGCAGAGTCGGTAGAGGCGAAGCGGTCTGGAATGGCGTTATGGCTTGGGGTGGATACTACTGCGGCAGAAGTGGAGGCAACACTGCGGCGGGGTTGTCTGCTAGCCATTTGCAAGGACTGTAGAAAAATGTAAAGAAAATTTTGAGATCTAAAACAGAGAAAACAAGTCGAGAGAATTAGAATGAGATGAGAAGTGAATAGTGAGTGGGGGTTTATATAGAAGGGTGATTTTCTGCCCGTTGGAGCTGTAACGGCAGACGCGAATAACGGGGCCAGTTGTTACGCGGTTTCTGATGCGTCTGTCATGCGTTTCCGTGTCCGTTGCGCGTCTGTTACGCTTTTGCGTGTCTGCCGCAACAGCTCCGTGGCAGGCTGTCTTCTCCGCGTCTGTCGCGACAGCTGATGACAGGCTGTGACGACAGACTCGTCCATTGGGCTTTTTGGGTTGTTGTGGATGTGTTGGGATGGTTCATTCCTTCTCTTCACCTGGCTTTCCTTATTTCCTAAACATAATTAAATAAATAAACAAAAATAAAATCTTAGTTCCTAAAATAAAATAAATAAATCTTAATTCCTAAAAAAGAAATAAAATAATAAATAAGTAAAATAATGACTAAGTTAAATTAGGGATGTCTTGAGGGGCATCTCCTAAAGTAACTACTTCTTGCATCATTGGCGCTTCAGTCCCCTAATAATGCTTGAGTCTCTGTCCGTTTACTTTGAACTGGTGCCCGTCCCTTAAGGATCTGATTGTAATGGTACCATGAGGGAAAACCTGGACAACTTGGAAAGGACCAGACCATCTAGATTTAAGCTTTCCTGGAAAAAGCTTTAATCTAGAATTGAACAACAACACCTGCTGCCCTGGGCAGAACTGTCGTGGCAGCAACTTCCTGTCGTGCCATCTTTTGGTTTTGTCCTTGTAGATCTTGGCATTGTCAAAGGCCATTGCTCGAATTTCTTCAATTTCATTCAAGACCAATAGCCTCTTTTGTCCTGCCTTATCCCAGTCCATATTTACTGCTTTGATAGCCCGATAAGCTTTGTGTTCTATCTCAACAGGTAAATGACATGTTTTCCCGTAGATGAGTCTATAGGGTGACATTCCCAATGGTGTTTTGAACGCTGTCCTATAGGCCCAGAGTGCATCATTGAGATGTAGAGACCAATCCTTTCAAGTGGGTTTAACCATCTTCTCAAGTATGTTCTTTACTTCTCAGTTGGATATCTCGGCCTGCCCATTGGTTTGAGGGTGATATGTTGTTGCAATCCGGTGCTTTACTCCGTATTTTCTCAAGGCAACAACAATTACCCTGTTATCGAAGTGTCTCCCATCATCACTAATTATCGCCCTTGGGATGCCAAATCTGGAGAAGATGTTCTTGTGAAGAAATCTTTGAACAGTCTTGGCATCATTCTTTTGAGTGGCGATCGCTTCTACCCACTTGGACACATAATCCACTGCCAGTAGGATGTAAAGATTCCCATAAGATGCTAGGAACGGTCCCATGAAGTCGATTCCCCAAACATCGAAGATTTCAACCTCTAAAATGTTCTGCAGTGGCATCTCATGCCTTCTCGATATGTTCCCGGTCCTTTGGCATTTGTCATAGCCCTTGTAAAAAGCTTGTGCATCTTTGAACAATGTGGGCCAATAGAGACCGGATTGCAGAACCTTGGCAACAGTTTTGTTTCCACCTAAGTGACCTTCATACGGGGAAGCATGACAGTGGTGAAGCACAGCTTCCTGTTCATCCTATGGCACACATCTTCTGATAATTTGATCTACACAATGTTTAAAAAGAAGAGGTTCGTCCCAATAATAATGTTTTGCATCATTTTGGAACCTCTTCCTTGCTTTATAATTAAGTTCAGGAGGTAGTACCCCACTAACAATGTAATTAACAAAATCAGCGTACCAAGGGGTTTCAGAAAGCTTACCTGCAGCAATGGCTGTCGCGGCAGTGCTGGTGGCAGCAAACAACTTCTCATCTGGGAAGGTCTCCAATATGTTGGTCCTATCTATAGATTGACTCCTTCCCGTCTCCAGCCTCGACAAGTGGTCTGCCACTTGGTTCTCTGTTCCCTTCTTATCCTTGATATCAATGTCAAATTCTTGCAGCAGCAAAATCCTACGTATCAATCTCGGTTTTGCATCCTTTTTTGTAAACATATACTTCAGTGCTGAATGGTCTGTATGGACCACCACTTTTGTTCCAAGTATGTATGGACGGAACTTGTCGATTGAGAACACCACTGCTAACAGTTCCTTCTCTGTCGTAGTGTAGTTCACTTGGGCATCAATCAGTGTTTTGCTGGCATAGTAAATCACATGGAAGAGCTTATCCTTCCTCTGCCCTATTGCTGCCCCGACAGCATAGTCACTGGCATCACACATTATCTCGAATGGCAAACTCCAGTCTGGTGGCTGTACGATCGGGGCTGTTACCAACTTCTCATTCAGAATTCTAAATGCCTCAGTACATTCGGTATTGAAATTAAAGGGACGGTTCTGCTCTAGTAGGTGGCATAAGGGTTCGGTAATCTTCGAGAAATTGGCAATAAATCGTCGATAAAACCCAACATGCCCTAAGAAACTTCAAATCCCCTTGACTGTGGTGGATGGCGGCAGCTTTTCGATTACTTCTATTTTGGCTCTGTCCACCTCTATGCCGCGCCAGCTCACTTTGTGGCCTAGTACTATCCCTTCATCCACCATGAAGTGACATTTTTTCCAGTTCAAGACCAAGTTCGCCTCTTCGCATCATTCAAGCACCTTCTGTAAGTTGCCTAAACAACCTTCAAAACTGTCTCCAAAGACGGAAAAGTCGTCCATAAAAATCTCTAGGAAATCCTCCACCATGTCGGAGAATATCGCCATCATGCACCTTTGAAAAGTTGTTGGTGCATTGCAGAGTCCAAATGGCATTCTCCGAAAAGCATAAGTGTCGTACGAGCATGTGAATGTAGTTTTCTCTTGATCCTCCGGTACAATTGCTATTTGATTATAACCTGAGTAACCATCAAGAAAACAATAGTAAGGTTTCCCCGCTAATTTATCAAGCATTTGATCAATAAAAGGTAGGGGAAAATGGTCCTTCCGGGTAGCTTTATTAAGCTTCCGGTAATCTATACAAACCCTCCAACCGGTCACAGTCCTGGTTGGGATTAGCTCATTTTCTTCGTTGGTCACCATGGTTATTCCTCCCTTTTGGGTACGCATTGCACCGGGCTCACCCACTTACTATTCGAGATGGCATATTTGATTCTGGCGTCAAGCCATTTGATAATCTCTTTTCTCACCACTTCTCGCATAGCTTCGTTTAAACGTCTCTGGGCATCAATAGTCGGCTTATGATCATCCTCCAAGAGAATCTTATGCATGCATAACGTCGGACTGATGCCTTGGATATCAACTATTGTCCATCCAATGGCCTTCTTATGCTGGTGTAGCATTCTGATTAGCTGCTGCTCCTGTTTCTACATTAACTTGGAAGAGATGATTACGGGCAACGTATCATTTAAACCAAGAAAAACGTATTTAAGCTGCCCTGGCAGGGGCTTAAGATCTAAAACAAGTGGCTTTTCAATTGAAGGCTTCTGGATTATATGTTCATTAGAGGTATAATTTAGGGGCTCGAAGAACTTACCTGGACGATTGCCTATCTAATTTACCTCCTCATGACCTTCAGTGTCAGATATTTCTGAATTGGAGGAATCGCTGTTGTCGTTGTTGCCGTGACAGTCTTCGAGATGACTGCTGTGGCAGTGACCAAACTTTGTGTCATGGCAGCTCGACTTGATGCAGGGTTGGTCAATGATTACATTCGTGATGGCTTTGCACTCTTCTTCTGCATCGGTATGTTTAATTGCTTGGAGAACATTGAGTTTGATTTCTTGATCATTCACTCTCATGGTAAGTTCTCCTTTTTCCACATCGATCAGAGTTCTGCCTGTGGCTAGGAAGGGTCGCCCTAGGATGATCGGTGCATTTTAATCTACTTCACAATCTAAAACAAGAAAGTTAGCATAAAAATAAATTTATCCACTCTTACCAGAATATCTTCGATCTTCCCTTCTGGTTGTACGTAAGAGCAGTCTGCCAGCTGCAGCATGTCTGTCATGGGTCGTGCTCCTCTAATACCTAGTTTCTGAAACATGGATTTTGACATTAGATTTATGCTAGCACCAAGATCACAAAGTGCCTTACTCACGAATTTGTCGCCAATTATGCACAGTATGATGAAGCTCCCAGGATCCTTCTTCTTCTGGGGTGGATGCCTGTGCAAAATAGTCATGCATCCCTCTGTCATTTTTACCGTTTCGAATTCCCTAAGTCTGGACCTTTTTGACATGCTGTCCTTGAGAAATTTAGCATAACCAGGCATTTGCTTGATGGCCTCTAACAGCGGTATATTAATGTGTACCTGCTTACAAATATCATAAATCTTTTTGAGCTGGTACTCCTGTTTCTGTTTTTGTAACCGCTGTGGAAAAGGAGGTGGAGGACGGTAATCTTCAAGACGTCCTTCACATGGTATTCAGATCTGAGGAGGTTTAGGTTCTTCAATATCTTCTATTTGCTCCTTTGTCCCTTCTGCTGTCGCGACATGTGTGTCGGCAGCAGGTTGCTCTTCCTCTACCGGGGCAGTGTTCACGACAAGTGTATCTAGGTCGGTTCCTTACTTGGTATCCTCTTCACCTCCGGCCCTTGTAACTATTTCCCACTCCTTGTTGTTGATTTCTTTACACTGCTCATGTGTGGGTTTTCTAGTGACCTCAGTATCACTAGGGAATCCTTCGTTTTGCCTTGGATTGATATGCTGGGAAACCTGGCCCATCTGTGTCTCCAGGGATTTTAGGGTAGCCTCATGGTTTGTCATCCTCATCTCTATCTTGTCCATGAATGACTCAGTTTTCTAGAAAAAGTGATCTATGTTCGCCATGTAAGCTCATGTCTGTGACATGAATGTGGCCAATGTCTACTCCAGTATAATAGGTGCGGCTACCGGCTATTGTTGCGGCTGCTGCTGTGGCTGCTGTCGCGACAAGATTCTGGGTGCCCCTTTGTTTTGGTGTTCTGCATTTGAGGATTCAGTGCATTGTTCGGATTTCTCCAGGAAAACTTAGGATCTTTCCTCCAATTGGGATTGTAATTGTTGGAATCATAGTTTCTTGGCTTGTTATAATTTCCAACATGCATCCCTTCTTCTAACTGTAATGGACAGTCTTCCGAACTGTGGTTCCCACTGCAAGTCTCACATACCTCTTCTGCAGAATATACGGGTTTAGAATCTTTCCGCTACATATTTTCCACTGCCTTTGTGAGGTAAGCAACCTATGATTTCATGGAATTGTCAGCTTCATAATCCTTTACAGTTATCCATCGTTTACCTCTCATTGCTGTAGGAAATTGCTCGTCATTCTTTGCTAGGTTTTTCAACACTACCATTGCCTCGTCTGGATCTTTATCCAATAATAGCTCATTTGCTGCTGAATCTATTCTCATATGAGTGTGTGTATTGGCAGCATTGTAGAATTTAACGACCTGATTCCACACGGGGAATCCATGCATCGGGAAGTTCTTTAGAAGAGTTGTAAATCTGTTCCATGCCTCGTGCATTGGTTCGTCATCTTCCTGTTGAAAAGTAGCAATTTCGTTACGCAATCTCTCAGATAAATGAGAAGGATTAAAAAGAGATAAGAATTCACGAGAGAGATCTGCCCAAGTTCATATTGAACTCGGCGTTAGTTTATTCCACCAAGTTTTAGCTTTGTCTCTCAGTGAATGAGGAAATAATCGGAGCCTCAGTACTTCCGGATTTATTCCTGGCAATCTAAACGATCCACAGATTTCTTGGAACATTTTCATATGTTCTCGGGCAGATCATGTTGAACATAACATGTTTCAGCTCGAAATTCTCAGCTTCCACGTCTGACAAGGTGGTCTCCAGTTGAATATGGTCATTGATCATGTAGTCGCGGAAGGACAGCCATGCGGCAGTAGCAGCGATAGGCCGTTTATTAAGGGCATCGAGGGGAGGATCTTCAGCAATCCTCTGGTTATCATTTACCCCGTTGTTCTGCATTGCTTCTAGTTGTTCCTCAAGATAGTCGTTTCTTGCGATCAAGAGGCGAACTCGGTTCCTGAGGTTACACGTGTGTTCGATTTCAGGGTCTAGTTCGTACTCAGGTTCTTTGCCTCGTCTAGATCTACGCATAAGCAAACAGAAAGCCTTGTGAAAAGCACAGGGTAAAAAATACCAATAAAAAAAACAAAAAAATTAAAAAGAAAAAGAGCAGTAAAAGTAAGGGTAAAGATATGTTGCCAGTCCCCGGCAACGGCGCCAAAAACTTGTTGCGTGTCAAAAGTCCTATCGCAAATAGTGCAAGTGTACACGACGCAAGTAGTAAAGTGATACTTGGAGTATCGGATATCATCTCCACAGGGACTGGAAATAGCTTTATCCTAGAGTTGCTGCACGAGAGAAAGAAAGAGTTTAAATTTTTTGGAAAGTAATCTTGAGAAGCAAGTAAATTAAGAGACAAAAGAATCAAGTTTAAGAAATAGGCCGGTATTGATTTGCTCGGTAGTGCAGGTGTTGCACTGTAAGAGAACTTCTGTTCTGTCGTTGTCCCTGTCGCAGTAGCACCTATCGCGACAGAAGTCTATTGATGTCGCGGTAGCGATCACACAACTCTATACTTCAAGCTTGGCAAGAATCCCTGCTATGACTTGTCCTATACCTAGGTCCAAGTGCTGTTGATGGACACTTCTCAGATGATACCTCCCGGCGTAAATCGAAGGGTGAACACCAATGTTGTTGAATTCTTCCTTAGCCACTTAACCTCGTACTTATCCCTAAGCCGAGATGGTTTAACCATAAACTGGAAAACACATATTTATTATGTTAGTATGCTTGACTCTCCCGATATCAAACAAATGGATAACCTCACAATGCTCTCCCGATACTCTTGTGAGATGTAAAAACCAGAATAAATAAACTTGAAGTTTTATTGCTTGAACAGAAAAATCCCTAAAACAGTACAATCCTTGCAACTACTTTATAGATTCAACCCTTAGCCCTAGGGGAAGTTTAGAACATGATGAGAAGGGGAAAACAACAAGGGTTTTGGGGAAGACGGCTAAGAATGAGATATCTTTCCCTAGGTCGAATTACATTCCTTTATATAGGCCTTGGGTCCAAGTTTTCTAATATAGCAAGAATACAAGTTTAAAATAAAGTACAACTCTAATAAAGACTAAATCTTTTGAGTAGATGCCTTTAATTCGTCCTCTTTTCTTGCTTTGGGTTTATTCCTTGAACTTTGGGCTTGGCCTTCATTCTTCCTCCGGGATCAGAAAAATATAGGAGTGGTCCACGACAGACCGGCTTGAATTCCTCTATCTGTCGAGCTCCACTTCACTTTTCCACTTCACCAATGCTGTCGTCATGGTTGCCACGGCAGCGTTTGCTCCTTGACTCCAGTCCTGTGATCCAGCTCTGCTCCCTTGCTGCCCTGAGTCTGCCACAACAGATATCTGCAAAAGTGACCAAAATCAGTAGCAACTATGCCATTTTATTTAATTGTGATGTATATGCAAAAATCTACCTAAATGCAATGAATTATGCTTGAATGCAGCAGAAATATGGGTTAAGTAAGGGGTAAAATATAGAACTTTTGCACACTCAACACATATCACCCGCAAACCAATGGGAAGGCCGAAATCTCAAATTGAGAAGTGAAGAACATCCTGGAGAAGATGGTAAAACCAACTCGAAAGGGCTGGTCTCTTCACCTAAATGATGCACTCTGGGCCTACAGGACTGCATTTAAAACGCCATTGGGAATGTCACCCTACTGCCTCATTTACGGTAAAACTTGCCATTTACATGTCGAGATAGAACATAAAGCATATTGGGCTATCAAGACACTTAATATGGATTGGGACAAGGTAGGGCAGAAAAGGCTACTGGACTTGAATTAAATTGAAGAAATTCGAGCAATGGCCTACGAAAACGCCAAGATCTACAACAACAAAACAAAGAAGTGGCACGACAGAAAACTGCTGCCACGACAGTTCTGCCCAGGGCAGCAGGTGTTGTTGTTTAACTCTATGTTAAAGCTCTTCCCTGGAAAGCTTAAATCTAGGTGGTCTGGCCCTTTCCAAGTAGTCCAAGTTTTTCCCCATGGTGCCATTACAATCAGATCAATCAAGGATGTACACCAATTCAAAGTCAATGGACAAAGGCTCAAGCATTATTAGTGGACTGAAGCCCCAAGGATGCAGGAAGTAGTTACTTTAGGAGATGCCCCTCAAGGCATCCCTAATTTAACTTAATTTTATTTTATCTAGTTTATTTATTTTTTTATTTAATTTTAGGAAATAAGATTTTAATTTATTGTTTATTTTAGTTTTCAGGAAGCAAAGGAGAATAAGGTTCCAGAGATTGATGAAGATGTCAGAGTCCAAGGCAAGGGATGGACGCAACAAAACATATACAGTGTGATAGAGCTGAAGCCTGCCACTCCCCTAGCATATATGGAACCCACTGCCGCGACAGAACCAACAGTAGACCCTGAATCCACTGAACCTGTCGCGACAGAGCCGGAGCAGACCGAGGCCGCACATCCAACAGACACCTCCAACCAAATCCTACAGATGTTGAAGAAGATAGAGGAACGATAGCTAGGCTTCATGGGATTCATGAGGGATTTCACTACTGCCACGGTAAATTAAATTCTATTAAGACTGATTTAAATTTTCCCAACGTGCAGTTCCCTTTTTCCCAGAATCTATTTTTGCCGCCCCCACACCTGTTGCTAGCCCCAGAACACCCACTGCTGCTTCCACCTCACCACTTGCCACGACCGGAGATGGCAACAAGAGATCTGCCACTCCCCGAGGAGAAAAACGGAAGGAACCACTACCAGAGATCGACCCAAAGTACTTTGAAGGGTTCTCCTCCTCCTCCGTCTGGCAGGAAGATTCTGACTCGGAGCCATCTGTCGTTCGAGACATATCCAAGGACTTCCCTCCGATGAAGAGGAAGAAGCTGAATGAAACTATTGAGGGACCCTGCCACGACAGATCGGACGACAGTAGCAGCAGCAACAGTGATGATGACCTCGAGGTCCTGGACAAGGCCCCAAAGATTTCACCTACCTTAGTCCAGCCACCTCGAGAGGCCAAAAAGAAGATAGCCTCACCATCTCCCAGCCCCAAGCCAACCTCTGCCGTCAAGGTAGCTGCCCACCGGCAGCTCCGCATCACCAGTAGCAGCAACGACAGTTCATCAACTTAAGTGCTTTTCTATTATGCTTGTTGTTTCTGCTGTTATTTTATCTTTTTGTGATGTTTTCTTGTTTTTTTTATTATTTTGTTGTCATGCATTGAGGATAATGCAACCCTTGAGTTTGGGGGTAGGTAGTCCTTTGTTAATTAATGAACTTTTTAATTTGTGTCTCATCTTAGTTAATTTTTGTGTCAAAAAATGGCTTAAGTCTTTGAACTGCACTTACCTGCCGCGACAATCTCTGTCGTGGCAGTGCCTTTAGAATGTTTTAGGAATTATTTAGAGCCTTACTATAGTTATAAACTTCAAAAACACTTTTGTGACTTATATGCTGTCTAGACTTCTGTTAGTAAACTAGAGTAGAAAAGCTTAACCACTTGAGTTGCCCCTAGAGGTGCCTAACACTTGCTCTAGGAAAAGAATAAAAGAAAAGAAAAACTTAGACTCAATACCCCTAGAGGTGCCTAACACTGGCTCTAGGAAGATAGCTAGAGGTGCCCAAAATAGGCTCTAGTAAAAGTAAAATAAGAAAACACTTGAGTCTAAATTCGAAAAAACTAAAGGAGCCTAAAAATTGCCTCTAAGAAAAAAATTAGTTTGGCATAAAAAATCAAGTGAGTAGCATAACTATTCTAGTTGTTAAAAGAATCTAAGCACATATTTGTTCACAAAACATGCACACACTTGCACAAGAATTGTAGCATTGTTCCGGATAAATCCTTAAACAATTAAAAAGGTACTGCCCTGGATAGAGAAAGGGTTGTAGGTAATGGTAGTTCACGTAATTAAGCCAAGTCAAAAAGTTTTTTCTTAGTTAGGTTGCATCTGCTTGAGGACAAGCATCAACTTTAGTTTGGAGGTGTTTTGAGTGCATAAAAGTTCTATATTTTACCCCTCATTTGCCCATATTTTTGCTGCACTCAAGCATGATTAATTGCATTTAGGAAAGATTTTTGCGTACACATCACAATTAGATAAAACTGCACATATGCTGCTGAAATTGGTCACCTTTGCAGTTATCTGCCGCGGCAGCAATCCAGGGCAGCAAAGGAGCAGAAGCAAGTAGCGGAGCTAGAGTTGAAGGACAAAGAGCACCGTCTACCGTGACACATGCTGTGGTAGCTATGACGACAGAGAGACACTGAGGTGGAAAAGTGAAGTGGAGCTCGACAGATAGAGGATTTCAAGCCGGTCTGTCATAGATCACTCACATATTTTTCTAAGCCCTGAAGCAGAAGGAAGGCTAGGCCCAAAGTTCAAGGAAGAAAGTCAAAGCAAGAAAAGAGGACGAATTAAAGGCATCTACTCAGAAGATTTAGTCTTTAATATAGTTGTACTTTAATTTAAAATTGTATTCTTGCCTTATTAGAAAACTTGGACCCAAGGCCTATATAAAGGCATGTAATTCGACCTAGGGAGGGATATGTAACTCCTAGCCGTCTTCCCCTAAAACCCTTGTTGTTTCTCTCTCTCCACCATGTTCTAAACTTCCCCAAGGGCTAAGGGTTGATCTTGTAAAGTAGTTGTAGGGATTGTATTGTTCTTAGGATTTTTCTGTTCAAGTAATAAAACTTCAAGTTTATTTACTCTGGTTTTCAATATCTCATAAGAGCATCGGGAGAGCATTGTGAGGTTATCCATTTGCTTGATACCGGGAGAGTTAAGCATACGAAAGGAGTAAATACGTGTTTTCCAGTTTATGGTTAAACCATCTTGGCTTAGGGATAAGTACAAGGTTAAGTGGCTAAGGAAGAATTCACAAACATTGGTGTCCACCCTTTGATTCACGCCGGGAGGTATCATCCATGACGTGTTCATCAACAGAACTTGGACCTAGGGATAGGACAAGTTAGAACAGGGATTGTTCCCAAGCTTGAAGTACAGAGTTGTTGATCGCTGCCACGGAATCAACAGAGCTCTACCGCGACAGGTGTTGCCGTGATAGAAATGACGACATAACAACAGAAGTTCCTTTGAGCAGTGCAACACTTGCACTACTGAGCAAATCAATAACGACCTATTCTCTCAATCTCTTTACCTTATCTTTTATTTCAGTTATTACTCAAGATTACTTCAAACAATCATTTAAACTATTTCTTTTTCTTGTGCAGCAATTCAAGGATAGAGTTATTTCCAGTCCATGTGGAGACGATATCTGATACTCCAGTATCACTTTACTACTTGCGTCGTGTACACTTGCACTATTTGTGATAGTCTTATTTACACGCAGCAAATGTAAACTACTTTAAGAAATCCTATTTCAAGGAGGACTCCAACATAGGCCATGAGCCCTATATATACCCAATGTATGTGAGGGTATATGTGCATATCTCGATAGCATAGGAGAGCATATCATACCGGATAGATGGAGATGTAGCTAGATAGATGGGAGGTGATGGCCCAACACCCCTAGGGTTTAGGCTCTTGTATGTAAAGTAGTTGTGAGAAACGATTGTAATAGTTTAAGTGTGTTTTCAATAAAATTCCAAGTTTTCTTAATTCATGTTCTTCATTCTTTCAATTAGTTCTAACCGTTCAGTTGAGAGAATCCATTTAGAGGGCAAGGAAGGGTCAACTTCACGAAAGTGTTAAGCACTATCACAACATGTAGAGGCGTGACTAACTTGGTTCCAAAAGTTCACAAGTTTCTGTGGCTAAAAGGGATCACCAACCGAATTGACTAGCATGTGTTAGGTTTACGCTGAGATTGCTAGGTATTTCCTACATCACGCAAGCATTTGAGCATCCTTGCCTAGACATAGGGAGGATCACTGTCGACTATCCCACCGAACTTGGAATATCTGCCAGACTTGTCACCAGGACTTATTTCTGTTCCACTTTCCGAGACAGTGAAAGTTGCAAAAGCAGTGACCCGCTGCCGGCCACGTGACAGGGTCGTAGCTGCCACCCACCAATACCTGCCGAGGCAGCAAATCATGGCAGTACAAAACACTCTTAGGCTTTACAACACAGTCTACACGCTACTGAGCTGCATTTGCCTTACTCAATCTATCGACCAAATCTCTCTCTATCATCCCTATCATCACTATCTTTATTTTACCTTTGTTTTTATATTTCCACATTGTGAGATTTAATTGTGCATTTACTAAATATTTGTGCAGGAAACCATTCATAGAAGCTGCTCCAATTTCTGTGGGAGACGATATCTTTTATACTATAACTTGACAAGAGTGTGCACTTGCACTCATAAATAGAGAACACCCAATCGCTCTACATTTAACAAGAGTGGTAGCGGTTTCGTGTGCAATGATGCACCGAAGCAAATCTTGACTGAAAATCAAGATGTGGAGTTGTCTTTATGTTGAAGCTTCCATTTTAGAGGTGGATAGGTGAAAATTTTGTCGAGGATGTATGAGGTGCTTTGGGGATGTGAATTTGGTTGCAAGTGATCATTCTGAGAACATTGTTGGTAAGTGTGAATTGTTAATCATACACAGTACAAAGCACATATGTGTATATATTTAAATACGTCATTACATACATGCATTTGGGCATGACATTAGAAGTTTTGCATACATATGCATAGGCATCTATGAGGGCGTGTATTTGGGCATATACACATATGTTCACACTTACGGCTGATTTCTCGGAGATCAATGAAGATGAGATGTATGTGGCTTTCACAAAAAGATTCTTTAAAATCTTGAGGAGTAAAAGAGGTGTTTAATGTGGTTTATGGGGTCGATGTTTGGAGTACGAGGTCTTTTATAGGATTAGTTGCTGCTAATGTCGTTGGTGAAGTTACGACATTAGAGATGCTTTGTCTTTTCAAAGTCGTGTTTGAGGTTGATCTTATGGACTTGCTGATGATTATGAGGTGATGATCGTAGGTGAGAATGTAAAGTTTTTGTCTAGTGTGATTTTGGCTCTTGAAGCGAGCCGGTTGATGCGTTTGGGATGTGAAGCATTCGTGGCTTATGTGATGAATCCAAGTACAAAGGAGGTGTGAGTACATGACATACGTACGGTATGTGAGTTTTCGAGTGTATTTCCGGAAGAGTTGTCTGGTTTACCACCGAAGAGAGAGGTTGAGTATGACATTGAGTTGTATGAAAATATGACTCTAGTGTCTATGGCTCCCTATCAAATGGCACCGAATGAGTTGAAAGAGTTGAAGGAAGTGAAGACGCAACTTCAGGAGTTGCTTGATCGAGGTTTCATTAGGCCTAGTGTTTCACCTTGGGGTGCACCAGTCTTGTTTGTGAAGAAGAAAGATGGCACGATGCGAATATGTATAGATTATCGTCAATTGAACAAGTTGACAATCAAGAACAAGTATCCTTTTCCAAGGATTGATGATCTTTTTGATCAGCTTTGAGGTGCTTTAGTGTTTTCTAAGATTGATTTGAGCTTTGGATATTATAAGTTGAAGGTAAAGGATGTTGATGTACCTAAGACTGATTTTTGCAAAAGGTACGAGCATTATGAGTTCTTGGTGATGCCTTTTGGTTTGACTAATGCCCCTGCTGCGTTTATGGACATGATGAATCGTGTGTTCCATAAGTTTTTGGATAGGTTTGTGGTTGTGTTTATCGATGATATCCTCGTGTACTCACGTATCGAGGAAGATCATGGTAAGCATTTGCGGATTGTGTTGCAAGTTTTGATGGAAATCAGTTTTATGCCAGGTTGAGCAAGTGTGAGTTTTGGCTTAAGGAAGTTGTTTTCCTTGGTCGTATATTTTCGGCCGAAGGGATTCGAGTCGATCCTTAAAAGGTTGAAGCGGTGATGAATTGGAAGTCGCCTAAGTTGGTTCATGAGGTGCGTAGTTTCCTTGGTTTGGCGGGATACTATCATAGGTTTGTGGATGATTTTTCAAGGATTGCCGCTCTTTTGACAAAGTTGTTGCAAAAAGATGTCAAGTTTGAATGGACGAAGGTTAGACAACAAGATTTCGTAAAGTTGAAGGAAGCGTTGACGCAAGCTCCTATCTTGATTCAACCCAAATTGGGTAAAGAGTTTGTGGTTTATAGCGATGCGTCCTATGTTGGTTTGAGATGCGTGTTGATGCAAGAAGGTAGGGTGGTAGCTTATGCCTCACAGCAGTTGAAAGTGCATGAGCGTAATTACTCTACGCATGACATCGAGTTGGCTGTGGTGGTGTTTGCCTTGAAAATTTAGAGGCATTACATTTATGGTGAAAGGTGTACACGGACCAGAAAAGTTTGAAGTACTTGATGTTCCAAAAAGAGTTGAATCTTAGGCAACGAAGGTGGCTAGAGTTGCTTAAAGATTACGACTTGACGATTGAGTACCATCCGGGGAAGGCTAATGTTGTAGTCGATGCCTTGAGTAGGAAAGTGGCTTTAGAGTTGAGGGTGATGTTTGCTTGGTTGAGTATATCGCGAGATGGTGCTTTAGTGGCTGAGTTACAAGTGAAACCCTCGTTGGTGGAGTTGGTTAAAAAGAAGCAGTTGTTGGATGATTCATTGGTACCGCATGTTTATGACATTGCGGAAGGAAATCCAACAGACTTTTGTTTCAATGATGATGGTGTTTTGTGTTTTAAGAGTCGAATAGTTGTGCCAGAGGATGTTGAGCTGAGGCACACTATTTTGACTGAGGCTCATAGCAGTCCTTTTGCTATGCATCCTGGTAGTAAAAAAGATGTATCGTGTGTTGAAGGATGAGTACTATTGGGTTGGCTTAAAGAAGGATGTGGCCGATTTTGTTAGTAAGTGCATGGTTTGTCAACGTGTTAAACCTGAGCATCAATTTCCTTTTGGACTGTTGCAACCATTGAAGATTTCGGAATGGAAATGGGAGAGAATCACCATGGATTACGTGACGGGTTTACCTTTGACGCCGTTCAAGAAGAATTCCATTTGAGTGATTGTTGATCGTTTTAGAAAGTGTGCACATTTTATGGTGGTGTATATCTCGGAGATTGTGAGGTTGCATGGGGTGCCTAAGTCCATTGTTTCAAATCGAGATCCGCGTTTCACATCGAGATTTTGGGAGTGTCTTCATCTATCTTTGGGTACGCGTTTGAATTTCAGTACTTCGTACCATCCACAAACGGATGGATAGTCTGAACGAGTTGTCCAAGTGTTGGAGGATATGTTGAGATGTTGCTTCATTGATTTCCAAGGTTCTTGGGAGAAACATTTACCTTTGTTGGAGTTTGCTTACAATAATAGTTATCAGGCGAGCATTCAAATGGCTTATTATGAGGCCTTTTATGGAAGGAAGTGTAGAACGCCTCTTTGTTGGGTGGAAGCAGGATAAAAGTTGGTCTCTTTGCCTAATGTTCTAAAGGACACTACAGAAAAAGTGAAGCTTATTAGTGAGAGGTTGAAAGCAGCTTTGGATCGATAAAAGTCTTACGCGCTTTTGAAGCGTAAGGAGGTTGAGTATGTTGTAGGTGATAAGGTGTTTTTGAAGGTTTCACCTTGGAAAAATGTGATGAGATTTTGCCAGAAAGGCAAGTTGAGTCCGAGGTTTATTGGACCGCAAGAGGTGCTTGAATGTGTTGGATCTGTTGCTTATATGTTGAGGTTGCCTTCCGAGTTGGAGAAGATACATGATGTTTTCCATGTATCCTTGCTTCGAAGATATAGCTCGGATCCGTCCCATGGTATGCCTGTTGAGGAGGTTGAGTTGAATCTGTATTTTTCCTATGATGAAGAACCAGTTGAGATCTTAGATTAAGACAACAAGTTCTTCGTGGTAAGACTATTGAGTTGGTCAAGGTCTTGTGTCGACATCTTGATGTTGAGGAAGCCACGTGGGAAAGGAAGGATGACATGAAGAAGCAGTTTCCTTATCCTTTTCCATTCGATAAAATTTCGAGGATGAAATTTCCAAAGTGAGGGAGAGTTGTAACACCCTGGTTTTGGGCCTATGAATCTATAAGGTTAATTCGAGGTTCGTAGGACCTAGACTAGAGTTCCAGATTAATTTGGGAGTGGTTCAGGGAAAACAAGGTTCGAGATATGATAAAGTTATGGGAAAATTCCTAAATTCCTTAAATATATATATAAAGGTTTGATGAAGTCAATTTTGGAAAATTACTTTTGGAAGGTTGACATTTTGATATGGTGACTAAATTGTAAAAATGAAAAATCTATTTTTGAAGGACTATTTTGAAAGAGAGCCAAAACTTAGAATCTTTAGGGAGCTAATATTTATTTAATGTGACTTTTCCTTTAATTGACCATTTTAAATGTATTTTATTAAAAAGAATAAAATGAGATTTTATTAAAAAGGGAATTTTATTAATTAGCCTTTTCCAAAATCTATTTTGACGTAACTTTCTTTTCTCTCATTTTCATCAGCCAAACACTTCCTTTTCTCTCAAACTTCTAGAGATTTTCATCTTTCCACTCCACTTTGATTTGCAAATGATTTCCTTGATGATTCTTCCATTTATCTCAAAGGATTCTTGAAGATTTTGCAACAAATCTTGTCAATTGAAGGAATATGCAAGGGTTAAAGGTAATTCCCAAGTCTCTGGCTCTCTAATTGTGTTTAATAACAAGGTTTTATAATCTATTTGATGAAAATGGTTAGATCAAGCTTTGAAAGATAATTTCTCAAGATTTTCGTAATGGTACTGTTTTGGTTAATATGAGATTGATTTTAATCATGATTTGGATGTTAAATGATGTTGAAATGAAGGTTTTATCATAGTAATTGACACACGTTGTTTTTGCGTCAAAATAATTCTTTATTCTCAAATAATAAATTCAGGAAATTAAGTGTAGTAAAGGAGAAGTAAGGGTCGATCCCACAAGGACTAAGAAAACTTCCTGATTTGTGTTGTTCAATCGGTGAGCCAAGACGACAGTGAAGGATATTTAAGTAAAAGGGGGTGGTTTGTGGAATTAAGTAAAACAAGAAATTGTAGAAAATATTTAAAAAGAGTGAATTTAATATGATAAAGATTAGCCTAGGGCTCTCGCTTTGACTCAGTTTCCTCGAATCATTGGAAAAAAGATTTTTCACTTCGAGATTTACTTCGGTTACCTGTTTTCAAGGATCAATCCTTGAATATCAAATACCCAAGTATTATCTTTGATATCGATTTTAGAAATTGATCTAATGAACAACAATGTTGTAGACCAAAATGTTTAAGTAAAAGACGACTCAGATTATGTTGTTTTAATAATAACTGATTTCGATCTCAGTTTCCTCTTAGAAAACAATTTTGATTTAAGTGTGTTCCCAGGAAGTCGAATGTGCTTCAATAGCCGATCTTTCCTCCCATACATTAAAACAAAACAACATCCTAACCAACGTCAATATTTGGTTTTGAAATCGTTTTGATTTTTGAAATGAAGCTTACAAAACTGAGAGAAAAGAAAACCCTAAAGTTATTTAAGTGCTTTTCGTTCATCACGTTGGAACCGAGTCATCGCTTAAGCCTTTGGC
The DNA here is from genome assembly GCA_030270665.1 of Hibiscus trionum. NCBI lineage: Eukaryota > Viridiplantae > Streptophyta > Magnoliopsida > Malvales > Malvaceae > Hibiscus > Hibiscus trionum. Next base: position 37,297,817 of record BSYR01000021.1, on the reverse strand, counting down.
TATGGAAAAAGCTAAGCATGCTTATGGAAGAAATCATACTTAGCATAATTTTCGGAAAAATAAAGTAAGAACTTAAAAAAATAAAGAACTAAAAAGAGAAATTTTATAAACCCAAAGTAAAACTAAAACCAAGAACAAGAGATGATTTGAGTTTCACCCCAAAGGGGGTATTTATAGTATCTCAAAAAATCTAAAATAACTCTAAAATGATAAGAGATAATTCATAAAATATTTAAAATAAAAAAGATAATTTCTAAGAGATAAGAAATAAATCCTAAAGTGTTTAAATTTAAAAACACTAATCAGTAAAATAATGCATAATTTAAGGACTAATCAGTAATCCCAAAATGGATTGGATCTATAGTTGTTAGCTTGTTAGATTTTGGGTTTTTGTTGTGATAATATGGTTTTGGTGTTGTTGGAGGTATAAAGATGCAAATAGACTGCTTTTGGATGTTAATTGATGGTTAAAATTGAATGGAAGTGTTAGGTTTTGGCTGGGTTAAGTTTGTAGAGTAATCAAAGGTGTTTTCGGTTGTTTCGGATATGCATTTTGGTGTTTTTGGGCAGAGCAGCAAAGTGGCTTTGGTTGCTGGTGTTTTTAATGCATTGAGCTGCATTAATCCTCTATTCTTGTGTGATATAAACATGGTAGAATGTATCAGAAAAGATCGGTGGAGTTTCGGGAGCTCCGGAAGCATGATTTCGCTTCGACAAAGCAAGCGAGGCGTTGTCGGTGAGTGGAATTGGTTTTAAAGCCTTTAAAAGACTTGAAAGTAAGGTTTGGGGTGTATATTGAGTTTGAAACACTAATCTAAGCTCAGAAGTAAGTTTAAGATGTTTCGCTCTTGTTTCTCGGTTTTTATCCCATTGATTTTTATGATCATGCTCATGTTTTGAAGATAGAATTACACCTACTATTTCATGAATGTTTTGAGAAATGATATGATGATTTACATGATCCCATGAGATAGATTTTTTTTTTCAAAGAGATAGAACTTATTGAGAAAATGCTATGAATTGTTTACGCTTTTGAAATGGGATGAGAAATGATTTATATGATGCATTGAAAAACAGTAGGTAATGATGTTTAAAATGAGTATATTGGCATGAGATGAGATTATTGTTACCAGATATAATTGGACGGCCAATAGGATGAGAAGTGCACTATAATATACAAAATTCGTACGGGCAATAGGGGTAGTGTCATCTCGTTCCAAAGTGAGAGTGTGGTGATGAGAGATTCCACTATGGTAGGTTTTGATGATGTGAGATTCGATCAAGCTTCGTGGCGATGAGAGATACTGCCATGAGAGTTCGGTGATGTGAGATTCTACCGAGGTAGGACTTGACGATGTGAGATACTGTCAAGCTATCCGCATATCCGAGTAATATTGCTTAAATGCCAATATATGAGGTTCACATGTACCTTGATTATAAATGGTTTTATGCATTGTGTTTTGCATATGAGAGCATGATTTGAGAAATGCTAATGAGAAACAAACATGAGAAAGCTTTGCTTTGAGACTTTGCATTTTGATTAATGCATGAGATAGATGGTACATGTGTTTTAAATGTTGTGGTTTTTGCTTTGAAAAAGGTTTCAAGCATGAGATAGAAAGAGCATGATGAGATAGAGATTTCTAAATGAGAAATATTTTTAAAATACATTGTTGTTGTTGGTTTGTTTTGAGCATTCCTCACTAGGCATTATTGCTTATACCCTCTTTTTCCAACAATGTAGAGGAATAACATATTGGGGCAGAAAAGAAGCAAGAAGGATCCCAAGGAGTGAGACTTAACTCATGTTTAGTTTTATGTTTACCTATTAGTAATAATATTTGGCAATGGGAGGATGCCTTAATGTTGGGAGTATGTGTTTTGAAACTCCCTATTTTTGTGGCAAGTTTGTTATGCCTTTGATGACTTGTAATTGGCCTTTACGTGTTGGTATTTGCTTTGGTTTGTGTTTTGGCTCTTGAGTGGTTGTTTTGCATAGGTAGCATGCCTATAGATTTCCTTAATGCTTATTATCATGCTATGATGTTGAAATTGCCACATATGATTGAGGTTTGATGAATAGATATGTTGTATGCATGTTAGAAAGTTGTTGGAATGGTTTATATTGGATTAAAGTTTGAAAAACCAGCAAAAAGTGTCGTTACAGTCTCAGGTATTTCGGTGCACCTAAGCATGTACCCAAACACTTTGCTTGTAATGGCTTAGGGGTTTCAAAATAGGAAGGGAGCGTTTCGGTACACTTTGCTACTGGAATAGCCTGTTCCGAAACACCCTTAAGGGTTTTTCGATATGATCCCGAGCTTCGAGACGCTTAAACCTGTTCCGATATGAGTGTTTTGATACAGGGCAACCTATACCGAAACACCCAACAGTTAAATTGGTTATTAGAATCTTCTGATGTTCTGATTCTTTACGTTTTGGTCCCTGAATGTTATGTATGCAATTAAATGAGCGGGGATGATTTTTTTAAGCTGAGATTTGACGGAGGTGCATGTAATATGATTAATTAAAGGTTGGTAACTTAAAAAGTGAAGAAGTCCCTGTAGTTTGATAAAATTACAAAATGGTCCCTAAAATGTGTTTGTATGCAATTGAGTCCCTAAACGTTTATCACATAGGATCATAATGAGTATTTAGATAAGATAAAATAAAAAATAGGGTCGTTTATTGAGGTAAACTTCTCGGTTTACTTCAATATTCCCCATGTGATCTGTTCGGTTCGGTCTTTCGCCCAGACCGGGTCGAGTGGGTTACATATAGGTTTCAAATTGATATGAAAACTTAAATTGGGGTTTAAGAAATTTGAATTAGGTTTATGATTTAGTTGTTAGTTTAAGCTTATTTTTTGTTAGTTTTTTAAATAGTTGAGAAATATATTTTTAAGTAAGAATATTGACATGTCATCACCGTTTAAACTTTTAATGGTTTTATCGAGATGTTAGTTAAAAATGAGTAGTTTGACAAAATGATATAGGTTATGGGGACAAATTTATCCTTAAAAAATAATGACCAAAATGATAGAAATTATAAAATTTAGGGGTTAAATTATCTTTATGACATAATTTTATATTGACATAAATTAAATAAATAAGGAATAACAAAAATAAATAAAAAGAAAAAAGACAATTGATGGGTCGCACATATTTATTTAAAAAGCTTTTATTTAAGAATAAAAAATAAAAAATAGTTGTGTATGTTAATGTATGTCATTCATTGTAGAATTTTCTTATTGGATTTCGTGTTGTCTCGCTATCAGGTTGATGTCGCTTTTTTCGCCCCAATAATAATAAGGGTAAACTACATATTTAGTAACTCAATTGTGCTCACATTATTATTTTGGTACGTAACTATCATTTTTAGAAAAATAATGCCTAACATTATATTTTTGTTTAGTTTTGGTACCTCAACCATTAAAAATTAACAGAGATGATAACTTGGCAGAGTATAATCGCAGTTTAGTCCAAAACACTTATATATATTATCAATTAGTCCTAATTCAAAATAATTGACCTAATTTAATCAACATCTCAAAGTTTTGGGCCAAAACTCAAACTTTCCAATTGTTTATCATCTTCTTTCTCAAACACCAAGTACCCAGCATTACCCACCTCCAAGGAATCGTCTTCTACCATTGGAATATACAAACTGATTTCCCTTTGACCCCCAAGACTATTATATCCTTTATTGGTGTGCAATTTGTTCACATTGCTATTTATTGAATCTTCAGTCAATGTTTTTTCTATTCAATTGTAATTTTTTGTTTTCAAAACCCTAAAAGTTTAGACTTCTTTCTAAATGGGTGAATGCCACCAACATCAAATGCAAATTTTCTAGCGAATCATTGATCAGGTGTGTTTGCTTAAAGGTTAAGGAGACAATCAGTTCACAGATTCGAAGAGTAGATGGTGGTTGTTTGGAGGTTAGGGTGGATAGTGGTTGGGCACTATTAAACATGGGTTGTTTGGGAAAAGAAGATGAGATTTTGGGGGAATTTAGGTTTTAGTAGTCAATAAAGAAGAATAAAAAGTTAGTAATTTACAGTTTTACCCAATGCTAAAATGATGTTTTAAATCGATGAATTTTGGACTTAATTGATAAAGTATATAAGCTTATTGGGCGAAAACTATCATTATACCAAGTCACATAGCCATCATCGTTAATTTTTAACAGTTGGGTACCAAAATAGAACAAAAATGTAACGTTAGGTACTATTTTTCCAAAAATAATAGTTGGGATACCAAAACAGTAATGCAGACATAGTTGAGGTAAATAAGCAGTTTACCCTAATAATAATAAGGCTTAATGCACAATTTACCCCTAACGCTTAACCATTTTTCCAACTTGGTACCTAATGTTTTTTTACAGGCATTGTATCGACTAATTAAAAATCGATATGAAGTATCCCTACATTTTAAAACTTTCATTTGGGGGGGATATCTTTTAAAAATCATATTTTGAAAATAAAAATTTGGAGTCGCCACCGGTCACTTGAATACGGTAGATCGAGCACCATAAAACCAGAGATTCGTTTAAAAGTGGGTTCATGAGTTGGTTACGTGTGGGAAAGGATTAGCACCTCCACAACGTCTGAAATCGTTACCAAATCATGCGTTGCTTTTATATCGATGGAAATCATTGAATTTTAAATTAAATTTAATTAAATGTTCTGAATTGAATATACACTTTAAATAAGTGGGCTTGAATTCTTAGTGAGTTTGAATTAATTAATCTTTTAATTAATAAAGGGTGACTATTCATTCGGAGCATCGATTAAACCGACATCGAATAAGACCGACTGTCGTGTTAATTTATGATTCGAGTCAAGCACATCACCTTTATGCATGATGCAAACAATTAAGTATGATGTTAAGTCTTGTCAAATTTTATTCTTGTTAAGTTCACCTTTAGGAAATATAAATTAATTTGAATATTTGGTCAATATCAATTAAGTCAAGATATTACGACACAAATCTGGCCCATCGGTGAAATTTTGTGCTCCTTCCAATCGAAATTAAGCCAACCGTCATCCAAGCTTCCGATGAGGACCGTCGTAGCCTGGCCCATCGGTGAAATTTTGTGCCCCTTCCAATCGAAATTTTGGGGTTTTCTTCTTGAAGCATCTCCTTCATTTGCAAATCTGGTCTGTTGCGCTCAAAAGATCTTTGCTTTGTCTCCAGATTTCATTGTCGGATCGTTTCTTGTTTTTGTCTGGCTTTTCGTTTTTTCTTTTTAAGTTTCTGTCGTTTTTCTTTGCTTTAATGTCTGAACTTTGAACACTCTTAGTCTTCTTTATTTGGTGTCTTTATTTGTTTTTTAATAAATACAAGGACGGTACCGTATTATCAAAAAAAATATATTCGAGTTAAAAAATATCTCTTTTTTATAGTTAAAAAATTAATTAATTATGAAGGTGTCCATTGAATTAAAAAGGTTAAATGAATGACAATTAAATGCAAGTCACATTAGAGCTTAAACTAAATGCACAATAGACCCACTAAAGTTCCAACCTTAAAGGCCTAAATTATGGCAAATATAATTAGTGATCTATTATTATCTAAAATGTTTTAATATTAACTTTATATTAACTAATACCTAGAAATCTAAAAATATAACATTTTATGGAATTATCTTGAATCATAATAATTAATTTGATTAATTTTGAGATAGTATCCCATTAAGCCAAGAATACTATTTGAAATAAATCAAATTAATAGTTACGGTTTTTAATTTAAGATAACATCATTAAGAAAAGAATATTATTTAAAAGATATATAAAATGTTCTAATATATATATATATATATATATGAAAAAAATGTGGAAGCAAATTGGAAAATAAAAAGATTGACACACAAGTAGTTATAGTGGTTCAACCTTCTAACAAGGTTTACATCCACAACCTTAGCTTCCCACTAAGAATTTTCCCAAATTCATTAAGAATTTCTTCTTTTTTATATGCTCAAGAGGAAACCTTTACACACTCAAAGCTTCTACCTCAAAGCTTTGAGAAAAACTCTCTTTTATAAGAAGAAATATAGCAAACTGAAAATCCTCTCAAAGGTGGTATGTTTGCCCAATTACAAGTTCACTCAAACCAAAAAAACTTGAATCAAAAGATTACAATAATGCTCACTCAAGTGGGTTACAAGATTTGACTCTAATAGGTCACAAATTGTTGGATATGTGCTTGAATGCTTTAGACTTGATGAATAGTTGTTGTAGCTTTGGAGGCTTGATTATATACCCCTTATTGATTTCTGATCGTTTGGGTAGCTGAGATCATAAATATAGCTGTTGGGCTTCATTTTTCTCGCAATAAATGTTGTCTGCAAGCATAGGGTAACGGTATTCGGGCTAGAGTATCGGTACCTGTCATAAGAAGAAAATAGCCATTGTGCAAAGGGGTATCGATACTCAGGATGCCGTAGCGATACGAGAAGTGTATTTTACAAAGGCGTACCAGTATGAGCCATACCGTATCGGTACTAACTTCGCTCATTGAAATCTGAACAAGTTGTAAATGTAAAATTGTATCGATATGCTTCTTAGAGCTTCGGCACACATTAACTGTTTTTCAAAGTTGGTTATTCCAATAAATTGACAAGGTAACGACCGAATATTAATTGCAAAGATTTGGAAAATGTAAACACCCTTTATCGGTATGCATAAGGCCGTACCGATACTCAAAGGACATTTAGTTCCTAGGTATAAATGGCGTACCGATACGACTACACGCGTATCGGTACCCAAAAGCCATTAAGTGTTAAACAATTTCCAGTAGCTAAAATTCGTATTGATACTGCTCAGGGCGTATCGATACGCCTGGACTAAACTTGGCTATTTGAGTATAATAACACTTAGAAAATATTTGAGGTTTTAGTTTTTGACTTATAAATAATTTGAAGTTCGAATCCTTGTCATTTTGTGAGTCTTTTTGAGTACTTAAAATTTTATCAAATTTTACAAACTGGTCTTTGAAAATCTTGTTATATCAAAATCAAATATTAGTTTTACAATCTTCTCCTTTTTGATATAACAAAACCAAAGTAAATTTTTAAGTCTTTTGAAAAACACTCCCACTTTCTAAGGCTAAAAGATAGTTTATTTGATTTTTTTGAAAAATTTAATCTCTCAATTCTTCTCCCCTTTTTGTTAGATCAAAATCAATATGGCAAATATATGCAAGATATAAAGCAATAAAGAACTCCAAGCATAATTTAAACAACATAGATATTGTTAAACTTAAAGCAAATATTCAAAGCAACATAGGAAATCTAACTTAAAACTTAAAGAACATAATCCTAAAGCATAAAATACTTAAACCATATAGTCTTAAGATCAAATAAAAACAAATGTGCATAAAACTCAAATCGTAATATGATATGATATTGAGTGGATCAATCGAATCTAAAATTGCAAAGAGGGTGTGAATTGGCTTTTTAAAATTGGAAGGGAGCAAATTGAAAATTGTAAGATTAAAGATAATGCAATTTATAGTGGTTCAAGCTTAGAACAAGCTCTACACCCACTACCTTAGCCCCCACTAAGGATTTTCAATTAATTTCACTAGAAATTCATCCCCTTTTCTCGGATTAGGAGGAAACCTTACAAATCGGTTAATCTTTCTACCCAAAGATTAACCAAGACTCTCTCAAATACAAAGAAGATTGACAATCTGAAAAATTCCTCTCACAAGGTTGATAGATTGTCCAATTACACTTAAACACTCCCCAAAGTTGAAATAAGATAATACAATGAAAGATTACACAAGTGGGGTTGCAAGAATTTGACTCTAATAGCTCAAGGGTTTGGATATATGCTTGGATTGTTGCAAATAGGTTCAATAGTTGTTGTTGTAGCTTTAGAGGCTTGCTTATATACCTTTGCATTGATTTCTAGTCATTATGGTGGTTGAGATCATCAATAGAGTTATTGGGCTTCATTTTTCCCGCAATAAATGCACTTCTGCAACCTACCGTATCAGTACTCAAACAAGCGTATCGATACCTATCTCAAAACAAAAAGAGCCGTTGTGCACATTTAAGAGGGCGTATCGATACACGTATGGGAGTATCGGTATGGGTATAGTGTAAAAATAGGGGCGTATCGATACACGCATGGGAGTATCGGTATGGGTATAGTGTAAAAATAGGGGCGTATCGATACTCAAAGACCGTATCAATACGAGTTTTGCTCACTGGAATCTTGAGAAAACTTTAGCAAAAAGCGTATCGATACGCTATATGGGTGTATCGATACGGTCCAACGACCGTTTGAAATTTTACTAAAATCATAATTGACAAGCAAAAGTCAAAAACATTAAATGTAAAGATTTATCGAATCAGATCAAACTGTATTGATACCGGGACAACCGTATCGGTACGCTATGACTTAAAGTTAAGCCCACATAAAATATTGCATCGATGCGGGTATAACCGTATCGATACGCTTTTGTCAATTGAAATTCAAGAACCTTAAAATCGTACCGATACGATATGAGCGTATCGATACGCATTAGCGTACAAATAGAGTTTGGGCTATGACGCTTAGAAAAAATTTGTTTGAACAATTTATTTGACTTAGAAGTAGTTTTGGTTCAAATTTGCTTGTCAATTTGTGAGACTTTGAAGTACTTAAAAATTTATTTACTTTTACAAATAGGTCTTTAGACACTTTGTTATATCAAAATCAAATTAGGTTTTACAATCTCCCATTTTTTATATAATAAAACCAAAGTAAATTTTTAAGTATTTTGAAAACTTTGGAAAGTTTACTCCCGCTTAATTTAAGATTGGTTTTCAAAAGTTTGTAAAAAAAAATATGTTTTTACACTTCTCCCCTATTTTTAGATCAAAATCAATGCAAATAATCAAGGATATAAACCAAACATAGAACAATAAAGAACAATATAAAGCATAATTAAGCAACATAATATCATTAAAGTTCAAATTAAAAATCCAAAGCAATAATAGTTCAAAATAATTTCAAACTTAAATCCAAACTTAATCCTAAAAACAAAATCAAATCATAGGGTGCCTAAAGACAAACGTGAATAATAAAAGAAAAATCTTAAATGATATGATATGTAATGATATGCTCAAAGACTACTCGTCCCCATCATCTTTGTCCTCGTCCTCTTCATCATCATCATGGTTGGCTTGAGATTTCTGAGTAAGATTAAGCCAAGCACCATGGAAAGTGGTGAGAGAGACATCTATGAAAGTTTGTTGTTGCTCAAGGGCCTTGACTCGATCCTCCAACAATGTAAAGCAAGTATCAATGGCCGCAAATCCCACATTCATGTTTGTATCTAAAAAGCAATATTAGTCCCTAAGGGTGTGAATTTCTCATTTATATATGCCTATGATATGCTTTTGCTTGTATTCGCGTATATTTAGTTGCATTAATTTGTTAGGATCATGCATTTTCATCAAGGAGTTAGTAGGTTACCTATGCTAGAGTGAAGGGTTGTTTTTGTTCTATTTTGCAGGTTTGGCATAGGATTTGGTAAAGGAATGGACACAGGAACACAACACAGTTAGGAACACGGTTAGGAATGCATAAGTGAATGCCAATTGCTGTTGGCACAGAAGGACCAGACGATGCCAAGCACTTGTTGGAAGAGAGATGCATTTGATGACATGCCAAGAAAGGATGAACCCCTAGAAAATAGGAAAGAATCAGGCTCCTAAAAGATCGCAATTGGAACAACTTCCGAAAAAAATAGCGGATAAGGTGGTGCCAAGTGAAGTTGGTAACTTTGTGCCATTCTTGGATTCCAATGCAGCATCTGCATGATGACGTCAGCCCTAGCCTGATAAGCTATAACGCCGAGCTGATAAGATGTCAAAATGATAAAATAGAGCTTTATCTCTTATCCCTTGATCATTTCAAATTCAAACACAAAGGCTTATCTCATCCTTTCCCACACTCACCTATATAAAGACCAACTGATCAAGCATTGAGAGGGAGACAAAGTGAGGAATCGAGAGTGATCGGGTGAAGACCTAGAGTGATCAGAGTATAGCGTTGGAGTGACTGGCAAGTGACGACCGGCTACACCGAGGAAGGGTGGTTCAACCTCTTGGCCCAGAGCCTGGCATGGAGGGCAGCATCGAGAGAACCCTCTACATATTCCCTTGGCACAAGTTGATTATCTTTAGATTTTTTTATGATGATGTTTTTCAAAATGATTATGGGTGTGTTGGTTAATCCCCTCACCATGAACTAATTTTCATAGTTGGTGGGGGACATTTGGATTGAATGGTAACACCCTAAACCCAACATAACTTATCTCACAAGTTAAGGCTTGATCACTGAAAATCAACGGTAAATTAAAACTTTTTTAAGCTGTTATCAATCATTTTCAGTTCAAGCATGAATTACACATGTTCCACCATGTAAATAAACAAAACACCTTGCCAGGTAACATCGTTATAATCTTCTTTATCTTACATCAAGAAGTATTTTCTATGTTTACTAACATAGACTACAAACCAATTACCAACTTATGCTTTAAACCCCAACATAATACTCAATGCATGAACATTTAAGGAGAGAAAATTTCATGCATAACAATATGTCCTTGAATTTCTTTTAATAATCACTTAATCATCCGACAAATAACCTCATTTAATTATTAAGCTTAGGGACATTTAGTATCCAATATGGTATATGTAACCCCCTCGACACGGTCTGGGTGAAAGACCGAACCGAATGGATCACACGGGGAATATTGAAGTAAACCGAGAAGTTTACCTTAATAAACGACCCTATTTTTTCATTTTACCTGTCTAGATGCTCATTATCATCCTATATGATTAACATCATAGCGGAACGATTTGCAACTCAAACAGACAACATTTAGGGACTCAATTACATACAAACACATTTTAGGGACCATTTTGTAATTTTACCAAATTATAGGGACTTCTTCACTTTTTAAGTTGCCAACCTTTAATTAGTCACATTACATGCATCTCTGTCAAATCTCATCTCAAAATAATCATCCATGCTCATTTAATTGCATCAACAACATTCAGGCACCAAAACGTAAAGATTCAGAACTTCAGAAGAGTCTAATAACCAACTTAATTGTTGGATGTTTCGGTACAGGTTTCCCTGTATTAAAAGACCCGTATAGGAATAGGTTCAAGCGTCTCGAAGCTCGAGAACATCTTGAAGCTCAATAACGTATCGAGACACCCTCTATGGTGTTTCGGAATAGGGGATTCCACTAGCCAAACGTATCGAAACACCCTTCCCCGTTTCGAAACCTATAGGCCATTTCAAGCACACTGTTTCGGCACAAGATTAGGTGTACTGAAACACCTAGGCCTGTAATGACACTTTTTCTTGGTTTTTCACACTTTAACCCAATAAAAAACATTCCAACATGCTTCCAACATATCTAAACATCAAACCTCAATCATACATGGCAATTTAAACATCATAGCATGTCAATATGCAACAAAGGAATCTATAGGCATGCAATCTATGCAAAAATAACAACTCAAGTGTCAAAACACAAAAAAAGGTATAAACCAACAAGTAAAGGCCATTTACATGTCATTAAGGGCATCTCAAACTTGCCACAAAACATGGAGTTTCAAAATACACTCTCCCAAAACATAAAGCCATCCTTCCATTGCTAACCATTGTTACTAGTAGTTAAATATAAAATCATACTTGAGCTAAGACCCACTCCTTGGAATCCTTCTTGCCGCCTTGCTGCCCAATTATGCTAATTCTCTACATTGTTGGAAAAAGAGAGCGTAAGCACAAATTCTTAGTGAGGAATGCTCAAAACAAACCAACAACTACAATGCATTTTAAAACCATTTCTCATTTAGAAATATCTATCTCATCATGTCTTTCTATCTCATGCTTGAAACCATTTTTAAAGCAAAATCCTCTTCATTTAAATCACATGTACCATCTATCTCATGCATTAATCAAAATGCAAAGTCTCATGGCAAAGCCATATATGCTTGAATCTCATAAAGCATATCTCAAAACATGATCTCATATGCAATCTCATTTCATTAAATCATTTATCAACAACGTACATGTGAATCTCATATATTGGCATTTTAGCAACATTACTCGGATATGCGAATAGCTAGACGGAATCGTCAAGTCCTACCTCGGTGGAATCTCACATCACCGAACTCTCATGAAGACATCTCTCATCGCCACAAAGCTTGATGGATTCATCAAGATCTACCGTGGTGGAATCTCTCATCGCCACACTCTCACTTTGGAACAGGATGGTACTACCCTCATTGCCCGAACCAAAGAGCACGTACGGATTTTGTATATTATAGTGCACTTCTCATCCTATTGGTCGACCAATTATATCTGCTAACAATAATCTCAACTCATTTCAATATACTCATTTTAAACATCATTACCTACTGTTTTTCAATGCATAAACATATACCATATCTCATCCCATTTCAAAAGCATAAACAATGCATAACATTTTCACAATAAGTTCTATCTCTTTAAAATAACAAATCTATCTCATAGGATCATGTAAATGATCATATCATTTCTCAAAACATTCTTAAAACAGTAGGTTTAATTCTATCTTCAAAACATGAGCATGATCATAACATCAATGCGTTAAAATCGAGAAACGAGAGCGAAACATCTCAAACTTACTTCCAGGCTTAGGTTAGTGTTTCAAACTCAACCTAAACCCCTAAACCTTGGTTTCAAGTCTTTGAAAAGCTTTTAAAACCAATTCCACTCACCGAAAACACCACGCTCGCTTTGTCGAAGCGTAATCAAGCCTCCGGAGCCCTATTTTTTTCTTTTATCTTGTCTAAATGCTAATTATTATCCTATGTGATAAACATCACAACGAAACAATTTGCAACTAGATTAGACAACGTTTAGGGGCTCAATTGCACGTAACACATTTTAGGGACTATTTTGTAATTTTACCAAATTACAAGGGCTTCTTCACTTTTTATATTATCAACCTTTAATTAGTTACATTACATGCATCTCTTTCAAATCTCAGCTCAAAACAATCATCCAAGCTCATTTAATTGCATCCACAACATTCAAGGACAAAAATGTAAAGAAATAGAACTTCAAAAGATTCCAATAACCAACTTAACAGTTAGGTGTTTCGGTACAGGTTGCCCTGTATCGAAACGCTCGTTTCGAAACAGGACTGAGTGTTCGGTACACGAGGCCGTTTCGATACAACGCCAAACCTGTTTCAGAACACGAACTTCTAGTAGCCAAATGTATCGAAACACCCTCCCCGTTTCGAAACCCCCAGGCCAATTCAACCACACTGTTTCAGTACATTCTTAGGTGTACCGAAACACCTGGGCCTGTAATGGCACTTTTTGCTGGTTTTTCACACTTTAATCCTATCAAAATCATTCTAACATGCTTCCAACATGCATACAACATATTTAACCATCAAACCTCAATCACACATGTCATATTCATCATCATAACATGAGCATTTGCATCAAAGGTAAACTATAGGCATGCAACCTATTGTCAAACCAAGCAAAATAGCATAAGGCAAGGTAAAGCAAAAAACAAAAACCAAAGGTCATTTACAAGTCTAAAACAACAAACCAGACTTGCTCAAAAGGGAGTTTACACAAATCTCCCAACAACTCAATGGATCCCCCATTGCCCTTATTACTTTAGTCTAAACCGAAACATACTTTCTTAAACGACATCTCTCGAGATCCCTTGCTACTTGTTACCTCCAAAACCTCAATTATCCGCATTGATGGACAAATGAGAGCGTAAGCACACAAGGCTTAGTGAGGAGGCTCATAAGCAAAACATCATCAATGCATGAAAACCATTTTTCATGTCCACATTGAAATCTCATTTCAATTTACTAAAACATCATTTGAAAACCATTATGCCCCTTTTAAACCATGCACTTTCCTTAACCAAAAGCAGCATGTTATACATCGTACTACATGTATCATGAATCATCGACAAATTCCAAACCACACTCAATTTAAGCCTTCCCATGCATAGCTACCATATGCAAAGCATAAAAAGTAAATCATGCATAAACCACATTATGCAACATAAACCATTTCATGATACATCATCAATTACATTGTCTTACAAGTGATTATTAAACAAGTTCACAACTCAAAACCTCATATTGGATACACAGATTACAACAAGTGCCTACCCGACACTTCAAGCCATCTTAACCGGAATTGGTACATTCACAACAAAATGTACACTATCAACCGGGTACAATTACAACCCATAGGGACACCAAACCTATCATCGGTTAGATGCTTAATGACTAAAGAGAGACGAGACACAAACCCCTCGACATCTAAGGTGACTTTTTATATTGCACTCAATCATATAGCTGGCTAACAATATCTGTAACACCCCTTCCCGGCTTGGCCGAAAACCGGGTCGGAGCGTGTTACCGATGAACGATTCAGTGATCGGTGCGATAAATTCCATCTTATTAACAACACTTAATCCATATTACACCAAACAAACATTACCGATATAAGACCTCCATCTAACATTTAGGACCTATTTATAACTTTTACAAGTTTTATGGACTAATCTATAAATTTGACAAACTAAGGGTCTTTCAGTGTAATTGACTCTACCATATTGTAATTCACTACTTAAAAGTCAGGTCTGCAAAATTTCATACAAATTGGGGATCATTAACCCATTCAATTTAATCTTACATTATTCAGTGACTAAATTGTGAATCTAACAATATGTTCAATGAGCCTTTAACTAACTTACCTAACCCCGTATCGAGACACTCTTGGGCTGTTTCGAAACGGGTGCATGAGGGTCAACTCCTGCTGACTTTTCTCCTTAGACCGTATCGATACGGGGGCACCCGTATCGGTACGGGTTGACTTCCTTTGACGTTGACCTTTGACCTGTTTCGATACGCTATGAACCCTTATCGAAATAGTAGTCTCCAGTGAAAAAATGTTCTGAAACGGCTCATTTCCGTTTCGATATATCCTTACCCTTAGGTTCAATATTGTACACCCGTATCGAAATGCCATCACCCGTTTCGATACGGCCTGACCTGTAATGACAGGTTTTTGCTGGTTTTTAATCGGTTTGACCTGCTGAATGATGTCCAAATGCAACGAAACTTTACGCAAAACATTTCAATAGTCTAAACTACTAGCATGCCAAATTTCATGACAATATGAATACGTTTGCTAGGTTTTTACCTTTTTGAGCTATGTATGCAATTTCCATCCATTTTAAACTTCACCAAAAGGCCATTTTAAGCTATATAACATATTACAACTTTGGCAATGCACCAACACAACAAAATATGCACAAATGATTAGTTCAACTACTTTGCCACCTTCCTAGGAGTTCATAAGTCAAAAACACATTACTTGATTCTTGTAGTGACTTGTCTTGCTTGCCAATCCGATCTTCCGACAAACAAACCTTCTTAACCTGAAAATGCATGAGGTGAGACACATTAGGCATACTTTGCCTAGTGAGGTAGTCAAAAACAACATGAACTTCAATAATTCCATGAATATTGTAACGCCCCGGTTTTGGGCTTAGAAGTTTTGGGCTTGGACCGGTTCGGTCAAAGTGCTGTTCGAATATAAAAGAGTGAATTTAGGAAAGCCTAATTCGGGTTGCATTAAAAATATGGAAAAATGCTCTAAAATCCTCTTTTAATATATATAAGTGAACTGTGAAATCAATTTTGCAAAATAAGGTTTGGAAGGGTGACATTTTGGGCTAGTGACCAAAATGTAATTTTTGAAAACTGTGAGACTGTTTTAAAAAGGATTGAAACTTTGAATCTTTAAGGAGCTATTTACCCAATGGGAGTTTCTCCAGATTTTCTAAAGATATTAAATGATTAATTAAAAGGTTTTAAATAAAAACAAAGTGGAGGGAAGATATTTTGGTTTTAACTAACTTTTCTCTCAATTCTATTTTCTCTCATTTTCTCTCAAGCCAAACACCTTTTCTCCAGAGCTTTTCTCTCTGATTTTGTCACCTAAATTCATCTTTTCAATTACCTTTTGATTGCTAATCATCTCTACAACAAAACCTCACCATTTGCTAAGTGGATTTTCAAGAAAACTTGATTCTAAAAGGGAGAAACTCAAGTTTGGAGGTAAGAACGTCCTTCTCCTCTAAACTCTCAGTTCTTTACTGAAATTCCCAAGTTCTCAATCCTTAAATTGTGTTTTATAAATGGTTTTAAGGTTGTGTTATGGATCTTGGCTTTTAAATGCAAGATTTGATTGATTTTGGTAAATTTTCGTATGATCTGTTAAAGCAGTGATTTGAGGTGTATTTTTGATGCTAAATGAATGTTAGTTTGATGAGGAATTGAGGTTTAATCAATGCAAACCCGGATAGGTTTAATTTCCTAAGTTTAGCTTGTGTTCTTGGTTGTTTTTGAAGTGATCTTGTGGATCTGTTGTAGTTGGAGGTATAAGGATGTTGTTAGATCCTTTTTGGATGTTAAATGATGTTTAAGGAAGCTTGGATTTGATGAACCTTGGCTGGGTAATGTTGAGAAGTTGTTTGGATGCATTTTCGGTTGTGTTTGGTAGCCGGAAATGGGGTGTGGATGAGAGCAGCGAGTTTAGGTGCTTTCATTGAAGTTATTAATGCATGATGATGCATTAATCTACTGTTTTGATATGTTTAAAACAGGGGAGTCATCTTTGGATCCAAGAGGTGGTGATCTGGGAGCTTGATTTGTGTTTCGGCAAGAGGCGAAACGGAATCGGTGAGTGGAAATTGGTTTTCGGCTTTGAAACCAGTGTTTTGAAGGTTTGGGAGCTTAGTTTAAGTCTAAGCAACTTAACTAAGCTCAAGAGTAAGTTTTCGGAAAAACTCTCTTGGTGATGGCCATGGATTGGTTGTATGCAATGTGGTTTGTTTGCATGTTTCAATTCCGTTTTAAAAGCATATCTAGCATGTTTATTTGCTGAGATTATAAGCCATGTGTTGTAGGAAGTTCAAGGTAAGAGTTTCCTTGTTTTTGAACATTGTTAAAATGTGGTTGATGCTTAAAGTGCATGATGTTAATGGCTTGGTTAAATGCTTTTAAAACAGTGAATATTGTTGATAAATGATGTATATTGGCAAGTGATGTTTTGAAAAAGGTTTAAGAACATCAAGGTGTTTAAAAGTCCTTGGATGGTTCTTGGTTAAGATCACAAAGGTGGTTAAAAGTCCTTGTGTGGATCTTGTGAATTTTAAGAACAACATGGTGTTTAAAAGTCCATGGTTGGTTCTTGGTTAAGGCTCAAGGTGGTTAAAATTCCTTGGGGAAAGCCTTGTTTACTTAAGAACATCAAGGTGTTTAAAAGTCCTTGGATGGTTCTTGTTAAGGACACAAAGGTGTTTAAAAGTCCTTGTGTGGTCCTTGCCAAGATGTTTAAAAGTCCTTGGGGCCAAGGTGTTTAAAAGTCCTTGGGGTGATACTTGTTAAGGACACAAATGTGTTTAAAAGTCCTTGTGAATTATAAGATCACAATGGTATTTAAAAGTCCATGTGTGAGTCTTATGTTGATCTTGTTTTTAAAAGATGATGATTATCACTTGAGGCCAATATGACATGATTATGATGTGAAGCATGTATTGCTTGTTTAAAATGTTTTTGAGCATGCCTAAGTGTGGTTATGAAGTATGTTTTGTAAAGATGTTTTATAAATGCATTATTGCGTGGTTATTGAGCATTCCTCACTAAGCTTGTGCTTACGCTCTCTCTCTTTTCTTAAACCAATAATGCATAGCATTAAAGTACTTTTGAGGGCAGCAAGGTGGTGAAGAATCCAAGTGTTGGTTAAAGCTCATGTATGGTGAACTTTTCCTCAAACCATTAGCTTATGGGAATTTGGCAATGGGGGACCTATGTTGTTGTTATTTGGGAGATGTTTTGGACTCCCTAGGTTGGATTTATGTTGTTGTTAATGTTGATATTTGTAATTGGCCTCTATGTGTTGGATTATGGTATTTTGATGCATGAGTGGTTGCTAAATAGGATGCATGCTTTTAGAATTGGGGCTTTTCATTTTGGATGCCATGTTGATGCTTTGTTGGTTCAAGTATGTTCCATGTATGTTGAATGACCTGCTGGTAAAGTTTGGTTGCATTTGGAGCATGTTTGGTAAGTCAATTCAATGTTAAACCAGCCACTTTTCTGCAATCTGGGCAACCTGTTTCGGAACAGGTGCTACCGTATCGAAACGAGGGCCTGAAATGGCCTGGGCATTCTGAAACGGTAGGCACTGTTTCGGAACAGTTTGGCTACTGCCAAGCCGTGTTTCGGAACACGTTGCGGAACGGCCCTGCGTTTCGAAACAGGTCATCCCTGTTTCGGAACACCTGACCGTTGGGAGCTGACAACGGCAGTTATATGTCTTGGAATGTTTGCGTTTTGGTCCTAAATCTTGTTTATGCAATTGTATGAGCTTGGAATGTCCTTTTGAGCTGGAATTCGACAGTGAAGCATGAAACCTGACTAATTTTATATTGGTAACATTAATTTGGGTTAAGTCCTTTTATTTTGCAGAATTTACATTTTGGTCCCTAAAGTTCTATCTTGTGCAATTGGATCCCTGAATGATCTCTGAAAGTTATGATCTGTGAATATGATGTCTGTATGAACATAACTAGGGTTAACGTGCATCTAGATAAGATTTAAAAGAAAAAAAAGGGTCGTTAATCAAGGTTGACTTTCGAGTTGACTTTGGTTTTCCCCGTGTAAACTTCTTAATTTGGTTCAACCGTCTGGGCCGGGTTAAGGGGGTTACAAATATGCTCAAACATGATCTCATGCCAACGATATCAATGATATATAATAGTATGCAATGTATAAACATGGTCTTTTCATTCTTAATCCTTGGATTGAATAAAGATCGTGGATACGCGAATTCCTACGCCTCGCTAAGTCAATGAATGATCTAGTCCCTCCATCTCGCCAATATGACCAATATCAATACACATCCCTCCGCCTCGCCAAATCAATATAGGTCGTAGCCTTAGGACCGTAGTCCACCCGTACACTGAGCTCATGAATTCTATGGCATGCCAATTGTATCCAATGTCCATTCCAATCCAACTTTGCAATGTTCATATTCATTTCAATAATCAATAGTATACCAATGTCCAATGATTTCAATATTGTCAATAACAAATATATGTATCTCATCATCAATAGCTTTTAATTCGATGTCAATATTAATGTCCAATGGTTTCTATACAATAGTTCGATGACAATGACTATATCAATGGCAATGCACAATGACAATATCAATGACTATATCCGATGTTCAATAATAACTTACTGACACTTACCAAAGTGTCTGATTAGCCATCCAATGCAATTTCTTCAACAATAATGTTAGCGATGTAATCTAAATTATCAAATAATGATCCGGGAAGGCATTTCGCCTAAACCCGAGACTCCGACTACACTCACCTTGACAATCCGGAGCTTTCAAGGATCTCGGATAGCAATCCCCTTGTTCCTAGCTTGAGATGGAGACAGTGAAACCTCTTTCTCCACTTCTTGAGCTAGAAAATCAATAGAAAACTATTAGGATCGATATTTCGATAACAAAATCAATATCCGACTTCAATAATAACACTCTCGATGAAATATCCATGGATGGTCAAAACCCTAGCTTAAGTTTAAGCTCGATATATCTATGGAATCCAACAATTGTTTGAGGATTATTTCTTACCCAAATGATAGCAACGATTCGATATCTATGGAACGAAGAAAAACGAAGCTTGATATTCTCTCCAATGGAGTCGCTTGCTTAGTTAAGGAAGATGAAGATGACAAAGATGGAGAGGTGTGTGCTTCCTAAAATGTCGGGTAAGTTTTTCTCAACTCATCTTACTATGTTTATGAGGAAAAACTTTCCTCTTGGTGAAGCATTCTCACCAATTTCACCGACGTAGACAAGTTTTAATCAAGGAGGGGATAATCGCAAGATTAGTCCCTCAACTCCCATCCTACTATCGTTTTGACATCCAATTTACATTTTTCTTCAATTTAGTCATTGAAATGTTTTCGATACTATCCAATAAGGTCCGATGGCAATATTTTAGTTCAATAAGAGTTCAATATCAGTAGTTACTAGCCGATACAACATTTAGACCTCACCAATGCAAATTTTCTGATCACTGGATCTATATTCCGACTAAGCCAGATTTTGGGGTGTTACAACTCTCCCCCTTAAGAAAAATTCATCCTCGAATTATTACCTAAACTGAAGAGGTGTGGATATTGTTGTTTCATGGTCTCTTCAGGTTCCCAAGTAGCTTCCTCAGCGGTGTGGCTCATCCAGAGCGCTTTAACCAACGATACAGTTTTGTTACGAAGTCTTTTGACTTCTCTAGCCAGAATTTGAACCGGTTCTTCCTCGTAGGATAGATTTGGTCGAAGTTCTACAAAATCATGTTCCACAATGTGTGAGGGATTAGGTCGATACTTTCGAAGCATCGATATATGAAAGACATCTTGGATTTTACTCAATTTTGATGGTATCAATAACCGATATGCCACTGAGCCAACTCTTTCAATGTCTTCAAAGGGTCCAATGAATCGGGGATTCAATTTTCCCTTTTTGCTAAATCTTAAGACTTTCTTCCACGGTGACACCTTGAGGAAGGCTTTCTAAACAACTTCTTACTCAATGTCTCTTCTTTTAAGATCCGCGTAAGCCTTTTGTCGATCAAAGGCGGACTTTAAACGATCATGGATAATGGTGACACGTTCTTCAGTCTCACGAAGCAAGTCGGGGCCTAACATATTGCCCTCGCCAAGCTCGAATCAACACAATGGAGTTATACATTGCCTACCATACAATGCCTCATACGAGGCCATTTGGGTTGATGCTTGGTAACTATTATTGTAGGCAAATTCGATAAGGGGTAAAGATTTCTCCCAAGTTCCACCAAAGTCAATAAAGTATTCTTGAAGCATGTCTTCCAAGATCTGTATAAAGAGATTTAGTGACAATGCAAATTTCTATGATTTCAAAGGATAGATTGTTCAATGATTTACCTAGATTACCCTTTCTGACTAACCGTCAGATTGAGGGTGAAAGGTTGTGCTAAGATTAACTCTGGTGCCCAGAGCTCCTTGTAAGGTTCTCCAAAACCGAGATGCAAATCGAGGATCTCGATCGGATATGATAGACTTAGGTACTCAGTGGAGTCAGATTACTTCCTCGATATACAAGTCAGTTAGCTTAGGGAGACCGCAGTCCATTCTAACCGGTATAAAATGAGCAGACTTCGTGAAACGATCTACAATGACCCATATAGCATCATGCTTTGCAGGGGTTAACGGTAGACCACTAACAAAGTCCATAGTTATCTTTTCCCATTTCCATTTCGGTGGATCGATAGGCTATAATAGTCCAGTATGGGCACAATGTTCTGCCTTAACACGTTAACACGTGAGGCACTTGGAAATGTAATTAACTATGGCCTACTTAATGCCTGTCTACCAATAGAGTTCACGTAGATGTTTATAAATCTTTACTGAACCGGGGTGAACGGAAAAAGAACTCGAATGGGCTTCTGAAAGGATATAGATGCGAAGAGATTCATCATTAGGTACAAAAACTCGATCATGGAAGCATAAGAGTCCTTCTGAATTAATTCTGAAGTCAGGGTTGTCTGATAGCTTAGAGACAATGGATTGAAGCTTAAGATCTTGCTCTAGAAAAACCTTGATTCGTGAAACGATGGTAGACTGAACTTCAAGTTCAGCTACAAGACAACGATGCTTCTGAAGTCGAATGTGAGCGTTAATTGCTCGAGGGGCTACAATATAGAAATATTACGATGAGTTAATGTACTTCACAATACCTATAACTTCAAGTTTAGTATCAATGTGTCGCAACCGCCTTTTTACGGGAGGCTTCGACTATTTTGGAAAACACTTTTAAAATCAACGGAGTCGCCACCAATCTTTTTTTGAAAAAAGTGTGATTGGATCACTTTTAAAAATAGGGTTATTTTAATAAAACATTTTTTGGTTTTAATAAAACAACAGTTTCGGTCTGCGAAAATCAGAAAACAGGTTCGGGGGTCGGTTACGCGTGGGGAAGGGTTAGCACCCCCACGACGCCCAAAATTAGTACCTAATTGGTTTTAAAATCGTTTTCAAAACTGGAATTTGTAAGTTCAATAAGGTTCGACTTTACTTGTCCGTTTAATGAATATTAGTCTATTTTAATGGCCTTATCACCCGTGAGATGAATTTTAATCACCGCCAACATTTCTGGCGCTAACCCGTCATTCCCGTTTGATAAGACACATCATTAAATTAAGTTTTCACTTTTTAAGCAACAAAGAAACTTAGTGTGTTGAGCATTTTTATTTAATTCTAAGTTTGATTATTAAAAGACCCTAAAAATGTCTAAGTCTTTTATTCCTAATTTAAGGTTTAAATTTGCTTAAGTGTATTTTTTTTATGAAGAACATTTTTTGACAAAACAAGTTTCTATCTAAGTTTTAGTCCCTAATCTTAAGTTTTCACCTATTTCTAAAATAAGCAAGCAAACCTTTTATTCTTTTGATTTTCCCTTTTTATTATTCCTTTTAAAAGCCTTTATTTCTTTTTATTATTTTCTAAGCTAAAACCTTTTTTACATTTTTTATTTTTATGCTTTTTTGTGTTTTTTTACCTTCCCTTTTTCTATGTTTTTACTATTCAAAATGAATTTTCTCTTTTTTGTTTAAACTTGTTTTCATTTTTCCACCTTTATAAATATTTCTTTTAAAACCACCTATTTTAAAAAAAACTTTATTTCTTCCTAAATTATCTTTTTAAAATTTTCTTTTCAAAAATTTATTTAAATCCTAGACCGTAACCCTTTTATTTTCTTGAAAAAACTTATTTCTTTTCTTTTTTTTCTTAAGAAAACATCTTTATTATTATTTTCTTTTAAAATTATTTTGCTCATATATTATTTAAAACTAAAATTCACAAAAATCTTTTTTATTTTCTAAAATCAAGCCCTTTATTATCTAACACCTTTTATTATTTCTTCTAATTAAATCCCTAATTTCAAGTTTTTCAAAATAACCACATTTAATCATTTTTATTTCATACATTTAAAATCTAAACACTTTTTAATTTATTTTCTTCATTTCTAAAGATCGAAAATCACTTTAACAACATTTTCAAAGTCATGCAAAAAGTTTAAGATCAAACTAGAAATTTAAATGAAATTTAAAACAAAAAGGTGACCGAAATCGTGAACAATTTTCCAACCACGTGAAAGCAACCTAAAAATCACAAACAACACAAAAAAAAACACCAAAATTAAACCAAGAACAACAATAAAATCAACATAAAAAACAAAAAAAAGATAGAAAATTAACCGAGAAATCGACGAACGATGAACTCGAACTCAAGCTTCTCGAAATGCTTCAAACCACCTCCAGAAAATTGCTCTAAACTCGAATTTCCTCTCTAAAAATTTCCAGCCAACTCAAGAAAAATTCAGAGAATTTTAAGATTTTTCTTGAACCCTTTTTAGTGGTTTTTCTCTCAAATTTGGTGTGTTGAACAATGAAGCATTTGAGGATTTTTATAGTTGATTTCTAGCTTCAAATTCAAGACAAACTCGGATTTCAATCCCCGAATTGAAGCTAAAATCAGACAAGAAACTTAATACCCGGTAAAACCCCCAAGAAATCATCCATTTTGATCCAAATTCGGGATAAAAATTCCTATTTAATTCGAATCTAGGGTTTATTATTTAGTTTCGATTTTTTTGCAGATTCCGGCAGCTATAGGTAATGGCGACAAGCCGGGTCGGCGGTAATCAAGCGGTCCGATCGGTACCAACCATGCCGGCTGCCGCAACCGGTGGACGGAGAACGACAGCCCACTTCATTCACGACAAGAGTTTGGAGAGCCCAGCCCCGCGCGCGTGATGCACGGGCTGGCTCTCTTTTTTTATTTTCTCTTTTTTTACTGTTTTTCACTGTTTTTGACCGCTTTTGTTGTTGTTTTTTCTTTATTTTATATAACACTTCATAATTATTACCTCATTTTATTCCCTTTTTTAATTTAATTATTAAACACCATAATTAATATATTTTTCTTTTCCTTTTTTTTACTTTTTACCTGAAAAATGGTCTTCAAAATAAAACAGGCTTTATTCTCTTCATTAAAAAGTGGGGTTTTCTTGAAAATGAGTTATTATTTAAAAAATGGGTTTTCATTTTAAAAAAATGGGCTTTTAAAAGGATTTTTATTATTTTTTTGATATTTTATATTTTATTTCTTTTTTTTACTTTTTTCTCTTTTTATTAAAATTTAGGGTGAATATTTAGTGACAACAGCTGCCCCACTTTGCTTATCTCTGTGAAACAAAGATAAAGCAAAGACAAAAAGACACAAATTTTCACCTGATTTACTTAGCTCCATTCTCCGAATGCCCGATCGGATATGCGTGCTCTATTCTCCTTATGCTCGAATAGCTGAGCTGGGTTCCATTCTCCAAATGCCCGAACGGATAGGCAGGTTCTATTCTCCTTATGCTCTAATAGTTAAGCTGGCTTCCATTCTCTAAATGCCCGAACGGATAGGCTGGTTCTATTCTCCTTATGCTCGAATAGTTAAGCTGGGTTTTATTCTCCCAAAATGCCTAAACAAGTGAGCTGGGTTTTGTCCTCCCAAATGCTCAATTAGGCCAAGTCTTCTGAAAACTTTCATCCTCCTTACGCTTGGATGAATAAGCATGCTCCATTCTCCTTATGCCCGAACGGATAAGCGAATCTTCTTAAGAACTTCATCCTCCTAAGCTTGGATGAATAAGCAAACTCTCCACGTTCTTGAAAAAACAAAATGCAACATGCAGTATGATGTGCATGCCCCTAGGGATGTCTAAAACATGAATGCATGACAGGTTTTCCTTTTAAAAAAACTTATTTTTCTTAGACCATTTTCTTAATTTTGATGAAATTCTGGTTATCGAGGCCAACCCAATTAATCATGAACCATGTCTCCTAAACTTGTATAGGTCAAAACGATTTGCTTCTCTCTTCTTTCAACCCTTCTTGGCTTTTTTGGCTTTGAATTCACCATTCT
Source organism: Hibiscus trionum (assembly GCA_030270665.1). NCBI lineage: Eukaryota > Viridiplantae > Streptophyta > Magnoliopsida > Malvales > Malvaceae > Hibiscus > Hibiscus trionum. The sequence continues at coordinate 37,272,678 of BSYR01000021.1, read as the reverse complement.
CTGAGATAAGGTCATTTCCTTTGCTTTGGAAATCACTCATGAGTTATGAACTACTCTGACTCTTCCTCATTTTCTGATCTTCTGTTGACTGGTTCAATCCCGTTCTTACTTCATTGGAAACATTTAATCCTTATCTATCTTCTCAATCGACATTTTTGTATTCAGGGATGCACACCCTAAGTCAAGTTTCAAACTTGCAAGGGTGCTCTTATCATCATATAAGGAAGGCTGGTGGTTAAGAAATGATGTTTAAGCGCCCAGACATTCATATGGATTTTCTTCCCTTTTTAAAAAAGTTTCGCAACAAGGCTTTACTTTTTCTTCTTTAAACATTTTAACACCATATGCCCAAAATAAAAATTATAGAAGACTTAATAGTCCCTGAACTTTTCAAAACAGTCTCAAAGTAATGCTCAAAAATCTTTTGCATATATAAATGATTGTCAAATCCATTAATCCTCATTTCAAAGCAAGATGCTAACAAAGATAGGGAAAGAAACAAGAAAGCAAGAAAAATTCATGAATCAAATTTATTAATGTTGTGGCAAACACAAGAAGGTTTATAAAAAGGAAGGGAAACATGTATTCAAATATCAGTAGTCCAAACTTCTCTTTTCAAACACCCGAAGTAAACTTGAATGCCACCAGTGTCGAGGAAGTCTTGAGTACATCTCATGATCTGTGGAGCCTCAAAATTAGTAAGATTATCTGAGCCGCCCTTTACGGGTTTTCAACTCAGACTCTCCTTTGGTTTCAAAACGCCCTTTGCGGGTTTTCATTTTGAACCCTCCTTTTTTCTCTTTTCTTTCTTTCTTTTTCTCTTTTCTCTTTTCTTTTTTTTTTCTTTTTTTCTTTTCTTTTTTTTCTTTTTTCTTCTTCAGGCATAGTATTTCTTGACAATATTAGAGTTTACCAGGTCTTGGAACTCATTTCCATCCATCTCAGCTAAAATCAATGCTCCACCTGAAAGAACCTTTGTCACAATGTACGGTCATTCCCAATTAGGTGCCCAATTTCCTCGAGGATCACTTTGAATTGACAATTTCTTCTTTAGGACCAAATCACCTTCTTGGAATTCTCTAGGCCGAACCTTCTTTTCATAAGCCCTAATCATCCTTCTTTGGTACATTTGACCATGACACACAGCTTTCAGTCTCTTTTCCTCAATTAAGTTCAACTGATCATACCTTCCGTAAGCCCATTCTGCCTCATCTAACTTTTCTTCCATCAAGACACGCAACGATGGTATCTCTACCTCGATTGGTAGCACAACTTCAACTCCATATACTAATGAGAACGAAGTTTCCCTAGTAGATGTTCGTATTGATGTTCGATATGCATACAGAGCAAATGGTAACTTTTCATGCCAATCTTTATAAGTATCAGTCATCTTTGCAACTATCTTCTTAATGTTCTTATTTGCTGCTTCTACTGCCCCATTCATCTTTGGGCGGTACTTTACTGAGTTGCGATGCTTAATGTTGAACTGCTCACAGACCCCAACAATCATTCGATTATTCAGATTAGAGGCATTGTCTGTGATTATGCTTTCTGGTAGACCATATCGACAAATGATTTCCTTATTTAAAAACTTGCATATATTGGATCTAGTTACATTTGCATATGAGGCCGCTTCTACCCACTTTGTGAAGTAATCAATAGCTACCAAGATAAAGCGATGACCATTTGATGCTTTCGGATGAATCTGCCCAATAATATCTATGCCCCACATAGAGAAAGGCCATGGAGACGACATGACATGAAGAGACTGAGGAGGCACATGAACCTTGTCAGCGTATACTTGGCACTTGTGGCATTTACGAGAATAATTAATGCAATCCCCTTCCATTGTCGACCAATAATATCCAAAACGCATAATTCTTCTTGCCATAGTGAAACCACTAGGATGGGTTCTCAAAATTCCCTCATGGACTTCTTCCAAAATTGATTTTGCTTCTTTTGCATCAACACACCTTAGTAGTACCTGGTCTCGACATCGTTTGTAGAGGATCTCCCCATCAAGCATGTATCTTGATGCCACTTTCTTGATCATTTTCTTTTCATTTTCTGAAGCATGTGTTGGGTATTGTTGCAGCTTTAAATACAGTAAGATGTCGCAAAACCATGGTAAACCATTTTCTTCTTCTTCTACATTATAACAATATGCTGGGGACTCCATCATTTGTAACTTAATGGTTATCATCTCCAAACCCTCGCTTGCTTTAAACGTGGCAGCTAAAGTAGCTAACGCATCAGCCATCTAGTTATCTTCTCCTGGGAGATGCTTAAAAGTAATCGCCTCAAACTCTTTAGCTAACTCGAGGACCAAATTGTGATATTCTACTAATTTTGCATCTTTTGTTTCCCATTGACTGCATGTTTGGTAGATGGTTAAAGCTGAATCCCCATAGACTCTCAACTTTTGGATTTTTCTGTTGATGGCTTCCCTTAGGCCCATTATGCATGCATCATATTCTGTCATATTATTGGTACAGAAGAACTTCAAATGGCAAGTAAAAGGATAATGATCTCCTTCTATCGAAACCGAAACTACCCCAATACCTCGCCCTAAAGCATTTACAACACCATCAAAATGCATGACCCAAGATTCTATTGGTGACTCTTCATCTTCCATAATGCACATCAAATCCTCATCGGGGAAACTGAAATCTAAGGCCTCATAATCATCTCATGCACGACTTGCACGAAAATCTGCTATGGCACTTCCTTTCACTACTTTTTGGTTCACACACTGGATATCGTATTCTGAGAGCAACATTTGCCATCGCGCTATTCTTCCTGATAGGGCTGAAGCTTCCATCATAAACTTCAAGGGATCTAGCCATGAGATCAACCATGTGGTATGATACAACAAATACTGCCTAAGCCTCTTAGTGGTCCATACCAAAGCACAACATACCTTTTCAATTGGCGTATACCTTTTTTCACAGTCAGTAAACTTCTTTCTCACATAATATATCACCTTTTATTTCCTTCCAGTTTCATCATGTTGACCTAGTACGCAGCCCATTGAGTTTTTAAACACTGTCAGATAGAGTATTAACGGTTTCCCCGAAACGGGTGGCATTAACACTGGAGGATTAGTTAGTTGTTCCTTGATCTTTTCTAAAGTTGCTTGGCATTCTTCATTCCAAGTCCCTGGATTGTTCTTTCTAAGCAACCTGAATATGGGGTCACACTTATTCGTAAGTTGGGAGATGAAACGAGCTATGTAATTCAACCTTCCCAAGAATCCTCGAACTTGCTTTTGTGTTTGAGGAGGTGGGAGCTCTTGTATAGATTTTATCTTATTTGTGTCGATTTCGATTCCTCTTCTGCTTACCACGAAGCCTAATAATTTCCCAGATGTGGCCCCAAATGTGCACTTGGCAGGATTAAGCTTTAACTGAAATTTTCTAAATCTTTGTAAAAGCTTACTCAAGTTTGCTAGATGCTCTTCTTCAGTTCTAGACTTAGAGATCATATCATCTACATAATCTTCTATTTCTTTGTGCATCATGTCATGAAAAAGAGTGACCATAGCTCTCTGATACGTTGCCCCTGCATTCTTCAATCCAAAGGGCATTACTTTATAGCAGAAGGTTCCCCAAAGGGTTACAAAAGTGGTCTTCTCCATGTCCTCTAGGCACATCTTGATTTGATTGTATTCGAAAAATCCATCCATGAATGAGAAAAGGGAATGGCCAGCTGTATTGTTGACCAAGGTGTCGATATGTGGAAGCGGAAAATTATCTTTAGGGTTTTCTTTGTTGAGATCCCTGTAATCGACAAACATTTTACTTTTCCATCTTTCTTAGGCACTAGGACGATGTTTGCCACCCACTCTGGATACTTAGCTACTTCGAGGAATCCTGCATTGTACTGCTTCTTGACCTCGTCTCTAATTTTCAGGAGTGTATCAACCTTCATTCTTCTAAGCTTTTGTTTCACGGGCTCCCATCCTTCTCTTATAGGAAGCCTATGCATGGCAATATCTGTGTCGAGACCATACATATCTTGGTATGACTAGGCAAAGATGTCTTTGTATTCTTGTAGAAGCTCAATCAAATGTTGTCGTGTCTCAACTTAGATGGTGGTACCAATCTTTACTTCACGCTTCTCCTCTTCAGTTCAAGATTCAAAACCTCTAGCTCTTTTTTGTGGGGTAAAATTTGCTTTTCCTCTCCCTCTACCATTCTAAGCAAATCATCTGACAAGTCATACTCTTCTTTATCACTAGTACTCTCAACTTCTTCTAAACATAGGGTAACTCAAAATTAACATCGGAATCTGATTCAGAGTCGTTTGGACCATTGACATCTAAATACCTGCAAATAAAAGGAGGCAAAATATATATATATATACCAAGAAAGAAAGAATAAATGAAATGATATGATTTATTATGTTTTTAAGGTTTGTTTTTGCTTTTTTTGGGTTTTTATGAGCTTTTGGTTTTATTGGTTCTGTGAAAGAAAGTTTGCCACAAGATGTAATTGGGGAAAATGCAACTTTTATTTAAATTCAAATCATGGTTTTGACAATAGACCCTTTTACATAATATCTCTAATTACCCAGGGTCTAAGGGTAAAAGAGTTGGTTTTGAGAATTACTCTGAGGCAGCCTTAAAAACATCATGAACCATTTCCACAATCCAGTTCTTCAATTCAGGGAAAAGGCGAATCTTGGTCAAAAATTTGTTTTCTTCTTCCTCTTTGTTAGTGATGGCGTTGATGCTCAAATTTTCAAAAGCTTCGCATAAGTCGTTCTTTCCTTTCCTCTCCTTGTCAAAACATGCATTAGGGTCTAAGAGCCCTCCAGTCTTGAAAATGGTGCTTAGAGCTGGGTACATCATGGGCTCCCACCCAACTTCTTCACCACTCAACCTCGACTTCCTTATCTCTTGTTGCGTTTTGAATTATGCTTTTCTTTGTCATTTGGTGGGCTTGAAGCCCAAACCGAATCGATCTTTCTGTATTGGGATTTCTACTGGGTGAAGCCTTCCCTGATGGTTTCTTCCAAATCCCAATCCAACCTTGGCTCATTTTCTAAGTGTTTGCTTTACTTGCATCTTCGTGCAACTTGACAACACCGATTCTGGCACTTTACTTCCTTCAGTGACAAAGGTTGCATTGACTAATTCCAACGTTCTGAAATGACATTCAAGTGCCCTCTAATCTACTTGAATATATGGCGTACCGGTAATCACCGACGGAATGATTTCTTCTTCCGCACCAACTGTGATTAATTGTCCATCAATAACAAACTTTAATTTCTGATGTAGAGTAGAGGGCACTGCACCTGCTGTGTGAATCCATGGGTGCTCGAGCAAGCAGCTATAACTAGGGTTTATGTCCATAACCACGAAATCTACCTCAAATGTTGATGGCCCAATCTGTATGGGAACTTCAATCTTTCCTAACACATCCCTTTGGGTCCCGTCAAAGGCTCGTACTGTATTTTGATAAGCCCTCATGTGGGAGATATCAATAGGCAACTTTTTCAACGTTGCCAAAGGGAGAACATTCAGAGCTGATCCGTTGTCAATAAGAACTCCTGGTAACACGTACACTTTGCATCTTGTAGAAATGTGAAGTGGTTTACATGATCCTCTTCCCTCTTTGGGTATTTCTTCGTCACTGAATGATATGAACTTATTAACCGCAATATTATTGACCAACATGTCCATCTTGTCAGTCGTGATCTCCTTCCATACAAATGTCTTGTTTAACACTTTCAATAATGCATCTCGATGTCCCTCGGAGCTCACCAATAACGATAGTATAGAAATTCGTGATGGAAGTTTGTGTAGCTGGTCCACCACACTGTATTCGCTGTGCTTGAGTGTAACCCCCTCGTCCCGGTCCGGACGCTTGACTGATCTGAGTGGGCTACACGGGATAACCGAGGCGAAACCTGTTAAGGCTTCACTTCGGTTATCGACCCAAGAAAACTTTTTCATTTATTATCTTGTCTAGATGCGTTAATTTAACCTATGTGTGAAGCGACAATGGAAACAAGCCCAAACCTTGAGACCCCTTTAGAGATGTCAAAAAAGCCCATTTTCAGGCCTGTGTTTCGAAACAGACATCGCCCGTTTCGAAACACGGGCTCCAGTTTAAAAAGCCAGACACTCGTACCGAAACGCATCCACCCCGTTTCGGAACAGGGTCCCATTTCGCCTAGGCGTTCCGATACCCATTTCGGAACAGGCAATCACAGTAGCCAAAGTGTTTCGAAACTTGTATCGGAACAAGGGCTCACAGTAGCCAAACAGTACCGAAACGCGTTCCGATACGGGGGGGGGGGCTGGAACCACACCCGTTCCGAAACAGCACGACCCATTTCGAAACACAGGCAGTCTGTGAATTCCCAAAATCAGTTTTAAACATCTCCAAATGATCTCAATCGCCCTTAACGACCCCAAGAAGTACACACAACATACAAACACACTCTAGAGGCATGCACCCTATTGCAAACATACTCAAATTACGTAAGGATATAAGATAGGGAATCCATTCAAAAGATCATACATGACATTCAAGATTCATACTTCACAAGACATAAACTTAATCATTCAAGATAGGCAATTCAACATGGTTTTCAACCCAAACATGGCATCCAAAAGCCAAACCATCATAACACATAAAAGGAGTCTAGCATGCTCCTAAACAACCAACACCAACATACTTCAAAAGCATCAAAGCAACAAATACATATCCCATTGCTTGACTATTACATCCTTTAACTAAAATGTACATACTTGATAGCTAAGATAGCACCACAAAGCACACTTGGAGGCCCCTTCTTGCACTAGCAACCCACGAACTACAGATCTGCATTGTCGAATAAAAGAGAGTGTAAGCGTAAAGCTTAGTGAGGGTAAGCTCATTAAAAACAAACCTCGACAATGCAGGGTCCAAGCACGAGCACAACCAAGGTAGAATGCATGATCTTACCTTCGATCCACGTTAGCCAAGATACACATGATGCATGAACATATAATCAATATTATGCCATGCTCTTTGAGTCCATAACCACATCATATGCAAGCACATATATCCATCCATATAAGAACCACATTTCATATCATATTGGCACCTAGCTATGACTCGAATACACGGATAACACGTTGGAACTCACATCCAACAACAAACTTTACCTCAAGGTGGGATTACACTCATCACCGTTCACGCGGAGGGGATAACACTGATCCTCACACCCCGTTGATGGGATTACACTCATCACCGACTATCATAAATATAAGAAGGTTTTTCGGGCGAACTCGTACTCCATCTTGATGACTACCATCACCAAGACCACGCGCGCATTTGACTCACGTGTGCACACTAACATCCTAATGATCGATCATTTGTACCCAAGCATACTAGTGCCAATATTAAACACAAACCACAACCTTTCACAATATCATTTCATATCCAATTTCGTGCTTAGCACGTACTCACCATGATTAATATCATGCACATTCCACATGCATATAACAATGCATCAATCCATGCCTCAATATATATGTATAACACCATATACATAGCCAACATAATCACAATTAAACATGAGGCATAAACACATTTAAAGATCAACCATAGTCTCTAACTATAGCTTGGGATTAGGCTACCACTCTAATCCCAACTCTAGGTGGGTCTACCAAGCCCAACCTAGTTCACATGCTTGAACCAAATACTCAAAGACCATTTAAAAACATTTAACCACTCACCTTCACTTCCAAGCTCAACAATCAAGCAACCAAGACCTTCAAGCTTCCGGATTCACTCCCGATGCTTCACCAACACAATTTCTTGCCTCTAATCAACTCAACACAAACAAAACAACCTCGAATCAGTCCATACATCAATGTAGCAAACCCGGAACACTACTCAAGCATAAAACACATGAATTCAAGCCATGAACAACCCCCAAAACATCAAACTCGAGCAGCCCTCAAACCCAATCCAAAACTTATGATTTCCACCCTTTTTACACACCTCAAGGATTCCAAAACAACCCCCAACTATCATACTAACATCAGCCCTCAATTTCCAACATTAAACACACCCAAAACTCATCTTAAAACCCTTCAAAAACCCCATTAAAACCCAAATCCGAAAATCATAATAAAACTCTTTAAAATTCATATATGTTGGACCCCAAGGTTCATAAACAACTTATCTATCAACATTAAACCAAAAGCTTTGTTAAAATCTCATAAAGTCACGACCTTTAACATTTTTCCATGGAAAACCAAATTTCTAAAACAATGGTGAAAATGAAATCTAATGGTACTTTTGAAGAGAGGAAGATGAGAGCAAAATGGGGATATAATTACCTTTCAAAACCGACCAAAAATGAAGAAGCAAGGAGATGGAATAGTAACTTGGAGAGTAGAAGCTCTCTTTGTCGTTGGAAAGAAAATATGGAGAAGGAAGAAGATGAGCACATGTCTATTTTAACAAAAAGGGTTTTAATTTTTGAAAGTTCATTTATTTACGGTTTTGCCATTAATGAGATGACAATCTCATTAACAATTAAAATCCATGGAATTTGATTTCCAAATCAATTTGAGTCCAACATTCACAATGTTTGTTTTGAAATTACATGGTCCAATATATATATATATATATATATATATATATATATATTTTAATTAGAAAACTGAAACTCAAAATATTATTTAAATATTATATTCACCCGACCCCCAAACCCGGGTGTTACAACTCTCCCCAACTTAAGGAATTTCGTCCCCAAAATTACCTGACGGAAGCAAGTACGGAAACTGTTCAAGCATATCAGCTTTCCTCTCCCACGTAGCCTCTTCCACACCTCTATGTCTCCACAACACCTTGACCAACTCTATGGTCTTGCCGCACAACACCTTGCTATCAGAGGCAAGTATCTCAACATGTTCTTCATTGTAAGACAAATCCGGATTCAACTTTATCTCCTCAATAAGCATAACGTGAGACGGATCTGATCTATATCTCCTAAGCATCGACACATGAAAAACATCATGGATCTTCTCCAACTCAGAAGGCAATCTCAAACGGTAAGCTATCGGCCCAATCCGCTCAACTATCTTATACGGACCAATGAACCTCGGACTCAACTTGCCCTTCCGGCCAAATCTCATTACCTTCTTCCACGGAGATACCTTCAGAAACACTTTCTCACCAACTGAGAACTCAATCTCTTTTCTCTTCAAATCTGCATAGGATTTCTGTCGATCGGAAGCTGCTTTCAGACGGTCACAAATCAACTTCACCTTTTCTGTAGTCCCCTTAAGCAAATTCGGCATAGGTAACAATTTCTGACCCGTTTCAGCCCAACAGATCGGAGTCCTACATCCTCTACCATACAAATCCTCATAAGGAGCCATCTGTATTTTAGCCTGGTAATTGTTGTTGTAAGCAAACTCAACTAAGGGCAAGTGCTTCTCCCAAGAACCCTGGAAGTCAATCACACAACAATGAAGCATATCCTCTAAAATCTGTATCACTCGCTCTGACTGTCCATCGGACTGCGGATGATAAGAAGTGCTGAAATGCAAACGGCTACCTAAGGCACTATGCAAACAACTCCAGAACCTAGCTTTGAATCTCAGATCTCTGTTTGAAACAATAGACTTAGGAACCCTATGAAGTCTCACAATCTCAGGAATATACAAATTCGCCAACTTGTCCAAAGAATCTGTAGTGTTCACTGCAAAGAAGTGAGCACACTTAGTAAATCTATCAACTATTACCCAAACAGAATTCTTCTTCGAAGGAGACAACGGTAATCCCGACACAAAGTCCATGATGATCCTCTCCCATTTCCATTCCGGAATCTTCAAAGGTTGTAACAAACCTGAAGGAACCTGATGTTCTGCCTTCACTCTCTGACAAACCATACAACGGCTCACATACTCGGCTACATCCTTCTTCAAACCAACCCAAAAGTAATCATTCTTCAAGTCACGGTACATCTTGGTACTTCCCGGATGCATAGAGAAAGGACTCGAATGTGCTTCACTCAAAATCAGACGTCTCAACTCAACATCTTTAGGTACTACAACTCTGTCTCTAAAGCATAACAGATTCTCACCACTGAAACTATACTCGGTCGGTCTACCTTCGGCTATGTCCTGAACATGAGGAACTAAGGACACATCTTGCAACTGCTTCTCCCTAATCAACTGAATCAAATAAGGCTTCACTTGCAACTCTGTGATCAAACCACCATCATCGGATACACTCAATCTAGCAAACATAGCTCGCAACTCAATGGCAACTTTTCTACTCAAAGCATCGGCTACTACATTTGCCTTACCGGATGGTACTCGATAGTCAAATCATAATCTTTCAACAGCTCAAGCCACCTTCTCTGCCTCAAGTTCAACTCTCTCTGAGTCATCAAATACTTCAAGCTCTTATGATCGATGTAAACTATGCACTTCTCACCATAAAAGTAATGACGCCAAATCTTCAATGCAAACACAGCTGCAGCTAACTCTATATCGTGAGTAGGATAATTCTTCTCGTGCACCTTCAACTGTCTCGAAGCATAGGCAACAACTCTTCTCTCTTGCATTAGGACACGCCCTAACCTATGTAGGAAGCATCACTATAGATCACAAATTCTTTACCTGAAACTGGTTGTACTAACACTGGAGCATTTGTCAAAGCTTCTTTCAATTTCTCAAAGGCCTTCTGTCTTGCATCTGACCACTCAAACTTAACTCCTTTTTGCAACAATTTAGTCAAAGGAGAAGCTACTCTAGAGAAACCATCAACAAATCTCCTATAGTAACCGGCTAATCTTAGGAAACTCCTAATCTCTGTCACGGACTTAGGTTGTTTCCACTCGACAATAACCTCAATCTTCGTCAGATCAACACGGATACCTTCGGCAGATACAACGTGGCCAAGAAACACAACTTCTCGAATCCAGAACTCACATTTACTAAGCTTGGCATACAACTAATTGCTCAATAATCTTTGCAGAACAAGTCTCAAGTGCTCATCATGCTCTTCTTCTGATCTCGAGTACACGAGAATATCATCTATGAAGACAACTACAAACCGGTCTAGATAGTCTCTGAAAATTCTATTCATCATATCCATGAATGCTGCAGGTGCATTCGTGAGCCCAAACGGCATCACAAGGAACTCATAATGACCATATCTAGTCCTAAAAGCTGTCTTCGGAACATCACACTCTTTTACTTTCAACTGATAGTACCCTGATCTCAGATCTATCTTCGAGAACACTGAAGCACCCCTCAACTGATCAAACAAATCATCTATACGAGGCAACAGATACTTGTTCTTCACGGTCAACTGATTCAACTGCCTGTAGTCAATGCACATTCTCATGCTGCCATATTTCTTCTTTACAAACAACACAGGAGCACCCCAAGGTGAACTACTAGGCCTAATGAAACCACGGTCTAACAACTCCTGAAGCTGACTTTTCAATTCTTTCAACTCTTTCAGAGCCATACGATACGGAGCTATAGATACTGGTGCAGACCCTGAAACAGTCTCAATTACAAACTCAACATCTTTGTCATGAGGCAAACCTGGTAACTCTTCAGTGAAAACATCCGAAAAATCACAAATTGTTCTAATGTCCTTCGGTCTAGCCTCACTCATATTCAGATTCATCACATAAGCTATGTAAGCCCCACAACCAGAATCCAACAACCTATGAGCCTCTAAAGCTGACACAACATTAGACAAGAACTTAATGTTCTCACCTACTACTGCTACCTCGTAGTCATCAGAAAGCTTCAAAGAAATTCTCTTCGTTTCAAAATCCACACTAGCTCGGTGCTCAACTAACCAGTCCATACCCAAAATAATACCAAAGCCATAAAACGGAAGCTCCATCATATGAACGGGAAACACATGACCCTGAATCTTTAGCAGACACCTCCTATACATTCGTCTAACTACAACTGTCTCACCGAAAGAACTAGTCACATGCATACCTACATCTAATATCTCAACAGGTATATCTAACTTCTGTGCATGCTCACTCAAAATGTATGAATGCATAGAACCCGGATCATCCAAAGAAAGCAAAGACATAGATTGTAACTCAAAATTAACTGCTATCACATTAGTGTCATTCCCGGCCTCTCTCTGACCATAGACTCTCGCTGGCCCACCTGCCTCTGGCTGTACGGAAACAACATGCGCAAGGTTCCTCTGAGCCTCTATCCTAGGAGCATCAGCCCTAGGCTGGAAGTAGCCACGACCGCACCCACGGCCTCTCTGGTAATTTATCGCTCTCGGAGGAGCCTGTGCTATGTTCGGTGCCTGTGCCGCCTGATGCGGACACTCCCTCCTAAAGTGGTCCCTTGAACCACAGTTCCAACAAGCATGGAAGTTACCCCAACACTCACCAGAATGCTGTCTCCCACAACGTGTACACTCGGGCAATCGCCCTCCTCCTCTATGGCCCTGGTGGCCTCTACCATGGTGGCCACCACCACGTCTATGGTCAAACTGATGTCCGCCACCTCTATGCCTCTTGGCATCCCCACGGTCAAAGTTGTTATGTCTCTTACCAGAACTAGATCCTCCTAAACGCTTGGTCAGCCCCAAGCTGTGCTCAATGTCCTTGGCTCTAGCAACCAAGACATCAAAATCTGAATAATCAAAAGCTAAAGTATACCTCTTAACTTCTTCATGAAGTCCATATCTGAAACGGTTACAACGGTCCCTCTCAGTAGGAACCAACTCTGAAGCATACTGACTCAAACGAACAAAATGAATCTCGTAGTCAGTCACAGAAACATCTCCCTGAACTAGAGCCATAAACTCTCGTTTCTTGTCATCAAGATATCTCGGCCCCAAGTACCTTTTTCGGAAAGCATACTCAAAAAAATCCCATCCAATCTCAGCCTCTAGAACCAGTAGTAATGGTGACCCACCAAGTGTAGGCATCACCCTGTAGCAAAGAAATCACATAGCCCAACTTACAGGCACCAACACAACCCATTTGAGCTGAGATGCGGACGGTCTTCTCCAACCACAACTCACATCTCTCCGGTGTAGACCCTCTGAACTCTTCAGCCCCTAGGCTACGAAGCCTCTCCAACGGTAAACTAGTGTCATCACCCCTAGGCTGAGCTGCAGCCTGTGCTCCGGCAACTGCGGCCTGAAATGCTCCCGCTGTAGCTTGCACAAGCGAAGCCATATCTATTCCGGCAGGACCCTAGCCACCTTGACCAACCTGAGGTCCCGCTCCCTCAGCTCCAGCCTCGCCTCCCGCTTCAGGATGAGGAGGTGGTGGAGGAGGAGCTCCAACTCCAGCAGCAGCAGGCTCTTCCACATGAGCCTCTACACTAGCTACCGGCTCATTAACGGGAGCCGCAACACGTGGTTCCTGACGAACCACCCTCGGCCTACCTCTTGGCCTCGACATACGTGCTCACAAACAACAACTACAACAACAACAACAAAGCACAAAAGATATGGTTAGCAAGGAAAGGGTTCCAAGTGGCTCAAGTATGTTCCCTCACATTAAAAATCCTTTTTTCGATGTAATAGTAGCAATGGGACTCCACACAACATGCTTCAAACAAAACAACACACATACATGCTCAAACAAGCATTCAACAAGGCATACTTGATAAACAAGTAAACATGCTTACATGGCAAGCAAACACCATGCATTTCAATACAAAACACTTAACTTACCTCACTTACCTGCCCAAGGTCTCGATAACCTTAGGCTCTGATACCAACAAGTGTAACCCCCTCGTCCCGGTCCGGAGCTTGACAGATCCGAGTGGGCTACATGGGGATAACCGAAGCGAAACCCGTTAAGGCTTCACTTCGGTTACCAACCCAAGAAAACTTTTTCATTTATTATCTTGTCTAGATGCGTTAATTTAACCTATGTGTGAAGCGACAGTGGAAACAAGGCTCACAAACAACAACTACAACAACAACAACAAAGCACAAAAGATATGGTTAGCAAGGAAAGGGTTCCAAGTGGCTCAAGTATGTTCCCTCACATTAAAAATCCTTTTTTCGATGTAATAGTAGCAATGGGACTCCACACAACATGCTTCAAACAAAACAACACACATACATGCTCAAACAAGCATTCAACAAGGCATACTTGATAAACAAGTAAACATGCTTACATGGCAAGCAAACACCATGCATTTCAATACAAAAACTTAACTTACCTCACTTACCTGCCCAAGGTCTCGATAACCTTAGGCTCTGATACCAACAAGTGTAACCCCCTCGTCCCGGTCCGGAGCTTGACCGATCCGAGTGGGCTACACGGGGATAACCGAGGCGAAACCCGTTAAGGCTTCACTTCGGTTACCAACCCAAGAAAACTTTTTCATTTATTATCTTGTCTAGATGCGTTAATTTAACCTATGTGTGAAGCGACAGTGGAAACAAGGCTCACGAGAAGCCTAACAGCAAACAGGGCCTAAGCCCAAACCTTGAGACCCCTTTAGAGATGTTAAAAAGCCCATTTTCAGGTCTGTGTTTCGAAACAGACATCGCCCGTTTTGAAACACGGGCTCCAGTTTAAAAAGCCAGACACCCACACCGAAACGCATCCACCCTGTTTCAGAACAAGGTCCCATTTCGCCTAGGCGTTCCGATACCCATTTCGGAACATGCAATCATTGTAGCCAAAATGTTTCGAAACTTGTATCGGAACAGGGGCTCACAGTAGCCAAACCGTACCGAAACGCGTTCCGATACGGGGGGGGGGGCTTGGAACCACACCCATTCCGAAACAGCACGACTCGTTTCGAAACACCTGCAGTCTGTGAATTCCCAAAATTAGTTTTAAAAATCTCCAAATGTTCCCAATCGCCCTTAACGACCCCAAGAAGCACACACAACATACAAACACACTCTAGAGGCATGCACCCTATTGCAAACATACTCAAATTACGTAAGGATATAAGATAGGGCATCCATTCAAAAGATCATACATGGCATTCAAGATTCATACTTCACAAGACATACACTTAAGCATTCAAGATAGGCAATTCAACATGGTTTTCAACCCAAACATGGCATCCAAAAGCCAAACCATCATAACACATAAAAGGAGTCTAGCATGCTCATAAACAACCAACACCAACATACTTCAAAAGCATCAAAGCAATAAATACATTTCCCATTGCTTGACTATTACATCCTTTAACTAAAATGTCCATACTTGATAGCTAAGATAGCCCCACAAAGCACAGTTAGAGGCCCCTTCTTGCACTAGCAACCCACGAACTACAAATCTGCATTGTCGAACAAAATAGAGCGTAAGCGTAAAGCTTAGTGAGGGTAAGCTCATTAAAAACAAACCTCGACAATGCAGGGTCCAAGCACGAGCACAACCAAGGTAAAATGCATGATCTTACCTTTGATCCACGTGAGCCAAGATACATATGATGCATGAACATATAATCAATATTATGCCATGCTCTTTGAGTCCATAACCACATCATATGCAAGCACATATATCCATCCATATAAGAATCACATTTCATATCATATTGGCACCTAGCTATGACTCGAATACACGGATAACACGTTGGAACTCACATCCAACAACAAACTTTACCTCACGGTGGGATTACACTCATCACTGTTCACGCGGAGGGGATTCCACTCATCCTCACGCCCCATCGATGGGATTACACTCATCACCGACTATCATAAATATAAGAAGGTTTTCTGGGCGAAGCCGTACTCCATCTTGATGACTACCATCACCAAGACCACGCGCACATTTGACTTACGTGTGCACACTAACATCCTAATGATCGATCATTTGTACCCAAGCATACTAGTGCCAATATTAAACACAAACCACAACCTTTGACAACATCATTTCATATCCAATTCCGTGCTTAGCACGTACTCACCATGTAACACCCCAATTTTGGGCTTAGAAGTTTAGGGTTTGAATCGGACCAGTCTATTTATCGATTTGAATCGGACCGGTCTATTTTTCGGTTCGAATATAAAAGGTGGTTTTAGGGAAAACCTAGTTCAGGATGCTTTAAAAAATATGGAAAAATATCTAAAAATCCTCTTTTAATATATATAAGAGAGTGGTGAAATCAATTTCACAAAATAAGGTTTGGAAATACTACATTTCGGTGTAGTGACTAAAATGCGATTTTTGAAAAGTTTAGTGGTGACTGTTTTGTAAGGATTGAAACTTTGAATCTTTAAGGAGCTAATTTACCCAAAAATGATTTCTCCAGATTTTTCCTTAATTTAGATGATTCAATTAATTTTTAATTAATTAATAGAAAAAGGGAAACCACTTTTTAGAATTTCATAACTAACTTTTCCTAAAATTTTCTCATTTCTTTTTCTCTGAAAATTTCATCATCCAAACACTTTTCTCCAGCAGCTTTTGCTTTGATTTTCACTTCAATTGATGAGATTTCTATCATCAATAAGTTCCTAATCAATCCTACATCAAATCCTTTTGATTTCCTCATGGAATTTTCAAGGAAATTGGCTTAAATCAAGGAGAAATCACCATTTAGAGGTAAGATTGTTCTTCTCCTCTAAATACTAAGTTCTTTACTGAAATTCCTAAGTTTTCAATCCTTAATTTAAGTTTTACAAATGGTTTTAATGGTAGAAACTTGATTTTGGCTTAAAACTCAAGATTTGGATGAAATCTTTTAAGAATTTCGTGGTGGTTGTTTGGGCTCTGTTTTGAGATGATTTTTAAATGTATTTTAGATGTCTAATGATGTGGAAATGAGGTTTTATCAATGCAATCCCGAATAGGTTGAATTTCCTAAGTTTTGCTTATGAAAATGGTGGTTTTTGAGGTGATCTTGGTGTTCTGTTATAGCTGGAAGTATAAGGACGAGTTTAGGTTTATTTTGGATGTTGATTGATGTTTAGAAATGGTTAGAAGTGATGGATCTTGGCTGGGTTAAGTTTTAGAAGAGTTTGGAGGTGATTTTGGTTGTGTTTGGTAGCCGAAATGTTGGCTTTAGGTAGAGCAGCGAGTTTAAGCGTGTTGGCTGAAGATTTTAATGCATGATGATGCATTAATCCTCTGCTTTGATGTGTTAAAAATAGGGGAGACATCTTCGGACACCTTTGGAGACGATTTAGAGGCTTGATCGGCGTTTCGGCAAGCTTGCGAAACGGAATTGGTGAGTGGGGTTTGGTTTCCAGCTTTGGAACAATTATTTGAAAGTTTGGGAGCTTAGTTTAAGTCTAAGCAACTTAACTAAGCTCAAGTGTAAGTTTTCGGAGAAACTCCCTTGAATGAGCCATGAAGTGGTTGAATGTATTGGTTATGATTTGCATGTTTAAATTCTGTTTTGAAAGCATGTTTTAGCATGGTTAATGCTGGTTTTGAAAGCCATGTAATGAAGGATGCTCAAGGTAAGAGATCCTTGGTTTAACATATTTTTAGTATGGTTTTGATGCATAGTGATGCATGATGTTTAATGGCTTTGATTAATGCTTTAAAACAGTGAATTGTTGATGGTAAATGATGTATATTGGCAAGTGATGAATTGGTTTTAAAGTACTTGAATCGGATATAGTTAGCCGGCTATAGGATTGGGTGCATCGTGAATAAAGCCACCTTGGATGTTGAGGGTTTGTGATTGTACCGTAAACTCCATCTAAGTATCCTAACGAGAGAGGTAAGATCATAATGGTGGTTAAAAGTCCGCGTGTGGATCTTGTTAAGGTCACAACGGTGGTTAAAAGTCCGTGTGTGGGCCTTGTGTTATGTGTCACGTACTCTCGTTAGGAAGTTATACAACTACCGATGAGTGATGTGGAGGGGTTGTGATTGTACCGTAAACTCCATCACGGGTGTTGAGGGGTTGTGATTGTACCGTAAACTCCACCTTATGTTGTTCGGTAGTGTGTATGAAGCGTGTGGGACAATGCTTGTAATCCGCGTATCCGATTATGTTTTGTGTTGTAAAAGTTTATGAATTATCACTTGAAAGACAATATGTTGAATTGATGTAATGAAGCATGAGATGCTTGTAACGTATGCAAGGTTGCATGAAAAGAGTCAAGCTTGTTGAAAGTGTTTTCTAAAAAGGCATTATTGTGTTGTTTTCTTTAGAGCATGCCTCACTAAGCTATTGTGCTTACGCTCTCTCTTTTGTACCAATAATGCAGACAATTGAAGTGTTTGAGGGCAGCAAGGAAGCTAAGAGTCCAAGGGAAACTAAGGTCATGTATGGTGATGTTTTCATACACTATTAGTTTTGGTAATTTGGCAATGGGAACCTAGGGTTGTGTTTTTAGGAGATGTTTTGGACTCCCTAGTTTGTGGCATGATGCTTTTGATGTTTTGGATTTGTAATTGGCCTTTTAATGCTTGTTTTGGAGATTGATTGATTGCTTGGTTTGGATAATAGGGTTCATGCCTATAGACTTGTGAAATTCCATGTTTGATGCCATGAATGTGTTTAGAAGTTGCAAACATGTACCTTATATGTATGATGTCTTGTTGGCATGGTTAGGAAGTCAATAGGATGTGTTTGAATGGTTTAAAGTATGGAAAACCAGCAAAATCTGCAGCTTCTGGGCAAACCGTATCGGAACGGGCACTAGCGTTTCGAAACGGAGGCCTGTAATGGCCTTCGTGTTTCGAAACGGTTGGAGGCTGTTCCGAAACGTTTTGGCTACTGTCAAGCCCTGTTTCGAAACAAGTCTCGAAACGAACCCGTGTTTCGGAACGGTCAACACCGTTTCGAAACAGGTGACCGTTGGGCACTGATTTGAATGGTGTAAAGGTTTGCAAGCTTTACGTTTTAGTCCCGAAATTTCTAATTGCAATTATATGAGTTTGAGATGTCCGATTAAGATGAAATTTTGACAGAGATGCATGAAATGTGACTAATTTAATATGGGTAACTTAAAAATCAGTTAAGACCTTATAATTTCCAGAATTTACACTTTGGTCCCTAATATTTGTATTTTGCGCAATTGAGTCCCTCATGTTGTTCGATCAATGTGCTTTTCACCTGTATGTTTCATGCATGCTCACATAGTGTTAATTTGTATCTAGATAAGATTAAAAGGAAAAAAAGGGTCGTTAATCAAGGTTGACTTTCAGGTTGACTTTGGTTTTCCCCGTGTAATCTTCGTAGTTCGGGTCAACCGTCTAGGCCGGGCTAAGGGGGTTACATTTGGTGGTACTAGAGCTGAGTTCTCGTGTAAATGGGAATGGTTATGTGGGTGATGTATGTGTATTTGCATGATATGCCTTTTGGATGAAAGAATGTTGTTTGAATTGTGAGGTATGGTTGCAATTGTGATGCTATGCTATGTTGAAGCATGTTAGGGGGACCCATTTCCATATCAAAACTAATGAAAGGAATTGTTTTTGGAAAATGAGCTTGAGTACTTGGATTACTTACCTTGTTGAGCCTAATTATGTTTGTTGCATTTGTGTTAGTGCATTTTTTTTATATAAATGGGGCCTCGTAGAGAGACGAGGATGAATACGAGAGCTATGGCTCAGAATGAGAATGAGGAAAACACTGATAATGTTGTGGATTTACCTCCTCCCCTGGTGGTGGACCACCTAACGGTGATAGTGCTGGGGGTGAAAATGCTGGTGTTGGTGTTGGTGCTGGGGTTGCTGGACCTGAAGATGTGCAGGGGCAAGTTGCTCCTGACATGACTGTTTTGATTCAGGCTATTGCGGGAGCCTTTCAGGCAGTAGTAGCTGGAGCTCAAGGAGCTGTGCATCAGGGTGATGCTAACTTGAGGTTGCCTTTGGAACGTCTTCGCAGTCTGGGAGGGACTGAGTTCAGAGGTTTGTCTCCTGAAGGTTCTGAATCTTGGTTGGAAAGCACCAAGAGGATTTTGGGGCAAATGAATTGCAACAATGTACAGAAGTTGGGTTGTGTGGTATCGTTGTTGCATGATGATGCGTATACGTGGTGGACGACCACTTTCTCCGGAATGGAGGAAAATGATGTGACTTGGACGTTCTTTTTGAACGCGTTCAAGCGGAAGTATCTAGGTGTGCGATACCTAGATGACAAGAAAAGAGAATTCATGTCTCTTTTGCAATGAAGCATGTCGGTGGCGGAATATGAGGTCCAATTTGTCCGCCTTAGCCAGTACGCACCTGAGTTAATCCATGGTGAGCGGGAGAGGTGTGAATGTTTCCGTTACGGTTTGGTGACGGATGTGAAGACTTTCATGCTTGCTGCTGAGTATACGGATTTTGATGTCCTGGTGAGTAGAACGAAGGACATTGAGCAGAATTTGGGTCTGTCTCCCAGAGGTGTTAGTTCTAGCTCAGGCAAAATAGCTGCTGATTATAGTTCCGGTGGTGGACGGAACAAGAGAGGACGTGATAAGAGGTATCAGTCTTCTGTTAGGCGTGGTGGTGGAGGAACATTTCCTCTTCATAACATGCTTTTCTCATGCTTAATGATCCATTCAAGCAAAATCTTTGGAAAACCATTTGTTCCCTCTAACTATCTCATGTATTCAACAAATGCACAACACATGATCTACCAAAGCAACATTTACATTTCATGCCTTTCTAAACAAGTCTTCACAAGACTTCAATGCATTTAAGAGATTCCTTGCACATAAACACCATTCATAAAAGAAGATAAACACTTGTTCAAGCTTAACAAGTAATACATGCATTCTTAGAACATCACACACTTCCCATGCAATCTTGCATCATTTCAAGCATCTCATGCTTCATTACATCCAAGAACATTATATTGGCTTGCAAGTGATAATTCACAAACCATCACAACACAAGAC
The DNA here is from genome assembly GCA_030270665.1 of Hibiscus trionum. Classification (NCBI taxonomy): domain Eukaryota; kingdom Viridiplantae; phylum Streptophyta; class Magnoliopsida; order Malvales; family Malvaceae; genus Hibiscus; species Hibiscus trionum. The sequence goes on along the minus strand of BSYR01000021.1, from coordinate 37,251,895 downwards.
ACAATCGGATACGCGGATTACAAGCGTTGTCCCACACGCTTCATACACACAACCGAACAACACAAGGTGGAGTTTACCGGTACAATCACAACCCCCTCAACACCCGTGATGGAGTTTAACGGTACAATCACAACCCCTCAACATCACTCATCGGAAGTTGTATAACACACTAGCGAGAGCCGGGACACATCACAAGGCTTACACATGGAAGCTACCACAACCATTGTAATCACCTTAACCAAGATCACACACGGGAGCAACCCTCCACCGTTGTGACACTTAACAAAGTCCACCCACGAGAGCCATCCTCCATCGTGGTGACGTTTAACGAGGTTCACCCACGAGAGTCATCCTCCATCGTGGTGGCACTTAACCAAGCCCACCCACGAGAGCCACCCTCCATCGTGGTGGCACTTAACAAAGCCCATCCACGAGAGACATCCTCCATCGTGGTGACACCATCTATCTCAATCGCTAGGATTCTTGGATGGAGTTTACGGTACCATTACAACCCCTCGACATCCAAGGCGACTCAATTCACGGTGCACCCAATCCTATAGCCGGCTAACTATATCCGATTAAAGTAACCAACAACCACTTACATCACTTGCCAATCCCATCAATTACCATCATCAATTCACTGTTTTAATGCATTAAACAAAGCCATTAAACAAATGCAACACTATGCTTCAATTCCACAATTCCATTGTACAAAACCAAGGATCTTTTACCTTGAGCATCCGTCAACACATGACTTTCAAAACCAGCATTAAACCATGCTAAAACATGATTTCAAAACAGAATTTAAACATGCAAATCACATAAATTGCATCCAACCATCTCAAGTGCATTAAAAACCAATTCATAACACAAACCAAGATAGAAATTCCATTTACTTACTCTTGAGCTTAGCTAAGTTGGTTAGACTTAAACTAAGCTCCCAAAACCTTCAAACATTGGTTTTAAAGCTGAAAACCCCAACTTCACTCACTGATACACAAAACTACACTAGCCGTTAAGCCTTCCAAGCATCCGAAACCCTCCAACGCTACCTCTATTGCTTTCGGATCATTCTCCCCTGTTTTAAACACATAACAACAGAGGATTAATGCATCATCATGCATTAAAAACACCAGCAACACAACTCAACTCGCTGCTCTACATAAATCCAACATTTCGGCTACCAAACACAACCGAAAACACCTCCAAACTCTTCCAAAACTTAACCCAGCCAAGATCCATCACTTCTAACCATTTTTAAACCTCAATTAACATCCAAAATGAACTCAAACTCGTCCTTATACCTCCAGCATTAACAGAACACCAAGATCACCCCAAAAACTACCATTTTCACAAGTAAAAACTTAGGGAAATCAACCTATTCGGGATTGTATTGATTAAACCTCCATTTCACATCATTTAGACATCCAAAATACATCAAAAAGACATCTCAAAACAGAGCCCAATCATCTATTACGAATTTCTTCAAAATTAAATCCAAATCTTGCATTTTAAGCCAAAATCAAGATCACAACATTAAAACCTTTAATAAAACTCAATTTAAGGATTAAGAACTTGGGAATTTCAGTAAAGAACTGAGTATTTAGAGGAGAAGGACGTTCATACCTCTAAATGTGGATTTCTCCTTGTTTAGAGCCAAAATCCTTGAAAATTCATTAAGCAAATGGTGAGGATTTGATGTAGAAATGATTAGGAATCATTTAGGAATTGAAATCTCAACTTTAGGTGTGAAAATCAAAGGAAAAGTTGCTGTGGAAATGTGTTTGGCTGAGGGACTTTTGAGAGAAAATGAAATGGGAAAATTTTGGTAAAAATTAGTTATGAAACTAAAAATATCTTTTTCCCACTTTTCTTTTTATTAATTAAACATTAAATGAGTCTTAAAAATCAAGAAAAATCTGGAGAAATCCTCCCTTGGGTAAATTAGCTCCTTAAAGATTCAAAGTTTCAATCCTTTTAAAACAGTCACAAACTTTTCAAAAATTACATTTTAGTCACTAACTCAAAATGTCATATTTCCAAAACTCATTTTGTAAAATTGATTTCACCACCCTCTTATATATATTAAAAGAGGATTTTTAGAATTTTTTCCATATTTTTAATGCATCCCGAACTAGGCTTTCCTTAAAACCACCTTTTATATTCGAACCGAAAATCCGACCGGTCCAGTTCAAACCCAAAACTTCTAAGCCCAAAATTGGGGTGTTACAACTCTCCCCCTCTTAGGAAATTTCGTCCTCGAAATTTCAACCGGCGAAAAGAGCACAACCAAACTTCTCAAAGCAACCCACAAAGCAACACATGAGACTTAACCACCACTGAACACTCTCCACACAAACCTCCACCAAACCAACTTCTCCACAATTCAACTTACACTATAACCAAACCCAACACCACCGCATACGGTTCACAATTTCTAGAACACTCTGACGTTAACCACAGCTTAACCTTTCACACTTCCGAACTGCGCATAGCCCCAACAACCCGAAGAACCTCCAAACTTTTACAGCATACACCACCTTAACTCATAACTCCCAAAACTCGTACACACGGTGACACTAACCAATCCAGTTTCAGCCACCATGTGACCCACAACCTTCACTGCTTCTAAAACTCCTTGCAAAACTACTCAACTTCTTTCAAGATTACCACAATAAGCAAAATTCTTAAGCATCAACTGCTTACTCAAACTTCTCAACGTATTGATAACATTCCTTCACATCCGCCACTATCATTACCATAACGACTCACCAGGACTACTCACCCAACATCCGAAATTCACGTCACAAAACCCCAACCTTGGCTCCGCCAGCCGTTCCACATACCACTAGCTGACTACAGAAGGGATTTACTTATACGCGACTAGCCAAACACTTCTCACAAGAACCCGTCCTACCAACAATGGCCCTTGAACTTACATTGCCTTTCCACTTCAAGCTTTAACTACAACACTAGCCTTACCAAGACACCACCCATTCTATATGTGAGAAAGGGGCCATGGTGGCCGGAGATGCAATAAATAATGGTGGTTTGTGTTTGTGATCGGTGGTTAGGGATTTGTTGTTTGAAGAAGATGAACAGGATATTTTCTAGAGAGAACAATGTGTTTCTCTATATTTTCTTATTACTCTTCATTATTAAATGTATACATAGTAAGCCTTTAAATAGGCTGATATAGAGTTCTAATATAACTAAAACTATACTTTTATCTCTAATTTAAATAATATTTGTCACTAATTTAAATAAGATTTCTAGTAAATCTAAACTACTGACTTGGTAATAAACTCTAATTATAGATTAAATAAAACTCTACCACTTCTCGGATAACTTACACTCTCCCTCAAACTCTAACACTTCTCAGATAACTTACACTCCCCCTCAAGCTGGTGAGCAAACGTAGTAGAGCACCAGCTTGGATCTTGGATGTGATGCCCACTCATATTTCTTCTGTTGTTTCTTTGAGAAAAGAAAATCTCCTTTTTTCGGGAGCCATTGAGTTGAACAACTAGGATATAATCATGTTGTTCTTTGCATGGTCATTGTTGAAAATTTGCAGCTGATGTTGCTGATTTCGGCATCCTTCTTGAGATGACTACCAACTTTGTTGTACTTGTTGGTTTTGCACCTTCCTTAGATGTCTTCCAGCTTTCCTCTGTCAGTGATGATCTTTTTATGGTTTTTGCATCTTCTTCTGAGATGACTTCCAGCTTTTTCTGTCATTCACGGACTAAGTAGCTGCTTCCATTCAATAACGATCACAGGAATCTACACTCCCCCTCAAGCTGGTAATTACACGTACTAGAGTCCCAGCTTGGATTTTTGATGTAGAATCCCTTGAAAAATAATATAGTTTTTTTAAGGCTAAACTAAAACCTTTTCTCCTATCTTTTTAGGACAGATGGCTAAGATAGAACCAAATAGTTTTTTTTAAGGCTAAACTATAACCTTTTCGACAAAACAACAAAAATAAACGAGCAGAAATTTCACCAGAGATGTAAGATTCCAACGAAGGAGAAGCCAAGGAACGAGCGTGGCCTAATGATAACAGCGGAAAAAAATGTGCATATAAAAAGAAGAGAAAAAAATCAGATCAGAGATGGCAGCAGTGGTGACGACATCAAGATCGTTGTTGGCTCATGATACCATGTGAGAAAGGGGCCATGGTGGTCGGAGTTGCAATAAATAATGGTGGTTTGTGTTTGTGATCGGTGGTTAGGGATTTGTTGTTTGAAGAAGATGAATAGGATATTTTCTAGAGAGAACAATGTGTTTCTCTATATTTTCTTATTACTCTTCATTATTAAATGTATACAGAGTAAGCCTTTAAATAGGCTGATATAGAGTTCTAATATAACTAAAACTATACTTTTATCTCTAATTTAAATAATATTTGTCACTAATTTAAATAAGATTTCTAGTAAATCTAAACTACTGACTTGGTAATAAACTCTAATTATAGATTAAATAAAACTCTACCACTTCTCGGATAACTTACACTCTCCCTCAAACTCTAACACTTCTCGGATAACTTACACTATACATACATATTAAGATTACGAAACTTCTATTCACCCCAGGCCAACCCTTTTCTACAGCCCTCAACACAACCTCTTCTCAACTCTTCGAAGGTTGCTACGAACCATCACCTACAAAAACAACCCTTCTATTACAACATCAATGCCAAGTTACCTCAGCACTCTGGAACACATCCACTAACTTACTACATCACTTAACACCAAGAAACTACCACTTCTACTAGCTATTCACAACCACTCTGACCTATTCTAACTTCAACCGGTAATCTCCTTACCACCACACCGCTAAACTCTTTAAGCACCAAAACACTTTCCTTCTGCCAACATGCTATATCGCACTCACTATTACTGACAGCTCGCTTAATACCCCCCATTACTTCTAACATTCTCCCAGCACCAAAACAACTTTTAAAACCCATCATCCAACCTAACCCTATCCCAACACTAACAGACCCAACTAGCTATTAGCAAGTGTGAACGTTCGTATGCATGGTCACCAATATGCCCTATCAATGCATGTGTACATGTATGCAAAACCTCTAATGTCATGTCACATGTATGCATGTACCAACACATATATATAATATAGTATATAACAAATGGTTTTAACTGTGCATGTATGTCGGTTCACACCCACCAATAACATCCTCAGGATCCGCCTAAGATCAACCTCCTATCTCACTTCCAACTTGTCCAACCCTACCATTCTAACAACCCACTAATCACAAAATACCCACTAATGCCCTCTTCACACTAAAGTTGTTTTCAAAACAACACCAACTACTACCCCAAACTTGCTAGCTATAAGACCATACCACCACGCAAGGGAAAACCAAACCGAAACCAAACTAAGATAACTAGGGTAAATGTTACTTAACAAGGTTACCTGTAAACATCTCACTACCTTGGGGCTTCAACAGACAAGCTCTCTTCTTCGCAGAACCATCATTCTCTAGCCGCACCACCGCAACATCAGCCAACACCTTAAGATCATCACCATCTCCCTGCGGTAAAGAACCCTGACTACCCCGAGCCAACTTCAAACAATTACGTCTCAAATGTCCAACAGACCCACAATTCCAACAAGATTCATTCCCCAAGCTCCTCACACCTTTCTGCCCTTCCTGCCACCTTCGAACCTTGTCTCGGCCGTGCCCACGACCCTTCTGAGACCCTTTTGCTGCCACTGAAGCTGATCTCACCACTTGAGGACAATTTCTCTTCACATGCTCCTTAGAACCACAGTTCCAACAAACTCTCACGCCCCGACAACCTCCAACATGACACCTTTCACAACGGTCACACTTCGGCAACCGAACTACCACTCCTTGATCATACCGCACTTGACCCACGTCTGCACCACCACCCAGACTTTGATTCAAACAAAACCTTCTATCACGTAGCCTCTTACGCTGACCGCTCCCGAGGTCAGTACCCACAACTCTCTTGCTTAAACTTTTCTCACCTTCATAATCTGAAGCCACACCCACACGTTGCTTAACCCTTGGAAATTTCTCTCCAATGTACCTTTCATAAAAGGCAGACACAAAGAAGTCCCAATCTATATCGTGGATATGCGATGCCACCGGTACAGATGTCCACCAAGCACAAGCGTCCTCCAACATCAATGAGACAACACTTCCTAGCTTACAGGCGTAATCACAACCTTCTTGATCCAAAATCAGAATTACACTGGCTAACCAGGCCTCGAACGTCTCAGGTGTCGAACCATGATACTCCACAGCTCCCAAATCATGTAAACGCTGTTTCGACAAACTCGCACGTCCCACAGTCAGCACGTCTACAGGCCTCACTTTCGCCACAGCCTGAGATGTTCCCGACACCTCTTAAACTATAGGTGATGAACCCTTCATCACAAAACCAGCTTCTTCCTCCTGCCTCACTACCTCAACTCAAGGCACTAAAGACTGAGACGAAACACCTCCACTAAAAGGTGAATTCCACGCCTTAACAACCTGCTCTAAGGAAGCAACCATCTCACCCAACTGCCATTCTCTCATCGATTCCACCATGCTATTAACAACAAGCAATCATAACAAAACAAACAAAACGATCAGGCCAGCTTCAAGCAAGGATTCAAGACTCCCACTCCAACATAACACAATAGCTATAATAATAAGGCAATGGGTATCTCAAATTCTCCCCTTTTACACGACATAACAATCAATAAAAACATGGTTATCAGAACATCGAGCATATCAATCAACATACTTCGATCATGCTCTCATCAAACAACATTCACTCGCAACAGCATAACATCAACATATCATACCCATCACACTTTCATCTTTCATAGAATCAACTCACAACACCAGCATATCATCAGTACAAATCTACATTAGCTCAATGAAGATTCACAACCAAAAAGCATGATAAAAACATCAACAATTCGCTCAAAGACACACATTTCAACCGACTTTCAACCACACATCAGAATAAACATCAAATACGTATTACAACAATTTACCATTTCCCCAAGCATTCGCAACTCAGCTCTGATACCACCAAATATAACCCCCTTAGCCCGGCCTAGACGGTTGACCCGAACTACGAAGATTACACGGGGAAAACCAAAGTCAACCCGAAAGTCAACCTTGATTAACGACCATTTTTTTTCTTTTTAAGCTTGTCTAGATGCACATTAACCCTAGGTGTACTCTTGAGATAAGCATACTCAAAAATCACAGCAATCGGAAAACAATAAGGGACTCAATTGCATAACATACGAATTTAGGGACCAATTTGTAAATTTTGGAAAATAAGAGGACTTTACCAATTTTTAAGTTACCATTATGAAATTAGTCATGTTTCATGCCTCTCTACCAAATTTCACCTTAAACGGACATCTCGAACTCAAGCAATTGCACATACAAAAATCAGGACTAAAACGTAAAGCTTGCAAACCTCAAAACCATTCAAATCAGTGCCCAACGGTCAAGTGTTTCGAAACGGGGATAGACCGTTCAGATACGGGGCTTGGCAGTAGCCAAAGTGTTTCAAAACACCTCTACCCGTTTCGAAACACCCAGGCCAAATCCAGCACGTGTTTCGAAACAGGCAAGGGTGTTTCGAAACACCCTGCCCAGAAACAGCAGAAAAGCTTGTTTTAACTCGTCTAAACACCATCGAACATACTCTAAATCAATCCTCAACAAATCAACAACATGCCAAGCATCATAACTACCAAATTGCATTAAAATCTAGATACAAAACAACCCCTAGGTGCACCAACTCTTCAACACATCCAACACTTAATCATGCTTTTTAAAACAAGAAGCATATCATTATGACTTATGAATAAGAAGATTCAAACGTTGCAAGCGTTAAACCACATAGTTCAAATCATAAACCAAACTTGCCCAACATACACAATCTCATTACACATCAATATAAAAGACTCTCCCCCCATTGCCTTTATTATCTATAGCTATTAACCGAGACATACTTCTCAAGTGGAGCTCTCATTGAATCCCTTGCTTCTTGCTGTCCCAACTTCAATTATCTGCATTGGTGGACAAAAAGGAGCGTAAGCACATAATGCTTAGTGAGGAATGCTCAAAACCAAAACACCACCAATGCAGCGAATCACAAAACCTTCTTAAAAAGTAGATACAATTGGATAAACCAAAGCATTGTTTGAAAACTCCTTTTTAAACAACATGCTTTAAATCATGCATTGCTCAATCATGAAAACCAACCCTTAGCTTAGAAAAGCTAAAAACGCACTTCAAAGCACATTCTCGCAAAACCATCAATTAAAACCTTTCCAAGCATGAACACCTTATGCAAAGTTAAACTCAAATACCTTGAAAAACATTTCCTCTTCATAACATGCTTTTCTCATGCTTAATGATCCATTCAAGCAAAATCTTTGGAAAACCATTTGTTCCCTCTAACTATCTCATGTATTCAACAAATGCACAACACATGATCTACCAAAGCAACATTTACATTTCATGCCTTTCTAAACAAGTCTTCACAAGACTTCAATTCATTTAAGAGATTCCTTGCACATAAACACCATTCATAAAAGAAGATAAACACTTGTTCAAGCTTAACAAGTAATACATGCATTCTTAGAACATCACACACTTCCCATGCAACCTTGCATCATTTCAAGCATCTCATGCTTCATTACATCCAAGAACATTATATTGGCTTCCAAGTGATAATTCACAAACCATCACAACACAAGACACAATCGGATACGCAGATTACAAGCGTTGTCCCACACGCTTCATACACACAACCGAACAACACAAGGTGGAGTTTACCGGTACAATCACAACCCCCTCAACACCCGTGATGGAGTTTAACGGTACATTCACAACCCCTCAACATCACTCATCGGAAGTTGTATAACACACTAGCGAGAGTCGGGACACGTCACAAGGTTTACACATGGAAGCTACCACAACCATTGTAATCACCTTAATCAAGCTCACACACGGGAGCAACCCTCCACCGTTGTGACACTTAACAAAGTCCACCCACGAGAGCCATCCTCCATCGCGGTGACGTTTAACGAGGTTCACCCACGAGAGCCATCCTCCATCGTGGTGGCACTTAACCAAGCCCACCAACGAGAGCCATCCTCCATCGTGGTGACACCATCTATCTCAATCGCTAGGATTCTTGGATGGAGTTTACGGTACCATTACAACCCCTCGACATCCAAGGCGACTCAATTCACGGTGCACCCAATCCTATAGCCGGCTAACTATATCCGATTAAAGTAACCAACAACCACTTACATCACTTGCCAATACCATCAATTACCATCATCAATTCACTGTTTTAATGCATTAAACAAAGCCATTAAACAACATGCAACACTATGCTTCAATTCCACAATTCCATTGTACAAAACCAAGGATCTCTTACCTTGAGCATCCTTCAACACATGACTTTCAAAATCAGCATTAAACCATGCTAAAACATGATTTCAAAACAGAATTTAAACATGCAAATCACATACATTGCATCCAACCATCTCAAGTGCATTAAAAACCAATTCATAACACAAACCAAGAGAGAAATTCCATTTACTTACTCTTGAGCTTAGCTAAGTTGCTTAGACTTAAACTAAGCTCCCAAAACCTTCAAACATTGGTTTTAAAGCTGAAAACCCCAACTTCACTCACTGATACACAAAACTACGCTAGCCGTTAAGCCTTCCAAGCATCCGAAATCCTCCAACGCTACCTCTATTGCTTCCGGATCATTCTCCCCTGTTTTAAACACATAACAACAGAGGATTAATGCATCATCATGCATTAAAAACACCAGCAACACAACTCAACTCGCTGCTCTACATAAATCCAACATTTCGGCTACCAAACACAACCGAAAACACCTCCAAACTCTTCCAAAACTTAACCCAGCCAAGATCCATCACTTCTAACCATTTTTAAACATCAATTAACATCCAAAATGAACTCAAACTCGTCCTTATACCTCCAGCATTAACAGAACACTAAGATCACCCCAAAAACTACCATTTTCACAAGTAAAAACTTAGGAAAATCAACCTATTCGGGATTGCATTGATTAAACCTCCATTTCACATCATTTAGACATCCAAAATACATAAAAAAGACATCTCAAAACAGAGCCCAATCATCTATTACGAATTTCTTCAAAATTAAATCCAAATCTTGCATTTTAAGCCAAAATCAAGATCACAACATTAAAACCTTTAATAAAACTCAATTTAAGGATTGAGAACTTGAGAATTTCAATAAAGAACTGAGTATTTAGAGGAGAAGGACGTTCATACCTCTAAATGTGGATTTCTCCTTGTTTAGAGCCAAAATCCTTGAAAATTCATTAAGCAAATGGTGAAGATTTGATGTAGAAATGATTAGGAATCATTTAGGAATTGAAATCACAACTTTAGGTGTGAAAATCAAAGGAAAAGTTGCTATGGAAATGTGTTTGGCTGAGGGAATTTTGAGAGAAAATGAAATGGGAAAATTTTGGTAAAAATTAGTTATGAAACTAAAAATATCTTTTTCCCACTTTTCTTTTTATTAATTAAACATTAAATGAGTCTTAAAAATCAAGAAAAATCTGGAGAAATCCTCCCTTGGGTAAATTAGCTCCTTAAAGATTCAAAGTTTCAATCCTTTTAAAACAGTCACGAACTTTTCAAAAATTACATTTTAGTCACTAACTCAAAATGTCATATTTCCAAAACTCATTTTGTAAAATAGATTTCACCACCCTCTTATATATATATTAAAAGAGGATTTTTAGATATTTTTCCATATTTTTAATGCATCCCGAACTAGGCTTTCCTTAAAACCACCTTTTATATTCGAACCGAAAATCCGACCGGTCCGGTTCAAACCCAAAACTTCTAAGCCCAAAATTGGGGTGTTACAGTTTGGCTTGACTAATTCTCCTGCAGCTTTTATAGACATGATGAATAGAGTGTTCCATGAATACTTGGACAAGTTTGTTGTGGTGTTCATTGATGATATCCTTGTGTACTCTCGTACCGAGGAGGAGCGTGAGGGGCATTTTCGGATTGTGTTGCAGGCGCTGTTGGAGAATCAGCTTTATGCTAAGCTGAGCAAGTGCGAATTCTGGCTTAGGGAAGTTGTTTTCCTGGGTCATGTGGTTTCTGCTGAGGGGATCCGAGTTGATCCTCAGAAGATTGAGGTCGTGATGAATTGGAAGCCTCCTAAGTCTGTTCATGAAGTTCGTAGTTTCCTTGGGTTGGCAGGATACTATCGGAGGTTTGTGGATGGATTTTCGAAGATTGCTGCACCTTTGACGAAGTTGTTGCAAAAGGATGTCAAGTATGAGTGCACAGAGGCAAGACAACATGCTTTTGAGAAGCTTAAGGAAGCTTTGACGCAAGCTCCTATCTTGGTTCAAACTGAATCAGGGAAAGAGTTTGTAGTGTACAGCGACGCATCCTATGTTGGTTTGGGGTGTGTGTTGATGCAAGAGGGTAAGGTGGTGGCTTATGCATCGCGTCAGTTGAAGGTGCATGAGCGTAATTATCCTACACATGATATTGAGTTAGCTGCGGTGGTCTTTGCTTTGAAAATTTGGAGACATTACCTGTATGGTGAGAAGTGTACTGTGTACACAAATCACAAAAGTTTGAAGTATCTGATGTCTCAGAAAGAGTTGAATCTTAGGCAACGACGTTGTGTGGAGTTGCTTAAAGATTACGATCTAACGATCGAGTACCATCCAGGAAAAGCTAATGTTGTAGCGGATGCCTTGAGTAGAAAAGTGGCAGTGGAGTTGAGGGCTATGTTTGCCAGCTTGAGTATTTCGTGAGATGGGAGTCTTGTGGCTGAATTGCAAGTGAAACCATCTTTGGTTCAGTTGATAAAGGATAAGCAGTTGTTGGATGATTCTTTGGTGCTACATGTTCAGGATATTGCTGAGGATAGACCATCATATTTTTGCTTTAATGATGATGGGGTTCTATGTTTTGGGAGTCAGATAGTAGTGTCGGATGATGCTGAGTTGAGGCGTACTATTCTGACGGAAGCTTATAGTATTACTTTTGCTATGCACCCTGGTAGTACAAAGATGTATCGTGATCTTAAGGATGAGTATTATTGGGTGGGTTTGAAGAAGGATGTTGCGGAGTATGTGAGTAAGTGCATGGTTTGTCAGCGGGTTAAGGCTGAACATCAGTTTCCTTCTGAGTTGTTGCAACCGTTGAAGATTCCTGAGTCGAAGTGGGAAAGGATTACCATGGACTTTGTGTCTGGTATGCCTTTGTCCCCATCGAAAAAGAATTTGGTGTGGGTGATTGTGGATCGCCTTACGAAGTGTGCGCATTTTTTACCTGTGCATACTACGTATACCTTGGACAAGCTTGCAGAGTTATACATTGCTGAGATTGTGCGACTGCATGGTGTGCGCAAGTCTATAGTGTCGGATAGGGATCCAAGGTTTACATTGCGTTTTTGGGAGTGTTTGCATCAAGCTTTGGGTACACGGTTGAATTTCAGTACTTCTTATCATCCACAATTGGATGGACAGTCTGAGCGTGTTATCCAAGTGCTGGAAGATATGTTCAGGTGCTGTGTGATTGAGTTTCAAGGTTCTTGGGAGAAACTTTTGCCTTAGGTAGAGTTTGCTTATAACAATAGTTACCAGGAAAGTATTCAAATGGCACCTTATGAAGCATTGTACGAGAGGATGTGCAGAACTCCTCTTTGCTGGGCTGAAACGGGTTAGAAGTTGGTTTCGATGCCGACTTTGTTGAAAGGAACCACCGAGAAGGTGAAGCTCATTTGTTAGCGTTTGAAGGCAGCTTCTGATAGACAGAAGTCTTACGCGGATTTGAAGCGTAAGGAGATTGAGTTTGCGGTTGGTGACCGTGTGTTCTTGAAGGTTTCGCCTTGGAAGAAGGTGATGAGGTTTGGTCGAAAGGGTAAGTTGAGCCCTAGGTATATTGGACCATACGAGGTGATTGAACGTGTGGGTCCTGTTGCGTACAAGTTGAGGTTACCGCAAGAGTTGGAAAAGATTCATGATGTGTTTCATGTCTCTATGCTTCGGAGGTATAGATCTGATCCTTCGCATGTTATGCCTGTGGAGGAAGTGGAGTTGAATCCAGACTTGACCTATGATGAGGAGCCGGTTGAAATTCTGGATTCGGACAGTAACGTTCTTCAGGGCAAGACCATTGAATTGGTTAAGGTGTTGTGGAGGCATCGTGGGAAAGAAAGGATGATATGATAAAGCAGTTTCCGTACCTTTTTCCTCTAGGTAAATTTCGAGGACGAAATTTCTTAAGGGGGAGAGTTGTAACACCCCAATTTTGGGCTTAGAAGTTTAGGGTCTGAACCGGACCGGTCTTTTTTTTGGTTTGAATATAAAAGGTGGTTTTAGGGAAAACCTAGCTCGGGATGCTTTAAAAATATGGAAAAATATCTAAAAAATCATCTTTTAATATATATAAGAGAGTGGTGAAATCAATTTTACAAAATAAGGTTTGGAAATACTACATTTCGGTGTAGTGACTAAAATGCGATTTTTGAAAAGTTTAGTGGTGACTGTTTTGTAAGGATTGAAACTTTGAATCTTTAAGGAGCTAATTTACCCAAAAATGATTTCTCTAGATTTTTCCTTAATTTAGATTATTCAATTAATGTTTTAACTAATTAATAGAAAAAGGGAAACCACTTTTTAGAATTTCATAACTAACTTTTCCTAAAATTTTCTCATTTCTTTTTCTCTCAAAATTCCATCATCCAAACACTTTTCTCCAGCAGCTTTTGCTTTGATTTTCACTTCAATTGATGAGATTTCTATCATCAATAAGTTCCTAATAAATCCTACATCAAATCCTTTTGATTTCCTCATTGAATGTTCAAGGAAATTGGCTCAAATCAAGGAGAAATCACCATTTAGAGGTAACATTGTTCTTCTCCTCTAAATACTAAGTTCTTTACTGAAATTCCCAAGTTGTCAATCCTTAATTTAAGTTTTACAAATGGTTTTAATGGTAGAAACTTGATTTTGGCTTAAAACTCAAGATTTGGATGAAATCTTGAAGAATTTTGTGGTGGTTGTTTGGGCTCTGTTTTGAGATGATTCTTAAATGTATTTTGGATGTTTAATGATGTGGAAATTAGGTTTTATCAATGAAATCCCGAATAGGTTGAATTTTCTAAGTTTTTGCTTATGAAAATGGTGGTTTTTGAGGTGATCTTGGTGTTCTGTTATACCCGGAGGTATAAGGACGAGTTTAGGTTTATTTTGGATGTTGATTGATGTTTAGAAATGGTTAGAAGTGATGGATCTTGGCTGGGTTACGTTTTGGAAGAGTTTGGAGGTGATTTCGGTTGTGTTTGGTAGCCGAAATGTTGGGTTTAGGTAGAGCAGCGAGTTTAAGTGTGTTGGCTGAACATTTTAATGCATGATGATGCATTAATCCTCTTCTTTGATGTGTTAAAAACAGGGGAGACATCTTCGGACACCACTGGAGTCGATTCGGAGGCTTGATCGGCGTTTCGGCAAGCTTGCGAAACGAAATTGGTGAGTGGGGTTTGGTTTCCAGCTTTGGAACAATTATTTAAAGGTTTGGGAGCTTAGTTTAAGTCTAAGCAAATTAACTAAGCTCAAGTGTAAGTTTTTGGAGAAACTCCCTTGAATGAGTCATGAAGTGGTTGAATGCATTGGTTATGATTTGCATGTTTAAATTCTGTTTTGAAAGCATGTTTTAGCATGGTTAATGCTGGTTTTGAAAGCCATGTAATGAAGGATGCTCAAGGTAAGAGATCCTTGGTTTAACATATTGTTAGTATGGTTTTGATGCATAGTGATGCATGATGTTTAATGGCTTTGATTAATGCTTTAAAACAGTGAATTGTTGATGGTAAATGATGTATATTGGCAAGTGATGAATTGGTTTTAAAGTACTTGAATCGGATATAGTTAGCCGGCTATAGGATTGGGTGCACCGTGAATAAAGTCGCCTTTGATGTTGAGGGGTTGTGATTGTACCGTAAACTCCATCCAAGTATCCTAACGAGAGAGGTAAGATCACAACGGTGGTTAAAAGTCCGTGTGTGGATCTTGTTAAGGTCACAACGGTGGTTAAAAGTCCGTGTGTGGGCCTTGTGTTATGTGTCCCGTACTCTCGTTAGGAAGTTATACAACTACCGATGAGTGATGTGGAGGGGTTGTGATTGTACCGTAAACTCCATAACGGGTGTTGAGAGGTTGTGATTGTACCGTAAACTCCACCTTATGTTGTTCGGTAGTGTGTATGAAGCGTGTGGGACAACGCCTGTAATCCGCGTATCCGATTGTGTTTTGTGTTGTAAAAGTTTATGAATTATCACTTGAAAGCCAATATGTTGAATTGATGTAATGAAGCATGAGATGCTTGTAACGTATGCAAGGTTGCATGAAAAGTGTTAAGCTTGTGTTGTTAAGCTTGTTGAAAGTGTTTTCTAAAAAGGCATTATTGTGTTGTTTTCTTTAGAGCATGCCTCACTAAGCTATTGTGCTTACGCTCTCTCTTTTGTACCAATAATGCAGACAATTGAAGTGTTTGAGGGCAGCAAGGAAGCTAAGAGTCCAAGGGAAACTAAGCTCATGTATGGTGATGTTTTCATACACTATTAGTTTTGGTAATTTGGCAATGGGAACCTAAGGTTGTGTTTTTGGGAGATGTTTTGGACTCCCTAGTTTGTGGCATGATGATTTTAATGTTTTGGATTTGTAATTGGCCTTTTAATGCTTGTTTTGGAGATTGATTGATTGCTTGGTTTGGATAATAGGGTGCATGCCTATAGACTTGTGAAATTCCATGTTTGATGCCATGAATGTGTTTAGAAGTTGCAAACATGTACCTTATATGTATGATGTCTTGTTGGCATGGTTAGGAAGTCAATAGGATGTGTTTGAATGGTTTAAAGTATGGAAAACCAGCAAAATCTGCAGCTTCTGGGCAAACCGTATCGGAACGGGCACTAGCGTTTCGAAACGGGGGCCTGTAATTGCCTTCGTGCTTCGAAACGGCTGGAGGATGTTCCGAAACGTTTTGGCTACTGTCAAGCCCTGTTTCGAAACAAGTCTCGAAACGAACCCATGTTTCGGAACGGTCAACACCGTTTCGAAACAGGTGACCGTTAGGCACTGATTTGAATGGTGTAAAGGTTTGAAAGCTTTACGTTTTAGTCCTGAAATTTTTAATTGCAATTATATGAGTTTGAGATGTCCGATTAAGGTGAAATTTGACAGAGATGCATGAAATGTGACTAATTTAATATTGGTAACTTAAAAATCAGTTAAGACCTTCTAATTTCCAGAATTTACACTTTGGTCCCTAATATTTGTATTTTACGCAATTGAGTCCCTCATGTTGTTCGATCAATGTGCTTTTCACCTGTATGTTTCTTGCATGCTCACATAGGGTTAATTTGTATCTAGATAAGATTAAAAGGAAAAAAAGGGTCGTTAATCAAGGTTGACTTTCGGGTTGACTTTGGTTTTCCCCGTGTAATCTTCGTAGTTCGGGTCAACCGTCTAGGCCGGGCTAAGGGGGTTACACACATTGATTAATATCATGCACATTCCACATGCATATAACAATGCATCAATCCATGCCTCAACATATATGTATAACACCATATACATAGCCAACATAATCACAATTAAACATGAGGCATAAACACATTCAAAGATCAACCATAGTCTCTAACTATAGCTTGGGATTAGGCTACCACTCTAATCTCAACTCTAGGTGGGTCTACCAAGCCCAACCTAGTTCACATGCTTGAACCAAATACTCAAAGACCATTTAAAAACATTTAACCACTCACCTTCACTTCCAAGCTTAACAACCAAGCAACCAAGACCTTCAAGCTTCCGGATTCACTCCCGATGCTTCACCAACACAATTTCTTGCCTCTAATCAACTCAACACAAACAAAACAACCTCGAATCAGTCCATACATCAATGTAGCAAACCCGGAACACTACTCAAGCCTAAAACACATGAATTCAAGCCATGAACAACCCCCAAAACATCAAACTCGAGCAGCCCTCAAACCCAATCCAAAACTTATGATTTCCACCCTTTTTACACACCTCAAGGATTCCAAAACAACCCCAACTATCATACTAACATCAGCCTTCAATTTCCAACATTAAACACACCCAAAACTCATCTTAAAACCCATCAAAAACCCCATTAAAACCCAAATCCAAAAATCATGATAAAACTCTTTAAAATTCATATATGTTGGACCCCAAGGTTCATAAACAACTTATCTATCATCATTAAACCAAAAGCTTTGTTAAAATCTCATAAAGTCACAACCTTTAACATTTTTCCATGGAAAACCAAATTTCTAAAACAATGGTGAAAATGAAATCTAACGGTACTTTTGAAGAGAGTAAGATGATAGAAATATGGGGATATAATTACCTTTCAAAACCGACCAAAAATGAAGAAGCAAGGAGATGGAATAGTAACTTGGAGAGTATAAGCTCTCTTTGTTGTTGGAAAGAAAATATGGAGAAGGAAGAAGATGAGCACATGTCTATTTTAACAAAAGGGGTTTTAATTTTTGAAAGTTCATTTATTTACGGTTTTGCCATTAATGAGATGGCAATCTCATTAACAATTAAAATCCATGGAATTTGATTTCCAAATCAATTTGAGTCCAACATTCACAATGTTTGTTTTGAAATCACAAGGTCCAATATATATATATATATATATATATATATGATTTTAATTAGAAAATCAAAACTCAAAATATTATTTAAATATTATTTTCACCCGACCCCCAAACCCGGGTGTTACATTGAGTATTTTCAAAAACTCTTGAGCCTCTGATTTTTTCACTGGCTCGTGAATTATTGGTGTTTTCTCTTGGAAGAAATCCTTTTCCCCTTCCTTATCTGGCTCACTAACCCCTACCTTGGTCTTGATCACCAAAGGCTTCATTCCCGTGTAGATCTTTTTAGAGGGTGATTCTTCTGATGCACAGACTTCCATCCTTTGTTCTTTTTGCACATAAAATTCTAACTCTTTGCAGTCAATCTTTGTTTGTATTAACTGCTTAAAATCTAGACAATCTTCAATTTCATGCCCCTCCTGCTGGTGGTATTCACAATACAGTCCTTCTGTCATTGCTTCCTGGAATCTCCCTTCTATCACCCCGGCTTTGACTATCTGAGTCCATACCCATTTCATGGATGCCTTGAGCTCGAAAACGTGTTTCTTGTTGGTGTGAGCCTCTTCCTCTATGATGGTATTTACCCCATTCTTCTGGTAGTTTGGCAACTGATTTCTCTTTTCTTCTGAAGTTTCGAATGATAACATGCCTGATTTCCTTAAATCATCTACCACCCTTTTGAATGCGGTGCAGTTTTTGATGGTATGCCCCCTTACTCCAGCATGATATTCGCATTGGGCCTTCTCGTCATACCACGGTGGGTAGGGAGGTGAGAATGGAGGAACATGTCTGGGTAGCACCATCTGCGACTTGACCAGCTCGGCAAACAACTCTGCATAGGTCATTTGATGGGAGGAAAGTAAGGCCTCGAATTCCCTTGATATCTTTGCTCTCCTTTTGGGGCATTTGCAACCATCAGAGCTGTGGTGTTGGGCTTGTTGAATACCATGCCTGTTGAGTAGTTGGGATTGTAGACATTCGTTGCATTAACTTCATTGTTGTCCTTCTTCCTATATGTCTTCTTGGTTTCGCCACTGTCCAATCTTCTGCTCTTCATGGCTGCCAGGATTAGTTCGCCATTCATTAGCATGTCTACAAAGTTCTTCGTAGCGTGGTTGAGCATACGATCATAAAAGGGGCCTTTTGGTGTTTCTACAAACATTGGGGTGATCTCATTTTCTAGAAACGGTGGCTGCACTTGTGCCGCTACATCCCTTCACCTTTGAGCATATTGGCGGAAGCTCTCGTGGTGCTTTTGCTCCATCCCTTACAAGACCAGATGAGTTGGAACCATGTCTAAAACATGTTTGTATAGCTCACTGAAGGCTCTAGATAGGTCTCTCCATGATTTGATGTTTACTCGACTTAACTGCGAGTACCAACGTGCAGCAGACCCTACTAGGTTGTCTTGAAAACAGTGAATGAGAAACTTCTCATTATCAAGGTACATGGACATCTTTCTGCAGTACATGGTTAGATGTGCTGACGGGCATGTGGTCCCATTATATTTCTCGAAATCGGGGATCTTGAATTTCAGTGGCGTAACTAAATCAGTTACAAAGCTCATATCATTGGCATCCATTCCACCATAAGCATTTCCATCTTGGAAGGATTTGAACATTCCTTCTAACTTTTCATACTTCTCTTCCAACTTCTTTTCAGTTCGAGCCTTATCAGCGACTCCATCAAGGTCAGGCACTTTGTAATTGTTGGCCTCCACATGAGTGGAAGATTCAGCTACATGGATAGGTGTTTTGGCCTTGGCAGCAGCCTCCCTTCTAGAGGTCATTCCTGAGAATCGTGGAATAGCAGAAGTATTTCCTCCCTCTTCAACCGCATCTGGGTCCTTGAATCCAAGTAATGCAGCTATCGAACTGATCGTCTTTTGGTGAACTGCCCCAACTTGTTGTTTCATGTCGACTTCAATTTTCTCTAGCTTATCCTGAATGTTCTTTTGATTTTCCTCCAAGGTTGCCAGCCGTTCCTCAGAGTTCATGGCTCGGGTTTGGGCTCGTGTGCCATATTTATGGGTTGTCTTAGCAATTTTGGATATTCTGTTGTTTTTTATTACTAAGTTAGTTTATGAACGAATGAATGTATGCACAAACGAATTCACAAAAAGCAAACAACAAAGCAAACAAGATAATGCAAATGCCTGAATGCAGTCGAAGGGCCATCAATTCCATTGAAAATCTGTCCATGAAAGGAAACTCTTTATTAAATAAGAAAGTTTGAACTTTTGAAATTACAAATATTTCTCTACTCGAACGCCTAACTCCTTGGTTTATTCAATTAGCCACATGAGACTCGATCCCATTTCTCCAACGGGCTTGACATACTGTCGAAGGGCTGCAACTTCAGTTGCTAATATTGTCACATGCTTGGCCACATCTTGAACTTGTGTCATCGCCATCCTCTCAAATTCATCCATTTCTTGGAACCCTCGAGCATTATCTCTGAGACGAGTTCATCAATAGTCGTTTCCTCCTTCAGTGATATCTTCTTGAACTAAGATCTCCGTTTTGTACTCTTGAAGGAGATGATCCATCTCTTTAACATGCTCTTTTAAGAAGCCATTCTCATACAAACAAGCCTGGAGCTCTTCATAGGTACGGTCCCTTTGCATCTTGTGAACTATTTGACTCAAATTCTCTACCTTGGCTTTTAGCTCAATAATGAAGGCCTGACTTTGCTTCAACTTTTTAGTAGTTTCGTCGTAGACTGATTTTAATTTTAGCAAACCAACTTTGTTGTCGTGGGCTTGCCTTTTCCATGCGGTTAAATTTTCCTTTGATTCCTCTTGAGGCCTCTTCCCTTTCACATTCTCTTACCATGATCCTTCTCTTTCACGACAGCTTGTTCTATCTCTTGTCTCCATTGTTCTGGGCTTTTTCAAAGATCCACATATCGAATTGTAGCTTGAAGTTTAAGGAAATCAACCCTCTGGATCTCATACCTCTCTTCTAGATTCTCATACATTTTCCGCACACGGTTGGATTCTCCCTTGTGCTTTTCTACATCAAGGCTAACTTCAAAATTGTCTCGTAAATTTCATTCTTTAAGCTCTTCGATTTCTAACTTAGCCCGTCTTAGCTCCTCCCTTAGAATGTCAGCCTCTGAAGGAACCACCTTCAAATGTTCCTCTATTGATTTGGCAGGCCCAAGAGTAGGTAGCATAACCTTGTCGTTCATCCTCGTATGTCTCCACACATCATAATCGGGAGTATACATGCAATGCCTGTCAGACTTTGTCTTCATAAAATAAAAAATCTTCCATGAATCGCTGACTTCTTGCACCATTCACCTAAACTCCCCTTGGAACTCGAATTCTGACGTACCAAGCTCGGAAGTGAAGGGAATAAATTGTCGTGATCCATATTGGTGTGATACTAACAGAGGTGCACAACCAATTCCTCCCCGTAAGCCTAACAACATCAGATAATTGTAATCCCCACATCTATATCTGACTGTTGCACGTCCCATCTATGGCACCCTCCATTTGATGTCCTCGTCACGACGATCTCTGAAAATATCTACTCATTTAATCCTCTTCATGCTTGGCCAATCTTGTGCCAAAAACCCCTGAAGCGGGGAAAAGTTTGGGGAAAACACATTTGGTAAGGCAAAAGTTGGACACTCCTAAAAATGACTAAGGGCCCAAACTTGAAGTAGTGGAGTACAACCTCCGAAACGCACGCCTTCCACTTTCCGACAAGCATTCAAAGAAATGAAGGTTTCTGCTAACACTACAGGCACTAGATTAACATTCCTCTTCAACTGCTCAAAGAAGTCTAATAGGGCCACATCGATGATTCCCAACACTTTTGGAAAAATCACCAAACCGTAAATTGCAATGGCCAAGAGGTCTACCATTTTTGTGATGTCTGGATGAACTAGAACAATGTTTCGAATGCGTGACCAAGGAAAATTGAAACTTCCCCCTCTCTTCCATATCAACCCTTGGGCCCATTCATCACTCATTTAGGCAAATGAAACAAGTTTCGACTGTGAATTCTAGTTCTTGGGCAGCTTTGTATACACCCAATTCTCCTTTACTTCAGGCATATTGAACAACGCCAAGTATTCCTCGAAAGTTGGCATCAAGTCTTCTCCAAAGAACGTGAAGCAGCAATACCCAGGGTTCCAGAACTGAATTAAGGCCTTCAAAAACGGCTCATCAACCTTCACAAACAGAAGATATGCTATGTCGCCATAGGACTCACGAAACAACTTCTTGGTTTTATAATCAAAATGATCCCATATCTCACGTAACTCTTGCATGTCATTTTGTTTAACACCAATGAGGGCATACTCCAAAGTTTTTGTTTCGTGACCCGCACTCAAACTGTCTCCATACTTTCTCTGATTAACCTCAGACCAGTGACGCACTTTCGCATTTTCCTCTTCCTTCTTTAAGAGCTTTTCGTCCATAATTGAACAATTTCCCAGAATCAACCCCTTCTAATATGAAATGATGCACATGCAAAATAAACAAGATAATAAACAGAGATCAACAAGCAAGAACAAACCAATGAAACAAATAAAATAGTCAAAAACAAACAAAAACATTTTAAATGTACGATAATTATGGGCTGGCATTCCAACATTTCAGGACATGTCCCCACGGATTACCTGCAACTCAACACCCTAGGCTTTCCGCATGGCTCTATTAGGGGTAGCCTCTAAATTCTCAAACTTGGTTTAGTTCTAAGAAGGTACCCGAGCTGTCCTTGTTGTCCTCTACTAAGAGTAGCAAGGCACTCGATTCTAACCCATTATAGGCTACAAACGAATCAAGTTCAACTCAGGAGGACTCAACACCGAAGCCTTCTTGAAGAATCAATATTCTTACAAAGGCAAAGGGATTGAGTCCCGAAGGTACTTTGCGATGGTCATACGAAGAATCAATATTCTTACATGAGCAAAGCGTGTTCCCCCCACTTACATGAGCAAAGCTTGGAATTGAGTCTTAAATGCGTAAAATAGAATTATATTCATTTAAACAGAAAAATAAATAGAACCTATGGTGAACTTGCAAATTCCATATTAAAAAAAACATTTTTTTTGAAATCCATTAAAAACCAATTTGTCGCCTAACCTTCTTTGTTTTTTATTTAAAAAAACAAAAAACACTTCCCCAGCGGAGTCGCCAAGCTGTCGCAACCGCCTTTTTACGGGAGGGTTCGACTATTTTGGAAAACACTTTTAAAATAAACGGAGTCGCCACCAATCTTTTTTTTTTGAAAAAAGTGTGATTGGATCACTTTTAAAATTAGGGTTATTTTAATAAAACATTTTTTGGTTTTAATAAAACAACGGTTTCGGTCTGCGAAAATCAGAAAACAAGTTCAGGGGTTGGTTACGCTTGGGGAAGGGTTAGCACCCCCACGAAGCCCAAAATTGGTACCTAATTGGTTTTAAAATCGTTTTCAAAACTGGAATTTGCAAGTTCAAAAAGGTTCGACTTTACTTGTCCGTTTAATGAATATTAGTCTATTTTAATGGCCTTATCGCCCGGGAGATGAACTTTAATCACCGCCAACATTTCTGGCGCTAACCCGTCATTCCCGTTTGATAAGACACCGCCTTAAATTAAGTTTTCACTTTTCAAGCAACAAAGAAACTTAGTGTGTTGAGCATTTTTATTTAATTCTAAGTTTGATTATTAAAAGACCCTAAAAATGTTCTTTTATTCCTAATTTAAGGTTTAAGTTTGCTTAAGTGTATTTTATTTGCTTTTTTTGTGAAGAACATTTTTCAACAAAACAAGTTTCTATCTAAGTTTTAGTCCCTAATCCTAAGTTTTCACCTATTTCTAAAACAAGCAAGCAAACTTTTTATTCTTTTGATTTTTACCCTTTTTATTAGTCCTTTTAAAAGCCTTTATTTCTTTTTATTATTTTCTAAGCTAAAACTCCTTTTACATGTTTTTACTTTTTGTGATTTTTTTGTTTTTTTACCTTTCCATTTTTTTTGTTTTTTACTATTCAAAATGAATTTTCTCTTTTTTTAAATTTGTTTTCATTTTCCACCTTTTTTAATTTTTCTTTTAAAACCACCCATTTAAAAAAAACTTTATTTCTTCTTAAAATATCATTTTAAGATTTTCCTTTTCAAAAATTTATTTAAATCCTAGACCCTAACCCTTTTATTTTCTTAAAAAAACTTATTTCTTTTTCTTTTTTTTTCTTAAGAAAACATCTTTATTATTTTTTCTTTTAAAATCAAGTTTGCCCATCTATTATTTAAAACTAAATTCCACAAAATCTTTTTTATTTTCTAAAATCAAGCCCTTTATTATCTAACACCTTTTATTATTTCTTCTAATTAAATCTCTAATTTCAAGTTTTTCAAATTAACCACATTTAATCATTTTTATTTCATGCATTTAGAACCTAAACAACACAAACAAAAACACCAAAATTCAACCAAGAACAACAATAAAATCAACATAAAAAACCAAGAAAATGTAGAAAATTTACTGATACATCGACGAACGATGAACTCGAACTCAAGCTTCTTGAAATGCTCAAAACCACCTCCGGAAAATTTCTCTAAACTCGAATTTCCTCTCTAAAAATTTCCAGCCAACTCATGAAAAATTCAAAGAATTGTTTGGATTTTTCTTGAACCCTTTTTAGTGGTTTTTCTCTCAAATTTGGTGTGTTGAACAATAAACCATTTTGGGGTTTTATAGTTGATTTCTAGCTTCAAATTCAAGCCAAATTCGGATTTCAATCCTCAAATTGAAGCTAAAATCAGACAAGAAACTTGATACCCGATAAAACCCCCAAGAAATTATCTATTTTGATCCAAATTCGGGATATAATTTCCTATTTAATTCGAATCTATGGTTTATTATTTAGTTTCGATTTTTTCCAGATTCCGGCGGCTATAGGCAACGGCGGCAAGTGGGGTCGGCGGCAACCATGCAGTCCGATCGGCACTAACCACGCCGGCTGCTGCGACCGGTGGACGGAGAACGGCAGCCCCCTTCGTTCGCGGCAAGGGTTTTGACTGTTTTTTGACCCCTTTTGTTGTTGTTTTTTCTCTCTTTTTTATATCACACTTCATAATTATTATCTTATTTTATTCCTTTTTTAAATTTAATTATTAAACACCATAATTAATTTTTTTTTCTTTTCCTTTTCTTTCTTTTCTTTTTACTTTTTACCTTAAAAATGGGCTTCAACATAAAATGAGCTTTATTATCTTCATTAAAAAGTGGGCTTTTCTTGAAAATGGGATTTTATTTTAAAAATGGATTTTTATTTTAAAAAAGTAGGCTTTTAAAAGGATTATTATTATTATTTTTGATATTTTATATTTTATTTCTTTTATTTTGACTTTTTTCTTTTATTTATTAAAAGTTAGTGTTAAAATTTAGTGACAACACAATGCTTACCAGGCGAAGGTTTGCAGCTGAGTGCATCAACTACAACATTGGCCTTGCTCGGATGGTAATCAATGACCAGATCGTAATCTTTAAGAAGTTTCATCCACCTCCGTTGCTGAAGATTCAACTCTTTTTCAGTCAACAATTATTTGAGGCTTTTATGGTCGGTGAAAAGATAGCATTTCTCCCCGTAGAGATAATGCCTCCAGATTTTCAATGCGAAGACAATTGCAGCCAATTCAAGGTCGTGTGGGATAATTCATCTTTTGTGGATTAAGTTGTCATGAAGCATAAGAAATAACCTTGCCTTCTTGCATTAATACACATCCTAACCCAAGATGTGATGCATCACTGTAAACTTTATAGTCTTTTACAGACTCGGGCTGGGTCAAGACAGGTGCTTCCTTGTTGAACCTCGGTCCAAATGAAAGGAGTTTCTTTCCTCAATAATTTGGTCAAAGGAGCAACTATCATAGAAAATCCTTTCACAAATCTGCGATAATAGCCAGCAAGCCCAAGGAAACTTTTGACCTCACCAATATTATTCGGTTGATGCCAATCTACAATGGCTTGAATTTTCTTCGAGTCTACTTGAATGCCCGAAGCCGACACGATATGCCCCAGGAAGGCAACTTTAGTGAGCCAAAACTCACACTTGGAGAACTTCGCATACAACTGTTTCCCTCTTAGAGTCTGAAGTACAATACGTAGATGATCTCGATGCTTCGTTTCATTCTTGGAATAAATCAAGATGTCATCTATAAACACCACTATTAATTTACCAAGATAGGGTCTAAATACCCGATTCATCAAGTCCATTAAAGTTTTCGGTGCATTGGTTAGCCCAAAGGCCATCACCAAAAATTCGTATTGTCCATATCTTGTACGGAAAGTAGTCTTTGGCACATCACACTCCTTAACTCTCATTTGATAATAGCCCAACCTTAAATCGATCTTAGAAAACATAGAAGCATCCTTTAGTTGATCGAACAAGTCGTCTATTCTAGGTAATGTATATTTATTCTTGATGGTTACTTTATTCAATTGTCTGTAGTCGATGCACAATCGCATAGAACCGTCCTTCTTCTTAACAAAGAGAACTGAGCTCCCCAAGGTGAAGAGCTCGGTTGAATGAAACACTTACTCAATAAATCTTGAATCTGGGCCTTTAATTCTTTCAACTCCACAGCTGCCATTCGACATGGTGCAATGGAAACTGAAGCAGTCCCAGGTTGTACCTCAATGCCAAATTCCACTTCACGGGTTGGGGGCAATCTCAGAAGTTCATCAGGAAAGACATCAAGAAATTCACATACGGTGTCGATGTCTCTTAGTTACGACTCATATTTGGTTTCCAATGACAAAGCATAAAATGATGGATTCCTCACGTTCATCAGTACAATACTTTCTTTACCCAAACTCCTAAGATACAATTTTCTTTTACAACAATCTACCCAGGCTTGATGTTCACTAAGCCAATCTAAGCCTAGGATGACGTCGAATTCATGGATTGGTAAAGCCAACAAATTCGCCAGAAAAGGAATCCCTTGGATCATTAAGGGACAATTCTTGCACACTACCCCTACGGTGAAACAATCTCCTAGGGGATTTGTTACAGAAATTTTCGGTGCTATTGGTTCAAAAAACATGTTATACTTTTTAACTACAATGGTGCTTATGAAAGAATGACTAGAACCAGGGTCAATAATTGCATATAAAGGATACGAATATAACTCAATGGTACCTGTAATAACATCGTGTTCATCTTCTTCTTCCTTGCTCCTCACATGATACATTTGGGCAGGAGCTTTCGAGTCTTGTTTGTTAAAGGGCTTCCCTGGACCACTCGATCGCCTAAAAGTCCCAGATGATCCATGCTTCGATACCTTACCCCGGAAGGATTGAGCAGGAGACGCGGCAGTAGTCGGAGTGACAATAGATTTGGTTGCATTCATAGGACAATCAGGAATAAAGTGACCCTGCTCGCCTCATTAATAACAGGCTCAAGTCTGCTTACGACATTGTCCCGCTGGATGCTCGTTTTGACAATAATTACAAAGTGGATGTTGATTGCCTCGGTTTGAACCTCCATTGCTATCAACGGACACTGCATTAGAAAAAGACTGCATCATAGACTGAGGTCTCTCGATGTTCCTAGAACGAGAGGGTTGTGGGGACATTCGGTTTGGGGCCTTAATATCTCTCATTCTTGTTCCATATCGGAGGTCGCGAATCATCCCTGAACCTCTTCTCAATTTTTCCGGGCCCACAAGCTTGTTGAGCTCTCTCAGTAGCTTCAGTGGCCTTGACTCGGTTCACCAAATCCTAAAAGTTAGTGATATCAAGGACCGTAAACATAGGTCGTAGCTCATCACTAAGGCCAACTATGAACATTCTGCACTTATTTTCCTCTTTCTTTATAAACTCTGCTCCACATCGGCAATATTTACTTAAATCATGGATATATTGCTCGATAGGTCGCCCTCCTTGCCTCAGGTGAGGGAAGGTGTTCCGCCTTTCTACTAGATAGTACTCACTAATAAACTTGTTCCAGAACTCTCGGAGAAAGAATTCCCATTTAACCGATTCTTCAGGGACTGTGAGAATAGTAGTTTCCCACCACATAAGAGCTTCATCGGTCAATAATGCAATAGCACATTCCAACTTGTGTTCATCCGAACACTGCAGCTGTTTATTCAAAATACGTAACGTGTTGTCCAACCAATATTCGGCAACTTCAGGATTATCATCATCCTGTTCGGTAAAGGAATAGGCTCGGAGCTAGGCTAGCTTGTTCACAGGGGCACGAACATACTGGAAAACAGGAGGGGTAGGCTGAATAGATGGTGTTACTTGCTTTGTAGCTATAAACTTTTTGAACATGCTAGCCATGTTCTGATAGCATTCAGCCTGAGCGGTAGGTGCTGCAGGCTCAGTACCCTAA
The DNA here is from genome assembly GCA_030270665.1 of Hibiscus trionum. Taxonomy (NCBI): domain Eukaryota; kingdom Viridiplantae; phylum Streptophyta; class Magnoliopsida; order Malvales; family Malvaceae; genus Hibiscus; species Hibiscus trionum. The sequence continues at coordinate 37,223,800 of BSYR01000021.1, read as the reverse complement.
ACAAGAGGGTCCTGTGGTTGCGGTGGGTTCAGAGGATTCCCTCCTCTAATCTCCTCACCATGTGTCGAGGAGCTAGTAGCGAGCTCGTTGATATGAGCTTCGTTCGTCTCAGACATATCTATATGAAAGACAATATTAGTCGACAAGTCACAATATACACAATATAAAACTCCTAGGTGGCAAAGTCACACAATAGCAATGCAATAATCTTTGGTTTAGTCCTAGAATCGACTAAACTCTAGCTCTAATACCACAAATGTAATACCCTCTTCCCGGCCTGGCAAAAAATTGGGTCGAAGCGTGTTACCGATGAATGATTTAGTGATCGGTGCGATAAATTTCATCTTATTCACAACACTTAATCCATATTACACCAAACAAACATTACCGATATACATTTAGTCTAATCCATCCATAAGAAGACCCCCATCTAACGTTTAGGACCTATTTATAACTTTTACAAGTTTTATGGACTAATCCGTAAATTTGACAAACTAAAGGTCCTTAAGTGTAATTGACTCTACCATATTGTAATTCACTACTTAAAAGTCAGGTCTGCAAAATTTCATACAAATTGGGGATCATAAACTCATTCAATTTAACCATACATTATTTAGTGACTAAATTGTGAATCTAACAATATGTTCAATGAGCCTTTAACTAACTTACCTAACCCCGTACCGAGACACCCTTGGGCTGTTTCGAAACGGGTGCACGAGGGTCAACACCTGCTGACTTTTCTCCTTAGACCGTATCGATATGGGGGCACCCGTATCGGTACGAGTTGACTTCCTTTGACTTTGACCTTTGACCCATTTTGATATGCTATGAACCCTTATCGAAACAGTAGTCTCCAGTGACAAAATTTTCCGAAATGGCTCAGTTCCTTTTCGATACATCCTTACCCTTAGGTTCAGTATTGTACACTCGTATCGAAACACCATCACCCGTTTCGATACGACCTGACTTGTAATGAAAGATTTTTCCTGGTTTTTAATTGGTTTGACCTGCTGAACGATGTCCAAATGCAACGAAACTTTACGCACAACATTTCAATAGTCTAAACTACTAGCATGCCAAATTTCATGACCATTTTAAGCTAGGTTTTTACCTTTTTGAGCTATGTATGCAATTTCCATCCATTTTAAACTTCACCAAAAGGCCATTTTAAGCTATATAACATATTACAACTTTGGCAATGCACCAACACAACAAAATAGGCACAAATGACTAATTCAACTACTTTGCCACCTTCCTAGGAGTTTATAAGTCAAAAACACATTACTTGAGGCTTGTAGTGACTTGTCTTGCTTGCCAATCCGATCTTCCAACACACAAACCTTCTTAACCGGAAAATGTATGAGGTGAGACACATTAGGCATACTTTGCCTAGTAAGGTAGTCAAAAACAACATGAACTTCAACAATGCCATGAATATGCTCAAACATGATCTCATGCCAACGATACCAATGCTATATAATAGTATGCAATGTATAAACATGGTCATTTCATTCTTAATCCCTTGATTGAATAAATATCTTGGATACACGAATTCCTACGCCTCGCCAAGTCAATGAATGGTCTAGTCCCCCCGCCTCGCCAATATGACCAATATCAATACACATCCCTCCGCCTCGCCAAATCAATATAGGTCATATCCTTAGGACCATAGTCCACCCGTACACTGAGCTCATGAATTCTATGGCATGCCAATTGTATCCAATGTCCACTCCAATCCAACTTTGCAATGTTCATATTCATTTCAATAATCAATAGTATACTAATGTCCAATGATTTCAATATTTCCAATAACAAATATATGTATCTCATCATCAATAGCTTTTAATTCGATGTCAATACTAATGTCCAATGGTTTCTATACAATAGTTCGATGACAATGACTATATCAATGGCAATGCACAATAACAATATCAATGAATATATCCGATGTTCAATAACAACTTACCGACACATACCAAAGTGTCCGATTAGCCATCCAATGCAATTTCTTCAACAACAATGTTAGCGATGTAATCTAAATTATCAAATAATGATCCATGAAGGCCTTTCGCCTAAACCTGAGACTCCGACTACACTCACCTTGACAATCTGAAGCTTTCAAGGCTCTCGGATAGCAATCCCCTTATTCTTAGCTTTAGATGGAGACGGTGAAACCTCTTTCTCCACTTCTTGAGCTAGAAAATCAATAGAAAACTATTAGGATCGATATTTCGATATCAAAATCAGTATCCGACTTCAATAATAACACTCTCGATGAAATATCCATGGATGGTCAAAACCCTAGCTTAAATTTAAGCTCAATATATCTATGGAATCCAACAATTGTTTGAGGATTATTGCTTACCCGAACGATAGCAACGATTCGATATCTATGAAACAAAGAAAAACCAAGCTTGATTTTCTCTCCAATAGAGGTGCTTGCTTAGTTAAGGAGGATAAAGATGACAAAGATGGAGAGGTGTGTGCTTCCTAAAATGTCGGGTAAGTTTTTCTCAACTCATATTACTATGTTTTATGGGGAAAAGCTTTCCTCTTAGTGAAGCATTCTCACCAAATTCACCCACGTAGACAAGTTTTAATTAAGGATGGGCTAATCGCAAGATTAGTCCCTCAACTCCCCTCCTACTATCGTTTTGACATCCAATTTACATTTTTCTTCAATTTAGTCATTGAAATGTTTTCGATAACATTCAATAAGGTCCGATGACAATATTTTATTTCAATAAGAGTTCAATATCAGTAGTTACTAGCTGATACAACATTTAGACCTCACCAATGCAAATTTTCCAATCACCGGATTTATATTTCGACTAAGCCGAATTTTGGGGTGTTACAATATCCGATATCATTTATAAACTATTTCACAACATCACTTGTCAATATAATTCACATTTAACACAGACATCAATGTTTTCAAAGCATCATCAATAAATCACATTTCCAAGCATTAAATCATGCTTCAAATCACAAGTATAAATTATATACTTATAAGGATCACTTACCATGTGCATCCTTCAACATCACATCATTAAAAACAGTAATTGCATTCTTTTAAACATGCTTTACAGTAGATAAAACCATTAATTCAAAACAGTGCATAAATTATCATATAATATCACAACCGAGTGAGAAAGTTCCTTTCACTTACTTCCAAACTTAGTTAAGCGTTTCATGCTTACCACCGAGTTCCCAAATCATCTTTTAAAGCTTTCAAAACTGAAATTCACGTTCTCACTCACCGACACGCGCAACCTCGACTAGCTGACGCGAATCAAAGCTCATGAAACTTCACCGATTGCTTCTGATACGTTCTCCCCTGTTTATACCAACAAAAATAGAGGATTAATGCATCGCACTGCATTAAAAATCCCTGCAAACAAACCTACCACGCTGCTCTACCCAAAAACACCATAACGCCTATCCGAAACAACCGAAAACACCTTCGATTACAATACAAACTCAGCCCAGCCAAAACCTAACTCTTCCATCCATTTTTAATCATCAATTAACATCCAAAGTCAACCTAATTGCATCCTTATACCTCCAACAACTTATATTTCACTTTTAAAACCACAAAAACCAAAAGCTACTAACCTAAACAACTAAAGATCCAACATGTTTCGGGATTAATATGATCAAACCTTTATTTTAACATTATTCAACATCCAAAGCATGATTAAAATCAATCATAACTCAGCCAAATCAGATCCAATATGAAAATCATTCAAAATCACCATTTAAGCTTGATTTAACCATTTTCATCAAATTAATCATGAAACCTTGTTAAGAAACATACTTAGAGAGCCAAATACTTGAGAATTTCAATAAAGAACCTTGATTAGAGGAGTAGAACGAAAATTACATCTAATCCTTGCCTATTCCTTCAATTGGCAATGTTTTGTTGAAAACTTTCAAGAATCCTTTGAGATAAATGGAGGAATCACCAAGGAAATCATTTGCAAATCAAAAACAATTGGAAAGATGAAAATCTGTGGAAGTTTTGAGAGACAAGAGATGTTTAGCTGATGACAAAAGAGAGAAAATGGAAGTTACGTCAAAAATGAATTTGTGCAACTAAATCTCCTTTTTAATAAAACCTTTTTTAATCTTTTAAATAAACCACAATTAAAATGTGCTTAATTAAAGGAATAGTTGATTACTTTTGACTTAGCTCCCTAAACATTCTAAGCATTGGCCCTCTTTCAAAACAATACTTTAAAAATAGTTTTCCATTTTTACGTTTTAGTCACTAAACCAAAATGTCAACCTTCCAAAAATCATTTTCCAAAATTGGCTTCACATTTCCTTAATATATATTTTAAGAGGATTTTAGGAAATTTCTAATAGTTTTATCACATCCCGAACCAAGTTTTCCATGAACCAACCCCAAACTAACTCGGATCTCTAATCTAGGCTCATCGGACCCTAAACCCTCTCTACAACTCCGAGGCCCAAAAATGGGGCGTTACAAAATGAGAGATATAAAAAGCCATAGGGAAAGAGAAAGAACGTAACAAAAGGGATATTTAAAAACTCTGGCAAGCCTTAGCTGGAGAGAGAAAGAAAGTGAAGCAAGTAGTAGAAAATGATAAGGGCAAGCGAATTCGTGAGAAAGAGAAGGATAATATAGCTGTTTCGAAAAGGAAGGCCTATGACAACATGACTCGTTTATTTGAGTTGCAATAAGCCTATGATGAAGCCTATTAGAAATTGAAGGAAATGGATAACATCATCCAGGAATACAGAACGAAGATCTTAGTCCTTGAAGATGTTGTTGAAGGAGGGAATGATTATTGGTTCACTCATCATAGTGACAAAGCCCAAAGGTTCCAAGAACGAGATGAGTTCTATAGGACTGTGATGACACATATCCAAGATATGACCATGCATGTAGTGAGGTTAGCAACTGAAGCCACAGCTCTCGGTCGTTACATTAGACCCATAGGAGAGGTAGGACCAAGGCTTATGTGGATGATCGAGGAAATCAAGGAGTTGGGTGCTTAGGCCGAGAAGTAATTCTGATTTCTTTTAAAATTCTTGTAATAAAGGGCCTTTTGATATTCAATAAAGAGAGTTGTTTCTATGAGCAAATGTTTTATGGAATTAATGGCCCTTTGAATGCATTCATACATTTGCATTGCTTTGTTGTAAAGTTTAATCTATTGTTTGTGCATACATTCACACATGATAAAAACTAACTTAACATAAAAATATGACAGAATATTCCAAAATAGCTAAAAGAACTCAAAAGTACGGTACACGTGCCCAGACTTGAGCCATGAATACTGAGGAAAGATTGACAAATCTAGAAGCAAATTAGAAGAGCACCCTAGACAAGCTGGAAAAGATGGAAACTTAGTTGAAACAACAAATCGAGTCAGTTCATCAGAGGACAATTAGCTAGATCGCGACCATGCTGGGGTTCAAGCATCGATATGTAGTTGAAGTATGATGGGATACCAGCATGAGAAGATTGAGAAGAAGTGGGAAGATAGGTTTGAGAAGATTGAAGGAATGATTAAATCCTTCCAAGTGGGAAGTATTCATGGCGGGATGGATGCCAAGGACCTGAGCTTGGTAACGGGCCTGGTGGTGCCGCCAAAATTCAAGATCCCAAATTTCGAGAAATACAATGGAACTACATATCCGTCAGCACATTTAACCATGTACTGCAGAAAGATGTCAATGTATCTTGACAATGAGAAGCTGTTCATTCATTGCTTCCAAGACAGTCTGGTGGGATCAACTACACGCTGGTACATGCAATTAAGCCAGGTGAATATCAAATCGTGGAACGATTTGTCCAGCGCCTTCAGTGAACTGTATAAACATGTCTTAGACATGGTTCCAACCCGTTTGGTCTTGCAAGGGATAGACCAAAAACAACATGAGAGTTTCCGATAATATGCACAAAGATGGAGGGACGTAGCTATACAAGTTCAACCACCGTTGCTAGAAAATGAAATTACCCCAATGTTCTTAGAAAATCTAAAAGGTCCTCTCTATGACCGCATGCTCAATCATGCTACCAAGAGTTTTGCAGATATGCTAATGAACGGAGAATTAATCATAGAAGCTATGAAAAGTGGAAAGCTGGATAATAGGGAAATAAAGAAGACTTATAAAAAGAGAGATAACGAAGTCAATGCCACCAATGTCTACAATCCTAGCTATTCAACGGGCGTAGTATTTAACAAGCCCAATACCTCGGCTGCAATTCCGGTAGTTACGAATTCCCGAAAGGAGAGCGAAGATATCAAAGAAACTCAAGACCATATTCTTCTTCTATCCCAATGACGTATGTGGAGTTATTTTCTAAATTGGTCAAGTCCCAGATGGAGCTGCCAAGACATGTTCGTTCATTCTCACCGCCGTACCCACCATGGTTCGGTGAGAAGGCCCAATACGAATATCATGCGGGAGTTAAGGGGTATACCATTGAGAACTACACTGCATTCAAAAGGGTAGTAGATGATTTAAGAAAACTAGGCATGTTGTCGTTCGAAACGTCTGAAAAAAAGGAAATCCTCTGCCAAACCACCAGAAAGCTGGAATAAATGCAGTCATTGAGGAAGAAGACAATATGGTCAATGAACATGTTGCTAAGGTCAAAGCACCCATGAAATGGGTATGGACCCAAATGGTGGAGGCTGGGATGTTGGAAGGAAGAGTCGAAGAGTTAAAGATTGAAGGATTGTATTGTGAATACCACCAAGAAAAATGACACTAGTTTGAATGTTTCTTAGAGTTTAAGCAGCTGGTCCTAGAGAAAATCAACAACAAGGAATTAGAGTTTTTTTAGAAAGGAAATGAAGAGCAGAAGATGGATGTGTGTACATCAGAGGGGTTATCCTCTAAAAACAGTTACGCAGGTATGAAGCCTTTGGTTATAAAGACCAAAGCAAGAGTTAGTGAACCAGCCAGAGGTGTGACCCCATGATTAGTTATAAAGGCACCGATCCCTTTCCCTTATTAGGACATCAAACATTTTCCTTGGAACTACGCTTGTACAGTAACAGACCCAGGAAACTTGTCGGCTGAAGACAGAGAAAAAGAAGAACCCATCAATGAGGTAAGCAGTTTCACAAGAAGTGGAAGGCTCTATTCCCCGCCAATGACAGAGGACAGATATGCAACACAGAGAAAGGCTGCTGCTACTGAGCCATAGAAGCAAGACAAAAAAGATTTCTTTCTAGAAAAACCACCAGTAATTCATGAACTAGTAAAGGAGTCAGAGGCTCAAGAGTTTCTAAAAATACTCAAACACAATGAGTACAGTGTGGTGGACCAGTTACACAAACTTACGACACGAATCTCTATGTTGTTATTGTAGAGCGTTTTAGTGTTCTCTAAATATGAGCACAAGTGCACACTCCTGTCAAGTAATAGTATAAAAGATATTGTCTCCCGCAGGGATTGGATAGCTTGATTCGAATCGTAGTTCCTTGACAAAGAAAATTAATTGCACAAATAAGTTGGTTTGTTTGAGAGGAAAATAAAATAAAAACACAAGTAAATAAAAGGGAAGAGATCATATTGATAGAATAGGCCGAGTTATGTTGTTGTTTAGTGTGAAACTGCGTTGAATAGGACAAGTTGCTTTGCGCTTCCAGACTCTGCTGCCTCGGTCGAAGATGGCAGTTAGGCTGCTGAGATGCTCTCGCTGCCTCGGTAGGGGAATGGACTTGTGTCTCGGTGGCAAACTCGGCAGAACCATAGATGTAACCCCTCGACCCGACCTAGCCACTAGACCGTATCGAGTGGATCATACAGGACTAACTGCAGAAAGATCTGAATATTTCACTCCAATTAGCAACCCTAAATGCGTTGATTATTATCTTTTCTAGATGCTCATATTAAACATTATGTTTAAGAACACGCAGCGGAAGAAAGAACAACAAAGCGAGCACCGATCGAACAACAGAGCAACCAGGGACCAAAATGAAAAACTGGTATAATATAGGGACCTATGATGTAATTAAGGTGATCTCTTTGAAATTAAACCCATTTCATGCTTCCATGATGAAATGCAACACCAAGTAAGTCCAAAATCATTCACAATTGAAAGCGCAACAAAGTAGGACCAAAACGCAAGAAAAATAACTTCAAAGATACTTTTAACTAACTCTCAACGTCCCCTGTTTCGGAACACTTAAGGTCGTATCGAAACAAGGCTTCACAGTGAGCAAACATTCTGAAACGGCTTGGGCCCGTTCCGGCTCTGCTTAGCTCGTTTCGATACGCGTTCCGGAACACCAAGACCAAAAACAAGGGTTGTTCTGAAACGTTCAAGCCCGTTTCGAAACACCCTGCTGCACTAACAACAAAGCTGCAGCTCAAGCATCCCCAAGGTTGTTTTCCTTGGTACCTATCATCACACACATCATAGAAACAAAAAGGAAAGCATAAAAACACCAAGATCATCCCATCATACAAAATCAAGAGCAAAAGAACTAACACATGATTAATATAAGATTAAGACAAGATGCTTCAAGATTCAACATTAAGATGAAACAAGGTAAAAACATGCCAACAAGGGCACCCAACATGCTCTCAACACAAGGAGTTTACAAAGCACTCCTAAAACATAAACAAGGTTCATCCTCATTGCCACACACACTATTATCTAAACAAGGTCATACTTGAGCTAGAAGCGGACACTTGGATCACCTCCCTTGCACCGTTGCCTTCCAAAAGATCTATGGGTCAGCATTGTTGGAAAAGAATATGAGCTTGGTAAACTCATATGGTTATGTATTTATGCTTGATGCATGAGAGTTTTTATGGCACAACCTCCATCAAGTCATATGGTGAAAGAACCCTCACCACGATCTCACTTCGGCCGGGATGCCACTACCCGCATTGCCCGTTGGTGATAACACAACCCCTACCACTCCAATCTCAATAGCACAACCCCTATTGTGAAACCGAAGAATTTCTCACGCCCAAATTTTATAATTATAGTGCACTTCACATCCTATTGATCGATCAGTCTATCTGATATAACCCATGTGCCAATATACTCATCACAACATCACAAACCACTGCTTTCATCGGGGATAAACACCTCCCCAAACATATCCCAAAAGCCATAACCACAAGCTCAAGCATCGCATGAACTCAACAACACTTTCATAAACCACATGGCATTCTCATGGGACAATAACAACATGCATTTAATGCACAACAACAGAAGAAAACATCATTTAGAATGATATACTCAAGATCAAAACAAGATCAATAGAAAAATGGCAAAACAGCCAAAACAACACAAAACATACTCTTGAGCTTGAATTGGTCGAACGACTCAACCCAAACTCTCAAAATACTTCTTCAACCTCGTTAAAGCATTAAAATCATTTCCAACATGCATTTAATGCACAGCAACAGAAGAAAACATCATTTAGAATGATATACTCAAGATCAAAACAAGATCAATAGAAAAATGGTGAAAAAGCCAAAACAACACAAAACATACTTGAGCATGGATTGGCCTAAGGACTCAACCCAAACTCTCAAAATACTTCTTCAACCTCGTTAAAGCATTAAAATCATTTCCACTCACCAGCGATTACCAAAACCAAGCTGAAACTCCCTTTCCAGCTTTCCGGTTCACCCACAAATGAATCCAACAATTTTGGATCTTCAGTTCCTACCTCTAACCAACCCAAAACAGAGGATTAGAGATATTTTCAACACTCTAACTTGCTGGAAAATAGAGACTCAACAACCCAATCAAAACACCTATCGAAACATTTTCGAAACAAGTCGAAAACATTGGGAAACTCAATTCGGACAATCTCCAGAAAAACTCACCATTAGATATCATTAAAACACATGAATAAACATCTAAAAACATCAACCCAACATTAGATTATCACCAGCTATCGATTTACCTCAAAACTCACTCAAAAACCCACTTTTTCACACTTCAATCTTCAACACCAAACCCAATTTCGAGATTCATATCATTCACCCATCATCTCAAAACAAAGACCACATAAAAACAAGGATATAATCATCATCAAACCCAGCAATAACAGATTCCACTGAAGATCTTACCCAAAAGCTCATTTTAGCCCATTTTAGCCAATTTTCATTAAGATTAGTTTAGGAAAACACAACCTTAATAATTAAAAGAATCAAATCATGGGAATATCAATAAAGAACCTTACATTAGAGGAGAAATTCGTTGCTCACCCCCAATGCTAGCAATTTCCCCTTGTTTGGAAAAATTCCTTAAGAAAAACAATGAAATAAGCTTGAGTTTTACCTTGAGAAAATCAAGCCCAAAGGATGTTTGGCTGAAGAGAGAAGATGAGAAAGCTTAAAAATGAGTTTTTACGTGAAATGAGAAAATAGAGAAAACCTTTTTAATCTTAGTTATAAAACCTATTTTAAATTATTTGAATAGTCAAAATAAAAGGGGATAATAAGCATATTGTCACAGCCAATTTAGCTCCTTAAAGATTCTATGTTTTGACTCTTTTACACAATGGTCACTAAAAACAGATTTTGCAAACTTAAAATTTTGTTCACTAAACCAAAATGTCACGGTTTGGAAAACATTTTTCCAAAATTGTTTTTACCAAAGCCATTAACATATTTATTAAGGATTTTAAAGATTTAATTCATATTTTTCCACCATCCGAGGACCACTTTCCCTGAACTCGCTCACAACTCCCAACACCGGTCTTTCGGACCTTGAAACCTTACCGGATCTTCAAGACCCTAAACTGGGATGTTACAACAAGGCTCGGCAGAACACTTCGAAAGTGATCCCGCTTATGTCTAAGTCAGAATGTTGTTGATGCCCACTGCAGATAATACCAGTCGCGGTGTGAATCGTGCAAAGACAACAATGTTTGGTTTGTCCTCTTTAAGTCGCCTTAAACCCTAACCTATGTCTAGGCTAGATTGATCAACATCGTCTATAGATGAGATCGTGCTTACTCCTTTCGTGAGTTCGACTCTCTCGATACCGAACAAATGGATATTAATCAACTAATCTTTCGCCTTAATTGAAAACTATGAAGAACATGGAATAAGCAAACCTTGAAGCTTTATTGCAAAAACAAACTAAAAATACTAAACAACCATTCTCACACTACATACAACATAACCCAAACCCAAAGAGAATTTAGAACATAATGGCGGCAAGAAAACCTAAACTATGCCTAAGGGAAAACCTAAGTTGTTGTGCTGTGTAGAGCGTTTGTGTGTTCTCTATTTGTGAGCGCAAGTGCACACTTTGTCAAGTTATAGTATAGAAGATATCAACTCCACAGGGATTGGAATAGCTCCTATGAATGGTTTCATGCACAAAGATTTAGTAAAAGCACCATTAAATCACATGATGTGGAAATATAAAAACACAAGTAAAGATAAAGATAGTGATGATAGGAATGATAGGGATAGTTTGGGCGATAAGCTGGGTAAGAAAAGTGCAGCTTAGTAGCTTGTGGACTGCATTGTAAGGTTTTGAGTATGCTTTGCACTGCCATGAGTTGCTGCCTCGACGGGTATGGCAGACGGCAAACTACGACCCTGTCATGCGGTCGCAGCAGGTTCCTGCCTCTGCAGGGGTGTGTACTGTTTTGGCAGATGGAACGGAGAGAAGTCCTAGTGGCAAGTCTGGAAGTCATTCCAAGTTTGGCATGATAGTCGATATTGATCTCTCATATTTCTAGGTTAGGATGCTTGGGATTGCTTAACTTGAGTATCACTGCCTGTCACGCAGCGGGTACTATGGGACCAAATTAATCAACTCGATTAGTAATCCCTTTTTGCCTCCGAAACTTGTGGAACCAAGTTAGTCACGCCTCCCGTTGTGATCGTGTTTAACCCTTTCGTGAGCCTTACACTTTCATGCCCAACAAATGGAATTTTTCTTCAAACGACTGGTGTAGAAAAATTGAAGGATGAAAGAACATAGAATAAGAAAACTCAGAACTTTATTGAAAATACCTCAAAACTATACAATTGTTTCCGAAATTACTTTACATACACGCGCCTAAACACTAGGAGAGTTGGGCCGCGACCCCCAACACTCCAACCTATCTAGTTATCTCCTCATCTAGCCTCTCGTTATGCGAGATATGGCATGCTATGCGATATGCCCTATACACTTACATACATTGGGTATATATAGGGCTAATGAACTAAGTTCGAGTCCTCCTTAAAGTAGGGGTCCTAAAAGTAAATTACATTAAATATAGACTCCTTTATACTTTAAATACAGACTCTTTGGACGTAGCCTTCTTCCACAAGTAAGGATAAATGCTCCTACTTATCGATCTTGAATTAACTCTACTAGCCGCTACAGATTCAAGAAGTTGCAAGACTGGGCTCATTGGGCTTAGGAAATTGTCCTCTTGAAACCGCAACCCATATTGGCTAAGTCAGTGTAACTCCTGCCCGGGCGGCTCTTGGCAGCAACGCTGCTTCGGGAGTGTTTTTGGCCACAATTGGAGCTGCTTTAGTACAACTCCTTTGGTTCCAACTTTCTCGTCCAGTCCTGTCTTGTCCTCTCCTAGCTATAGCACCTAAAAACAAAAACTAAAATAAAACAGTAACATTTCTTTACCAAACACAAGATATTCAATAAAAGCATGGTAAAAGAGAAGATGTTGTTATAATGTATGCAATGCACCTAAATGTGCTCAAGAATAGCAATAATAAGGGTAGGAATATGTACATAATATAGAATTCCTGAACACTCTACACACCCCCAAACTCGAACTATTACTTGTCCTCAAGCAATGCAACCTAACTAGTAAATCCGCTCTTAGCACAAAATTAATAGAACGTTAGCTTTTAACTTGCTTTCTTGCCTCAAGGCCGTGGCACCTATATAATGTTAGTAACAAAGAATAACAAGAAATAACTCATATTAGTTTTCTTAATGCCAATGCAATGTGAGCAGGTATGTGTCAATGCTAAACATGCTAAAGTTACCAAGTTGACAATGTATGTGTAGAACTAATGTTTTCATATAATAATTGAAAAATGTTTTGGACTGATTTAAAAAGAATTCAAAACTATTTCCAAAGTCCAAATAACTTGAAACTATGTTTAGGGGATGTTTTTAAAGGTTTTACATGTTTTTCAAAGCCAAACTAAACAAAACCTTCCACGCGTTTCGAAACACCCCTAGGTGTTTCGATACGAGGTCTTCTAGAGTCAAAACGTTTCGAAACGGGTTTCAAAACGGGTTCTTTATGGAAGTGTATTTTGCCTAGCGTTTCGATACGGGCTATTTCGTTTCGATACGCCTACGTGGCATCGACCACAACGATCATAAACCCTAACGGTTATTTCCCAACTAACATTTAAATACAGATCGTTTCGATACGGGCGTTCCGATACGGCCAAGGGCGTTTCCATACGGGTGTTGCAACAACTCTTTCTACTTGAAGAGCGTAGCGAAATGGGTTCGAGCGTTTCGATACGGATAGTAGGAGAACTACATTTATGGTGGGAATTTATGTCTCCAACGGCTCCAATTCAACCCCAACGGCTAGTAACGGCTACAAACTCATTAAGGAGTATAAAAGAGACCTCCAAGCATCAAGATATGGTTAATGCTTCAATTCTCAATCAACAAATGATCAAGAAATTGTCTTAGAGCTAAATTGTCATTCCTTGTATAGACAAACACTAGTGAGCCAAAATTGTCAAATTTGCTCAAGTGTTTTAGGCTTTGGGTGAGTGCTAAATTGTGCAAACAAATACCTAGTAGAGGGATTTAAGTTTGCTCATCTTTCTCTTTTATAAAGAGGGTTTGATCAAGGCTTTGGGTAGAAAGCTTGATCGGTGTATAAGGGTTTCCTCCTAAGCCTAAAAAAGGGGACGAATCAATAGTGGATTGATTGGAAATCCTTAGTGTGAAGCTAAGGTAGTGGAAGTAGACCTTGGTTAGAAGGTTGAACCACTCTAAAATCATTGTGTCATCTATCTTTTAGCTTCCACACCACATCCTCCCAAAAATCCACCTCTCCACCACTTGGTGAGAAAGATCGGTTGAAGGAATCGAGCAACTTAAAACTCAACAATATGCCTAAAGTAATTAAATCACTTAAAAGAATACAAGTTACTGCCTTGGCAGCACAGTTGGGCACTTTTGTTTTCTATCTTCTGATCATGGCTTTAAGGGCTTCAGCTCATCACAACTATTCTCTGGGTTTGAAGCTAAGGTAGGTGCACTCTACAAAACTCTGAACCCTTTGAATATAGTCATCCCGTGAAGACGTTCATTCACTTTTGCTAATTTGTCCGTCACTTGGTTTAGATTCATGGACTTTGATAGCAGCGGAGTGTCCTTGCTCATGATCTTTCCTAGAGCCTATTTTGGGCACCTATAGGTTTTTTATTCTTCCTAAAGCCTATTTCGGGCACCTCTAGGTTTTTTCATCAGTTTTTCTACGCTGCCCTGTGCTGTCGTGGCGACGAACCTGTATTCAATCAAGAAACTTTTATTAAGTAATGCAGGCAATGTTGAACTTAGAACTTAAACAAAATTCAGTATTTAACAGACAAGTGTAAAGGATAATTGGCACAAAGGAAATTTTCTAAGTATTTTCATGCTTCTTCCCAAAGTTAGGTTAAAATTTTGTTTTGTTTTGAATGGTGTGAATAAGTAATCGGCTAAGCTATCATAGGCACAACTTTTGAACTGAAGATTCTATTTCATTAAGTACTAGGGGCAGAATTTACAAATGCTACTAGATGCTATGAATCTAAAACAAAGAGGACTAATTCCCCCACCCCAAACTCAAGGCTGGTATTATCCTCAATGCCTCTACAAAAAAATAAAAAAAATAAAACAGAAAAACTAAAAAAAGGGCAAATTAAAGACAGAAAATAAAACAAAACAGAAAAATTAAAAAAGAGAGAGAGAAAAATGGTGCTATAAACTGGGGGAGTTACCCTCTGTTGTTGCCGCGTCAGATGAAGATTCTGAAGACTATGGCAGGACGAGGTGGCACGTAGCAGATGGTCTATCTGTCTGGCTCATTTTCTTGTTGTGTGACGGATGGATGCGGCTGGGGGTAGGCTTCTTGGTTTGTCATTCTGCTTCTCCACCCATGGGATCTGCTACTAGCCGTTTTCCCTTTCTTACTACCTCAGCCGGTTCATCATCAAAGGAGTCTGAAATCTCTATGTCAGAGTAGCCGGGGTCCTTGGCAGCAGTGGTCTTGGCTATTAGGAAGACAGCAGTGGTCTCCTCCTCCTTCTCTAATTCGGAGGAGGAGGTGATGTCGTAGGGCTGCATAGGAGTAGGGGAGGTTCTTCTCTTTGGGCGGTAGTGTGGTGCTTTGATGTCGTCGTCGGCAGGAGCATCAGCTGGTCTTGGGGTGATGTGGACTGGTTTTGACGCTGCTAGCTCCGTTGGAAAGGCAGGAAAATGGGGTCCGGCGTCTTGGTATTTGTCCAGTAGGTAGGCTACAAAGGCCTCCTGCACGTCTGCTACATATTTGGTGAAGATCACCTGCTTGTGCTCTATCCACTAGACTTTGGTAGCTGGTTTCTCCATGTGGGCATAAATTTCCTTGATTATCACCTGCCCCACGTTGATTTTTCACCCATTCATGATGTTGGTGATAAGGGCAACCCACCTCCTGTTTACAGTTGATTCGCAAGTGGTTGGAATCAGGCGGAGCTGGATGAAATAGCTCCAAAGTGCTGCCTCCGGCAGTAAATCTCGACAGTTGACTGACCCGTTATTCTTGCCTCTCAAGCATTTGGTTTTTGGCTTGTAGATCTCTCTCTTGAGTTGGTTGTAGTCATGCCCCGTCAAATAAGATGCCCACTCCCCGTGCGGGTCGCCGCTGACTTCAATGATGTAGAAGCAGTTGATCATGTCAGCCGAAAAGTTCACCGCTTCTCCCCAGACGTGGACGAAAGGACTCTCCAGGTTTGGTCGGTGGGCATAGAATTCTCGCACGTGGTTGCTGTTGATTTCGTCTAGCTGTCGTGCGAATTGATCCCAGCCTATGTTGTGAATCCTCTCGAAGAGGAAGGGTTCCAATCCAAAGTTCCCATCTGATTGAGTGTAGTGGTGACCCATCTCTTCCCATAGTTGCATTTCGCTATAAAACTTGTTGTAGTTCTCCTCGACAGCGGGATTCAAGAACCTCTTGTATTGGGTGCTGGAGGTGGTGGCAGGGCGTTGTGATGAAGCCATAATCTGGGGGATGGTTGTTTTCCTAAAGGAAGTAACAAGAAGGTGAAAGAAAATAAAGCAAGAAAATTTTAGAAGCAAAGACTGTAGAAAGAATTTCAAAGAAAAGGAGAGAGTCAAGTAAAGAACGGGGTGGGAGAATAGTTGGCCTTATATAGGCGCTTCTTTCCACTGCCTTGGCGGGCATGCTGTCAACGGGCGGCAATAAATGCGGCGCGAATAACGGGGTTCTAGTCGTTATGTAGTTATCCGTTCCGCTTGTCGTGGCAAACTACCTGTTGCGGCTAGCCGTTATGAAGCCACTAGCCGTTATGCTCATCTGCTATGGGCTGCCTTGGCCGCTAGTTGGGATTCTCCTTTATTCATCCATCTTTCTTGAACCTTTTCTTCCCTCCTAATCCTGAATTAAAAAAAATATAAAGATTAAATAAAAAATTAAATCTAATCCTAATAAAAATAAATTGAAAATTTAAATTAAAAAGAAAATAATAATCAGGTTATGTTGGGCTACGCTTTTCCCAAGCATAACCACTTCCTGAGGGTCTTTGTGTTTGGCTATTAGTCTGGGCATGTCCTTCCCCTGCTCAGGTGGATGCTGTTGCCAACCTTGCTGCCTGGCGGGACATACACCAAGAAAACAAGGAGGCCTTTTTTTAAAGCAAAATAAATGAAAAGATAATTAATGAACAAAAACTAAATAGAAGTGCAGAAATTCAAACATAGTTACTCTTGCCAATCCTCGGCAACGACGCCAAAAACTTGTAGAGCGTTTAGGTGTTCTCTATTTGTGAGCGCAAGTGCACACTCTGTCAAGTTATAGTATAGAAGATATCGTCTCCACAGGGATTGGAATAGCTCCTATGAATGGTTTCCTGCACAAAGATTTAGTAAAAGCACCATTAAATCTCATGATGTGGAAATATAAAAACACAAGTAAAGATAAAGATAGTGATAAGAGGAATGATAGGGAGAGTTTGGGCGATAAGCTGGGTAAGACAAGTGCAGCTTAGTAGCTTGTGGACTGCATTGTAAGGTTTTGAGTATGCTTTGCACTGCCATGAATTGCTGCCTCGGCGGGTATGGTAGGCGGCAAACTACGACCCTGTCACGCGGCCGCAGTAGGTTACTGCCACTACATAGGTGTGTACTGTCTTGGCAGGTGGAACGGAGAGAAGTCCTGGCGGCAAGTCTGGCAGTCATTCCAAGTTCAGCAGGAGAGTCTATAGTGATCCTTCCTAATTCTAGGTTAAGATGCTTGAGATTGCTTACCTTGAGTATCCCCGCCTGTCACGCGGCGGATAATATGGGACCAAATTAATCAACTCGGTTAGTAATCCCTTTTAGCCATTGAAACATGTGGACTAGTGTGGAACCAAGTTAGTCACGCCTCCTGTTGTGACCGTGCTTAAGCCTTTCGTGAGCCTTGCACTTTCGTGCCCGACAAATGGATTTTCTCTTCAAACGACTGGTGTAGAAAGATTGAAGGAACAAAGAACATAGATAAGCAAGCTCAGAACTTTATTGAAAACACCTCAAAACTATACAATCGTTTCCCAAATTACTTTACATACACGTGCCTAAACCCTAGGAGAGTTGGGTCGCGACCCTAACACTCCAACCTATCTAGTTATTTCTCCATCTAGCCTCTCGTTATGCGAGATATGGCATGCTATGCGATATGTCCCTATACCTTTACATACATTGGGTATATATAGGGCTAATGACCTAACTTAGAGTCCTCCTTAAAGTAAATTACATTAAATATAGACTCCTTTATACTTTAAATACAGACTCTTTGGACGTTGCCTTCTTCCGCAAGTAAGGATAAGTGCTCCTACTTATCGATCTTGAATTAACTCTACCGGCCGCTACAGGCTTCAAGAAGTTGCAAGACTGGGCTCATTGGGCTTAGGAAATTGTCCTCTTGAAATCGCAACCCATCTTTGCTAAGTCTGTGTAACTCCTACCCGGGCAGCTCTTAGCGACAATGCTGCTTCGACAGTGTCCTTAGAGGTAACTGGAGTTTCTTCAGTACATCTCCTTTGGTTCCAGCTTTCTCGTCCAGTCATGTCCTATCATGTCCTCTCCTAGCTATAGCACCTGAAAACAAAAACTAAACTAAAACAATAACTTTTCTTCACCAAACACAAGATATTCAATAAAAGCATGATAAAAGAGAAGATGTTGTTATAATGTATGCAATGCACCTGAATATGCCTAAATGAGCTCAAGAATAGCAATAATAAGGGCATTAATGTGTACATAATATAGAGCTCCTGGACACTCTACATGATGAAGTACAAAATATGTCGGGTATATATAGGCATTAGTTAGGCCAAGTCCTTCTTGGAGTAGAAGTCTTTAAAGTAGCTTTTAGGGATTTATTTCATATTTTTTCAACCATCTGAGGATCAGTTTCCCTGAACTCGCTCACAACTTCCAATACTGGTCTTTCGGACCTTGAAACCTCACCGGATTTTCTAGACCCTAAACCAGGATGTTACAACTCTCCCGTACTTAAGAAATTTCATCCTCAAAATTTACCTGCTGGGAAAAGATGCGGAAACTGACGCTGCATGTCGTCTTTCCTTTCCCGAGTGGCTTCTTCAACACCTCGGTGTCGCCACTTCACCTTTACCAACTCAATAGATCTACCATGCAAAACTTTGCTGTCCGTAGCTAATATCTCAATCGGTTCTTCATCATAAGACAAATCTGGATTCAATTCAATTTCTTCAACAGGAATTACATGCGATGGATCTGACCTATATTTCTGAAGCATCGAAACATGGAATACATCATGAATCTTCTCTAATTCCAGAGGCAAACTCAATCTGCAAGCAACATGACCAACTCGTCCAACAATCTCATACGGACCAATGAATCTCGGACTCAGATTACCTTTTCTACCGAATCTCATCACCTTCTTCCATGGTGATAATTTCAAAAAGACTTTCTCACCCACAACATACTTAATTTCACGACGCTTCAAATATGCATAAGATTTCTGTCGATCGGTTGCTGCTTTCAAGCGATCATATATCAACTTCACCTTTTCAGTAGTGCCTTTAAGCATAGCAGGTAATGATACCAATTTCTAACCAGCTTCTGCCCAACAAACAGGAGTTCTACACCTCCTACCATACAAAGCCTCATACGGTGCCATCTGAAGACTAGCCTTATAACTGTTGTTATAGGAAAACTCAACTAACGGCAGGTGTTTCTCCCATGAACCCAAGAAATCAATAATACAACAACGCAACATATCCTCAAGAACTTGTATTACTCGCTCTGACTGACCATCTAACCGTGGATGATACGAAGTACTAAAATTCAATCGGCTACCCAAAGCACTACGCAAAAAATCCCAAAACCTTGATGTGAACCTCGGATCTCTATCCGATACAATCGACTTCGGTACACCATGCAATCTCACTACCTCGTGGATATACAAATAAGCCAATTTATCCAAAGAATCGGTCGTGTTAACAGCTAGGAAATGTGCACACTTGGTGAGTCGATCTACAATCACCCAACTGAATTCTTTCGCGAAGGAGTCAACGGTAAACCTGATACAAAATTCATAGTTATTCTCTCCCATTTCCATTCTGTAATCCGTAAAGGCTGTAACAATCCTGTCGGAAATTGATGTTCGGCCTTCACTCGCTGACAAACCATACATTTACTTACGAATTCAACCACATCTTTTTTCAAACCAACCCATAAATAATCATTCTTCAAATCTCGGTACATCTTAGTGCTACATGGATGCATGGGAAACGGACTACTATGTGCTTCATTTAAAATGATATGTCTCAAATGAGCATCTTCAGGCACAACAACTCTATCTTTGAAACACAAAACATTATCACTACTAAAGTTGTACTCGGTCGGTTTACTTTCCGCAATATCCTGAACATGTGAAGCCAATGAACTATCTCGAAACTATTTCTTATGGATCAATTGTACTAGCGATGGTTTCACTTGCAATTCATCAATCAATCTACCATCACACGACAGACTCAGCCTAGCAAACATCGCCTGAAGCTCAACTGCCACTTTCCTACTCAACGCATCAGCTACCACATTGGCTTTACCTGGATGGTACTCAATAGTAAGATCATAGTCCTTCAATAATTCAACCCATCTACATTGTCGGAGATTCAAATATTTCTGTGACATCAAATACTTCAAACTCTTGTGATCTTTATACACTGCATTTTTCACCATACAAATAGTGTCTCCACACTTTCAAAGCAAACACAACATCGGCTAACTCAATATCGTGTGTGGGGTAATTCTGTTCACGAGTCTTCAACTTTCTCGATGCATATGCTACAACTCTCCCATCTTGCATCAACACATAACCTATGCCTACATATGAAGCATCACTGTAAATTACATAATCTTTCCCTGTTACCGACTGTACTAACACATGTGCTCTAGTCAAAGCATCTTTCAATCGATCAAAAGCCATATGTCTCGCTTCTGACCACTCATATCTGACATCCTTTTGTAACAATTTCATCAACGGAGCAGCTATCTTTGAAAATCCTTCTACAAACCAAGTCTTCTACAAATCCTTCTGACCACTCTAATGCCATCCACTGATACAACATGTCCTAGAAAGACTACCTCTCTAATCCAAAACTCGCATTTTCTCAACTTCGCATACAATTGATAATCTAGCAAAGTCTTCAACACAAGTCGCAAGTGTCTATCATGGTCTTCCTCGGTGCGTGAATAAATCAATATGTCGTCAATGAACACTACAACAAACTAATCTAGGAACTCATGAAACACACGGTTCATCATGTCCATAAACGTGGCTGGTGCATTAGGTAATCCAACCGACATTACTAAAAACTCATAATGGCCATAACGTGTACAGAAAGCTGAGTTTGGTATGTCTTGTTCCTTCACTTTCAACTGATAGTACTCGGATCTCAAGTCTATCATCGAAAATACTGACGCATCCCACAACTGATCAAACAAATTATCTATTCTCGGCAACAAATACTTGTTTTTCACAGTTAACTTATTCAACTGACGGTAATCAATACACATACGTTTACTTCCGTCTTTCTTCTTAACAAAAAACACCGGTGCACCCCAAGACAATATACTCGGACGGATAAAACAATGATCTAATAATTCCTGAAGCCGAGTCTTCAGTTCTTTCAACTCTTTCGAAGCCATCTAATACGGAGCTACCGACACAGGAGTTGAATCAGAATACAATTCAATAGCAAACTCGACTTCTATATCCGGTGGCAAACCAGACAACTCTTCTGGAAACACCTCAGGAAAGTCACAAACTATTCTAATGTCTTTTGGTCGGACCTTACTGATATCCGGGTTCATAACATAAGCTAAATACGCTTGACATCCCTGATCCAACAACTTTTGAGACTCTAAAGCAGAAACTATGTTTGATAAGAACTTAACGTTCTCACCGACCATTACTACCTCATAATCATCTGATAATCACAAGCTCACTCGCTTAGTCTCGAAATCTACCTTTGCTTTGTGTTCTACCAACCAATCCATTCCCAAAATCACATCAAACCCATAAAACGACAATTCCATCATGTCGACTGGAAACACGTGACCCTGTACCATCAACGGACATCTGCGGTACATCTTTCTGACCACAACTGTCAAGCCAAACGAACTAGTCACACTCATACCCACATCAAGAATCTCACACGGTATCTCCAACTTCTTGGCATGCTCACTCAGAATATAAGAATGCGTAGAGCCATAATCAATCAATGAAAGCATTGTCAAAGACTGTAACATGAAAATACCTGCGATAACATTAGTGTCGTTCATGCCCTCTCTGTGTGCGTACACTCTCGCTGGTCCACCTACCACAGGCTGAACTGCGACTACATGTGCCACATTCCTCAGACCTTTGTTCCGTGGCTGAAAATTCCCCCGGCCTCGCTAGTACTCGACAGCTCGTACATGTGCATGTCCACCTCTAGCTAGCTGAGGAGCGTACCATAGGTTCCTCAACACTCTCATGGATGAGACCTTCCACACTTGGTGCACTCGGGTGCACGATGAACAAAACCTTGGCCTTTATGGCCACGTCCGGGATTACCACCCCCACGTCTATGGTCAAAATGCTGCCTCTTGTCTTTGTGCCCCTTGGAACGATCGCGATTCCATTCCGCAGGCCGTTTTCCTGAACTAGACCCGCCTCCTATAGCAGAAAACCAACACTATGCTCTATATCCTTGGCTCGAGCAACCAGCACATCAAAATCTGTATAATCAGCCGCCAACATGTACGTCTTCACTCCCTCGACCAAACCATAACGAAACCTCTCATAACGTTCCCTCTCAGTGGGAACTAGCTCAGCAGCATACTGACTCAGTCTAACAAACTGAACCTCATACTCCGAAACGTTCATGCTTCCCTGAACCAAAGTCATGAACTCACGTTTCTTCTCATCCTGATATCTCAGCCCCAAATACTTCTTCTGGAAGACAGAACGGAAGAAATCCCAAGTGATATTAGCAGTAACCATACTCGTGGTGATCGTAGTCCACCAGACATACGCGTCACCCTGAAGCAAATATTCTACGCAACCAAGCTTCCGTGCATCACTGCACTCCATCTGACCCAAAATTCTGGTAGTACTCGCTAACCAAGCCTCAGCTCCCTCGGGTGATAACCCATGGTACTCTACTCCGCCCAAACTACGGAGTCTCTCGAGGGGTAATCCTTCCCTCTGACCGTGCTGCGGTGCAGCCACCTGTAACCCAGCCAAAGCATACTGAAAAGCCCCAGCAATAGCCTGAATCAACGGGCTCATAACAGCTCTGGCATAGTCAAAATAAAAGGGGATAATAACCATATTGGCCCAGCCAATTTAGCTCCTTAAAGATTCTATGTTTTGACTCTTTTACAAAATGGTCACTAAAAATAGATTTTGCAAACTTTAGATTTTGGTCACTAAACCAAAATGTCACGGTTCGAAAAACGTTTTTCCAAAATTGTTTTTACCAAATCCTTAAACATATTTATTAAGGATTTTATGGTTTTATTTCATTTTTCCCACCATCCGAGGACCAATTTCCCTGAACTCGCTCATAACTCCCAACACCGGTGTTTCAGACCTCGAAACCTCACCGGATCTTCTAAACCCTAAACCGGGATGTTACAACAAGGCTCGACAAAATGCTTTGAAAGTGATCCCGCTTATGTCTATGTCAGAATGTTGTTGATGCCCACTGCAGATAATACCAATCGCGGCGTGAATCGTGCAAAGATAGCAATGTTTGGTTCGTCCTCTTTTAGCCGCCTTAAACCCTAACCTATGTCTAGGCTGGATTGATCAACACCATCTATAGATGAGATCTTTCTTACTCCTTTCGTGAGTTCGACTCTCTCGATACCGAACAAATGGATATTAATCAACTTAATCTTTCGCCTTAATTGAAAACTATGAAGAACATAGAATAAGCAAACCTTGAAGCTTTATTGAAAAACAAACTTAAAATCCTAAACAATCATTCTCACACTAACTACAACATAACCCAAACCCAAAGAGAATTTAGAACATAATGGCGGCAAGAAAACCTAAACTATGCCTACGAGAAAACCTAAGTTGCTTGTGCTGATGTAAAAAATATGTCGGGTATATATAGGCATTATCTAGGCCAAGTCCTTCTTGGAGTAGAAGTCTTCAAAGTAGCTTTTGCATTAAATGCAACCTTTAATTCTGACTTCTTTGAGTTGAATGTGGACTTCTTCACGTTGCCTTGCTTTGCAAGTAATCTCGAACTCCTCCCTCACCGGCTTTGCCCGCTGCTACATGCATCGAAAAATTGAGTGGGTGGCATCATTAGAATGAGGATTTTTTGCTCTACAGATCGTACTCAAGTTCTCCAATTCCTCAACTTGCTGTCCTGGGCAGTGGGTATGTCGGCGGCTGCTACTCACCAGCTATTGTCTCTGTCTAGAACAGCATCTATACTATTACATGGTTTGCTGTCGCGGCGGGTTCCGGCGGCACCCTGCTGTCGTGACGTGTTCTGGCAGCACCCTACTGCCTCAGCATAATATGCTCAGCTCTTCTCTCCTTCTACTAGCTTCTAGTACCTGAAACTAAAACTAAACTAAAACAATACCTTTTCCTTACCAAATAAAAGATCATCAAAAATTGCATGGAAAAGTAAAGAATTCTGTAAAATGCAATGCATGATCCTAATTATGCCTAAAATGTACTCAAAAACATCAATAATATGAGATGGAATGTGCACAAAATATAGAACTTATGGACACTTTACACACCCCTAAACTTGAATTATTGCTTGTCCTCAAACAATGTAAACCTAAACATACTTGCCCTTTAAACTAATCAGGAAGAAAAATTCTGTTTTAAACTTAATTTAATGCCTCAAGGCTGTGGCACCTACCATTAGATTAGTGAGAGGGGAATAACATGAATTACCTCGGAACTAAAGTATAATGCCAGTGAAGTGTGTGCAGAACTGTGTACAGGTTGAATCTGATGAATATTCTAAGTAAACAAAGATGATGTCATGATATATAAGGTTGTTGTCGAGACATCATAGTTAAGCACAATTAATAATCATGGCAGTAAGGGCTTCAGCTCATCACAACTACTCTTCTAGGTGTGAACTAAACTACAAAACCCTGAACCTATTGAGTAGAGTCATCCCATGAAGACATTCATCCACTCATGCTAATATGTCTGTCACTTCCAAGATTTTCAGATTCATGAACTTTGATAGTAACGGAGTTTCCTTGCACATGATTCTTCCTAGAGCCTGTTGTGGGCACCTCTAGGGCAAAAAAACACATCTTTCTTTGTTTCTTTTCTGCCGTGGCAGTGCTTTTCTTTTTCTATTTTGTTTTTTGCCGCGGCAGCTACCTGTCAACCATGTTAGAATTTTTCAAATAATTCAAGCGGGCAGTGTTTATCAGAAATTCAATCAAAGTCAGCAAGTAACAGTAGTGTTTTTTAATTTTTGGCAATTATAGAAAAATACTAAGTTTACTTCATGCTTTCCCCACAATTAAGTTCATTTTTAATTGGTGCGAAAAAAATTTAAAGTCGGCTATCCTATCATAGGCACAAGTTTTAAAAATAATATTTTCAATTAATTCTTAAGGCGAGTACATTATGCAACCTAATATGCACTAGTTATGCCTAACAAAAATGAGTGCTAAGCCCCCCCCCAAACTCGAGACGAGCATTTCCCTCAATGCACGGAAAAAAATAGAACTGAAACTGAAAATTAATAGGGAAAGAAAACTTAGACTTAGTTGCTGTCAGATGGTGGAGATGATTCGGAGGAGTTATCTGCTATGTCGTCAATTGCGGGTTGTGGCAGCTGGCTGAGCAGTGCTGTCCTTTGTTGTGCGCGGCGGCTTGATTCCTTAGGGTCCGAATCTGGATAAATAGTTGTGGGACGGGAATAAATTGTAACAACACAGCTAAAAAAATAAAATCTAATCCTAAGTAATTAAAATGTACTCCTAAATAGATAAAACAATAAATATGTAGAAAATAAAAATATTCGAGCATGGCCATGCATTTTCTAATCTCACTCAATCAAGTGGCCGAAGATATTTCTCCCATTATGTAGGAGGGACAAATCCTTTCTTGATCAACCATATTTCACTACATAGGTTATCACGTATCTAATCATCAGTCTTTATAACGTAGTCAGTTACGACACACGTTTGACTATGTCAAAATACGTAAATCTTTATGTTGAAATTATGTTGATCTCAAGTCTGAGGATTATACATATGTTTATCATGAGCATTGTTGTGACTGTCGCATTATTACCCAAGAAACATGCTCATAGCGGGTCAATCCAGTATGTTATTCTCTAACAAATACTTATGTGTTGATTTTGACATCTCTATGTCAATGACAACGCTTGTCATCAACCACATATTAGTCTTTATATATTATCATTGTCCGTACCCGTAATAATATTCGACTAAGGATCCTATTTAACAATAATCGTATTATTGTATGGACATTATTATCCAATGGTTAGTTTGATGCACAAAAACAAGGGAATGAACAACCAAGGGAATCCCCGAGGTCCTGAAGATCGGAGATGGAGGAAACGGACAGCCTGCCGATCCTCCTGCCGCTGCCACACACCGGTCATGCCGAGACTACATGATCAATGATCATGTGGAACTAGAGACCACCCTTCTAGATGTGGAAGCTGAGAATTTCGAGCTAAAACCTGTCATGTTCAGCATGATTAATTCCGCTGGCCAATTTAGTGGTGCTGCTACAGAGGATGCTAGGGAACATCTGAAAACGTTCCAGGATATATGTGGTTCGTTTAGACTACCAGCAGTAAATCCAGAGATACTGAGGCTTCGGTTATTTCCTCATTCATTGAGGGACAGAGCTAAAACTTGGAGGAACAAACTAACGCCGGGTTCAATACGAACTTGGGCAGATTTAACTCGTGAATTTTTGTCTCGTTTTAACCCTTCCCATTTATCTGAGCGATTACGTAACGAAATTGCTACTTTTCAACAGGAAGACGACGAGCCAATGCACGAGGCATAGGACAGGTTTACTACTCTTTTGAGGAATTGCCCGATGCATGGATTCCATGTTTGGAATCAGGTAATCAAATTCTACAATGCTGCCAACCTACAGACTCGTATGAGAATCGATTCAACAGCCAATGGGTTGTTGTTAGATAAAGATCTAGAGGACGCCATGGTAGTGTTAAAGAATTTGGCTAAGAATGAAGAACTGTTCCCCACACCGAGGAGAGATAAACGGGTACTAGCTGTAAAGGATTATGAAACCGATAATTCCTTAAAGACACAAGTTGCATATCTCACAAAGGGAGTAGAGAACTTGCTGAAGAAGGATTCTCAACCTGTTTATGCTACAGAAGAGGTATGTGGAACTTGCGGTGGGAATCATAGTTCGGAGGACTGCCCACTACAGCTAGAGGAAGGGATGTACGTTGGGAACTATAACAAGCAGAACTACAATTCCAACAACTACAATCCCAACTGGAGAAAAGATCCCAAATTTTCTTGGAGCAACCCGAACAATGCCCTGAACCCTCAAGCACAAAACACTCAAAATCAGGGGGCACCTAGACTTATGACTCGGCAGCAACCGCAACACCAACCGCAACAACAACCAGCAGCCACAACTAGTATATTGGAGCAGACCTTGGCTACGTTTATGTCTCAAATAGGAACTTACATTGAGAACATGAATCACTTCGTCAAGAAGACTGAGTCATTCATGGATAAAACAAAGATGCGGATGACTAACCATGAAGCTACTCTGAAATCACTGGAGACACAGATGGGCCAGGTTTCCCAGCATATTAAACCGAGGCAGAATGGAGGATTCCCAAGCGATACTGAGAACGCTAGACAACCCACACATGAGCAGTGCAAGGCTATCACAACTAGGAGTGGGATGAAATTACCAGGGCCAGAGAAGGTAGTTGAACCTGTTAAACAACCAGCCCTAGAATCGACTGTCGAGAATGCTGCCCCAGCAGACGACAAACAACCTGCTGCCGCTACACCTGTCACGACAGCAGAAGAGACAGAGGAGAAGGATGAAGAACCTAAGCCTCCTCAGATCTGAATGAAGTTGGAAGGACGCATTGAATATTATCATCCTCCACCTCCTTTTCCTCAGCGGTTACAGAAATTGAAACAGGAATCCTAGCTTAAGAAAATCTATGATATTTTTAAGCAGGTCCACATAAATATTCCGCTGTTAGATGCTATCAAGGAGATGCCCGGTTATGCCAAATTTCTCAAGGATGCTATGTCGAAGAAATCTAGACTTGTGGAATTTGAGACGGTTAAAATGACAAAAGGATGCATGACTATTCTGCACAAGCATCCACCCCAGAAAAAGAAGGATCCTGGGAGCTTCATAATACCGTGCATAATCGGAGATAAATTTGTGGGTAAGGCACTTTGTGATCTAGGTGCTAGTATTAATTTAATGCCAAAATCTGTATTTCAGAAATTAGGTATTTGACGAGCACGACCCACAATAGTTATGTTGCAGTTGGCAGACCGCTCTTACGTGCAACCGGAAGGGAAAATTGAAGATATTCTGGTAAGAGTGAATAAATTTATTTTTCCTGCTGACTTTCTTGTTTTAGATTGTGAAGCAGATGAGAATGCACCAATCATCCTGGGGTGACCCTTCTTAGCCACAGGAAGATCACTGATTGATGTAGAGAAGGGAGAACTCACTATGAGAGTGAATGATCAAGATATCAAGCTGAATGTTCTCCAAGCAATAAAGCACGCTGATGCAGAAGAAGAATGCAAAGCTATCACAAAAGTTATCCTTGACCAACCCTGCATCAGGTCGGACTGCCACGACATCAAATTTGGCCACTGCCGCAACAGCCATCTAGAAAACTGTCACGGCAGCGACGACGACAGTAGCTCCTCAGACTCTGACATATCTGATACTGAAGATCATGAGGAGGTAAATTGGATAGGCAATCGTCCAGGTAAGTTATTCGAGCCCTTAAATTATACCTCGAATGAACATACCATCCAAAAGCCATCAACTGTAGAGCCACCTGTTCTAGATCTTAAGCCCCTGCCAGGGCAGCTTAAATATGTTTTTCTTGGATTAAATGATATGTTGCCCGTAATCATCTCTTCCAAGTTGATGCAGGAACAGGAACAACAGCTGATAGAGATGTTGCAGCAGCATAAAATGGCTATTGGATGGACGATAGCTGACATCCATGGCATCAGTCCGGCAATATGCATGCATAAAATCCTCTTAGAGGATGATCACAAGCCGACCATTGATGCCCAGAGACGTTTGAACGATGCTATGCAAGAAGTGGTCCGAAAAGAAATTATCAAATGGTTAGATGCTGGGATAATTTATGCCATCTCGGATAGTAAGTGGGTGAGCCCGGTGCAGTGCGTTCCTAAGAAAGGAGGAATAACCGTGGTGACCAACGAAGAAAACGAGTTAATCCCAACCAGGACTGCGATCGGTTGGAGGGTTTGTATGGACTACCGGAAGCTTAACAAGGCTACCCGGAAGGACCACTTTCCCCGGTTGGAGGGTTTTCTTGATGGTTACTCAGGTTACAACCAAATAGCTATCGCACCGGAGGATCAAGAGAAAACAATTTTCACTTGCCTGTACGGTACTTACGCTTTTCGGAGGATGCCATTTGGACTTTGCAACGCACCAGCAACTTTTCAAAGGTGTATGATGGCTATATTCTCCGACATGGTCGAGGATTTCCTGGAGATATTCATGGATGATTTCTCTGTATTTGGAGACAATTTTGAAAGCTTCTTAGGCAACCTACAGAAGGTGCTCGAGAGATGCGAGAAAGCAAAGTTGGTATTAAACTGGGAGAAATGTCACTTCATGGTAGATGAAGGGATAGTCATAGGCCACAAAGTAAGCTGCCACGGCATAGAGGTCGACAAGGCAAAAATTGAGGTAATTGAAAAGCTGCCACCACCCACTACAGTCAAGGGAATTCGAAGTTTTTTAGGGCATGCTGGTTTCTATCGACGATTTATAGCCAATTTTTCGAAGATCACCAAGCCGTTATGTCATCTACTAGAGCAGAATCGTCCCTTCGACTTCAACACTGAATGTACTGAGGCATTCAGAATTCTGAAAGAGAAGCTAGTAACAGCCCCGATTGTACAACCACCAAACTGGAAGTTGCCATTCGAGATTATGTGTGATACCAGTGATTATGTTGCAGGGGCAGCACTTGGGCAGAGGAAGGACAAGCTATTCCATGTAATTTACTATGCTAGCAAAACACTCAACGATGCCCAAGTAAATTACACCACAACAGAGAAGGAATTGTTGGCTGTGATGTTTTCAATTGACAAGTTCTGATCCTACATACTTGGAACGAAAGTGGTGGTCCACACAGACGACTCTGCACTGAAATATATGTTTGCTAAGAAAGACCCAGAGCCCAGACTGATTCGTTGGATTCTGCTGCTACAAGAATTCGACATAGAAATCAAGGATAAAAAGGGGACAGAGAACCAAGTCACAGATCACTTGTCAAGATTAGAGAAGGGAAAAAGTCTCCCAACAGACGAGACACATATACTGGAGACCTTCCCTGACGAGCTATTATTCGCTGCCACAAGCACTGCCGCGACAGCCATGGCGGCAGGTAAGTTTTCTGAACTCCCCTGGTATGCTGATTTCATTAATTTTTTAGTTAGCGGAATATTTCGTCCTGATCTTAACTATCAAGCTAGGAAGAGGTTCCAAAATGATGTTAAACATTATTATTGGGACGAACCTCTTCTTTTCAAAATGTGTGCAGATCAGATCATCAGGAGATGTGCACCACAGGATGAGCAGGAAGCTGTGCTTTATCACTGCCATGCTTCACAATATGGAGGACACCTAGGTGGTAACAAAACTGCTGCCAAGTTTTTGCAGTCTGGTTTTTATTGGCCTTCACTGTTCAAGGATGCCCAGGCATTCTACAAAAGCTGTGATAAATGTCAACGGACTGGAAATATCTGAAGAAGACATGAGATGCCACTGCAAAACATTCTTGAAGTCGAAATCTTCGACGTTTGGGGATTGATTTTATGGGACCGTTCCCAGCATCATGTGGGAATTTATATATCTTCCTGGCAGTGGACTATGTGTCCAAATGGGTAGAAGCGATCGCCACACTGAAAAACGATGCCAAGACTGTTCAGAGGTTTTTGCACAAGAACATTTTTTCCAGATTTGGCATCCCTAAGGCGATCATCAGTGATGAAGGGAGGCATTTTGACAATATGGTAATAGTTGCTGCTTTAAAAAATTATGGTGTCAAACATCGGATCGCAACGGCTTACCACCCTCAGACCAATGGACAGGCTGAAATATCCAACAGAGAGGTAAAAATCATTCTTGAGAAAATGGTTAAACCAACTCGAAAGGACTGGTCCCTCCACCACAATGATGCACTCTGGGCCTACAGAACAACATTTAAAACTCCATTGGGAATGTCACCCTACCGCCTGATTTACGGAAAAACATGCCATCTACCTGTTGAGATAGAGCACAGAGCATACTGGGCTATCAAAGCAGTGAATATGGACTTGGAAAAGGCAGGACAGAAAAGGCTACTTGACTTGAATGAGATCGAAGAAATTCGGGCAATGGCCTATGACAACGCAAGGATTTACAAGGACAAGACCAAGAAGTGGCATGACAAGAAACTGCTGCCACGATAGTTCTACCTAGGGCAGCTTGTGTTGTTATTCAACTCTAGGTTGAAACTCTTCCCAGGAAAGTTGAAATCTAGATGGCCCGGCCCATTTCAAGTGGTGCAAGTTTTTCCTCATGGTGTCATCATAATCAAATCCTTAAAAGATGTGCACCAATTTAAAGTCAACGGACAGAGATTAAATCATTATCAGGGGACTAAAGCCCCAAGAATACAGGAAGTGGTTACTTTAGGAGATGCCCCTCCTGGCATCCCTAATTTAACTTAATTGTATTTTTATTATTAATTAATTATTTATATATATATATATATTTATTTATTAGGTAATTAGAATTATTTTATTTTTAGGATCTAAGTTTTTATTTTCATTATTTTTAGGAAATAAAGGAGACAAGGAGAAGAGGAGAAGTGAACTCAGCCCACCATCTTACCATCAGCCCAAAGAGCCCAAAATAGAAGCCTGCCGTTACAGCTGCCGTGACAAACGCGAAAAATCCAACCTGTCAACACGCTGTCGCAACAGACACGCAAACGCATAACAGACGCGCAGCAGACACGGAAACGTGTGATAGACGCGTCAGAATCCGCGTAACAGCTGGCCTCGTTATTCGCGCCTGCCGTTACAGCTCCAACGGGCAGCAAAATCCTAATCTATATAAACCCCATTTTACTATTCATTTTCACTTCACTTTTACTCTCTCTACTTGTTTCCTCTCTAGAATTTCATTTGCTTTCATTTTTTCTACAGTCCCTTGCAACCATGAATACCAGAAACACCTGACGCAGTGCTGCCTCAGGCTCTGCCTCAGCAGTAGCCACTCACAATTCCTTCCAAGGCAGAGATATGTGGGAGGAAAAGGCTTCATCTACAGCAAACGAATAGAGAATCTCTGGCTCAAACCATTCATAGCCCGTAAGATTAGAGCTCTACATTGGCAGATGTTTGCCGAGCAGCCTGAAGAGATGAACGTCACCTTAGTCAGGGAATTTTATACTGTCATCGACAACAGGGAGGCGACAGCAGTGACAGTTCGTGGTAAGGAAGTACCCTTTGAGCCAGAGTACATCAACACCCTTTATGGATTCTACGTCGGTAGATGGGAAGACGGGCACCAAAGATTTGTGGAGAGCCTGGAGACAGCAGATTATTATGCTGTCATGGCAGAACTCACTGAGGAAGGCACCAAATGGAATATCGATCCCAAACACCCAAGGACGGTGAAACGAGTTCAACTCACCCCCGAAGCCAAGCTGTGGAACGCATTCGTCAAAAAGAGGATTATGCCATCCTCACACAACAGCATGGTAGATCAACCAAGGTTAGCTCTCGTCCATTCAATTCTAAATGAGAGGCTTATTAATGTTTGTAGATATGCTCGGGAGGGGATTTTGGATTGTGCATTTCGGCCATCGGGACCACTTGTCTTCCCCTACCTCAAAACAGCCCTCTGTCATGGCCACAACGTCCGTGAAGTTGCTGAGGATTTGAGAATCCGAGGAAGAGGATGGACGGAGAGGAACATCCTTAGCTTGATGGAGCTGAAAGCTGCAACGCCAATATCCAGCTTTAACTCGTCTGCCGCGGCAGGTGAGCCGACAAAGCCTGCCGCCACAGAACTAAGGCAGCCCACAGCAGCAGCACCCCCAGTCGACTCCTCTACCCAAATCCTTGCCACCCTGTAGAAAATGGAGGAACAACAGCTAGGCCTGATGAGCTTTATTTGGGACTTCACAACAGGAACGGTACATTTCATTAAAACCAATTTAAATTTTCCAGATGTATTGTTTCCTACTTTCCACGATCATTTTTTTGTTGCCCCCACCCCTACCCATACCCCTACCCATGCTGCCACACCGAGAACATCGTCTGCCGCGTCCACCCCAACCCCAGCCACGACAGCTGTAGGCGGCAGCCACACTGCCACAGCATCTGCCAGGGGAGAGAAGAGAAAAGAGCCCATGTCCGACCTCGACATATACATAGTTGGTTTCTCCTCTTCCTCAATTTGAGGGGAATTCGATGAAGAGCCCTCTGTCAAGAGGAACCTGTCCAAAGAATTCACCCAAATGAGGCAGAAACCCAACACCGGAGTCGGATCATCCGGCCAAGGCAAATTCGGCAGCAGTAGCGGTAGCAGCAACAGCTCTTCCGAGGAGGTTCAGGTGCTAGAGAAACTACCCTCACCGACCCGCATCCAGCCTCCGAGGGAAGCCAAGAAAAAGACCACCTCTTCCTCTCCCAGCCATCTACCGGCACCAACAAGGAAAGTCACTGCCCGCCGGCAGATTCGGATCAGCAGCAGAAGTGACGACAGTGCTTAAAATTTAAGTTTCCATTCTTATATTTGATGTCTGCTATTTTATTATAATTGTGATGTTGTTTCTATTTTCTTTTTATCATTTTCTCATCATGCATTGAGGACAATGCAACCCTTGAGTTTGGGGGTGGCATCCCTCCATTAATGAAGTGTCTTTTCTGTTTAGGAATTGTCTCTAAGTGTTAGTTTATTTTTGCTTGAAAAAAATGAAAATTTGGCTTAAGTCTTTGAACTGAACTTACCTGCCGTGACAGTCTCTGTCGTGGCAGTGCCTTTAGGATAGTTTTAGGAGCAGTTTAGATCCTTACTATAGTTCTGATTCTTAAACACCCTTTGTGACTTTTTTATTGTCTAGAACTCTACTGGTAAACTAGAATAGGGAAAAGCGTAACACTTGAATTGCCCCTAGAGGTGCCTAACACTGGCTCTAGGAAAAGAAGTTAAGAAAAAGTAGATTCAATACACCTAGAGGTGCCCGAAACTGGCTCTAGGAAGTTAGCTAGAGGTGCCCGAAACCGGCTCTAGGAAGTTAGCTAGAGGTGCCCAAAACTGGCTCTAGTCAAACTTAAATTAAGGAAAGAAATTTGAGTCTAAATAAAAACTAAAGGAGCCTAAGAATTGCCTCCAAAAAGATGAAAGTTGGCATAAAAATTCAAGTTAGAAGCTTAGCTATTCTAGTAAACTAAGGGAGTCTAGGAATATAATTGTTCACAAAACATGCACACACTACACGAGAATTATAGCAAGGTTCTGGATGAATCCTGAATTATCCAATAGGGTGTTGCTCACAATAGAGAATGAATGGAAGGTAAGGAAAAGTTCATTGTTTTAAGCCAAACAAAAAAAATTCTTTTAGGTCTTAATTGCTTGAGGGCAAGCAAAAACTTGAGTTTGGGGGTGTGTTGAGTGTGTAAAAGTTCTATATTTTACCCCCTATTTAACCCATATTTCTGCTGTATTCAAGCATAATTCATTGCATTTTAGGATAGATTTCATTCATACATCACAATTATATTAAATGGCATAGTTTCTACTGAAATTGGTTAATTTTGCAGGTAGCTGTTGTAGCAGACGAAGGGCAGTGGAGAAGCAGAGCTGGAACACAGGACTACAGACGAGAGAAGGATGATGCCATGGCCGCTGCCGTGGCAGCCAATGACGACAACATTTATAAAGGGAAGAAGTGAAGTGGAGCTCGACAGAAAGAGGAAATTAAGCCGGTCTTTCGTGGAGCACTCTTATATTTTTCTGAGCCCTAGATCAGAATGGAGGCCAAGCCCAAAGTTCAAGGAAGAAATTCCAAGCAAGAAGGAAGGACGAATTAAAGACATAAACTCTAAAGATTTAGTCTTTAATAGAGTTGTACTTTAATTTAAACTTGTATTCTTGCCATATTAGAACACTTGAACCCAATCCCTATATAAAGGCATGTAATTTGACCTGGGGAAGGATATCTTACTCTCTAGCCGTCTTCCTTTAAACCCTAGTCGTTTCCCCCTTCTCATCATGTTCTAAACTTTGCCTAGGGCTAAGGGTTGATTATGTAAAGTAGTTGCAAGGATTGCTTTGTTTTAGGAATTTTTCTGTTCAATAAAATAGACTTCAAGTTTGCTTATTCTGGTTTTCAACATCTTACAAGAGTATCGGGAGAGCATTGTGAGATTATACATTTACTTAATATCGGGAGAGTTAAGTATACGAAAGGAATAAGTACGGGTTCTCCAGTTTATGGTTGAACTATCTCGGACCTAGGGATAGGACGAGATTAAGTGGCTAAGGAAGAATTCAACAACATCGGTGTTCATCCTTCGATTCACGTCGAGAGGTATCATCAAAGACATTTTCATCGACAAACTTGGACCTAGGGATAGGCCAAGGCACAACAGGGATTCTTGACAAGCTTGAAGTACAAAGTTGTGTGTTCACTGCCGCGACAACAACAAACCGCTGCCGCGGCAGGTGCTGCCGCGACAGACGCTACGACAGAACAGAGAAGTCCTAGGCAGTGCAATACCTACACTACTGAGCAAATCAATACCAGCCTAATCTTTACTCTGAATATTTTCATCTTTTATTTTCAGTCATCATTATTTTGTGACAAACAATTAAATTCTTTATTTTCCCTCTTGTGCAGCAATCCAAGGTTAAAGCTATTAGCCCAGTCACATTGGAGACGATATCCGATACTTATGCATCTCTTTACTACTTGCGTCGTGTACACTTGAACTACATTGCGATAGACTCTTTTAAACGCAACAGCAACCTATATGCTACTAAGTATGCCTAGAGAACAGATGCGAGAGCTATCCCCCCCCCCCAAACTCGAGATGGGCATTGCCCTCAATGTACAAAATAAAACAGAAAAAGAATAACAGAAAAATAAATACAAGAAAAAGAGAAGAATACTTAAGCTTAGTGAGATGGTGTAGAGGATTTCGAGGAGTTCTCTGACGTCATCTGCAGGTTACGGCAGCGGGCTTAGCATTGTTTCCCTTTTCTGTGCTTAGCGAACTTGATTTTTTAAGGGTTTAGACTTGTATAATTAATTGTGAGACAAGAATAAATAATAAAGAAAATGAAAAAGATAAAATCTAGTCCTAAAAATTCTACTCGTACTAAAGCGGTAAATATATGAAAAGATAAAATTATGTCACATTGGGGAGGGCGTTCCCCAATGTGAATACTTCATGTTCTTTCGGAACAGAATCTCATGTATAGTGCTTTAATCGCTGCCCGTTAACTTTGAGTTCTGCCCCCCCCCATTAACTGGTTTTACTGTCACGACACCATGTGGGAATGCTTGGACTACTTCGAATGGTCCTGACCATCTGGATTTTAACTTTCCAGGAAACAACTTGAGGCGGGAATTGAACAGCAGCACTTGCTGCTCGGGCAGGAATTGTCGCTGTTGAATCTTGTTGTCGTGCCATTTTTTGACTTTTTCCTTGTACAGCTTTGCGTTCTCGTATGCCTCCCGTCGGAATTCCTCCATTTCTGTCAGATTTAGTAGTCTATTTTCACCAGCCTGTTTCCAGTCCATGTTCACTGCCTTGACTGCCCAATACGCCTTGTATTCTATTTCGACAGGGAGGTGGCAGGCCTTTCCGTATACTAGGCGATATGGGGACATTCCAAGTG
This sequence comes from Hibiscus trionum, assembly GCA_030270665.1. Lineage (NCBI taxonomy): Eukaryota > Viridiplantae > Streptophyta > Magnoliopsida > Malvales > Malvaceae > Hibiscus > Hibiscus trionum. The sequence goes on along the minus strand of BSYR01000021.1, from coordinate 37,186,880 downwards.
GTGTTTTGTATGATGTCCGGTATGCCCAAAGAGCATCGTCTAATTTCAACGACCAATATTTCCTACTTGGGTTTACAACTTTCTCCAAGATGGTCTTGACTTCCCTGTTCGAAATCTCTGCCTGGCCATTTGTTTGTGGATGATATGTCGCGGCAATCTTGTGCTTGACACCAACTTTTTGGAATGCCTTGGCAATGAGCATGTTATCGAAATGGGTGAACTCGTCACTAATGATTGCTCCTGGAACTCCAAACCGTGTGAATATGTTCTTTCGTAAGAATCTATGGACGGTCTTTGCATCATTGTAGGGGGTGGCAATAGCTTCTACCCACTTGGAAACATAATCCACTGCTAGGAGGATGTACATATTACCACACGAAGATGGGAATGGTCCCATGAAATCTATTCCCCAAACATCGAATAACTCAACCTCCAAGATGGTTTGTAGGGGCATTTTGTTCCTTCTCGATACGTTTCCTGTTCTTTGGCAGCTATCACACTGTTTGTAGAATGTTTGGGCGTCTTTATACAATGTTGGCCAAAAGAAACTTGATTGGAGTACTTTTGATGTCATGTACTGCCCTCCAAAATGGCCTCCATATGGTGCTGCGTGGCACTGCGATAGTATGGCTTGTTGTTCATCCTCTAGGACACACCGTCTGATAACCTGGTCTGCACAGATTTTAAACAAGAAAGGCTCGTCCCAAAAATAATGCTTAGCATCATGTTGGAATCGTTTCTTTCCTTAAAAGTTAATTTCATAGGGTAAAACACTAGATACTAAATAATTCACAATATCTACGTACCAGGGTGTGTCTGTCAATGATGTTGCCGCCGCCTCTTCGTGGGTGGCAAGTGAGATCCCTTCAGCTTCCAGGGCAACTACCAGAGCAGAGGCTAGTAGCAACTGTTCATCAGGGAATGCATCCTGAATTTCACTGTTGGAAGTCTTTTCTTGTCCATTCTCAAGCCGAGAGAGATGGTCCGCCACTTGATTTTTTGTGCCCCTCTTGTCTCAAATTTCCATGTCAAACTCTTGCAGCATGAGGGTCCAACAGATCAGGCGAGTCTTTGTATCTTTCATTGCAAACAGGTACCTCAAGGCAGAATGATTTGTATGGACTATCACCTTTGTACCAATAAGGTAGGGTCGAAACTTATCGAAGGCGAACACTACTGCCAGTAACTCTTTCTCTATAGTGATGTAGTTGGTTTGGGCACGATTCAGTGTTTTGTTGGTGTAGTAGATTACATGGAAGATTTTGTCTTTGCGCTGTCCTAGGGTGGCGCCAACGGTAGTATCACTGGCATCACACATTAGCTCAAAGGGTTAACTCCAATCAGGGGGAACTACCAGGCCAAAAACTTGTAGAGCGTTTGGGTGTTCTCTATTTATGAGCGCAAGTGCGCACTCCTGTCAAGTTATAGTATATAAGATATCGTCTCCCACAAGGATTGGACAGCTTGATTCTAGTTGTAAGTCCTGCACAAGAAAAATAAATGCACAAATGAGTTGAATGTTTGAAAACAAAAGTAAAATAAAACACAATTAATTAAAAAGGAAGTGATCAGATTGATAGAGAAGGCAGGGTTATGCTACCGCTTAGTGTGAAACTACGTTGAATAGGATAAGTTGTTTTGCGCTGCTAGACTCTGCTGCTTTGGTGGTGGATGACATGTAGACTGCTAAGACCCTCTCGCTGCCTCGACAGGAGAATGGAACTGTGTCTCGGCGGTAAACTCGGCAGAACTGCAAGGCTCGGCAGAACGCTTCGAAAGTGACTCCGCTTATGTCTAAGTCAGAGTTTTGTTGATGCCCACTGCAGATAATACCAGTCGCGGCGTGAATCGTGCAAAGACAGCAATGTTGATTCATCCTCTTTTAGCCTCCTTAAACCCTTAACATATGTCTAGGCCGGATTGATCGCATCGTCTATAGATGAAATCGTACTTACTCTTTTCGTGAGTTCAACTCTCTCGTTAACGAACGAATGGATTGAATTCAACTAATCTTTCTACTTAATTGAAAACTATGAAGAACATGGAATAAGTAAACCTTGTAATTTTATTTGCAAAAACAAACTTGAAATCTTAAACAACCATTCTTACAACTAATTACAACATAACCCAAACCCAAGGAGAAATTTAGAACATGTCGGTGGCAAGAAAGCCTAAACTATGCCTAAGGAAAACCTAAGTTCTTTTGAACTAGAATTACAATGGGTATATATAGACTTAGCTAGGTCTAGTCCTTCTTGAAGTAGAAGTCTTCAAAGTAGCTTTTCACATTAAATGTGACTTTAAACTCTGACTTCTTTGAGTTGAATGTAGACTTTATCACGTTGCCATGTTCCGCAAGCAATTTCGAGATTTAACTTTGGTGGCTCTGCCCGCTGCTACAGACGTCGGAAAATTGAGAGGACAATATTGATAGAATCATGATTTTTTGCTCTACAAAATGCACTCATGTTCTCCAACTCCGTATTCTGCTGTCTTGGGCAGTAAGGTCGGCGGCGGCAGCTACTCGGCAGCTGCTATTAGTGTTTGGAACTACATCAGTACAGCTCCTTGGTTCGCTGCCTCAGCATCACATCCTCAGCTCCTCTTTCCCTCTGTCAACCTCTAGTACTTAAAACCAAAAGTACACTAAAACAGTACCTTTTCTTTACCAAACAATGGATAATCTAGAAAAACATGGCAAAGTAAAGAAATATTGTAAAATGCAATGCATGGTCCTAATTATGCCTAAAATGTACTCAAAAACAACAATAATATGAGATGGAATGTGCATGAAATATATAACTTGTGGACACTTTACAAAGTACTACACTTGAAGAAAGAAAAAGAGAAAGAAAAAATAAAAAGATAAGGGTCAGAATGAAAACACGTAAAGGGCGTTTTAAAACAAAAGGGGGATCTGAGTTGAAAACCCACAAAGGGCGGCTCAGATAATTTGTATTGGCATATTACAAATGTGTTTTCGGAGCTTCAAAACCTTATGCGTAATCATCACTCAAAGAATCTCCTCGGCAAAGTTGGCATCCAAGATTTCTTCTGGCATTTTGACTGAAGAAGTTTGGACTGTTGATATCTGAATACTTGTTTTCCTTTCCTTCCTTGTAAATTTTATTGTGTTTGCCACAATATTAATAAAATTCCATTTCATAGACCTCTCCCTATTTCCATAAAGTATCATGCATCGAAATGAAATCCATAGGTTTGACGTCATTAAAACATGCAAAAGATTTTTGAGCATTTACTTTGAAAAAGCTTTGAAAAGTGCAGGGACTATGAGGCGTTTCATGACTAAGTTTAGAACTTAGGGCATGTAGTGCTAATATCAAAAACATTCGAAGTGGAAATAAGCTTTGCTGCGGAGATTCTCAAGTAAATGATCCCATGAAGGAAGAAAAAGTGAGAATTCTCAAAGCGCCTTACAAGTGTCTTGATGCCTTTAAAGAAGCGTGTCGTGAAATAGGGGTGCCTTCCTGATTACAAGTGTTTCTTCCATGACAATGAGAACAATTTTACAGATATTAGAGATGACAAAACCTAACCTAAGGATTCTCATTCACGCTCCAGGAGCACTTGAGGAGGCTTGTCTCTGAATATGGATATATCATCTGCCATGATAACAGATGTTAGCATGCAATGATCAAATGTTTTCAATGAAGCAAAGAGGTACAAAGAGTGAGATATAAGGATAAAGTCACTCCTTCCAACCAAGAGTACAAGATAACTGGATGGAGTGTGCAAAAGATTATAAATGTTCTCAATAAAGCAAAAAAAGGAGTTATGGCGCGGAACCTATGCTGCGACCTTGTGGTGTTTTGGTGAACTCTAATTTCGTTAAGAGTAGGCATTGGTGAAGATTTTCTTCCAAGGAATGGTTGATGGAATTTTAACAAACAAAAAATTGGTGCAGCTAACTAGAATAGAAAGATGGGATGTTGCTAGCTTTCCTACTCGTTGTGATCCTAATAACATTGTGCAAAGTATGATTCGGTGTGAAGAAATGAAAAGGAATTCATGCTAGTTGGGCTAGAATAGACGCCTATCATTTTTACCAAAGTTGAGAAAATGTTTGAGATGATACTATCCAAGTTCCCCAGAGCTTCACAGCTCTTTCTGTGTTGGCCGCTTGACAAAAAACTAATGCTGACAAAAGAATTTTAAAGAAGAAAAAACACAAAGCTTTACATGCATTCATGCTCTAGGCATCCCTAGGGGCATATACATCATAATTGCATTGTATAGGTATTCGAAGGACTTTCTAACAAAAGAACTTGCCTATCTATTCAGGCATAAGAAGAATGAAACCTACTTATCTATTCGAGCATAAGGAGATTAGATTCAGCCTATTCGTTTGGGAATTTGGAGAATGGAACCTGCTTATCTATTCGAGCATAAGGAGAATAGAACTCGCCTAACCGTTCATGCGTTTGGAGAATGGAACCTGCTTATCTATTCGAGCATAAGGAGAATAGAACCCGCCTATATGTTCGGGCGTTTGGAGAATGGAACCTGCTTATCTATTCGAGCATAAGGAGAATAGAACTCGCCTATCCGTTCGGGCATTTGGAGAAAGGAACCTACTTATCTATTTGAGCATTAGGAGAATAGAACCCGCCTATGGTTTGGGGGTTCGGAGAACAAACCTGCTTATTCGTTCGAGAAAAAGCAGAATGATGCCCACCAAGTTCGTCGATACAAGAAGTTTTAACAGTTTGATAATCGGTGAAAAATCAGTGTCTTTTTGTTCTTTGTTCTATTCATGTTTCATCGGAATGACCAAAGATGGGCAGCAGTTGTCACTGAATGTTCACCTAAGTCTATTATTACATTCATTTGTTATATTTTTATTATATTGTGTCATAGTATTGTTTATTGTAGTTACTATTATCATTATTATGCATATTATCATCTAATATAAGTTTTAAAAAAACGAAAAAAGTCCATTTGTACTTAAATTAAATAAAGGACCATTAGAAATAAATAGGAAAAAGTCCAAATAGACAAAGAGTCCTGACAAGCGTCGTTTTACTCGCCAAAATAAAATAAATTAAAATAAACCTCTTCAAAATAAAATAAAGAAATTAAAGTAGAATAGAGGAAGAGGGTCGATCCACAAGGAGTTCTATTGGAATCGCTGACTGAGCCTTGTCGTGATTTAGATCCCATAAGTAGCTAAAACAAATATAAAAAAAGGGGGTTGGTGTGATTGATGTAATGAGAAAATAATAAACAATTAAAGAAAAATGCAGTAAATAAAGTGGGAGATGAATTAGAAAAATCACAAATATGAAAGCAGCCTCGAGCTAGTTTCGTCAATTCCTACGATCATTGAAAATAGATTTTCACTCCGGGGTTCATGGCGGTTACAATCTACGAGGCCCAACCCATCGTAACATGCTTTTCTCTCATGTAACTGATCTTCCCAAGTCTATCTCCGAAAGTTGATTCTTAAATAATTCAACCAGGTCTATCGCCGTTAAAATACTTATTTTAAAAATAGGAAAAGCCCAACTCAGAAGTTGTCTCAATGAGAATCTTTTCTTATTTCATATTTCCTTAGCGAACCGCCGCTAAGAGTGTTCACAGGAAGTCGAAGTGCCATAGGCCGATTCTTCCTCCCAATTGTATAATTAAATGATTCCAGACCAACGGATCCTTTTTTATTTGAAAAACGTTTAAAAGTTTTAGCAAGGCCGATTACCAAGCTATCTAAACAGAAAGATGAAAATGTATCCCGAAGGGATTTAAGCAATATCCAATTCTCACGCATAGAATTGATTTGTACTAGCTCTTGGCTTTAGTAAAATTAGCCAAGCATGATATTGATTATCATACTTAACATGGTTTTGACAAAGTGTTTAAAAAGCATAAAATGAATATGAAGCAAAGATAAAACAAAGAAAAACTTCTATTAAAATTAAAGCAAGTAGCAACAAGAGCTAAAAAACAAGAGATGATCTTAAGCCTTACCCAAGGAAGGTATTTATAGGCTTAGATTTACTAAAGATAACAAAAAGATAACATAATTTAAAATGTTTGTTTTGAAATTTAAAAATTAAAAATCCTAAGCTCGGATTGCGCTGACTAGATCTTCCAGATTCTTCTAGAATTTTTCCTTGCGCTGACTGTATCTTCTAGAAACTGCCACGTCAAACGCGTCGTGCCCAGCGGTGTGCCCATGATGTCAACCACGGCCAGAAAAATAAATAAAACTGCAGAAATGCACATTTCTACTGCTAATTCCAGAAATGAGTCCCTGCACAGAAAATGAAATAAATGCAACCGATTAAGTAGTGAAAAGTCCTCAAGACAAAGAAAATAGCAAGCAAAAAGTGGCATCTATAAGTGCTTATCAAATTCCCCCACACTTGTCTCATACTTGTCCTCAAGTATGTTTGAAAGAAATTAATCAAAACCATCCATCTCCCTAAACTGTTAGAAGCTTTAAGCAAAATCATGAGAGTTCAAGCGCACTAAGAATGACATGAATCAAGCATGAATCTAAACGAATGGATACAAGTAAGAACAAGTCTTCACCCTTACAATTGCATATTAAGTGATAATAAAATTCCAACCTAAACTTAATCCTCACCAAGAAGCACTCAAATCGCTCAAAGTGTTTCGGGTGTAGAAAGCAAATTCTCTCAAAGTCAAAATTGAACAAGGGTCTCCATAGGCTTGTGGCAAGATCAATTCTCCACTACTTTTAAGAAATGAGATGCAAAAATCATTAGGACTTAAATCTGGGGTGTAATGGGACTAAGGTAAAGGTAGGAAAAAGGCTAAAATAAGGCTAGAATAACCAAGACAAGAAGTTTTCAACAAGTAACTAAATCATGTTCATAACCTTAGAAAATGTAGGCAACATAAGCAACAAAGGTAACTAAAATGAATAACATCAAACCTTTTTATTTTGTTTCGAAAGTTTCTGCTCTTCTTTTCTTTTATTTCTTTTTTTCTCTTTTTTTCTTCTCTTTTTTTTGCTGCTACCCTCTTTTTTCGTGGAACATGATTGCACAACTCAAAATTCATCCTTCTGTCTTGTCCAGGGTGAAAGAGAGGGATAAATGAAAAAGGCTTGGGTTTTTTATCTTGGTGAAAACAAAGAAAGTGGAATTAAGCTTCAACTTGGTTCACTAGGGGGAAAAGAAAGGGTAGGCCTTTTGTGGGGTAAAAAAAAAGGGTGAATCCTAGTGCCTAAATCATATTAATGCATCACATTCTAATGTAATCTCAAATTGCATACAAGCCACAAGTTCTAGATTTCGATATCCAAATTGACACTCTCAATCAAGAAAATGAGCATAAAAATATAGTCGCACATGCTCAAGGCTCAAGTTCTCACAAAATGGGCTAATTGATTAAGCTAGGTGAGGAATTCAACTATCACAATCAAGACAAGTTGCAAGGAATGTCAAAATAGACTTAGTCATATCATTCAAATATCAAGCATGCTAGAATTCAAGTATTCTAATGAACTAAAACAATCATAACATGCTTAATGACAAGTAACAGCAAAGGAGATGTTCTTCTAATCAACTCAAACAATCATACTATCAAGCATATATAACAAGCAGGGCGAAATTAATGTCATCCTTTACCATCCCCCTCAATTAATTGTATTGTCCCAATGCGAAGAAAATAAAGGAAATGAAGAACAAATAAGGGTAAAGGATACTCCCCGTGATTAAGGGCGACCGCGACCACGACCTTGGTGTCGCGTATGAACCATCATGGAAAATGGCCTGAAAAATTGGTTTGAGTGCTGCTTGAAAAAGGCTTCAAAAATTGACACTATTTGAGTAAAATATACGCTTAGACGCTTGTTTAAATCCGAGTAGTGTACCTAAAAAAATTAAAACAAAAAATCATTTTAAATGAAAGAAAATAAAATAAAAAGAAAGAAAGAATAGAAATAAAGCAAAGGAAAGAAAATAAATGGGTTGCCTCCCATGTAGCGCTTTGTTTAACGTTGTTTAGCTCGACGACCTGTGTTAAATTTTCGGTTCTTCAAAACTAAGTTCTTCAACTAAGCGGTGTTGTCCATCCCTTGTCGTTTTGACGACTTCCTCCATCTTGATTTTATGCATGCACGTGGATGGACTCAGCCCCTTGATATCGGATAAGGTCCATTTGATTCCCTCTTTATTTGTGCGCAAAGCAATAAGTAAGCTACTATCTTCTTCCTTTGACTGCTCATTGGAAATGATGATTGGCAAGGTACCATTTTCGCCCAAAAATACGTAATTAAATTGCTCTAATTTCGGCTTTGGTGCCTGCAAAATTGAAGGAAGAGCTTTAGACTTTGAAGGCATTAATCTAAAACTAGAAGTAGAAGAAATAGTAGAAGAAATTTCTTTAATCTCCCTTTCGTCGGGTTCCTCTATTCCTAATTCCTAGCAAGCATCAACAAACAATTCAGTTTCTAAAATTTCATCGGCTAATGGATCGATAATATCAATAAAATTCAAACTTGCGACCGAATCAGGATACTTCATAGCTTTATACACATTGAACTTAACTACTTCCCCATCAAATTCCATAGTTAAGATACTGTTACGGACATCGATTTTTGTATGTGTTGTTGACAAGAAAGGGCGGCCAAGCAAAATTTCTGATCCGTTGTTGTTGCGGTCATTTTCCATGTCAATAATGTAAAAATCAGCAGGAAAAATAAGATTGTTTACCTTTACCAACACGTTTTCTAGTACCCCCTCGGGGTAGATAATTCATCAGAAGTCATTTTCAGGATTTTATCATGGGTCCTAAGAAAATAGCAAGAAGGGAGTTGGCTTCTAGTTCTTCCTATCCCAATCCTATCGAAACCAATCCCGAAAGCAATGGTACTAAACCAAACTTAACCTATATTTTTCAACAATGTTTTGACGAGCCTCAATATCCTCGCGCTATGGACCGTTTAAAACAATATCAAAATTTTCGAATTCATCATGAGCGAGTAGTTTCTTTACCTTTTATGACTTCTGATGAATTTCACTTTCAAGATCTTGATTTAATGAGAGAATGGAAGTTCGTGTCCTTTTTAAGTATACCCAACATTTTTTATAAAAACCTTGTCCTGCTTTCTACACTAATGCTCGGTGTGTTTATAACCGAGAGAAAACCGAGGTCATGGCTTTAGAATCTTATCTTATGGGTTAAAAGTTTTTACTTGATTCTACTAAAATAGCCAAAATTTTAGGTTTAGATGATGCGGGTCTAGATGATGAATCTTCCTATCTTCATCTCTATAGTGGCTCTGTTTCTGTACATGATGCTCATGAACGTTTACTTCACCTCCTCATCACTTGGTGGTTTCAGCCATCCGGTGGTAAGTGTCCTACCATTCGCCAAGTCGATGGTTTTTGGCTCTATTGTTTCCGTGAGTGTAAGCGTCCTAACCTAGCCAAAATTTGTTTGTCGAGCTTGTCTTTCTTGTTCAAAACCGTTATGCCTCTCTTGTTACAAGTTTCACCTATGGCACCGCCTTGAGTTACATGTTCCACAAGCTTAGGATCGATTGCTCTTATGATCTTAGTTTGCCTCTCACCGACCCTAACGATGATCTTGGTTTGCCTCTCACCGACCCCACTTGGGAACCTAAAGAGACCATGAAACAACAATATCCACACCTCTTCGGTTTAGGTAAAATTCGAGGATGAATTTTTCTTAAGGGGCAGAGTTGTAACACCCTAATATCCGGTCTAGTCGGAATTAGGCTCCGGTGATCGGAAATTGCACATTGATAAAGCCTAAATATAGGGTTGGCTAGCTAATTATTGATATCGGATTCTAATTGAGCTAATATGGTGTCATTGGACTTTATCGAATAACATTGAAACCTATAAAGTGGCTAAATTGTGGGAAATTGGGAGTTGGAGTCAAATTAGGCTTACTCAATTGCTAAGAAACAAGCACCTTTAAATTATCTTCATCTTCTTCCTCCCACCAACAAGCAAGCACCACCATTCTAGGAAGATTCAAGCTTTGAATTTCTTCACCTTATTGCTATCGAATCGTTGCTAACGTTCGGGTAAGCAATAATCCTCAACCAATCGTTGGATTCCATAGATGTCTCAAGCTTAATCTCAAGCTAGGGTTTTACCCATCCATGGACAATTCATCGTTGATGTTTATATTGAAATTGGATATTGATTTTGATATCGTCGTATTGATTTTGAAGTCGTAATATCGATCCTAATAATCTCCCTATTGATTTCCTAGCTAAAGAAGTTGATAAAGAGCATCCATCGTCTCCATACAAAGCTAGGAACAAGGGGATTGTTATCCGAGAGCCCTGAAAGCTTGAGATTGTCAAGGTGAGTGTAGTCGGAGTCTCGGGATTAGGCAAAAAGCCTTCCCGAATCAATTGTTGTTGTCTTTGATCATTTAGCTAACATTACTATCGAGAAAGTTACATCAGATTTTTAAACGGACACCTTGGTAAGTGTCGGTAAGTTTGTCATTGAATATCAGACATAGTTATTGAAATCATCATTGAACATTGTCATTGATATAGTTATTGTTATTAAAACATTGCAAAGAAACAATCGGATATTGATATTGACATTGAACCATGAAACATTGATCATGAGACATGTTTGTTATTGATAATATTGAAATCATTGGTCATTGGAAATCTCATTGAATATTGAATATGGGTATGAACATTGAAACCTTGGATTTTAATGGACATTGGATACAATTGGCATGCCATAGAATTCATGAGCTCAGTGTACGGGTGAACCGTAGTCCTAAGACTACAGCCTTTATTGATTTGGCGGGGCGGAGGGATGTGTATTGATATTGGTCATACTGGCGAGGCGGGGGGACTAGACCATTCATTGATTTGGCGAGGCATAGGAATTCGTGTATCCACTGTCCTGATTCAATCCAAGGGCTAATGAGTAAATGAATAAGTTGAACATTGTATATTGAAGCATTATATTTAGATTGATGAGCATGTGATGCATAATATTGATATTGATGAGCATGAGAGCATGAATATAGAGATACTTGTTATATTTTCATTCATATTGTTATGACTACCTCACTAGGCAACATATGCCTAATGTATTGCGTCTCATGCATTTCAGGTTGAAAGATCATGTGTTCAAGGATCGGGTAGTCAAGGTGAGACAAGTCACTACAAGCCCTAAAGTAATGTGTTTTGATCTTAAGAACTCCTAGGAAGGTAGCAAAGTAGTTGAACTAGTCGTTTATGTCCATTTTTATATGTTTGTGATATGCCTATGTTTTAATATGGTTGATGGCCCTAAATGGCCTTTTTGTTTGGCTTAAAATGGTTTAAAAATGCATACTTGGCTCATAAAGGTCTAAACATAGTAAACGTATTCGTATGATCATGAAATTTGGCATGCTAGTAGTTTATACTATTGAAATGTTGAGTGTAAAGTTTCATTGCATTTGGACACCATTCAGTAGGTCAAATTGAAAAAAACCAGCAAAAAACTGTCATTACAGGTCAGGCCGTATCGATACGAGTCAAAAGTCAAATGAAGTCAACCCGTATCGATATTGGTGTTTCTGTATCGATACGGTCTAAAAGGAAAAGTCAACCCGTACCGATACCGGTGTGTCTGTATCGATATGGTCTAATGGGAAAAGTCAACATGGGTTGACCATCGTTCACCCGTTTCGAAACAGTCTTAGGGTGTTTCGATACGGGGTTAGTTAAGTTAGTTAAAGGCATATTAAACAGATTGCAATGTTCACAGTTTAGTCACTGAATTTTGAAAGATTAAATTGAATGAGCTAATGGGCTCCGAATTGTATGAAATTTTACAGGTATGTTAATATTGTGGTGAATTTCAATCTAGGATAATCAATCGCATTGAAGGACTCCTAATTTGTTGTTTACATTTTGGTCCCTAAAACTTCTAATAGTTAATATTAGCCCTAATTGATTAATTATTGCTTCGTGTGCTCTAATTGGACTAATTTACATCGGGGTATTGAGTTATTGAATGTTATTGGTTTAATTATTAATATAAAAATGAAATTTTAATGCACCAATAACTGTATTGATCATCGGTATCACCTTCTGACTCGGTTCTCAACCAGACCGGGAAGGAGGTGTTACATTACCATCTACAATGGAGAATGGATTCGTATTACGGATCTCCCCGGTGATGCTCAACTCGATCCAATGGAGAATGTGCCCATTGCTCCAGTTGCACCAGTTGCTCAACCTTCCTTAGATGCTCTCATGGCCTATCTTGATGGGAAGTTTGCTACCATAGATACTCGCTTTACCGAGATGAATACAAGGTTTGATAATCTTGAAGCTTGTTTCAATTCCTTAGATGCTCGAGTGACTTCCATTACGAACCGTCAAGCTTCGATGGACATGACCCTTACCGCGTTTCAAGGTGAATGCCGTGGTCACTCTCTTAGTGATAATGGATTGGAAGATGAAGACGAGGATGAAGATGATGAAGATGCTCCTTAGGCTTTTGTATATCTTTCATATCATATCATGCCATATCATATCATAATATGATTTGAGTTTATACACTTTTGCTTTTACTTAAATTCCTATGACTTTATGTTATTTGCTTTTGGATTATGTTTCTAAGTTTAAGTTGGATTTCTATGTTGCTTTGAATTCAATAATATCTATGTTGTTTGATTATGCTTGTAGTTTTTATTATTTATATCTTGTCTTTATATTGCCCTATTGATTTTGATCTAACAAAAAGGGGGAGAAGAATGAGATTAAATTTTTCAAATTTTCAAAAGGTTTTTCAAAAATACTATCTTTTAGCCTTAAAGAAAGGGAGAGTAATTTCAAAATACTTAAAAACTTATTTTGGGTGTTCTATATCAAAAATGGGGAGATTTTAAAACTAATATTTGATTTTGATATAACAAAGAATTTCAAGGACCAATTTATAAAATTGGACAAATTTTAAGTACTCAAAAAACTCACAATTTGACAAGGATTCGAACTTAAAATATTTTCTAATTCAAATCATTAAACCCCAAATATTTTCTAAGTGTTTTGGTGCTCGAAATAGCCAAATTTGCCAAGAAGTATCGATACGCCCTTGGTCATATCGATACGGTTTTTAGCTACTAGAATTTCAATATAAACGAAATGGCAGGTACTGATACGCGTGTAGCCGTATCGGTGCGCCATTCAACCTGGGAACCAAATTGGTCTTCGAGTATCAGCCCGGCTTTTTGCATACCAATACGGGGTGTTAATATTTTGTAAATCTTTTGCATTTAATATTCGACCGTTGCCTTGTGAATTTATTGTTATCGCAATATTTGAAAATTAGTTATAGAATATTGATACCTTCTTAGGCGTATCGATAAAATTTTACATTCACAACTTTCTCATATTCCAGTGAGCAAAATTGGTACCGATACGGTAGGGACCGTACCGATACGCCTTTGTAAATTGAGCTCCTCGTATGGAAACAGCTTCTCCTGTATCGATACCACTTTGTACAACGACTCTTTCTTCTTATAGTAGGTACCAATACCCAAGCCCATGTACCGATACCAGTGCTAGCATATTGTGTTTATTGTAGGAAAAATGAAGTCCAATGGCTATATTTATGATCTCAGCTACCCAAACCGTTAGAAATCAATGAGGGGTATATAATCAAGTCTCCAAAGCTACAACAACAACTATTCATCAAGTCTAAAGTATTCAAGTACATATCCAACAATCTTTGAGCTATTTAGAGTTAAATCTTGTAACCCACTTGAGAGAGGGTATATAAAATGAAATTTTATTGCACCAATCACTGTATTGATCATCGGTATCACCTTCCGACTCGGTTCTCAACCAGAGCAGGAAAGGGTGTTACATTTATGGTATCAGAGCTAGAGTTTAGTCGATTCTAGGACTAAAACGAAGCATGTTGCACTGTTATTGTGTTATTTTTCCACCTAGGAGTTATATATTACGTATATTATGACTCTTTGACTAATCCGATCTTTCATATAGATATGTCTAAGACTAATGAAACTCACATGGACAAGCTTGCTTCTGGCTCCTCGACGCATGGAGGGAATATTAGAGGAGGAAATCCTTAGAACCCACCGCAACCGCAGGACCCTCACGTTCAGGGAACCGAGCTTACAGCACCTACCACTCAGGATGAGTGTTACAAGAACATGGCCGACATGTTCAGGCAGTTTATGACTACTATGAGGACCGAACAATTTGTGCAACCTATCGCCCCTATCGTTCAACACACTCAAGCACCTATTGATAAGCTCTCACAATATCGAGCTTATACTTTTACTGGACAAGATGACGACAACCCTGAAGTTGTCGAATACTGGTTGGATAACACCTTGCGGATTCTGAATAAGCAACTTCATTGCTCGGACAAGAACAAGCTTGAGTGTGCCATCGCGTTGCTGGCCGATGAGTCACTCCATTGGTGGGAAACTACCATTTTGACAGTTTCTGAAGACACAGTGACTTGGGAGTTCTTCCTTAGAGAATTCCGCAAGAAATATATCAGCGAGTTTTACCTTGCTAAAAGGCGAAGCATCTTCCTTCACCTCAAACAAGGCAGACGACCGATCGAACAATACATACATGATTTTTGCAAGTACTGTAGATACGATGCTGGGTACATTAAGAAGGAAGAAAAATGTCGGATGTTCATTGCAGGGCTTAATGATGAACTATGCCCTATGTTCACTGCGTTAAGCATTTCTGATTTCCATGACCTTGTGAATCGAGTTAAGGCCACCGAAGCTGCACAAAAAGCTCAACGAGCTAATGGGTCTGGAAAGTCTGAAAAGAGGTTCAGGCATGATTCTCGACCTCTGAGATGGAACAAGAAAGGGAGATATCAAGGTCCCAAACAGAATATCTATCCACAGCCCTCCTGTTCTGAAAACATTAAGAGGCCTCAATCTGTGACGCAGTCTTTTGCTAAAGCAGCGTCTGCTGATAGCACCGGAGGTTCAAATCGAGGCAACCAGCATCCACTTTGCAATTATTGTCAGAATAGGCATCCAGCGGGTCAATGTCGTAAGCAGACTGGAGCCTGTTACTACTGTGGTGAGCAGGGTCACTTTATCCGTGACTGCCCTCTGAATGCAACCAAATCTGATGTTACACCGACTACTGTTGTCTCTCCTACTCAATCCTTTCGAGGTAAAGGATCGAAGCAAGAATTATTGGGAACTTACAGATAATCAAGTGGTCCAGGGAAACCCTTTAATAAGCAAGATTCAAAAGCCCTTGCCCAAATGTATCATGTAAGGAGGAGAGAAGAAGAGGATGAACCTGATGTCATTACATGTACCATCGAGCTATATTCACATTCTTTATATGCATTGATAGACCCTGGTTCTACTCATTCTTTTATAAGTACCATTGTAGTTAAGAAGTATAATATGTCTTCCGAACCAATAGCATCGAGAATTTCTGTAACCAATCCTTTAGAAGATTGCGTCACCGTAAGGGTAGTGTGTAAGAATTTCCCCTTAATGATCCAAGGGATTCCTTTTTCGGCCAATTTGTTTGCTTTACCGATCCATGAATTCGATTTCATCCTAGGCTTAGATTGGCTTAGTGACCATCAAGCCTGGGTAGATTGTTGTAAGAGGAAATTGTATCTCGGGGGTCTAGGTAAGGAGAGTGTTGTACTGATAAACGCGAAGAATCCATCATTCTACGCTTTAGCGTTGGAGTCTAAAGATGAATCACAATTGCGAGATATTGACATCGTATGTGAATTTCCTAATGTCTTCCCTGATGAACTTTCGGGATTTTCCTCAACCCGTGAAGTGGAGTTTGGCATCGAGGTGCAAATTGGGACTGTTCCAGTTTCCATTGCACCATATCGCATGACAACCGTGGAATTAAAAGAATTAAAGGCTCATATTTAAGAGTTGTTAAGAAAGGGTTTCATTCAACGGAGCTATTTGCCCTGAGGAGCTCCGGTTCTCTTTGTTAAGAAGAAAGATGGTTCTATGCAATTGTGTATTGACTACCGACAATTGAATAAAGTAACCATCGAGAATAAATATCCATTGCCTAGAATAGACGACCTGTTCGATCAACTAAAAGATGCCTATGTGTTTTTTAAGATCGATTTAAGGTCGAGCTATTATCAAATAAGAGTTAAGGAGTGTGATGTACCAAAGACTGTCTTCCATAAAAGATATGGACACTACGAATTCTTGGTGATGCCCTTTGGGTCAACCAATGCACCGGCAGACTTTATGCATTTGATGAATCGCGTATTTAGACCCTACCTTGATAAATTCGTAGTGGTGTTTATGGATGACATATTGATCTATTCCAAGAATGAAGCAGAACACCGAGATCATCTTCGTATTGTGCTTCAGACTCTAAGAGAGAAGCAGTTGTACGCGAAGTTCTCTAAGTGTTAGTTTTGGCTCACCGAAGTTGCCTTTCTGGGATATCGTGTCAACTTCGGGTATTCAAGTGGATCCGAAAAAAATCCAAGCTATTGTAGATTGGCATCCACCGAAGAATATTGGAGAAGTCAGAAGCTTCCTTAGGCTTGCTGGCTATTATCGAAGGTTTGTGAAAGGGTTTTCTATGATAGTCGCTCTTTTAACCAAGTTGTTAAGGAAATAAGCTCCTTTTGTTTGGACCGAGGTTCAACAACGAAGTTTCGATCAGTTGAAACAAGTATTGACTCATACACTAGTCCTAACCCAACCCGAGTCCGGAATGGACTTTACAATGACGCGTCGCATCTAGGGTTAGGATGTGTATTGATGCAGGAAGGCAAGGTCATCGCTTATGCTTCGAGACAACTTAAGCCACATGAAATGAATTATCCCACCCACGACCTTGAATTGGTCGCAGTTGCCTTTGCATTGAAAATCTGGAGACATTACCTCTGCGGAGAAAAATGTTATCTCTTCACCGACCATAAAAGCCTTAAGTACCTATTGACTCAAAAGGAGTTGAATCGTCGACAACAGAGGTGGATGGAACTTCTTAAATATTACAATCTTGCCATTGATTACCATCCGAGCAAGGCCAACATTGTAGCTGATGCACTCAGTCGCAAACCTCTGTCTGGTAAGCATTGACAATAAATTTGGAGTCATATGTATTGTATGGTACATTAACTTATTGTAACATTACTATATTGTAGCCACTCGAGCAATTAACGCTCACTTCCGACTTTGGAAGCACCGTTGTCTTGTGGCTGAACTTCAAGTTCAATCTACCATCGTTTCGCGAATCAAGGGATTGCAAGAGCAAGATCCTGAGCTTCAATCCATTGTTTCTAAGTTATCGGACAACCCCGACTTCAGAATTAATTCTGAAGGACTCTTGTGTTTTTATGACCGAGCAAGTGTACCTAATGATGAATCTCTTCACACCGACATTCTTTCTGAAGCTCATTCGAGTTCTTTTTCTGTTCACTCTGGGTCTGTTAAGATGTACAAGGACCTACGTGAACTCTATTGGTGGCCAGGCATGAAGCACGCCATAGTTGATTTCATTTCCAAATGCCTCACATGCCAACA
Source organism: Hibiscus trionum (assembly GCA_030270665.1). Classification (NCBI taxonomy): domain Eukaryota; kingdom Viridiplantae; phylum Streptophyta; class Magnoliopsida; order Malvales; family Malvaceae; genus Hibiscus; species Hibiscus trionum. The sequence continues at coordinate 37,169,351 of BSYR01000021.1, read as the reverse complement.
TGTTAAGGCAGAACATTGTGCTCTTACCGGATTATTGTAGCCTATCGATCCACCGAGATGGAAATGGGAAAAGATCATTATGGATTTTGTTAGTGATTTACCGTTAACTCCCGTGAAGCATGCTGCCATATGGGTCATTATAGATCCTTTCATGAAGTCAGCTCATTTTATACCGGTTAGAATGGACTACGGCCTCCCTAAATTAGCTGACTTGTATATCAAGGAAGTAATCCAACTCCAGAGAGTACCTAGGTCCATTATCTCCTATCGTGATCCCCAATTTGCATCTCAGTTTTGGAGAACCTTACAATGAGCTCTAGGCACCAGAGTTAATCTTAGCACAGCTTTTCACCCTCAGTCTGACGGTTAGTCAGAAAGGGTAATCCATGTAAACTATCGAAAAACTTGTCCATTGAAACCTTATAAATTTGCACTGTTATTGAACCTTACTATACAGATCTTGGAAGACATGCTTCGAGGATGCATTATTGACTTTGGCGGAACTTGGGAGAAATCCCTACCCCTTGTTGAATTTGCCTACAATAATAGTTACCAAGCATCAATCCAAAAGGCCCCGTATGAAGCATTGTATGGTAGACGATGTAGAACTCCATTGTGTTGGTTGGAGCTTGGCGAGGGCAAGATGTTAGGCCCTGACTTGCTTCGAGAGACTGAAGAGCGGGTAACCATTATTCATGATCGTTTAAAAGCTGCCTTTGATCGACAAAAGGCGTATGCAAATCTCAAGAGGAGAGACATCGAGTATGAAGTTGGTGAAAAAGCCTTCCTCAAGGTATCACCGTGGAAAAAGGTTTTAAGGTTTGGCAAAAAGGGAAAATTGAGTCCCCTATTCATTGGACCCTTTGAAGTCATTGAAAGAGTTGGCCTCGTGGCATATCGACTATTGTTGCCCTCTGAATTAAGTAAAATCCATGATGTTTTTCATATATCGATGCTCCAGAAATATCGTTCTATTCCTTCACACATTGTGGAACCTGAATCTGTAGAACTTCGACCAAACCTATCCTACGAGGAGGAACCGGTCCATTTTCTTGCAAGAGAAGTCAAGAGGCTTCACAACAAAACTGTACCGTTAGTTAAAGTGCTCTGAAGGAGCCACACCGTAGAGGAAGCCACTTGGGAACCTGAAGAGACCATGAAACAACAATATCCACACCTCTTCGGTTTAGGTAAAATTCAAGGATGAATTTTTCTTAAGGGGAGAGTTGTAACACCCAAAAATCCGGTCTAGTCGAAATTGGGCTCCGGTGATCGAAAATTACGCATTGATAAAGCCTAAATATAGAGTTGGCTAGCTAATTATTGATATCGGATTCTTATTGAGCTAATATGTTATCATTGGACTTTATCGAATAACATTGAAACCTATAAAGTGGCTAAATTGTGGAAAATTTGGAGTTAGAATCAAAACTATAAAGCTTTAAGAATCGAGGGACTAACCTTGCGATTAGCCCCTTTATCATTAAAATTCTCAAACGTGGAAATATTTGGAGAGTTTTCCTTCATAGGAAGGAAACCTATACAAAATTTAAAGACCATTGAATAGTCAAATTAGGCTTACCCGATTGCTAAGAAACAAGCACCTCTAAATTATCTTCATCTTCTTCCTCCCACCAACAAGCAAGTGACACCATTGTAAGAAGATTCAAGCTTTGAATTTCTTCACCTTATTGCTATCGAATCGTTGCTAACGTTCGGGTAAGCAATAATCCTCAACCAATCGTTGGATTCCATGGATGTATCAAGCTTAATCTCAAGCTAGGGTTTTACCCATCCATGGACAATTCATCGTTGATGTTTATATTGAAATTGGATATTGATTTTAATATCGTCGTATTGATTTTGAAGTCGTAATATCGAACCTAATAATCTCCCAATTTATTTCCTAGCTAAAGAAGTTGATAAAGAGTATCTATCGTCTTCATCCAAAGCTAGGAACAAGAGGATTGTTATCCGAGAGCCTTGAAAGCTTCAGATTGTCAAGGTGAGTGTAGTCGAATTCTCGGGATTAGGCAAAAAGCCTTCCCGAATCAATTATTGTTATCTTTGATCATTTAGCTAACATTACTATCGGAAAGTTATATCGGATTTTTAAACGGACACCTTGGTAAGTGTCAGTAAGTTTGTCATTGAATATCGGACATAGTTATTAAAATCGGCATTGAACATTGTCATTGATATAGGTATGTTATTGAAACATTGCAAAGAAACCATCGGATATTGATATTGACATTGAACCATGAAACATTGATCATGAGACATGTTTGTTATTGATAATATTGAAATCATTGGTCATTGGAAATCTCATTGAATATTGAATATGGGTATGAACATTGAAACCTTGTATTTGAATGGACATTGGATACAATTGGCATGCCATAGAATTCACGAGCTCAGTGTACGGGTGGACTACGGTCCTAAGGCTACGACCTTTATTGATTTGGCGAGGCGGAGGGATATGTATTGATATTGGTCATATTGGCGAGGCGGAGGGACTAGACCATTCATTGATTTGGCGAGGCGTAGGAATGCTTATCCACTATCTTGATTCAATCCAAGGACTAGTGAGTAAATGAATAATTTAAACATTGTATATTGAAGCATTATATTAACTTTGATGAGCATGTGATGCATAATATTGATATTGATTAGCATGAGAGCATGAATATAGAGATACTTGTTATATTATCATTCATATTTTTATGACTACCTTACTAGGCAATGTATGCCTAATGTATTGTGTCTCATGCATTTCAGATTGAAAGATCCTATGTTCGAGGATCGGATAGTCAAGGCGAGAGAAGTCACTACAAGCCCTAAAGTAATGTGTTTTGATCTTAATAACTCCTAGGAAGGTGGCAAAGTAGTTGAACTAGTCGTTTATGCCCATTTTTATATGTTTGTGATATGCCTATTTTTTAATATGGTTGATGGCCCTAAATGGCCTTTCTGTTTGGCTTAAAATGGTTTAAAAATGCATACTTGGCTTATAAAGGTCAAAACATACTAAACGTATTTTTATGATCATGAAATTTGGCATGCTAGTAGTTTATACTATTGAAATGTTGAGTGTAAAGTTTCATTGCATTTTGATACCGTTCGGTAGGTCAAATAGAATAAAAACCAGCAAAAATCTGTCATTAAAGGTCAGGTCGTATTGATATGGGTCATGGCGTATCGATACGGGTATGCATAATTGAACCTAAAGAACAGGGTGTATCGAAACGGAATATAACCGTTTCGAAAGATTTTGTCACTGGAATCAATCATTTCATTACGGGTTCATATTGTATCGAAACGGGTCAAAAGTCAAAGTGAAAGGAAGTCAACTTGTATCGATACGGTCTGAAATGAAAAGTTAACCCGTATCGATACTGGTGTTTCTATATCGATACAATCTGAAATGAAAAGTCAACTCGTACCGATATTGGTGTGTCCGTATCGATACGGTCTAATGGGAAAAGTCAAAAAGGGTTGACCATCGTTCACCCATTTCGAAATAGCCCTAGGGTGTTTCGATACGGGGTTAGTTAAGTTAGTTAAAGACATATTAAACAGATTGCAATGTTCACAATTTAGTCACTGAATTTTGAAAGATTAAATTGAATGAGCTAATGGGCTCCAAATTGTATGAAATTTTACATGTATGTTAATATTGTAGTGAATTTCAATCTAGGATAATCATTTGCATTGAATAACCCCTAATTTGTTGAATTTACATTTTGGTCCCTAAAACTTCTAATAGTTAATATTAGCCCTAATTGATTAATTATTGCTTTGTGTGCTCTAATTGGACTAATTTACATCGGGGTATTGAGTTATTGAATGTTATTGGTTTCATTATTAATATAAAAATGAAATTTTATTGCACCAATCATTGTATTGATCATCGGTATCACCTTCCGACTCGGTTCTCAACTAGACCGGGAAGGGGGTGTTACATTACCATCTACAATGGAGAATGGATTCGTATTGCGGATCTACTCGGTGATGCTTAACCCGATCCAATGTAGAATGTGCCCATTGCTCCAGTTGCACCAGTTGCTCAACCTTCCTTAGATGCTCTCATGGCCTATCTTGATGGGAACTTTGCTACCATAGATACTCGCTTTACTGAGATGAATACAAGGTTTGATACTCTTGATGCTTGTTTCAATTCCTTAGATGCTCGTGTGACTTTCATTGCGAACCGTCAAGCTTCGATAGACATATGACCTTACCGCGTTTCACGGTGAATGGCACAGTCACTCTCTTGGTGATAATAGCATGGAAGATGAAGACGAGGATGAAGACGATGAAGATGCTCCTTAGGCTTTTGCATCTCTTTCAT